>CM061753.1:54840007-55440007 GCA_030979885.1 Lolium multiflorum | reverse complement strand
GCCGGTGGGCAAGGGTAGTTCGAGGCGCAAAGCTCCTCCACCTGCTGGTAGGTTAGAGTGGGTGTGGTGGAAGCCATGAGAGAGTGATGAGAGATTGTAGAGATGTGATAATGCTGGCCAAGCCGGGCTACATATATGTGAGAAATGGCGGGAAAAATGGGAGCGGGAAGACAGGAGGCGGGAAGAAAGAGGCGGGAAGACAGGAGGCGGGAAGAAAGAGGCGGGAAGAAAGTGGCGGGAAGAAAGTGGCGGGAAGACAGGAAGAAATGGCGGGAAGACAGAGGAAAGAATGAATGGAGGGAAGAAATGGCGGGAAGACAGGGAAGAAATGGCGGGAAGAAAGAAGCGAGAAGAAATTGGCGGGAAGACAGGGAAGAAATGGCGGGAAGAAGAGGAAGAAATGTAGTAAGATTTTGAAATGAATTAGTTTTATTTTTCTAAATTTATTGATATATTATTTGTATTTTTAAGATTTTGAATTGAATTAGTTTTATTTTTCTTTATTTTTTGATATATTATTTGTATTTTTAAGATTTTGAATTGAATTAGTTTTATTTTTCTGAATTTATTGATATATTATTTGTATTTTTAAGATTTTGAATTGAATTAGTTTTATTTTTCTGAATTTATTGATATATTATTTGTATTTTTAAGATTTTGAATTGAATTAGTTTATTTTTCTTTATTTTTTGATATATTATTTGTATTTTTAAGATTTTGAATTGAATTAGTTTTATTTTTCTGAATTTATTGATATATTATTTGTATTTTTAAGATTTTGAATTGGATTAGTTTTATTTTCTGAATTTATTGATATATTATTTGTATTTTTAAGATTTTGAATTGAATTAGTTTCATTTTTCTGAATTTTTTGATATATTATATGTATTTTTAACATTTTGAAAAAGAAAAGCATTTTGAAAAATACCTTTAGTCGCGGTTGGCCTCCCAAACCGCGACTAAAGTATTTTCCGCGAGAAACAAATTCAGCGAAAAAAGCCTTTGGTCGCGGTTGGTGACCTTTGCAGTCGCGGTTGGCCACCAACCGCGACCAAAATCGCTCCTTCCTATATATACCAGCGCGAGCACGCGCGATCTCTCCTTCTTCTCGGCTGAAGCCGCTAACCGATCGTCGCGATCTTGCTGAAGCACCGCCAGCGCCCACCACGACAGCCGCCGCCGACCTTAGCGTACGCGTCTCCCTCGATCGGCGCGCGGCTCGTCCATTGTCCCCGCGCATATGCGCGCCGCAGCGCTGCGCGCGCGCCGCTGCCGCCGTACGCGTCGTCCCGCGCATGCGCCGCCGCCCCGCACGCGTCGCACGCGCCGCCGCCGGAGGCGCGCGGCTAACCGGCCAACCACCGTGATGAGAGAGAGGAGAGAGGAGCGTCGGTGATTTTTTATTTTTGAGTTTTTTGTCTTTTTAATTTTAATTTACAAAAACGGTAAAATACTTTTATATAAAATATTTTATTTTCTTTTATTTGGTTAGTGAATAAGAACTAGAATTGTGACTAATTAAACTTTGTGTTTTTTTGTAACTAACTACATAACCAAAACATAATATTTGGAATTTGGAATGTTAAGAAAACATAATATTGGAATGTTAAGGAAAAAATAACTTAAAAATAAATTAAAAAACTAACTACTAACTAATAAACCTCTAATATTGGAATGTTAACTAACTAACTACTTAACCAAAACATAACTACTTAAGTAAAAATAATAATAATGGAATATATGTTAAGAAAAAAATAACTTAAAAAAAACTTAATTGGCATGTTTGGAATTTGGAATTTGGCGTGTTAAGTACAAAAATAATTACAAAGTTTGGAATTTGGAATATCGGCTTCGACCCCGCGTGTATACGGAGGGGGCGCCTCGCCGCCCCCTCCGTATACGTGCGGTTTTTGTTTTTTTACGAGAGAGAGAGGATCGGCACCGTCCACCGCCCGCACCTTTCGCCACCGCCCTTTCGCCACCGCCTACTCTCTCCTTTTGCCACCGCCGCCCCCTTCGCCACCGCCACCGCCCTCTCTCCTTTTGCCACCGCACTAAATTAATTAGTTTTTACTACATGTTTTCAGGACTGACATATGGCGGACGATAGAGCTGACCCGATTATGGACAACTATAATCAAGAAGTTGAAGAACAGATATTTGGCATCATAAAAGGCGATATTCCTTATGTGCCGACCGAACAAGATGAAGAGGATATTTCTTCTTATCTGAATCTTGACGGTCAAGATGAAGGCCGTCAGCAAGATGATGGGGAAGAAACGTCGATAAACGACGATCTTCAATTGCAAGTAGCAACCAGCTCCGCGCAGGGTATATATATACATTTTGCCTCCGGTGATACAAACTTACTGATTTGAATAAATATGTGTGTACTAACACGCGCGACTCTCTTTCTTATTTTAGCCCTCGGCCGGATCGTCGAAAAAATCGAGTACGTCGTCGTCAAAGCGTGGCGCAACCAAGACGCTCAAACAAGGAGAAACATATACCATCGAGGTTGTCGACAGTGCAACCGGCAGGCCGCTGGAGCCCCAGAAGCACGCCACCAAGTTTATCAACCAATGCGGAGCCGTTGTTAGAGACAACGTCTCGATCACCCTCTAGGAGTGGCATGAGCCAAAGAAGGCACGTCTTGGTTTCACTTTTGTCGACAAGAGAACTAAAAAGGATTGCTATAAAAAGCTTATGGAACATTTCATCCTACCTCCGGAATACCACAAATTCGATGAGGAGGGTAACAAGATTCAGGAAAACAAGGAGAGGAGGAGGCTAGTCAAACACTTCGCTCTTGGTAAGATGGCCGATACATTCCGGAAATTCAAGAAAAATCTAGCCCGTGACTATGTCAACCAGAACAAGACTCCGGATTTCAAAGGACGGTATGAGAGATTTGAACATGATTGGCCAGAATTTGTGAAGCAGAAGAAATCGGAGCATTTCATTGAAATATAAAAAAAGGACAATGCGGCTAAGAAGGAGTACAATCATGTTATGGGGCTAGGAGGGTATCGCTTTTGGGAGCCTAAGTGGGAGAAGATGGAGAACGAGCTGAGGCGAGGAATCCGTCCAGGTACGGAGGGATGGGACCGAATGGCCAAAAGCTGGTGGTACGGGCATGGGGGAACGCTAGACCCGGAGACAGGGGCGTGTGTTTACGGGAACAAAATGTTTAAACCCACCCAAGCCCTTATTGACGCAATGAGGGATGCTCAAGAGGGAAGATCAAGTTCAACAGAGAGAACGACGCGGACAAGAGCCCTCGGGAATCCTGAACACGGAGGACGTGTACGAGGCATGCCGGGGAACATTCCGTGGAAAGTAGGGTTCTCCAGAACGATGACCCGTACGGTTACAGAAGACATAAGAGAAAGTCGGATCGGGATGCAGATGTTGTGGCGCGGTTGGCATCGGAAGTCGATGAGATGAAGAAAACCACGACTATACTAGTACGGGAGAGATCGGCAGGGGACGCATGAAGATCATCCAGCGGATCTCGGAAGCGCACGGAGAAGCGGCGTGGCTTCCACGGAGGTCCGGCCGGCTCGATACCGGAGATCCATATTACTGCACGGAGCCTCCTCGCTACCCCGTGGACGATGTAAAGGAGATGAAAGAATGTCATCTGCATTATCCTACTGGGAACATGTCCATGAAGGTAGCCATCGGCAGTGCTTTACCATGTGAGCCTGGAGCACTCCACCACAACAACCCCATTCCAGATGGCTATGCTTGTGTCACGGTGGAGGAAATAGTCCCAGGGTTTGAGGACCTGCAGATTGACATTGCTACACCCGAAGAGAAGAGAAGACTTGGAGGTGTCAAGCGCCAGTTTATTCTCTGGAAAGAAGTTTATCAAGTTTCCAGGCGAGGCGCCAAGGTGAAGAAGTCCACCCCCTCCGGTGGTGGTGGCGGCGGCGGCGGTGGTGGTGGTTCCCCTACACCTCCTTCACGTCAGCCGACGCCGCCCCCAATTCACCTCCGGCGGGTAGCGGACGCCGCCCCCAGTCCTCGTCCGGTGGGTGATCGACGCCGCCCCAATCCACCTCCGGCGAAGAAGCGAAGCAGTCTTGGGTTATTAACCCGGAGCCTTATGTACCTGTAACCACAAAGATACCAGCATCACTGAAGCCTCTCATCCCGAGGCTTGGGAACTTAGTGTCGAGGAAAATGCAGCGTGGCTGCTCAGCATGAGAAATGGAAGGCGGACTGCAAGAAGAAAAGAGAGCCCGAGCCCAAGCAAGTATTTTCTGAGAAGGAAAAGAGCTGGGCTAAGTCATTTTTGAACACACCGTCCCAAGCCGTGAGGAATCTGTCTGACGACTATGAACGTGAGCTTCGTAGTCAAGCACTCGCGGTCAAGAGGAACCAAGAGTTGGCGGAGAAGCAGGAGGAGGCCGAGAAAGAATTACAAAGCAAAAAAGGGAAACAAGTTGCCCAGCTCGGGGAACAAAGTAAACGTCGATCGCCCACTCATAGTGAAAGCCGCCGGTCCGGACGATGCCCCCGATATCATAGCAAGCTGACGGCAGGGATTGACTGTAGCGAGTGCCACAGAACAAGCGGCCAACTTAGGTCGACTCTTCGTGCAGTGTTAGGCCTTGATGAGGCGCCAATGAAGGACGTAGTATTTAAATATGTGCGGAATGGGCCTCTCATCGAGCCTGCGCGGGAAGAGGATCTACCTCGACAAATGACAGGTCTGCTAAATTGGTACAAGGCTTACATAAAACTTAAAAACGCCAAAGACTATATTTATGCGGAAGTTAGACATGAGCATCACTTCAAACATTACTATATAGCAATTCATCGGAGTGAATTGTTCCAGCTGTTCAATCTGCGCGAGCTCGACAAATCTATCATCAGTTGCTATGTTCTGTAAGTGATTTATTAATTTCTACCCCATCTCGTTCATTGCACTATAAATATATATATTGTCCTAACTATCTAGTTGTGTACGCTATTATGCAAAATGAAGAAGCGGGAAATGCGAATAAGGCGCACCCATGATGTTGGGTTCATTGACCCACAAATCGTTAATTCATATGTGTTAGAACACCACCCCGCCGACGTGGAGGATGACCTGTGGCGGTTTCTTATAAAACAGGAACTCAAAAGTGATATTCTATTTCCTTACCATTTTGGGTGAGTGTTTCTGTCTTGAGCACATTCTCTTTTGTTTACTCCATGCATGGTATGTGGCTAATCGATGAGTTATGCATGACTGTGCATGTATCGTGTCCGCAGTTCCACTGGATTCTGCTAGTAATTCAAATTCAGAACTCCACGTTCTCGTCCACGACTCTCTGAATATGGATCCGAAGCATTGGGCCGACATGAGAAAAATGATGCAAAATTAATTACTTTCATTCGTTTGCGCTCTATATCGATCGGCCTATTTCGTTCATCATTTCCTAATATCAAGTAACTAATTAATAACTCTCTTGTTCATTTAATTTTCTTTGCCTTGTAGGGTTTGGAGACGGTTCGTAGATCAAAAGGTCGGTGAATTCAAAAAAGAGCTACATTTTAAAAGGGCAAAGACTGCGACTGGGGATATTCAGCCACCGGGGACCAATCTATGTGGATACTATGTTTGTGAGAGGATCCGGAGATACACCACTGAGCAAGAACAACATCAAGAGGAATAACCTCCGGACGACGCTTAGAGAAGCTCGCTTCCGACCACTTCAAGAGGAACTAGCTGGATGGTTCGCGAGGGAAGTCATCGATCCTAGAGGAGAACACTATGTAGAGGACGTAGAACTTTATATGCACTAAATTATGTATGGAAACTTGTTCAAAATTGTATATGGTCATCCGATATTGAATATATATTGTATATCCTCTTGAATTCTTTTTGGTTCTATGTATGTAGTAGTAGAATATGTGAAACTCCTTCAAAATTAAAATAAAACACAAAAGAAAATAAAACAATACAAATTAAAAAGAAACCAGGTTTAGGGGGCTAAAACCCTAAACCTGCGGCGGCCTAGTCGCGGTTGGCCGGAGAACCGCGACTAAAGGTCCTCCGCCCCGAAGGACTGCTGGCGGCCACGTGGAGCGCCTTTAGTCGCGGTCGTAAGGAACCGCGACTAAAGGGGGGGGGGCCTTTAGTCGCGCTTGCTTGGTCGTGGTTGCGCAACCGCGACCAATGGCAGTTGCGAACCGCGACCGAAGCCGTTTTTTCCACCAGTGGTACAAGAAGATACGTACATCCTAGTCTATGTCTAACTCGTACACGTATATTATTCTAATAGTACCACCGAGGGTTGGGCATTGCTACTACCAACGGTGGTCTAGGTTGCTGCAAAGGGGGTGTGCAGTGCTGCTACCAGTGGTTGTTCTCGATGCTTCCGTCATCCATCGGAGGTGCTGCCCAGCGGATGCTACAGGTAGAGGGCGAAGGTGCTACAACTGGTCATCTCCATGCTACAATGGGGGCAGAGTAGGGTTGATTTTGCTGCACCTTTTTTCCCTACATTTTGATGTTTTCGAATTGGTACAATAAAACTGCAGTTTTGTTGCAATGTTTCTACAATTGTGCTACAAAAGCATTTTGTTTTTGCTACGATGTCTCTGGCGAAGTCTATTTTTCTACAGTAGCAACACAAAGAAATCTCCGGTGAGATATGTGCTGATGTCTCCGACGAGGTCGGTTTTCTTTTTGCTACGAGGTGTCCAGCAAACTGCAACAAGATCTGTGTTTTGTGGGCGAACGATTGTTTTTGCTACAATCGGGTTGGTTTTGCTACACTGATACTTTTATGGAAGCAAAAGTGAGATTTTAGGTGGGAATAGATATTTGCTACAAACAAAACGGGTTTTGCTACTTTAGTATATTATGAAAGCAAAAGTGGAAATTTATGTGGGAATAGAATTTGCTGCAAACGAACCGTTTTTTGCTACTTTGGTACATTATGAAAGCAAAAGTGATTTTTTAGGTGGAAATAAATTTTGCTAGAAACAAAACATTTTTTGCTACTTTAGTGCATTATGAAAGCAAAAAAGCAAAAGTGAGAGAGAGATATGGATGATTTTATCAGACAGCCCGGATCTGGTCTAACCGATCGGACGGTCGAGGACCCGGGGATCTGAAATCTGATCCCTGGGGGACGCCAAGCGCTGCCCTTTTGTTTAACGGGCTGACATATTTCAACGTAGAGAGATATGCATACATGTATATCTATGCAAAATTTGTATGAATATAGAAAAAATGAAAGAGATTTACAGGATGAATACAACAATACCTTTTATATTCTAAAACCATAAAATTATATATATATATTCATTATCAAAGTTATATGTTAAATATGGTGCGAAAAACTGGTCTTATATGGAGATGGAGCAGTTTATTGCCACGTCCGATCCGTCATCGGAGTCTTGTATTAAAATTACAGGAGGCAGAGTGTGCTTGGTCTAAGAGCATCTCCAACAGGCGCGCTATATCGCGGCGCGCTAAATCTCTGCTAGCGCGCGCTGTAAACAGCTAGCGCGCGCTGGGCCGTATTTTCCCCCGCCGGACGCGGCAAAATGAAGCGCGTGCGCGGGCGGAAAAAATCGTCCTCCGCCGGGCGCGGCAAAATACAGCGCGCGCGGGCGCGGAAAACAGTTTTCTATACTATTTTGTAATCACAAAGATCAAATAATCACACATAATTCATGAAACAAATAATGTACCATAATTTAAGTGGACATAAAGTGCAACATACATCACATAGTTCAAGAACGACACACAAAATGACGTAGTTCAACAATAACACACGACATATGGTTCAAATGGAGAAAGTGGAACACATATCACAAATGCATATCACATTTCCGCATTTTCCAAGTCAACACCTTCTTCTTCTTCCTCGTCATCTTGGGTTGAAGGAGGAATAGTAGCATTCATGGAAGACACGAAGCCTCCCGGTGGTGCTCCCATACTCCCATACACACCACTCACCGAGCCTCCCATGGTTCCTCCAAAGACTCCTCCATAGCTTGGTCCTCCCATGCCGGCCATGCCTCCATAGCCTCCCATGCCGGCCATGGGCATGCTTCCCATGCCGGCCATGCCTCCCATGCCTCCTCCAAACGTCGGCATGGCTCCTCCAAACATGCCGGTAGTGGAAGTGTTCATGTTGGCTACCAACAATCTCTTTTTGGCCAACACTTCATCGCGAAGAAGATGTACTCCTTTTGCCTCTCATCCACATGGGAAGTATCCATCAAGAAAAGCTTCCTCTCCTCCTCCACTAGGCGTGCATGCTCCTCGGAGGCTTGCCTCTTCTCCTCCAAAGCCAACTTCTTCTCCTCATTGGCGGCAATCCTCTCCTCCAAAGCGGCTCTCCTAGCTTCAATAGCATCCATAGCCTCTTTCTCCAAGTTTCGTTGCATCTTTCTATCTTCATTTGCTTGCAACCTTGCATTTGCAATCCTTTCCATAGCCATGGCAATGTCATCATCTCCGGCCTTCTTTCCCTTCATTTCCTTGGCGGTCTTCCTACCATGCACATTCCTCCGCCCATTGTTGACGGAGTGAGGAGTGGAGCTTCTCTTCTTCCCTTCATCACTTGAATTATCATCATCGATGATTGTTGCATCACCGGTAGCATGGGCCGCCATAGTTGCCGCGTCCAACTTGCCGCGCGTCTTCCACTTCTCTTCATTCCCTAGCACTTCATAGGAATGATGCAAGGTGAATGGCTTGCCAAGAATCTTGTTGCCTTTCTTGTTCTTCTTTCCCACATCCCTAAACAATCCTTGAGCCATGGAGTTCTACACATATGCGGAAAAGAAAATAGATGAGCTATATGAAGTAGAACCGTATTCTTCTCATATGAGCCATATGGTGAACATAGTAGAATGACTTACCCTATCATTCTCATTAGTGCCACTTGGATTGAGAACATCGATGTTGGCTTGCACGCCCGCCCATTTTTGGCAATCGGTGTTGATGCCGGACCAACGGGACCGAAGTGAGCGCATGGTTCGCTCGTTCCCACTTGTGTGTGTGTTGAAGTAGTCTGTCATCCTCATCCAATATGTTTCTCTTGTTTGATCGGTACCGGTTGTTGGATCCATTCCAATTGTCAACCACGTCTTGCAAAGCAACTTGTCCTCTGCCATGGTGTAGTTGGCGGACCGACCGGGAGGGCGAGGTTCAATCAACCCTTCTCCTTCCTCATCTACATCCTCATATTCCTCCTCTCCATCGGCGGCTTCATGATGCATGAACGAGGATCCAACATTCATTGTCTCCATGAATGCCGCATCATCGACTCTACAATGCAATGAAATTCATCACTTCCCGGCTAGGTATGCATCTAAACTAGAATTTGGACAAAAAGTAGTGTTTTTTACCTCTCGGGCATTTCATCATGCACCGTATGTGCGGCGCGCGGGGAGGAGGAGGAGGAGCGCGGGTCGTCGGAGGAGGAGGAGGAGGCGCTGTTCGTCGTCGTCGGAGGAGGCTGCGGCCGGCGGGGGACGGCGCCTTCGCTTTTTCGGCGGCGCGACGGCGGCGGGACCGATGTGCGGCCGTTTGTTCGACGGCGCCTTTCCCCTCCTCGGCGCGGGCGCCGCCGCGCCTGCGCCGGCACGCGCCGTCCTGCGTGCAGTGCGGGATGAAAGCGCGTGCGCAACCGTTGCGTTGCCGTCGCTCCGCCGCTAGGGTTTGGCGGGGGTGCGGCGGAAGTGGCGCGGAGGGTGGGACGGGTAGGGAGGGTGCGGAGGGTCCTCCATCGTCGGGACTTCACGCGGGCGCGAAACGACTTGGGCGCTCGGGCGGCGAGCGGAAGGAGGATTTTCAGCGGGGTTTTCGCGCTTGACGACGATGCGCGCGCTGTAGCCGACGCGGATATGCTCGGATTGTGCAAAAAACCGCGCGCCTAAAAATTTTACAGCGCGCGCGTTTACGCGCCTTTGGAGCCACATTCTGTCCCCGCTGTATATCGGACGTTTTATACGTGGCCTATATAAGCGCCTGTGGAGATGCTCTAACTCCTCTATACCTGAATTAGTACTGACACGTGGGGTCCATCTATGCACGTTTAAGGTGCCACAAAAAGGTATGTACCTAACTCGTGTTATGTGTTGGCCGGTCTAACTTTAAAATGCGTGTCATTTTGCTATATAAATCTATCGCTTGTGATTTGAAATCTATATACCTATACCTAATCTATATCTATATCTATACCTACTAATAAAGGAAGGAAGGTTTCTCCCCTAAATTTTCGTCCGTTTTTTAATTACCCTTATATTTCAGTCAATATTACAATCATTGCCACCAGTAAGTAACAACGATTCGCTTTAGTTCCGATCGAAAAAAAAAAGAAATAGGCCGACGGCGACCCCATCGATTCCTATGCCGCCCAGCGCCCACCCATCCCTGCTCCGCGATGAATCCCGCCCGGCGGCTGAGGCCACCCTTCAAATCCTTGTGTTGCCGATGCGGCTAAGGCGGCGTAGCCTCCCCCAGCAAGCCGGCCGGTATAGCTCCTACCCCATACTCGCCACACTTGCATCCTCGACCGCCATAGGCCGTCACACCGGAGCTCGAGAGCAGCAGGGGTAGGGGCAGGGCGACGCAGGCAGCAGCACACCAGCTAGGTAGCAGGGGAACACCCGGGAGGAAGAAAGTGGAGGCGTTGCCGCCTGCCGGCCTGCCGGGGCAGCGTTCGGTAGTTTGGTGGCGGGGATCTCAAGGAGATGCTCGGGCCAGAGCTGCGAGGATGGAGTTCCTGCTCGTCGGTGCGGCCCAGCTCCATACCCGAAGAGGCTCCCGAAGACCCCGTTCCCCGTCCTCCTTCGCATGGAGCTCCGGCCGCTGCGGCACGCCGCACTGGTTCCATCCTCCGCCGCCTCCGCGAGGCCGCGCCTGCGCCGACCGCATCCTCCGGCGCCGCTGGAAGGCCAAAGCTATCCCTGATGCTGGCACGCCAAGTCCCTCCCCGTGATGGCCACATCCTCCTGTGGCACCGGCCACGGCCGTACATGTCGCCCGCGCTATCTAGGCTCACGGTGGCAGAGGCCAGCGGGCGGGCGCGGAAATCGGCGGCGCTGTTCCCATCCTCTGCATCATACGCGGCCGGCGGCGCTGCCCTTCCCGCCACCAGCCCGTCGTCACCTCCATTCTGAACCAGCAGGTCTCATCGATACAGGGTGGATGCAGTGCCCAGGTTGCAGACGCAGAGTTACAGCGAGCGTGGTTGCTAGCTGCCACGTGCCCCATCTAGCTTGCCAAAATCCGCGGCTACATCACATCCTCCCAGTGCTGCAGCCACGAAAAGCCTAGCAGGATTTGTTCTTCACCAAAGCGGTAGCACATGGAAATGCGGGGAAAGGCAGATCCGGTCGCTGGAGAACGAACTGACAAAGCATACGTTTGCAACCAGCAGAGAGATTCTTTTTATAAATTAGGCAAGAGACAAATCGAAGAGTCTCACCGGTTTTTATGTACATTCATAAGTTTCCTGGAATACAAAGGTGCCTCTGGAATCAAGAAGCAACGATGTTGATTGGTCTGAAATGAACTATAATCGGGAGGGAATAAAATTCTCCATGTGCTGATGATGGGCAAGTAAGGGGAATTATGCATTAAACTGGACTGTGTTGAAACGTTGCCTGCATGAACGAAAGATGGGCAGTGTAGTAGTGTGATGAGGTAAACATTAATCGACAATGCGACAGTGCCGGGAGCACACCAGATGATGGGGTTTGCTCGAACCAGGTCCGTGCCTGTGCAAAAGGGAGCCGAACTAAGCGGGGTCTGTGTGATAACCTGACGTCAAAATCATCAATGGAATCGACGAACTTAGAAGGAGGGCACGTTTTTTCAGTATTTCTTCAGCAAATCGTCTCCTGACATCTTCCAAACTCTATTATCAAATAGAGATGTTATAGGAAAAAGAAGTAATGCACACATTTTATTTATGTTTCAATTTATTTACTTCATCTACTAGAATTTGTTTACCAGGTTATTTTTGTTTATTACCGATTTGTGGATATAGAAACTAATTCAAGGTAATTGAAGAACTAATAAATTCTTCCGTAGTTCTTTTCAACTGCCATCAACTCCTATGCTGGCGCTCGAGCGACCACGAGGAAATAATTATGGCGATCCTAAGATCATCGGGGAGGCAGTTGCTGGTGGCCTAAAGAGTAGCTAGGGGAGTATGAGTTTGCTGTCGACGGCCCTCACACATGATTTTAGTTCCACGCGTCCGGTGACGATCATGAGTGGTGCAATTGTGTCCGGGCAACAAGGTATATACGCATATTTTTCTCTCCCGATGCAACGCACGGGCATTTTTACTAGTCTATACCTAATAATAAAGGGAGAAGTGTTTCCTTGGTTCGGTCCGTCTTTGTAGGAGTACATAATTTTCGTCCGTCCAAAGTCCCACCATCGCGCGAGTTCGGTTGCCTTTCGATCTGTGTCGTGGTCGTTTCAGTTTCCTTAAATGTTGTTGATAAAACCCCTCGCAAGCACGAGCTATGTTTCGTCTAGGGATCCTTTCCGCCTGACCACCTCCCGCAAGCCATACCCAAAACCTAGATCAAACCAGCTAGACAGGAGTCACGAAAGTTGCATGCCAACGTCGACCCGTGTCCCGGCGCCCCTCCGCAGCTAGGCCATCTCCGCCATGTAGGAACATCGACTACTACAACGGAGAGGACGATGACCTCCACGACCTCTTTAACCCTGCTGAACCTGATGATGATGCTGTGCGTGCACCTCCTCGTGGAGGTGTAACTCCTAGATGCACGAGTTCTTCGACGCTTCCGGGAACGAGACCAACACTTTCGACGGCAGGATGAAATTTACCCGACGACCAAGTACTGTGTCTCCAGCACCTCGAAAATTGTCCTGGGCTGCAGCTGGGGCTGAGAATAAGGTATAATGGGCGTACTTCAGGCTTCAGCAGATGCCCGGAGCGCGCGGCCATCAGACATCGATTTCAACCAGTCCAATTAGGTCGTTATTGTCGGCCTACCGCGAGTACATGCCATCTTCTCCTCCACCGTCACAGGAGAAGATCAAGCCACACGACGGACCGCCGACCGGGAGAAACACGTACAGGAGAGCGGCACTACACGCTCTGGCGTCTGCGACTATATCGTCATTGCCGGCCTTGCTCGTCTGCAGCTCGGACGCGAGTTTCTTGAGGACTAAGCCACGCTCGTCGGCCGCTCCAGTCAAGATGCATCCGACACACCGGTGACATGATCCGTAGTCCGTGTTCATCAGGCTCACACCTGCTTCATACAACAAGCCGTCCGCGCGCATCCGGCGCAAACAGCCGCGCCGGCCTCCCCGACGAAGCTGTGCGCGAGCACCAGGAATTATCACCACGTGCAAGTGGCGCAACAGTTCGACCACCAGGGCCTACCGGCTGCGTAGATGGGCGGAAAACGTCCTGAAGCTAGCCGAGTTCCTTGGGTGCGGAGTTCTTTGAATCGATTTGGGTGGAGATGGAGCTAGCCATCCCTACGTGTGGACTAACACATTGAGCTACCGGAGTGCATGAAAGAGGTCGGAGAAACGAAAACCAGGAAGACAAGGACGACTACTCGCTAAGAGCATGCCGATTGGCATGGTAATGGGCACGGGGTTGCGCTGCTTCACCAAAAAGGTTCTCAGGATCACAAGGTCGTATTTGATTCGTTTCAGGACATGCGCTTGACATTCAAAACCTTTGTGTTTCTTCTAATATTTTTATACAGGAGTGTCGCAAAAGGCTTTGATCAGTTCATGTCATGCAACCTACAAATCCATGGACGATGAGCCGATAACATTAGACACTTGGTTTACTAATTACATAGTCAATGCAAATGCCAATTGATTAGTGGACCACAAGCTCGCGTACTCACGGGAGCCTCAGCAACCGAGACAATGACCTCCAGGGCGTGCATTCCTGCTACATCACAGCGGCACGCCGGCAACGAGCAATGTCCAGCATCCGGGGAACGTCCGACACAGCAGCAGTTGCTCCTGCCAATGTGAGTTGTGGCGGCATGACCTCGACCTCAAGACACATAGACGCATGGTATCACAATGGCTTGGCTTCGATCTTCCAACCGATATTTTTCAATTTAATCCATCTTTTTAGCAATCTAATACAAAATATTAATTTAGTGTTTTTTATTAAGTTAGACAAGTGATTTTTCGCAGAAACTAAGTGGCCAGTTCTTCTTTTATTACCTTGTGAGGATTGTTGTATAGTTGGACATCTAAGAATTTTTTTTTATGAAAACCAAATATACTTCAAAAAATATTACTGGTATACTTGAAACATATTGATTATTTTAGACTCGTTGCAATTTTAGTGGACTTTTCCAAAAAAATAGATAGTTCCGATTATTTTCATCGAGAAGTTGATAACCCGGTGCAACGCACGGGCACTTTTGCTAGTAATAATAAAGGGAGAAGCGTTTCCGTGATTCGGTACGTCGTGGTCCGTCCGCAGCGTTTCGTCCGTCAATCGTACGCCTCAATCAAACCCATGAGCCCCGATCGATCACGGTTGCATCGCTCTATTGTGAGTACCCGTAGGAGACCTGACCGGTGACGGCTGTGTACCGTACACATCCCATACTCCTGTCCCTATATAATCTACACGAACTCAAAGCGAATATCGCACAGCACCCATCGTAAAGCAGCCAAAACGCGATCCAACAATATCTCGGCCTCGGCGCGATCTTCATGAAAACCTGAGAAGAACCCTCGCTTGCTCGTGGCCGCAGCCTTCCTGTCCTCTCTCGTCCTTCGGCGATGCAGCCGCACTCCCGTTCTCGTGCGGCGAGTCACGGCCTCGCTGCAGTCTACCTGATCTTCGGCGTCCATCCATCTGTGGGTGCAGGAGCTCAAGGACATCGGGATGCCCAGCGGCGACGAGGTTCAATGGTGGCTCGCGGCAGCGCTCCCTGGTTCGGTCAGCGGAAGAGGGCACGTCAGCACGAGGTAATAGACGTAGAAAGATCAGGAGATCTGCAAGAACACGCCAGAGGTGTTGGAGAATGCATGGAACCACTATAGCAAAGGCTCGTCGTCGGCAGCGATCGACCTAGCGAGCTCAGTTCCGGACGTGCGGGCTTGAGGCGCAACACCAAAAGGCGAAAGCTTCATGACGTCGTATAGAATGCAAGAAAGTATATGAGGTTGACCAGGACTGAGTGGCAGAAAAGATCGATGACACGGCGGCTGGTCCGCCTCCCGTCGCCTAGACGACCAGACCCGCAACGGCGAGGAAGTTGGGCGGGGCGGTGGAGGCAGAGGAATACATGCACCGCCCATGGCCGATACAGTATATATCGTGAGGGGTGGATATGGAACCCTCTTCCACTGCTCCTGGAGTCGTTGAAGGTCGTCAAGCAGATCAGATTCATTAGATGGTTCTCTGAGATTTAGTGCTTACTTTGCTTGAATTAGCGCTGATCAGTGGTCAAAAGCAGTGACCGGTTTCACACAGATTTTCGACTACTTAGGTTCAGAAATAGAGTTTCATCTGTGTTTGCAAGTCAGTCCTAGCTATAATGGAGTTCATGGCGAGATTTTGCAGGTACGACACAGGCACAGAACGAGAGATTCTTTGGATGAAATCAACTTGGACATTGTTACCAAGGTTAGCTATTCGCATACACCACTCTCCCAGATTTAAACATTGTGCTGGTGTTCGTTTCTATACGATAATCGTGTGCCAAGTTGGCTCAAAGTTTGTTTTTTTAAGAAAAAGTTGGCTCGAAGCAGTGACAATGGCACCTTGAGAATTATATATGGGAAACAGTATCAGGTAGTGATCTCCATATTACCGATGCTTAATGGGATTTTGTGTTGGTGCTTCAGGCCTCGCGGGCTTGCCGCCGACGCCAGCGACGCACTCGACATGTAGACTAACGTGGCCTGAATAGCCGCCGCTGTAGCGTCCACTTTGCAAGAGGTCCCCGGTCTGGAGCGAGGGCGGACCGAACCCGCAACTTTTAAGCCATTCAACACTATTTTCTGAAATATTGTTTATGTTGACTATTTATAGTACATGTTATGATGAGAAAGTGACTTGTTAGTTATAAGAAACTGATCAAATATAGGTTACTGTAATTTTTTAATTAGATTTTTTTTTTTCGCAGCAACAAGCTGCACCCTTTGACGTGCTGAAACTTGGCTGGTTTCTACGGTTGTACCAACAAAAACACCGTGGCATAACATTTTTATCCCGTTGCAACGTACGGGTATTTTTCCTAGTCTTATCCTAAATTTTAGATCTAATTATGAAGATATGATTCTATTAGACCTCCGTATAATGCTTTTAGTATATCATAATATCACTACCTTTTTAAAATTTTAAAATTACATTAGTGGCGTGCTACTAGTGTTGCACACACTACCAATATTTGTCGTATTAGTGGCATGTATGTGATACCCCATGAGTAAGTCAAGTATTGGTGGCGTGTATATGTCAAGTCACTAGTATCATGCCATATCAGTGACATGCCTCCTACACGCCAATAGTGTTGATTTTATCCCCACGGTGATAGTCTTACCCGAATTCTATTTCCTAACTGGGCACCACCGTGGCTTACACGGTGCTCCCCTTTTTTGCACGTTGGATTGCGATCTGGCGGTTCAGATGACTTTCTCTCTGGGGACCACGGCTTCCTTGTCCCCACCCCGTCCGAACAATAAAACTTGACCCTAAGAGCATCTCCACTCGTCTCCCCGACGAGGCCCCCGAGCGACGTTTTTTCCATCCGAACGGCGAAATTCGGCCCAGTTGCGCCCCCGGTTTCTCGTTTTCGTCCTCTCTCGTCCACTCCGTCCTTGTCCCCACCCCGACGACCTGCTCCAGCAGCGAAAAGATGGACTGGGCCCCCAGCGAGAGGACCTCGTCGACCCGATGCTGGCGGAGGAGGAACGAGAGGCGGTGGTGGAAAGTACTCTCGGCGCCTCCCGCCGATGGGGAGCCCGGTGCCATCATGTCCGGTTCATGGCGGCCGCGCTCACCGTGGTGGTAGCGGCGGCGTTCCTGAAGTGCAGGCTGTAGTGGAGATAATTGATTTGGAGGTGATCTCCGTAGACGGCAACGCCGCGGGCCGGATAGCGTGGCGTTCGGCACGGATGGGGAGGGACCGTACGCCGGCGTGTTGGACGGGAGGCCCACCTCTCTTCTCTCTCCCCTTCTCTCTCCTCCAACTCATCTAAGATATATTATTTAATGTCTTATACCCAGCTGACTGAACTCTATTGTACTTGCTCTCAAGTGGCTCCGGCAGGAGCACCGCTGGGTCGACCACGCCTCCGCGGCCGCGCCACAGCTGTAAGCCTAATTTGCGTACTCGCTTCTCACATCCTGCTTTGCGTTGCGTTGCGTTGCTTGACACTCCAGCCCCAATCAGTTTCAGTAGAGCGACCAATCAGATTTGCGGTACTATGGTGCTTTGCACGACTTATTTTATTTGTTCGTGAATTTGTGTATTGCCTCAAACCTTATGTAACAATAGTGATTTTATACATCCAGGTTGTGGAGACGTCTGCAATAGTAGTTTACTAGTTTTCTCCAAATTCTTGATGTAACCTTTTTGCAACCATATGTATTTTTTACTATTTTCTTACATCCAGAGCAATAGAAGTTTAATGTGTACCAAAAATTTCTGATGTAACTTTGCAACTTTATGTATTTTTTACTTTTTTCTTACATACAGAGTGATAGAAGTTCAAGGCGTACCCCAAATTCTAGATGTAACTTTTTTTGCAGCTATATGTAGTTTTACTTCTTTTCTTACATCTAGAGTGATGGAAGTTCAAAGTATATTTTCCCAATTTTCATGGTGTAATATATTGCTACTGGATTTATTTTCCTTGAAATTACTGGACGAAGTTCTCTAACACATTTCGAGCACATGGGCAAATTTATCACAACATACATTCATTCAGTCCTAGCGAGTTATGTCTCGGCCATTTACAATTATACTTTTACGACGACGATTCTAGCCTCAAACATAGGTTTTGACACTCCCCTGGCCTTGACCAGGAGGTCGTTAGAAGGTTGGTTAACATCCTCAGGGACAATCCCTACTCTCAAACTTTTAGGAGTCTCGGCCAAGCTGCGGACCTTGAGGAATTTCGTATCTCTCTAAACACAGACCCAAGGATGGACCAACGAACATATAACATGCCATTGTCTTCAGAGGTAGCTGCTGTGTGGGTCGAGGAAAATGACCTTATTAAAAAGTTCGACCGTAGTATTGTCCTATATGGGAATAACAATGAAAAATATGGTATAAAGCCATATCATGGATGCTATGACCCCTTGTCATACCCTCTGTTTTTTCCCAGGAGAGAGCTCGGTTGGCATGCCCAAATTCCAAAGGAGGGTGTGTCCTCGGATGAGGTGCTCTGGTCCCATGATAATGAAACTGAGGACCCAGGTTAGGCTTCTAGACCATTGTTGCTCTTTTCATATCATTCCTTGTTTGTTTTTATATGCAAGTTGCCTCCACCAATGTCTCTATTTTTACAGACGCATGAATATAGTAGCTTCTTATGGAATGATGACAGGAGCTTCCTATGCTTCACGAGTGGATTATTTTGCATTGGATAAAGTTTTTTTATTATGAAATGGTCTGTGCACTTGCTACATACGAGAGAGTTTGGAATATTATGTCTCCATGTAAGTTTGCTATTATGTCTCCATGTAAGTTTGCTAATTGTTTGGAATATTCTGGCGAGGTTAGAAGTGCCGGTGCTATAATGACCTGCAATATCTGCTTCGATGCAGAGTCAGTTTTATAGTAACCTTTAAATTTTATCTTGTGATGCAGAGGTAATGCCAATGCATATTGTTTGTCTTGTTACATGTGTCACTACTTAAAGAAGGTATAGCATATTATGTGTCAAGGATATCCGTGGAGCTGATCATAAGTAGGCAGCAATGAATGTTTTCCGATAAACTTTACCAGTGCCGTTTCACATATGTCGCCGATGTGTTTGATATAATAAATATTGACAAGCAGTCAATCCCTTTCTTTCCTTCCTCCCTTCTATGTGATTAAATTTCAGATTTCACTCTTGATAACAATGTTTATGTCAGTAAGTAAGATATTGGTATTAGGGTCTTGGTAATAAACATGTCCTGATGCTCCTATTCTGTCTCTCTTATATGCTATTGGAATGGATCTGTGCATTAGCTCAGTGTACTTTGTAGATGGTATCTACCACATACGAATCCCAACTATGGATGACAAGTCTGTATATTTAACTGGTTAACAAGTTGTTTACTATCTGAAGCTACATTTATGCTATATCTTGTCCTAAATATTTTTGCGCAACTTTAATTTTGTGAAGGTGGTTCTAAGGGACAAATTAGCAAGCGGGAACCAAACCAGTTGGCTGATAAGTAATTTTGAGTGTACCATCATTATAGTTACCATGATGAATGTCAGTTGTAATTTGGGTCAAGTAGACGGAGCATTGATGTAATAATTTGGTATTTCAAAGTTTTGGGCTAGGGTGGTTTTTTATGTACTTTTGGACATTCAGATTCAATATTTGGGCGTGTTTCATTGTGATATGATATATGTTATATATGAATGTTAGTTGTTATAACCATTGATTTATGAATGTACCATTTTTGCCCACCACCGCAATTGGAAAGAATAACAATGTTGATCACCAATTGATGCTTGACTAGAATGAGATAACTGATTGACTATTATGTTGGAAAGTGCCGTTGCAACTATTTTCCTTGCATACTTGTCATTTATTATGTAGCATAGCACGGGCACCTTACTAGTCTGTACAAAAGGGTAGTAGTATGTCACTGTTTGGTAGTACTACTATAGGTCAAAATTTGGTACTTGCTCCTGCCCCACCCATGTATCACCCGTCTTTTTAGGCCAACAAGGCAGCAAACGGCTACACCAACCCGGCCCACCCATCCCTTTGTACTTTTCATAGGCTAATTAGGATTGGCGATTATCGGGACCTTGGCCTAGGCCAAGACCAAGACGGAGGTGACGTAAGACCTGCCCAGAGGGAAAGTTGGGTTCACTCCTCACGACTATTGATTAAATCGTGGCGTATGACCTGCGTGGAGGGACGCAGATTTTCTCGTGACGATATGGCTCCCTCACCATATCTGTCACTGTTGCTGTGTGTTGGAGATTCCCTGCTGGAGTTGACCATTGTACACACTTTACATGTATTTGTACAAAAGACTAGTAGTGTGTCACTGTTTGGTAGTGCTACTATAGGTCAGAATTTGGTACTTGCTACTGCCCCACCCATGTATCACCTGTCCTTTTTAGGCCAACAAGGTTGCAAGCGCCTACACCAACCCGGCCCATCCATACCTCTGTACTTGTCGTAGGCTAATTATGATTGGCGATTATGGGGACCTTGGCCCAGGCCAACACGGAGGTGGCACGACCTGCGCGGATGGAAAGTTGGGTTCGCTCCTCACGCTTGCTGATTAAATCGTGGCGTACGGTCTGCGTGGAGGGACACAGATTTTCTCGTGACGATATGGCTCCCTCATCATATTTGTCACCGATGTTGTGTGTTGGAGATTCCCTGCTGGAGTTGACCATTGTACACACTTTACATCTATCTCTACAAAAGGCTAGTTGTATGTCACTGTTTGGTAGTATTATTATAGGTCAGCATTTATTACTTCCTCCTGCCCCACCCATGTATCATCCGTCCTATTTAGATCAACATGGCAGCAAGCGGATACACCAACCCGGTGCACCCATCCCTCTGTACTTGCCATAGGCTAATTAGGATTGGTGATTATTAGGACCTTGGCGCAGGCCAACACGAAGGTGGCGTACGACCCGGAGGGAAAGTTGGGTTCGCTCCTCACGAATGTTGATTAAATCATGGCGTATGACCTGCGTGGAGGGGCGCAAATTTTCTCTTCACGATATGGCTTCCTCACCATATCTGTTACCGTTGCTGTGTGTTGGAGATTCCCTGCTGGAGTTGACCGATGTACACACTTTACATCTATATGTACAAAAGGCTAGCAGTGTGTCACTGTTTGGTAGTACTAGTATATGTCAGAATTCAGTACCTGCCCCAGCCTCACCCGTGTATAACCTATCCTTTTTAGCCAACAAGGCAGCACGTGGGTACACCAACCTGGCCCACCCATCCCTCTGTACTTGCCATAGGCTAACATGGCGATTATCGGGACCTTGGCGCAGGCCAACCTGAAGGTGGCATACGACCTGCGTGGAGGGAAAGTTGGGTTCGCTCTTCACGCCCGCTGATTAAATCGTGGCGTACGACCTGCGTGGAGGGACGCAAATTTTCTCGTGACGGTATGTCGCCCTCACCATATCTGTCACCATTGCTGTGTGTTGGAGATTCCCTGCTGGAGTTGACCGATGTACACACTTTACATGTATCTGCACAAAAGACTAGTAGTATGTCACTGTTTGGTAGTACTACTAGAGGTCATAATTTGGTACTTGCTCCTGCCCCACCCGTGTATCACTCGTCCTTTATAGCCCAATTTGGCAGCAAGCGGTACACCAACCTGGCCCACACATCCCGATGTACTTGCCATAGGCTAATTAGGATTGGCGATTTTGGGGACCTTGAGGCAGGCCAACATGGAGGTGGCGTACGACCTGCGCGGAGGGAAAGTCGTTGGGTTCGCTCCTCACGCCTACTGATTAAATCGTGGCGTACGCCTTGCGTGGAGGGACGCAAATTTTCTCAAAACGATATGGCGCCCTCACCATATCTTTCACCGTTGTTGTGTGTTGGAGATTTCCTGCTAAGAATTGACCACTGTACACACTTTACTTGTATCTGTACAAAAGCCTAGTAGTATGTCACTCTTTGGTAGTACTAATATAGGTCATAATTTAGTACTTGCTCCCGCACAACCAGTGTATCACCCGTCCTTTTTAGCCCAACTTGGCAGCAAGCGGGTACACCAACCCGGCCCACCCATCCATCTGTACTTGCCATATGCTAATTAGGATTTTCGATGATCGGGACCTTGGCGTAGGCCAACCAGGAGGCGAAGGTAAAGTTGGGTTCGCTCCTCACGCCTGCTGATTAAATCGTGGCATACGACCTGCGTGGATGGACGCAAATTTTCTCGTGACAATATGGTGCCCTTACCATATCTGTCACCGTTGCTGTGTGTTGGAGATTTCCCGCTGGAGTTAACATGTACGCACTTTACATGTATCTTTAAAAAATGCTAGTAGTATATCATTGTTTGCTAGTACTACTATAGGTCAGAATTTTGTACTTCCTCCTGCCCCTCCTGTGTATCACCCGCCCTTTTTAGCCCAACATGGCAGCAAGCGGGTACACCAACCCCGCGCACCCATCCCTTTGTACTTGCCATAGGCTAATTAGGATTGGCGATTATCGGACGGCGTACGACCTGCGCGGAGGGAAAGTTGGGTTCGCTCCTCATGCCTGCTGATTAAATCGCGGCGTATGACCTATGGGGGGACACAAATTTTCTCGTGACGATATGACTCCCTCACCATATCTGTCACCGTTGTTGTGTGTTGGAGATTCCTTGCTGGAGTTGACCGATGAACACACTTTACATGTATCTGTACAAAAGGCTAGTAGTATGTCACTGTTTGATAGTACTATTATAGGTCATAATTTGGTACTTGCTCCTTCCCCACCCGTGTATCACCCGTCCTTTTTAGGCCATAAGGCAAACATGGCAGCAAGCGGGTACACGAACCCGGCCCACCCATCCCTCTGTACTTTTCATATTCTAATTAGGATTGGCGATTATCGGGACCTTGGCGCATGCCAATCTGAAGGTGGCATACGACCTGCGCAGAGGGAAAGTTGGGTTCACTCCTCACGCCAGCTGATTAAATCGTGGCGTATGACCTGCGTGGAGGGAAGTAAATTTTCTCGTGACGATATGACTCCCTCACCATATCTGTCACTGTTGCTGTGTGTTGGAGATTTTCTGCTGGAGTTGACCGCTGTACGCACTTTACATGTATCTGCACAAAAGACTAGTAGTATGTCACTGTTTGGTAGTGTTACTATAGGTCGGAATTTGGTACTTGCTCCTGCCCCACTCGTGTATCACCCATTCTTTTTAGCCTAACTTGGCAGTAAGCGGGTACACCAATCTGGCCCACCCATCCCTCGACTAATGAGGATTGGCGATTATCGGGACCTTGGTGCATGTTAGCACGGAAGTGGCGTAAGACCTGCACGGAGGGACAATTGGGTTCGCTCCTCACGCCTACTGATTAAATCGTGGCGTACGACCTGTATGGAGGGACACAAATTTTCTCAAAATGATACGCGTCCTCACCATATCTTTCACCATTATTGTGTGTTGGAGATTTCCTGTTGGAGCCTAGTAATATGTCACTGTTTGGTAGTACTACTATACACTAGTGGAAAACAGGGCTTTCGTGGGAGCCTTTTGTGCGCGGCGCTCGACCGCGACAAATGGCCTGGCCACGTCGCCCGAGCCGTGTGGAGCGGGCAGGCCTTTTGTCGCGCCTTTGTCGCGGGCCGTATCTCGACCCGCGACAAAAGGTGTCTGAGTGTTGAGGCTTCCTGTCGGCACCCCTTTTCGCGGGTGTACGCCCGCGACCAAGACCATGCCTATATATAGACACCCAGCCCCCCCCCCCACCTTATTTTTTCCTTGGTGGTGAAGGTGGAGGTGTATGCTAGCTCATTTTTCTACATGTGCACAAGAGGTGTTTGATGGAATGCTTGTAAGAGGGATGCCACTTGATTTTAGTTGATAAGATTTCTCCTCTTTTCGATCCTAGAAGGTTAGCCACTATTTTCTCGTATATATATATACATAGTCCATACAATACTAATTTTAGAAAGGTGATTGCATCTGATATATATATAATTGTACTTATGATGCATGAGTCATCCATGGATGTACGGTAACCGATGTGCTCCCGCTTTCAGAGAGGGCGTGAATTCTTTCCTGCTTGTGGCCGAGGCCAACAAGTCGAAGCAAGGTTTTATGTGCTGTCCATGTCTAAAATGTAAGAACGAGAAGGATTACTCTTGCTCAAGAGACATTAAGAGCCACCTGCTTCGGTTTGGATTCATGTCCAGCTATAATGTTTGGACCAAGCACGGAGAAGAAGGGGTTATGATGGAAGACGGATGAAGAAGAAGATAATGATGACCAGTGCCGATCTATGTTCTCTGAATGCGATGATACCGCAATGGACGACAATGAAGAAGGAGGAGGTGAAGAACAGGCATCAGATGATCCTGTTGTGATGATCTTCGTCGGGCCATTTCTGATGCAAAAGAGACTGTGGCACGGATAAGGAGAGGTTGCGGTTCGACAAGATGTTAGAGGACCACCACAAATTGTTGTACCAGGTTGTGAAGATGGGCATAGAAAGTTGGGTAGCATATTGGAATTGCTGAAATGGAAGGCGAAGTGTGTGACTGAGGTTTGAGAAATTGATGATAATATTAAAGAAGCTGTTTCAAGAAATAATGAGTTGCCCATAAGATATGAAGCAAAGAAGCTTGTCTGCCCTCTAGGATTAGATGTGAGAAGATACATGCATGCATTAATGTTGTATCCTCTACCGCGTGAACGAGAATTTGAATAAATGTCCGATATGTGGTGCATTGCGGTATAAGATCAGAAAAGATGACCCTGGTGATGTTGAGGCGAGCCACCCAGAAGAGGGTTCTGCGAAGGTGATGTGGTATGCCAATAATACCACGGTTGAAACGTTTGTTCAGAAACAAAGAGCATGCCGATTGTTGCGATGGCACATGGAAGAACGTAAGAAAGACGCGATGTTGAGGCACCCGCTGATGGTCGGCGGTGGAGAAACATCGGAGAGAGTTCTGGATTTTGCGGTGAGGCAAGGAACTTATACTTTGGTCTAAGTACGAGATGGCATGAATCCTTTTGGGAGGTAGAGCTGCATCACAGCACCTGGCCCGTGACTCTATGTATCTACAACCTTCCTCCTTGGTTGTGCATGAAGCGGAAGTTCATTATGATGCCGGTGCTTATCCAAGGCCCAAAGCAACCCCGACAACGACATTGATGTGTACCTAAGGCCATTAGTCGATGAACTTTTGGAGTTGTGGGCCAAACCAGGTGTACGTGTGTGGGATGAGCACACCGAGCAAGAATTTGACCTACGAGGGTTGCTATTCGTAACCATCAATGATTGGCCTGCTCTCAGTAACATTTCAGGACAGACGAACAAAGGATACAATGCATGCACACACTGTTTAGATGAGACTGAAAGTAAATATTTGGGAAAAAGCAAAAAAGTTGTGTACCCGTTCAATCGTCGTTACCTTCCGCGCAAGCATCCCTTAAGGAAAAAGGAAAGCATTTCGATGGCGAGGCAGACCGCCGTCCGAAGCCTGTCCCGTAGTGGTGCTGATATATTTGACATGGTCAAGGATTTAAATGTTATCTTTGGAAAGGGTCCAGGCAGTCGACCTGTTCCGAAAGCTGACGGGACACGCGCCCATGTGGAAGAAGAAATCTATTTTTTGGGAGCTAGAATACGGAAAGTCCTGGAAGTCCGCTCTGCAATCGACGTGATGCACCTGACCCAGAATCTTTGTGTGAATATTCTAGGTTTTACGGGCGTGTATGGAAAGACAAAAGATACACAGAAGCACGGGAGGACCAGGAACTTCATAAAGGACGAAACGGCAAACATCCAGGGCAGTTTGTAGGGCCTGCTACGCTCTTACCAAACAGAGGAGATCTTTTTGAAGCCCTATTCGTATCAAGGTTCCGTCTGGTTTCTCGTTGAATATAAAGGGGATAGTAAATATGAAGGATAAAAAATTCCAAAACCTGAAGTCCCATGACTGTCACGTGCTTATGACACAATTGCTTCCGGTTGCATTGAGGGGACTTCTACCAGAAAATGTTCGACTAGCCATTGTGAAGATATGTGCATTCCTCAACGCAATTTCTCAGAAGGTAATGGATCCAGAAACTTTGTCAGTTACGGGAAGATGTGGTCGAATGTCTTGTCAGCTTCGAGTTGTTGTTCCCACCATCCTTCTTCAATATTATGACGCACCTCCTCGTTCACCTAGTTGAAGAGATTAGAATTCTCGGTCCTGTATTTCTACACAATATGTTCCCCTTCGAGAGGTTCATGGAGTCTTAAAGAAATATGTTCATAACCGAGCTAGGCCGGAAGGAAGTATCTCAAAGGCTACGGAACTGAGGAGGTCATTGAGTTTGTGTTGACTTTCTTCCTGACCTTAAGCCGATTGGTGTTCCGAATCTCGGTATGAGGGGAGGCTGATTGGAAAAGGCACACTAGGAAGGAAATCAATGGTGTGCAAGACAAGATTTCTTTCAATCAAGCACACTACAGTTCTATACAATTCCATCTTGGTGGCTCCGTACATCGAGAAACATAAGAATGCTTTACGAGAAATAAGGGCCAGCCCGAGTCCTGATTACACGTCAACACATGAATACCTTGGCGAGTTGGTTGCAAAGACATCTCATTAATGACCCATCTGTTGTGGACCAGCTGTTCTTGTTGGCCAGGTTACCATCTTCAAACATATGTACATTCCAAGGGTACGAGATAAATGGGAATACATTTTACACGATCGACCAAGATAAAAAGAGCACCAACCAAAACAGCGGTGTCCGCTTCGATTTGACGAGAATGGGCAGACCACCACATATTATGGATACATAGAGGAGATATGGGAACTTGACTATGGTCCCACTTTTAAGGTCCCTTTGTTTCGTGCAAATGGGTGAAGCTCAGCGGTATACATATTGACGATAAGTACGGTATGATAACAGTGGATCCCAACAATCTTGCGTACCTGGACGAGCCATTTGTCCTAGCCAGCGAGGTGGCTCAGGTTTTCTACGTGAAGGACATGTCTAGCAAATCAAGAAAAAGAAATCAACAAAAGAATACATCAACCGAGGAGCCAAAGCGCCACATAGTTCTTTCGGGAAAAGAAACATCGTGGGAGTGGATGAGAAGACAGACATGTCAGAAGATTATAATAAGGTTTAAAGAAATTCCGCCCTTCACGGTGAAAATTGACCCAAGCATCTTACTAAATGATGAAGATTCTCCATGGCTACGGCGTAGAAGATCACAACACTAAATGGCGATGTAATAATGTATTCTTCATATATAGTTCCCAAGACAATCTCTACATTTATGTAATAATGAGAACCCTTTCCCCAACACGTACTGTTAGAGGAGACGGAGTATTCTTTCATATAATGTATTCTTTCACGGGCTTGCAGGAAATTTTTCCGAGGAGCAGCTTCCGAAGATGCCGTAGGGCGTGTGACATCTTCGAGAAGCTGCGCCATTTCCCAACCCTTTCCTTCATCAATGGGAATGAAACTGTGCTTGGCTTGTTGATCTGCTTGGCAAGGCGTATTGATGCTCCTTTTATAGGCACGGCACCGCTTCTACTTTGTCTTGTTCCTTCGACGGGGTACGTGCCCTACACTTTATCTCATCGGGCAGTGCGTCCACCGACGCATCCTTATCCTTGGCTTTAGTCCCGGTTGCAGCCACCAACCGTGACAAAAGGTTACCCGCACATCATCCCCAGAGATAAGGCCCTCCTAGATAAGCCTCCCCGGTCTTTTGTCCCGGTTTGAGCCTCCACCCGGGATGAAAGTTCACGCGCTCACTCGTTTCCGCCTATTTTCTTCCCGCATTCCCGCCATTTTTCCACTATATATGTATGTAGCCTTGGACTCATATCTGCAAACCCCATCACTCTCTCCATGGCTTCCATCGTATGTCTAACACCCCGGGAGGCGGAGGCGCTTGCGCCTCGAACTACCTGCCCGCCCGGCTACCGCGTCCCGCCAAGGTGGTTGCCGAGCGTCGGAGGCGTACCGTCCCTCCTATCCCTGTGGGTGTGCCACGCGAGATGGCCATCACGAACCACTACTATTTCGAGCTCACGCCTGAGCAGCGGATGAATCCCCGTTGGCATCCCGACTACAGCCCGACTTGGGACAGCTTCTTCATCAATCGGCGTGAGAGGGCGGTTGCCACGAGGAGGACGGCCCGCCATCTTCGAACTTCAACGAGGCCGGCCGTCGGATGTGGTGGCGCGGCCGGACTCTCCAGAGCGTCATGGCCTATCGTGGCCCCGCCTGCGCTACCCTCAATCCCAGCCCACGCGTGGTCATCCGCCGAGGTTCGACAACCGCGACCCCGATGCTAGCGATGATGACGTCGGCGACTTTGATGACTACAGTGGCGACGTGTATAGGACTAGGCACGACTATGATTGAATGGCTCCAACATTCGAATCTGGCCATGTATCTTATTTTTCAGTTGAGCTCTGTACTTTAATTTCAGTTCAATCGTAATAAAGTTCGTGTCAACCACTTTATTGAACTAATGGAACCGACAACGACTTTATCGGCGTCGGCGGGGCGAGGCACGTGTCAGCGGTGGCTACACGTCGCACGCCGGCGTCGGCGGGGCGAGGCACGTGGAAGCGGTGGCGACACGTGGCACGGGGACGCGACACGAGTGGCACGGCGGCGGTGCACAGGGGTGAAACATACACGACTATCCGTTTTATATGATGCGAGATGCAAATATTTATATGGATGTCATATTCATGTTCATTGGATTTTTCTGATCAATTTTCATATATAAAACTTTTCTTTTTGAGTTACCATTTAAAAGTTATTGAAATAATAGTTTTTATTAAAACAGAAAAACAAAAACAGAAAAAAAAAAAAAACAAAAACGGTGCTGCCGGCCTGATCCGCGCCAACGGCTCCAGGCCGTTGGATTCAAACGGGAGCCGTTGGATGCGCTTCACGCGGATCGACGCCTCCTCCCACCCCTTTTGTCGCCGGTTGAGCCACGGCCCGCGATAAAGGTCCCCCTTTTCGCGCCTTTTGTCGCGGGTCGTGCCACCATGACAAAAGGGGTTAAATATAAATACTAACCCGCGGGCGAGCCCTGCGACAGGCCATTCCCTTGCACGCGCCGCCGGGCTGCCCAAATCCACCGCCGTCACGCCACCAGCTGCCGGAAGCTTCGCCGCCATCGCCGCCGTCGATCTCCTCGCCGCGCCGCCGTCGATCTCCTCTGCCGCGCCGTGGCCGCCGAGGCCTCCTCGAGCTCCGCCGCGCGTGCCATCGCTGCCCGCGCCCCTGCCGCCGTCGTTGCCGCGCGCGTGCAGCAATGATCCGCCGTCCGCGCCCCCCGCCGCCGCCCTGTGCCCGTGCCGGCCGCCGCCGCGCCGCCGCGCCCCCTCCGCAGGTAGCCGTGCTGCGCCGGCGCCGGCCCTTTTTTTAATTTTTTTTCTTAGTTAGATAATTAGTTAGATAATTTTGTATGTTAGTTTAAATTTTGTTGTATATAGACATTTTGTTGTAATTAGTTAGTTAGTTTATTTTTGTAATTAGTATGTAATTAGTTAGTTAGTTTATTTTTGTAATTAGTATGTAATTAGTTAGTTTATTTTTGTAAGTATTTTGTTGTAATTAGTTAGTTTATTTTTGTTGTAATTAGTTAGTTCAAATTTGTAGTTTAAATTTTGTAAGTATTTTGTTGTAATTAGTTAGTTTATTTTTGTTAAATGTAATTAGTTAGTTCAAATTTGTAGTTTAAATTTTATTAAAAACCCCGCCGACACCTCTCTCGCAAACAAAACACCCGCGAGACCCCGCAAACAACGCGGCGCCGCTCCCCCTCCCGGCGGCCCGCGCCTCCCCCCTCCTCTCCTCTCACCTCTCTCTCTCGCGAACAACCGACGCCGCAACTCCCTCTCTTCTCTCCCTCTCTCGCAAACACCTCTCTCTCCCTCTCGCGAAACCACCGACGCCGCAACTCCCCTCTTCTCTCCCTCTAGGGTTAGGTTAGTTTTTGGTTAGCTAGGGTTAGGGTTTGGTTTGGGTTAGAACATGTACTTATCGATTTAATTTTTTGCAGAAACAATGGATCAATTCGAACGGGACTTGGAACAGGAAGACATTTTCGCGAACTTCATCCGCGATGGTGATGGAGAAGCCGGCGCTCCGGTGATAATGGAGATGCCGGCGGCTCCGGTGATGGAGAAGCCGGCGGCTCCGGTGATCATGGACAAGCCGGCGGCTCCGGTGATCATGGAGATGCCGGCGGCTCCGGTGATGGAGAAGCCGACGGCTCCGGTAATGACGAGGTATACCATCGGTTGAGGCATTAATGGAATTCTGTATGTACTTATGTATATAAATTAACTGATTTTTATTCTCTTAGGCCTCCGAAGATAAGTTGGACAAACGAGGCCCGGCAAAGAGACTGGGCAAAAAAGACCACTTCAACATTGAAGCTATATCACCGGAAGGCCAACCTGTGGCACCCACGAGTGTCAGAGTGACATTTAAGAATCAGTGCGGAGTTGTGGTTAGAGATCATATCCCGATCACTGTTAGAGAATGGAACAAGACCAAGAATGTGTCCGAAGATCATGTTGCCGATAGGTACAAGAACACACTTTTTGACGACCTCATGTCACATTTCACTTTGCCAAATTTGGGATCGGAGTCTGAGAATGCAAGCGAAGGCGCTAGTGAAGAAAGTGGGCTCTTAAGAAGATGGGGGAACTTTTACGGGCGTATAAGAACCGGTTATGGCAAAATTATAAGAAAGCAGAAGCTCCAGTATTCGAAAACTATCTAGCGAAGCAGGAGCATAACTGGGAAGATTTTGTGAAGTACAAAGAATCGAGAGGAGGCTGTGAATCTGTCAAAGAAAAACAAGAAGAATGCAAGCGAAAATAAATATCACCATCATACGGGGCGAGGGGGCTACGAAGTAGCCATGCCTAAGTGGGATGCACAAGAGGCCGAGATGAAGCTGAATGGGATCACTCCAGAACCGCGAGAAGGATGGGACACTAGGGCTCGGAATTGGTTCCTCGCGCATGGCTGTGATGTATGATATGACAGGAAACATTGTTGAAAGTGACAGCGGGGTTAGGGTACCCAGGGAAGAATGGATTAAAGTGACGACGAAATAAAGGCGGAAAACTAAAGTTTGCTCCCGATAGAGAGAAAGACTTGACGCTTGTCCTCGGTAATCCCGAGAAGGGAGGACGAACAAGAGGATTCGGCCCTAGTGTTCCGTGGTCGCTTGGGTTTCCGGACGCGGAGACTTATAGAAGCCGAGCGAGAGCTAAACAACGCCAGCTGGAGGTGCCAGAATGACCAGATGGCCGAGTTCCAACGCCGACTTGACCAGCAGCAGGCGGGAGATTCAGCAGCAGCGGGAGATAAATGAACTAAAAGGACGGCGCCCCGCCAATACCGCTGCATATCTCAGCGACGAGACAGTGTGGCCGACTCGGAGGCCCCTTCTACACGGATGATGATAGATGCCGGTCCTGGCGACCCCTTGGATGGAGGAGCAAACACCTTGTGATCTCCATGAGGTGTTCAGGAAGGTTTCTGTTAAGGTGGCGGTCGGCTATGTCTTACCGGCATTTGGACCTGAAGGTGAGCCGGCAACATGGCATGGCAATCCGATTCCAGCTGGCTATGCTCGTGTCGGGGTGGATTCAGTTGTCCCGTCGTGGGAGACATTGGAGCTTGATATCCCTGGAGGTGATGGGGGGCTTACACTCGGAGAGGTGCTGGGAGAAATCATTCTCTGGGAAAAGAAGAACATCAAGCTGCCAGGCTGGGTAGCCCCTACCGGTCGTCGGCAGGTCACCATCTCCTCCAGATGATCGCAGGCCACCATCACCATCACCTCCTCCCGGGTGATCGCAAGCCACCATCACCTCCTCCTATCACATGTCGACACCATCACCCCATGGGTACGATGTCGACCCGACATACCGTAGTCCATCTCCATCTCCAGCGCCGCGCCTCCGCCCACTAAGACTCGGTATGCACCCGCCGGAAGCGTTTCAAGAGTCCTACCCGCAAGTTGTCGCCCCTCCCAAGAGTACCAAAGGTTCCTCCCCCCGTCCTTGGGATCTTACTGTCGAGCAAAATGCGGCGGCTGTTGCGAAACACAACTATGATCATTTCCATAAGCCAAAACCTCCAGCGCCAGAGCCATTCACCGAGAAGCAAATAGCATATGCTACTTCTTTTCTGAACACACCATCGCAATATGACTTGCACGAGAAAAAGGATGACTATACACGCCACCTTGCGAAGGTAATTGATGACAAGGCTAAAAAGAAGAAGGAGGATGACGAGGCTAAGGAGAAGGATAGTGCTAGCACGAGCAAATCATCAGCCGGGAAGAAGACAAGTGCACCCCTCAAGGCGCCCAAGCAAACGACAAAAGGCAAAAAAAGAAAGGAAGTTTCCCAGCTCGGAGAACAGGCCAAACAATCGATCCCAGCACTCAAAGTGTTTGATGTTCCCAAGCTGTACCAGCAACATGGTGAAGGTTTCAATCTGGATGAAGCTCAGGCGCTAGCGGCTACGATGTCTGTACCGTGGAGGAATTGCTGAGTGCCGCAGATGTTGCACTACCCTTTGCATAGCTCCTACATTTGTCTACGGGGCCGACTTGGTCAGTAGAGAGCGGCTGGATAAAATGCCAACGCATATGCGGAATTTGCATCAGTGGTACCTTGATGCGTGCAAGGAGAACCAAAGTACATCGTGGCGAAGATCCCACGTGAATATTACTACCGAAAGGAGGAGATCCATATTGAGATGAATGAACTCGGCAGTTATTCAATTTAGAAGCCCTCGACAAATCTCTCATGAGCTGCTATTGCTTGTAAGTTGTTAACTACATCTAAATTCATTTTCATTCAGTTCATGTTCGTTTTCATTGCATATACATTATATCTTATGTGTTCTCTTATGCGGACTGAAGATCAGTGAATGCAAAAGTAATAATATTATCAATATTGGGTTTGTTGACCCCGATAAAGTACATGTTCAAACGGTAAAGCATAGCGCGTTAGATACGGGGGGAAACCTACTAAGGTTTTTGGGGGAGCAAAATTTCTGTGATTCAATACTTGTTTCCTTACAACTACGAGTGAGAGTCTTAATGATCTTTTATGCACATTCAGTTTGCTTACTCGATGTTAAGTGTAATTCCTGACGTATATACATAAACATGTGCAGCTTCCACTGGATTCTACTAGACATTCAACTTGATAAGGGAATAGTTGAAGTAAGGGACCCAATGAGTAGAGGCCTGGACGGGTTCCGCGACCTGCAGAAGTTGCTCCAAGTGTAATTTCCTCCATCGCCGCGCTATATCTTTCGTGAGATATCAATTAATTATCCACTCATTCAATCAGCAGGAGACTTGAGCTTTTTCAAGAAAAACATTAAGGGTACCTGGGCAGAGAAGCTAACATTTACTACTGTACCGTGCGCCCCAGCCACAAGGGACGAATCTATGGATACTACGTTTGCGAGTTCATTCGCATGTTAACCACTGAGAAGCAGAACAATAATAAATTCAACGTAAGCAATAACATTCACAACTTTATTTATTTTCGTCAATATTTCGTTATCACATTGATATAGTCATACTCATCATCTCATTTTCCTATATAGGTCGACTACATGCGGGACACACTCGAACCAAAGGAACACCTACTAGGAATTGCGGAGGAAGTAGCGGGAGTTTTGCTTAGAGAAGTAATAGACAACAACGGCTTGTTTAGTCCTAATAGGCGCTCTCCCTCTCCCCAAGTTTAATTAGTCCCGGTAGTCGTGAGCTCATGTATATATATATATGTAAGGGGAATCGACTTTTGTTTCCAATATTTGGTTGATCAATCTATATATAAATGAACGTGTGTACAACTTCTAGTAGCGCATAAATATATGCAACTTTTATTTCGAATAAAAGGGGGCGGTGGCGGCGGGGGCGGGATGGGGGGGCTGCATCCCTCAAACCCTAAAGCAGCAGGTTTCTGGGAGCGCCACGTCGATACCTTTTGCCGCGGGTGGTAATACCGCGCGACAAAGGGTCGTCCTTGCGCGCCCCGCGTCCGCCACGTGGTCGACCATATGTCGCGGGTGGTAAGTGACCCGCGACAAAAGGTGGACCTTTTATCGCGCCTCCGTTGTCGCGGCTGGCGGCCCGCGACAAAAGGGGCTCACCACCCGCGGCAAAAGGCCTCTTCTCCACTAGTGATAGGTCCGAATTTGGTACTTGCTCCTGCCGCACCCGTATGCCACCCGTCCTTTTTAGCCCAACATGGCAGCAAGTGGGTACACCAACCCGGCCCACCCATCCCTATGTACTTGCCATATGCTAATTAGGATTGGCGATTATCTGGACCTTAGCATAGGTTAACCCGGAGGTGGCGTACGACCTGCACGAAAGGAAAGTTGGGTTCGCTCCTCACGCCTACTGATTAAATCGTGGCATACGACCTGCGTGGAAGGACGCAAATTTTCTCGTGACGATACGATGCCCTCACCATTGTCACCGTTGTTGTGTGTTGGAGATTCCATGCTGGAGTTGACTGCTATACATACTTTACAAGTATCTTTAATAAAAGGCTAGCAAGTGTGTCACTGTTTGCTAGTACTCCTATAGGTCAGAATTTGGTACTTGCTCCTGTCTCACTCGTGTATCACCCGTCCTTTGTCTGCCCATGCGTCGTATACCGAGGCTGCAGAATCGACTAGCTCCTACGCCTTCCGTCCACAAATAAGTGTACTTCTAGCTTTTGTATTAAGTCAAACATTTTAAGTTTTGACCAACCGTGGAACAAAAAGTAGCAACATATATGATGAAATTTTGGTATAATTTGAAACTACATTTCAAAACGAATCTCGGGATACTAAATTAGTGTCATAAATGCTGCTATTTTTCCCTACATATTTGGTCAAAGTTTAAAGAGTTTGACTAAACACAAACCTAGATGTACACTTATTCACGGACGGAGGGAGTACGCAGTCACGTGAAACGGTGAAACCGTCACTTCTCCAATATTCCTCAAAATTCTAATTTTCTCCGCGCCTCTCACGTCTCACGAGTCAACAAACGATCGAGCGGCGGCGGCCACACAAAAGATATATGTGCTGCTGCAGGGTTGAGGCGCTGATCGACGGGCGCGGCAGGGCTGGGGTGCTGATCGGCAGAAAACAGCCGACTGAAAGCTGAAGATCGAATCCACAGGTTGGTAACAGAATTCACAGATCAATTCCGAACTCACATAAGCTGAAGATCGATGCAGGAACTATGCAGAAATGTGAAGTTCCTTGCTGGTAGGTCCCTTGGTGGAGGTTCTGATGAATGCAACTGGGCAGATGGTTTTCTGTTTATCTCCATATTATCTATCAAATGCTGCTAGAAGCTTTCTTTGATAGTGAGAATGTTAATGTGGTTGATGAGATTGATGAAGTGATGGGATTATTGAAGAAGACTTGGATTATTCCTGGAATTAATCAGATGCCTCACAACCTCTGCTTTACCTGGGCGTTGTTCAACCATTTTGCTATATCAGACCAAGTAGATCTCGAGTTACTTCACAGTCTGTTAAGTGAAAATACAAAAGGTGCGAAAGCCACAAAGGATTCTGATTACTGTGACATGATTAATTTGCTGACTCTGATAGTATCTCTAGCCTCACTTTCATGAAGAAGAGGATGACACTAGGAGAGTTGGGGCAATTTTCGTTGGTTTATTTCACACACATCTCACACAATGCCATGCCAAACTGAGGGCACGGGGCTACAGATTTATAGCTGCTAGCCAGCCAGAATATGCTAGTCTAAAGATGCTAACTGCCAGTCCTAAAGATGTTAACTGCCAGTCCTAACCAGTCCTAAAGATGCCAGTCCTTGATGCCTCTAAAAGGCAGTCAAAGATCAGGGATGCTATCCTATCCTAACCACCTGTCCTTCACAAAGGACCATGTGTGTGCTGCAGTCCACAGGAACATGTGTGTGCTGCAGCAACTCCACAAAGACCAGAATACAATGACTTATTCATCATTCTCCCCCTAAGTCTTGTACGCCGTCTTGCGGGAGCGCTGAGCCATCCCGATCCGGGAGCAGAGCTCGAGGAACTTGACCCTCCCAAGAGGCTTGGTGAGCAGATCCGCGAGTTGATCCGTGGTGTGGACGTAGCTTGCCTTGATGCTCCCTTCCTCCAAGCAGTCTCGGATGAAGTGATACCTCAACCGAATGTGCTTGCTCCGTTCATGAAAAACGGGGTTCTTGGCCAGGGCCAGAGCAGACTTGCTGTCCACCAAGAGCTGCACTGGTCTAGTGTCTCGACCAAGGAGATCACCAAGCAGTCGAGCGAGCCAGAGCGCCTGAGTGCAAGCGGTGGAGGCTGCTATGTACTCAGCCTCACAGCTGGACATGGCCACCACCTGCTGCTTGACCGATTGCCAGCTCACGAGGCACTTGCCGAGGAAGACGAGGATCCCGCTTGTGCTCTTGCTGGTGTCGATGTCGCCGGCGTGGTCGCTGTCGCTGTACCCGACGAAGTGCGCCGCCCCAGGACACCTAGGGTAGTGGAGGCCATGGTCAAGAGTCCCCGCAATGTAGCGGATGATTCTCTTCACAGCCTGCAGGTGCTCCGACGTCGGTCGCTCCATGAAACGACTAACGTAGCCGACGGAGAAGGCCAAGTCTAGCCTTGTGTGGGCGAGGTAGCGAAGGCTCCCCACAAGACGCCGGTATTGTGTGGCGTCCACTTCCTCCGTCGTGCTGTCGCGGCTCAATTTCAGCCTCTCCTCCATCGGAGTAAGGGCTGGGTTGCATCCGGTGAGCCCAGCTAGCTCAACGATGCGCTTGGCGTAGGCGGTCTGCCGAAGCGTGATCCCGGAGTGGTCCTGGTGCACCTCGATCCCCAGATAGAAGGAGAGGAGCCCCAGATCACTCATCTGGAAGGTGGCCTTCATCTCTTCCTTGAACGCTGCCACCTCTGCATCCTTGATGCCGGTGATCACCAAGTCGTCGACATAGACGCCCACCAACAGGGTGCTTCCTCCACTCCCCCGTCGGTAGACGGCCGCCTCGTGCGGGCTTTGCTCGAAGCCCATTGCCTTCAGCGTGGAATCCAGCTTGGCATTCCACGCCCGTGGTGCCTGCCGCAGGCCATAGAGAGCCTTGCGCAGGCGGAGTACCTTGCCCTCCTGGCCGGGAATCGCAAATCCCGGCGGCTGCTGCACGTAGACCTCCTCCTTCAAGTCGCCATTGAGGAAGGCAGACTTGACATCCATGTGATGGACGCTCCAGCCCTCCTGGGCAGCGAGCGCAAGGAGGAGTCGCACGGACTCCATCCGTGCCACGGGAGCGAAGGCGTCGTCGAAGTCGACCCCCTCTTGCTGCAAGAAGCCTCGTGCCACCAAGCGAGCCTTGTGCTTGACGATGGCGCCGGCTTCATCCCTCTTCAGCTTGAACACCCATTTGAGGGTGATCGCGCGGTGACCACGAGGGAGGTCAGCAAGCTGCCAGGTGCGGTTCTTCTCGACCGCATCCATCTCCAACTGCATGGCAGCGCGCCATGCTGCGTCTCTCTCAGCCTCTGCAAAGGACTGAGGCTCGCCGTCGTCACGCGCAAGCTGCAGCTGCGCCTCCAGGTCGCGTGGCACCTGTCCCGGCACCGGCTGGTCGCCGAGAAGGTTCTCCATCGTACGGTACCGCAGCGGCTCGCCGCCATGATACGCGTCGATGCGCTCCCCGTCGTGAGAGAGCGGGGAAGCGAACTCCACCGGGCTGTGCTCAACATGAGCCGGTGTAGACGTGCCCGGAGGAGTGACTGCCGGTGCTGGAGTACGTGGTGACGCCGGCTGTGGTGGTGTAGCAACCACCGGGGTCGATGGAGACTTGGGGACCGAGGTAGGCGAGCTTGTTGAAGAAGAGCTGCCTACTCCCCCGGCTGCCTCGAAGGGGACGTACTCGACAATGAAGTCGTCATACGTCGGAGTCGAGCTGTCCTCCACCGCCTTGCCCCATGCCCATCCTCGCCCTTCGTTGAACACGACGTCTCGCGACGTGCGCACACGCTGTGTCTTGGGGTCGAGGATGCGGTAGGCCTTCGAGCCCTCCGAGTAGCCAATGAACACTCCCGGAGTGCTCCTGTCGTCGAGCTTGCCGATGTGGCCGAGCTCCTTGGCGAATGCGAGGCAGCCAAAGACCCGCAGGTGGGAGACTGCCGGCTTTCGCCCATGCCAGGCCTCGTACGGCGTCCTGCCGTCGAGGGCCTTAGTAGGCGAGCGGTTGAGGATGTAGACGGCCGTCAGCACCGCCTCTCCCCAGAAGACAGCCGGCACCTCTCTCTGCTTGAGGAGGGCCCGAGCCATCCCCACAACCGTCTGGTTGCGCCGCTCGACGACGCCGTTCTGCTGCGGGCTGTAAGGCGCGGAGTAGTGGCGCTGGATGCCTTCATCAGCGCAGTACGACGCGAATTCAGTCGCTGTGAATTCGCCGCCGTTGTCGGTACGCAGCACGCGCAGCTTGCGGCCGCACTCCGCCTCCGCAGCAACCTGCGAGCGCCTGATGGCGTCCGCTGCCTCTCCCTTGCTGCCGAGGAGCACCACCCACATGTAGCGGGAGAGGTCATCCACGAGCAGCAGGAAGTAGCGTCGTCCTCCTGGTGTGGCCGGTGTCACCGGGCCACACAAGTCCCCGTGCACGAGCTCGAGCTTCTCCTTGGCTCTGAAGCTCGCCTGCTGGGGAAAGGGGAGTCGTCTCTGCTTCGTCAAGACGCAGACGTCGCAGAACTGCTCCACATGGTCAAGGCACGGCATGCCTCGCACCATCTCCGTGGTACTGAGCCGCTTCAGGGCCTCGAAGTGAAGGTGCCCGAAGCGCTCGTGCCACTGCCACCTCGTCCTCCCGACGAGCGCGAGACAGGGGTTGTGCCACCTGCACAAGATGCAATCTAGAAGACGGTAGAGGGGATTGTCGAGACTCACCCTTGAAGAGATTCCTACAAGAGGAGGCTCTTGCTGCTGCGGTAGACGTTCACTTGCCGCTTGCAAAAGCGCGTAGAAGATCTTGATCACGATCGGTTCCGGCGCCACGAACGGGCAGCACCTCCGTACTCGGTCACACGTTCGGTTGTTGATGAAGACGACGTCCACCTCCCCGTTCCAGGGGCAGCGGAAGTAGTAGCTCCTCTTGAATCCGACAGCACGACGGCGTGGTGTCGGTGGCGGTGTAGAAGTCCGGCGGAGCTTCGCTAAGCTATGCGGGCAATATGAAGTGGAGGAGCAAAGCTAGGGTTTGGGAGGGGGTGGCCGGCCACTCTATGGGGCGGCCAGCTTGTGGTCTTAGGGTGGCCGGCCCCCTCCCTTGGCCCCTCATTATATAGGTGGATCCCAAGTGTTGGTGTCCAAGTCTTCGAATAAGACCCGAAACCAAAACCTTCCATATGGTGGGAAACTTTCCCTCCCACTAGAGGTGGGAATTCCACCTTCCATGGGGGGGTGGCCGGCCCCTAAGGGGAGTCCACTTGGGACTCCTCCCCCACTAGGGTTGGCCGGCCATGGAGGTGGAGTCCCATGTGGACTCCACCTTCCTTGGTGGTTTCTTCCGGACTTTTCTAGAACCTTCTAGAACCTTCCATAGAACCTTCCGCATCATTTTATTCACATAAAATGACATCCTATATATGAATCTTATTCTCGGACCATTCCGGAACTCCTCGTGATGTCCGGGATCCCATCCGGGACTCCGAACAAATATTCCAACTTCATTCCATATTCAAGTACTACCATTTCAACATCCAACTTTAAGTGTGTCACCCTACGGTTCGTGAACTATGCGGACATGGTTGAGTACTCACTCCGACCAATAACCAATAGCGGGATCTGGAGATCCATAATGGCTCCCACATATTCAACGATGACTTTAGTGATCGAATGAACCATTCACATACGATACCAATTCCCTTTGTCACGCGATATTTTACTTGTCCGAGGTTTGATCATCGGTATCACACTATACCTTGTTCAACCTCGTCTCCCGACAAGTACTCTTTACTCGTACCGTGGTATGTGGTCTCTTATGAACTTATTCATATGCTTGCAAGACATTAGACGACATTCCACCGAGAGCCCAGAGTATATCTATCCGTCATCGGGATGGACAAATCCCATCTGTTGATCCATATGCCTCAACTCATACTTTCCGGATACTTAATCCCACCTTTATAACCACCCATTTACGCATGGCGTTTGATGTAATCAAAGTACCTTTCCGATATAAGTGATTTACATGATCTCATGGTCATAAGGACTAGGTAACTATGTATCGAAAGCTTATAGCAAATAACTTAATGACGCGATCTTATGCTACGCTTAATTGGGTGTGTCCATTACATCATTCATACAATGATATAACCTTGTTATTAATAACATCCAATGTTCATGATTATGAAACTAATCATCTATTAATCAACAAGCTAGTTAAGAGGCTTACTAGGGACTCTTTGTTGTTTACATATCACACATGTATCAATGTTTCAGTTAATACAATTTTAGCATGGTATATAAACATTTATCATAAACATAAAGATATATAATAACCACTTTTATTATTGCCTCTTGGGCATATCTCCAACAGTCTCCCACTTGCACTAGAGTCAATAATCTAGATTACATTGTAATATACCTAACACCCATGGCATTCTGGTGTTGGTCATGCTTTGCCCTAGGGAGAGCTTTAGTCAACGGATCTGCTACATTCAGATCAGTGTGTACTTTGCAAATCTTTACTTCTCCATCTTCGATGTACTCGCGAATCGAGTGGTAACGCAGCTTGATATGCTTCAGCCTCTTGTGTGACCTTGGCTCTTGTGCATTGGCGATGGCACCCATGTTATCACAGTAGATGACAAATGGGTCCAATACACTAGGAACCACACCGAGCTCTACAATGAACCTCTTCATCCATACCGCTTCTGATGAAGCCTCTGAAGCCGCTATGTACTCCGATTCTGTTGAGGATTTCGCCACCGTGCACTGCTCGAGCTTGCCCAGCTTACTGCAGCACCATTCAATATAAACACGTACCCAGATTGTGACTTAGAGTCATCAGGATCAGTGTTCCAACTTGCATCGGTGTAACTTGTTACAACGAGCTCTTGGTCACCTCCATAACAAAGAAACATATCCTTAGTTCTTTTCAAGTACTTCAGGATATTCTTGACCGCTGTCCAGTGTTCCATTCCTGGATCACTTTGATATCTGCTAGTTAAACTAACAGCATGTGCTATATCCGGTCTTGTACATAGCATGGCATACATGATAGAGCCTACTGCCGAGGCATAGGGGATCTGACTCATCCTTTCTCTTTCTTCTGCCGTAGCCGGTCCTTGAGTCTTACTCAAGACCTTGCCTGGTAACATAGGTAAGAATCCTTTCTTACTTTCGTCCATTCTAAACTTCTTTAGAATCTTGTCCAGGTATGTACTCTGTGATAGCCCTATTAGACGTCTTGATCTATCTCTATAAATCTTGATGCCTAATATGTATGATGCTTCACCAAGGTCTTTCATTGAAAAACTATTATTCAAATAACCCTTTACACTGCTTAATAGTTCTATATCATTCCCAATCAATAATATGTCATCTACATATAATATCGGGAATGCTACAGAGCTCCCACTCACTTTCTTGTAAATACAGGCCTCTCCATGACACTGTATAAACCCGAAGTCTTTGATCACCTTATCAAAACGTCGGTTCCAACTTCTCGATGCTTGCTTCAGTCCATAGATTGAACGCTGAAGTTTGCATATTTGTCAGCATTTTTAGGATCGACAAAACCTTTGGGTTGTACCATATACAACTCTTCCTCAATGTCTCCATTAAGGAACGCTGTTTTGACATCCATCTGCCAAATCTCATAATCGAAAAATGCAGCTATTGCTAACAAAATCCTCACAGATTTAGCTTCGCTACAGGTGAGAAAGTCTCATCGTAGTCAACACCTTGAATTTGTCGGAAACCCTTTGCGACAAGTCGAGCTTTATAGACAGTAATATTACCATCAGCATCTGTTTTTCTCTTGAAGATCCATTTATTCTCGACAGCCTTGCGGCTATCGGGTAAGTCTACCAAAGTCCATACTTTGTTATCATACATGGATCCCATTTCGGATTTCATGGCTTCTTGCCATTTGTTGGAATCTGGGCTCATCATCGCTTCTTCATACGTCGCAGGGTCTTCATCATTGTTATCCACAATCATGACATTTAGACAAGGATCATACCAATCTGGAGTGGCACGATCCCTTGTCGATCTGCGAGGTTCAGTAGCTGTCTCATTTGAAGTTTCATGATCATTATCATTAGCTTCCTCTGTTGCCGGTGTAGGTGGTACAGGAACATTTTCCGGTACTGCGCTACTCTGATCAACGAGTAGAGATTCTTCAATCTCATCGAGTTCTACTTTTCTTCCAGTCACTTCTTTAGTGAGAAATTCTTTCTCAAGAAAGGTTCCGTTCTTAGCAACAAATATCTTGCCTTCGGATCTGTGATAGAAAGTGTACCCTATAGTTTCCTTAGGGTATCCTATGAAGACGCATTTCTCCGCTTTGGGTTCTAGCTTGTCCGGTTGTAACTTTTTTACATAGGCTTCGCAACCCCAAACTTTTAGGAACGACAGCTTAGGTTTCTTATTAAACCATAATTCATACGGCGTCGTTTCAACGGATTTTGATGGTGCTCTATTTAAAGTGAATGCGGCTGTCTCTAATGCATAACTCCAAAATGATAACGGCAAATCAGTAAGAGACATCATAGAACGAACCATATCTAAGAGAGTTCGATTACGACGTTCGGACACACCGTTTCGTTGTGGTGTTCCCGGCGGTGTCAATTGTGAAAGTATTCCGCATTTCTTTAAATGCATGCTAAACTCATAACTCAGATATTCACCTCCGCGATCAGATCGTAGAAATTTAATCTTCTTGTTACGTTGATTTTCTACTTCACTTTGGAATTCCTTAAACTTCTCGAAAGTTTCGGATTTATGTTTCATTAAATAGATATACCCATATCTACTTAAATCATCTGTGAAGGTTAGAACATAACGATAACCACCGCGCGATGCTACACTCATTGGTCCACATACATCTGTATGTATAATTTCCAATAAGTCAGCAGCTCGCTCCATCATACCCGAGAATGGAGTCTTAGTCATTTTTCCCATCAGACATGCTTCGCATCTATCAAGTGACTCAAAGTCAAGTGATTCAAGTAATCCATCAGTATGGAGTTTCTTCATGCGTTTCACTCCAATATGACCAAGACGACAGTGCCACATATAAGTAGAATTATCATTCAATTTAATTCGCTTAGCATCAATGTTATGTATATGCGTATTACTACTATCGAGATCTAACAGAAATAAGCCATTCTTTTGTGGTGCTCGACCATAAAAGATATTATTCATAAAAATAGAACAACCATTATTCTCAGACTTGAATGAATAACCGTCTTGCATTAAACAAGATCCTGATATAATGTTCATGCTCAACGCGGGTACATAATAACAATTATTTAGGCTTAAAACTAATCCCGAAGGTAGATGTAGAGGAAGTGTCCCGACTGCGATCACATTGACCTTGGATCCGTTTCCAACGCGCATCGTCACTTCATCTTTCAGCAGTTGTCGTTTATTCTTTAGTTCCTGTTTCGAGTTACAAATATGAGCAACCGAACCAGTATCAAATACCCAGGTACTAGAACGAGAACTAGTGAGATAAACATCTATAACATGTATATCAGATATACCTTCTTTCTTCTTCTTGACAAGGCCGCTCTTCGGATCCGCCAAATACTTGGAGCAATTACGCCCAGTGTCCCTTCTCCTTGCGAATAGCACTCAGCATCAGCTTAGGTCCAGCTTAGGTTTCACAGAGGCGGGCAGCTTTCTTGCCACTCTTCTTGTTCTTGCCTTTAGACTTGCCCTGTTTCTTGAAGCTGGTGGTCTTGTTGACCATCAACACTTGGTGCTCTTTCTTGATCTCAATCTCAGCAGCTTTTAGCATGCCAAAGAGTTCAGGAAACTCCTTGTTCATGTTCTGCATATTGTAGTTCATCACAAAGTTCTTGTAACTTGGTGGCGTGATTGAAGGACACGATTAATCCCCAGTCTGTTAGGAATCACTATTCCCAAGTCACTGAGTTTCTTCGCATGCCCGGTCATGGCGAGCATGTGCTCACTGATGGAGCTGCCTTCTTCCATCATACAACTGAAAAAGTGTTTCGATGCTTCATAGCATTCCACGGCCGCATGAGTCTCAAAAATAGTCTTCAACTCTTTTATCAACTCATGAGGATCGTGGTGCTCAAAACGTTTTTGAAGATCGGATTCCATACTGCATAAGATGGCACACTGAACTTGAGAGTACCGAGTTTTCCGAGTCATGTAAACATTCTTTACTTCATCGGTTCAGTTTCTGCAGGAGGGTCACCTAGCGGTGCATCAAGCACATATTGCAGATTTCCGCCATTGAGGAAGATCCTCACATGACGGAACCAGTCGGTGAAGTTGCTACCGTTGCTCTTAAGCTTTTCTTTCTCTAGGAACTGGTTAAAATTGATTGAGGACGCCATATCTACAACATATTTGCAATAGTTTAGACTAAGTTTATGACAAATTGAGTTCAAATTTTAATTCTACATAATTAAAAATCTAGGTGAACTCCCACTCAAAACAATATCCCTCGCATTGTCTTAGTGATCACACGAACCAAATCCATCACACCTATGCCCGATCATCACGAGACAAGATGTAATTTCAATGGCGAACACTCAAAGTGTTCATCATATCAATCATATGATTCATGCTCTACCTTTCGGTATCACGTGTTCCGAGACCATGTCTTTACATGCTAGGCTCGTCAAGGCCACCTTAGTATCCGCATGTGCAAAACTGTCTTGCACCCGTTATATGTACTTATCGAATCTATCACACCCGATCATCACGAGATGCTTCGAAACGATAAGACTTGATAACGGTGCTACTAAGGATGAACACTTTATTATCTTGAGATTTTAGTGAGAGGGATCATCTTATAATGCTACCGTCGCGATCTAAGCAAAATAAGATGCATAAAAGGATTAACATCACATGCAGTTCATATGTGATATGATATGGCCCTTTTGTCTTTGCGCCTTTGATCTTCATCTCCAAAGTACGGACATGATCTCCATCATCAACGGGCATGATCTCCATCATCGTCGGCGAAGCACCAAGGTCAATGGCGCCGTCTTCATGATCGTCCTCCATGTAGCAACTATTACAACTACTTTGAAATACTACTCAACATGAAATTTAAAGACAACCATAAGGCTCCTGCGGGTTGCCACAATACAATAATGATCATCTCATACATATTCATCATCACATTATGGCCATATCACATCACCAAACCCTGCAAAACAAGTTAGACGTTCTCTAATTTGGTTTGCATATTTTACGTGGTTTAGGGTTTTCGAGTAAGATCCAATCTACCTACGAACATGAACCACAACGGTGATACTAGTGTTGTCAATAGAAGAGTAAATTGAATCTTCACTATAGTAGGAGAGACGGACACCCGCAAAGCCACTTATGCAATACAAGTTGCATGTCAAGCGTGGAGCAAATCTCATGAACGCGGTCATGTAAAGTTAGCCCGAGCCGCTTCATCCCACTATGCCACAAAGATGCAAAGTACTCAACTAAAGATAACAAGAGCATCAACGCCCACAAACCATTGTGTTCTACTCGTGCAACCATCTATGCATAGACACGGCTCGATACCACTGTAGGATAACGTAGCATAGAAAACAAAATTTTTCCTACAGCGAACACGCAATCCAAGCCAAGATGCAATCTAGAAGACGGTAGCAACGAGGGGATTGAGACTCACCCTTGAAGAGATTCCAAAGCCTAAAAGAGGAGGCTCTTGTTGCTGCGGTAGACGTTCACTTGCCGCTTGCAAAAGCGCGTAGAAGATCTTGATCACGATCGGTTCCGGCGCCACGAACGGGCAGCACCTCCGTACTCGGTCACACGTTCGGTTGATGAAGACGACGTCCATCTCCCGTTCCAGCGGGCAGCGGAAGTAGTAGCTCCTCTTGAATCCGACAGCACGACGGCGTGGTGTCGGTGGCGGTGTAGAAGTCCGGCGGAGCTTCGCTAAGCTATGCGGGCAATATGAAGTGGAGGAGCAAAGCTAGGGTTTGGGAGGGGGTGGCCGGCCACTCTATGGGGGCGGCCAGCTTGTGGTCTTAGGGTGGCCGGCCCCCTCCCTTGGCCCCTCATTATATAGGTGGATCCCAAGTGTTGGTGTCCAAGTCTTCGAATAAGACCCGAAACCAAAACCTTCCATATGGTGGGAAACATTCCCTCCCACTAGAGGTGGGAATTCCACCTTCCATGGGGGGTGGCCGGCCCCTGGGGGGAGTCCACTTGGGACTCCTCCCCACTAGGGTTGGCCATGGAGGTGGAGTCCCATGTGGACTCCACCTTCCTTGGTGGTTTCTTCCGGACTTTTCTAGAACCTTCTAGAACCTTCCATAGAACCTTCCGCATCATTTTATTCACATAAAATGACATCCTATATGAATCTTATTCTCCGGACCATTCCGGAACTCCTCGTGATGTCCGGGATCCCATCCGGGACTCCGAACAAATATTCCAACTTCATTCCATATTCAAGTACTACCATTTCAACATCCAACTTTAAGTGTGTCACCCTACGGTTCGTGAACTATGCGGACATGGTTGAGTACTCACTCCGACCAATAACCAATAGCGGGATCTGGAGATCCATAATGGCTCCCACATATTCAACGATGACTTTAGTGATCGAATGAACCATTCACATACGATACCAATTCCTTTTGTCACGCGATATTTTACTTGTCCGAGGTTTGATCATCGGTATCACACTATACCTTGTTCAACCTCGTCTCCGACAAGTACTCTTTACTCGTACCGTGGTATGTGGTCTCTTATGAACTTATTCATATGCTTGCAAGAAATTAGACGACATTCCACCGAGAGGGCCCAGAGTATATCTATCCGTCATCGGGATGGACAAATCCCACTGTTGATCCATATGCCTCAACTCATACTTTCCGGATACTTAATCCCACCTTTATAACCACCCATTTACGCAGTGGCGTTTGATGTAATCAAAGTACCTTTCCGATATAAGTGATTTACATGATCTCATGGTCATAAGGACTAGGTAACTATGTATCGAAAGCTTATAGCAAATAACTTAATGACGTGATCTTATGCTACGCTTAATTGGGTGTGTCCATTACATCATTCATACAATGATATAACCTTGTTATTAATAACATCCAATGTTCATGATTATGAAACTAATCATCTATTAATCAACAAGCTAGTTAAGAGGCTTACTAGGGACTCTTTGTTGTTTACATATCACACATGTATCAATGTTTCAGTTAATACAATTTTAGCATGGTATATAAACATTTATCATAAACATAAAGATATATAATAACCACTTTTATTATTGCCTCTTGGGCATATCTCCAACACTGCCACTGCCACGCCTCGTCCTCCCGACGAGCAGCGAGACAAAGGGGTTGTGCCACCTGCACATCAAGAACATAGAGGCGATTTGTGCCTCTGGTTACCTTGGCAAGCAGGCGACGGTGGCGATCCCAGATGCGCAGAACTCCGCTCTCGATCAGCACGCGGGAGCCGTTCTCATCCAGCTGTCCCAGGCTGATGATGGAGTTCCTCAGCGCGGGGATGTAGTAGACACCGGTGAGCAGCCGGTGCTCTCCAGTCTTGGCGGCGAAGATGACGGAGCCGACGCCCTTGATCTCCACGGCGGAGGCATCCCCAAACTTGACGGAGCCTCGCACGTCGGAGTCGAGCTCGGCGAAGAACTCCCGTCGGCCGGTCATGTGGTGGGTGGCGCCGGTGTCGAGGCACCACCCGCCAGCCTTGTCGTTGCCGGAGCAATCGCCGAGAAGGGCGTGTGCTTTCGGCTCGTCAAGGTGGAGGAGAGTGGTACGGTGGAGAGCCGCTGCGGTCGGTGCCGCTGGAGACAGCTCGATGCTGGCATGCGCCATGAACAGAGCTGGCTCCTCCTCCCCCGCCTGTGCGACGTGGGCTTGGCCACGTCGTGGCTGTCGGCACTCGTTGGCCCAGTGACCAAGCTTGCCGCAGTTGTGGCAGGCGTCGTCCTTTGCCGGCTTGGGCTTGCCGGCATCACCTTGCGCCTTGGCACGGCCATCCTTCCGCGCCTTGCGTGGCTTGCCGCGCTTGCGGCCGCCTGTCGAGGAAGAAGGCTCCCCCTTCTTCCTGTCACCATGGCCAGCATCCCACTGCTCCCGAGTGAGGAGCAGCTTCCCGCCGGTGGTGATGGGCCCCGACGAAGACTGTGGCTCGTCGGTGTCGACGACCTTGAGGCGACCTATCGCCTCCTCGATCGTCATGGTGGAGAGGTCCAGCAGGGACTCGATCGAGCGAGCCATCTGCTTGTACTTCTCGGGGACGCAGCGAAAGAGCTTCTCCACAGCTCTCTCCTCGTCGTAAGCGTCATCGCCGAACTGCACCATCTTCTGCAGTAGAGTGTTAAGACGGAGAGCAAAGTCATCAACGTCCTCACCTGGCTTGAAGGCCAGGTTCTCCCACTCCTTGCGAAGTGCCTGCAGTGTGGACTTGCGAGCACGGTCGCTGCCGATGCGTGCCGCGGCGATGGCGTCCCAAGCCTCCTTGGCAGTCTGCTTGTGGGAGAGCGAGAACTGCATCTCGGCCGGGACTGCGGCGATGAGGGCGTCCAGCGCCCGTCGATCCTCATGATGGTCGACGTCGCCGTCGTGGACTGCCTCCCACATGTGCCGCACCTGGAGCCTGATCTTCATGATCGCGGCCCACTCGACGTAGTTGGTTTTGGTGAGGGTAGGCCACCCAACACCGGGACCAACATCCCTGACCACCGTCCGGACTCCGTAGAGGCCGCGGTCTTGGTCATCCCAGCCGCCACCGCCGTGCGCGCCTCCTCTGGGAGCGCCATCCCGAGGTGCGCGGGCGTGCTCGGCTGCCCACTGCGCCGCCCGCTGCGTCGCCTGCTGCGCCGCTGCGTCGGCGCTGCCATCAGCTGAAACGGAGCCGTTGGCGCTGCCGCGCAGCACCTCGACCTCCGCCGCCGCTGCACGTGCTGCCTCCGCTGCTTCTGCTGCTTCTACCTCCGCTCTGGCTGCTGCCAGCTCCGCCGCTGCCAGCCTCGATGCCCTTGCTGTCGCCGCAGCGGCTGCTGCGGCCACTCGTTCACGCTCCTCTGCCGCGGCGCGATCGGCCTCCTGCCGACGCCGCGTGCTGGAGGTAGCCGTGTGCTGAGAGTGGCCGTCGGACATGGCTCGCTGCTGGGGGGCTGAGCGCTGCTTCCGACGAGCTGCTGCTCGACAACCCGGACGGAGGGAAGTAACCAGGGGCAGTTGAGGCTGCTACTGGTTGGGGCTGCTCCCTTCCCTGTGAAGGGGAGGAGCAGGAGATGCTCAGGCTGCAAGACAACCTTGCTCTGATACCACTTGATAGTATCTCTAGCCTCACTTTCATGAAGAAGAGGATGACACTAGGAGAGTTGGGGCAATTTTCGTTGGTTTATTTCACACACATCTCACACAATGCCATGCCAAACTGAGGGCACGGGGCTACAGATTTATAGCTGCTAGCCAGCCAGAATATGCTAGTCTAAAGATGCTAACTGCCAGTCCTAAAGATGTTAACTGCCAGTCCTAACCAGTCCTAAAAGATGCTAACTGCCAGTCCTTGATGCCTCTAAAAGGCAGTCAAAGATCAGGGATGCTATCCTATCCTAACCACCTGTCCTTCACAAAGGACCATGTGTGTGCTGCAGTCCACAGGAACATGTGTGTGCTGCAGCAACTCCACAAAGACCAGAATACAATGACTTATTCATCAGACTCTACGAACGAAGGCATGTTTAAAAGTAACATGAGTGATCAAGAGAAAAGCGTTCTCTAAATTTATCGGAAGTCAGAAGGAGCATCTATCTACCAAGAAAGGCATTGCTTCAAAACTTGTATATCCAGCTGCAAGTACTGGCTGAAATAATGATCTCGTAGTCCACCCGTTCAACTGAAACTGCATGATTAATTACATTGTTCTTGTATGCGTGCAGGCTGCATCTTCCTATGCGTCATATTTGCAAAAACTGTCGAATCCCATGTACTCGTGCTGCGCCATCTTGTGACTCGTTTTGGCGATGCCGACTCCACCTACAGACATCAGATTTAAGGGTGTGTTTGGTGTGACACCATATCCCACCGCGAATGGTTGCAGCGAGGCTATTTGAAGGGGAATAAACTGTTACCTAGAGAAATCGCGCTGACGAATATCAAAGAGGACAATATGAAGATGATAAATGATGCCCTCCCTAACAAATTGATCACCTTCCTCGCAACCCGCTGACCAATAATCGCAGCAAAAAATGCCACGCCGGTGAAGAAGAGAGCTGCACGAAATTCAGATAAGAAATTATTACTCCATGATTACCATAGAAAGAACCAAACAAAAAAGAGATCGACAGTACCATATGGTACAGGGAACCGGTTCAGGAGGTAGTATTCTACTACGGCTATGGAAGACGAAAACATCATTGCAAAGGTGGCTGTAGCACTTGAGACCTGCATCAGTTTAAAGAGTGAGAAACCATGATTGAGGCATTGTGTTCTTTCCATGAACAAACAAAGGTTTTACCTGCGGATGGATACCAAGCTCCAGGAAGAGAGGCCCCATGACGGTGCCCCCACCGACGCCAAGCAGACCGGCAAGGACACCGGCAGTGATGCCAAAGAAGCAGTATACCAGTAGTTGGTGAGCTTTCAGGTTTGCCTGCTTATTTACCCTTGATGATATCACCCTCTTTCCCTGTGCCAGACCTACTGCTTGGTACATGGTCACCCCAACAGACACCGGGATCTGCTCACATATCAAACACGTAAAGAGACTGTGTTTGTGTAACACGAGATGATAGTAATATTAAGCAGTGATAATCAGGGCCTGGTGATAATACTGGTAGGGGGAATCTCAGTTCAGATGATGCAAGCTGGCAACATGTATATTTTTCTCGAAGCAAAAAATGCAAATCGAAAGAAATTGAAGACAAAAAGGATAAGGACCCAAACTTTACACCCGTTGCAAACAGCTCCAAATGGTTACAACCCATGGGAGAATAGTTCCTAAGCTATAATTGATAATAATATGTTCATGCATTTTAGTCAGTGGCATGGAAATTTTCCTGAATCCCATAACAATCTCAAATTCGTAACTAGGTGTCAATTTTGTAGGCAATATATTTGAATAATGAGTTAGAGAGAGGCAGCAAAATACCTGGAGTGAGCTCAGCACCCAGTACCACGGGGAGCAAATTGCCATGTAGTTCTGCAAACATCAAAATCAACATAAGAAAGACTTTCTGTCAGTGTTACAGTTTCTCAGGATTGCAAAACCAACGGTGCTTGCCCCATGCGTAGCTACCATTATGGATAAAAAATCCAAAAATACTTAATAATATTTCACGACATACAAGTTTTTTCAGTTCTCTAAATTTCTAATGACATACATTAATGTTAAAGTTGTACTACTCTGTAAATCCTGTACTACTCTGTAAATCCTGTCAATGTATGCAGGGGTGTCATCAAAAGGAATAATTGCACGGAAGTTGACACATCTAAAACTCTTAATAAAGAAACTGATCATTGAAAACTTAAAGGGTACTAGTAGATAATTGTACTAGATGTAATGTTACGTCGTAATGTTACATTTTGAAACTGTAACTGTTATCTCACCTTAGCGACCTGAAGCCCAAGGAATGCTACCCAAACAAAGGCAAGAAGGGCAAACTCCTTCCAGTAAATGTTCTTCCAGATGGATTCCTACATTATCAACCAAAATCAAATCTTATACAACGTACTTGAGAAGATTTTTACTACGGCTAGGGAATGTAAATATTCTTCATTTTAGTTTACCGCTTCATCTGACGGGGTTTTTGTCTCAGCAGGCGGAAGGGTGTACACAACTTCTTCACCTGGTAAATCAAGCAAATATAAGCAACAGTTTTATGTATTTTGATCAAAAAATGTATTTTGTGAATGATGGTTAATAGCTTTATTCGTTCTTACTGGATAGTTGTGCTTGTTTTGCGGCGGCCTCCTGAAATGAGTTAGCAAATTAAGGACCCTATTAGCATCCTCATAAGGATATGCAATGACAAAGAAAATCTAATGAAAAATACCAATAAAGGCATTACCCTTTTTATGAGTGTCTCCTTCTTCCATGTTTCAACTCCCTTCAGAAAAGATTTACTCGAGGTAACTGAAGTTTAAGTTGGAAATGCATTCTGAAGTTAGCTACAGCCAGAAAAGACTGAACTGTCACAGTTTCAAGACAAGTTTGAGAACCTCACATAGAAAAAGGATGATCAAGAGAACGGTGACAAGCCAATCAGGGAATATCACATTGCAAATAACCCCAATGCTGACCCCCAGCATAAGCATGGGCTGTATGAGCAGGGCTAGATCATAGTCTATCACTGGCATGTCCAAAGCTGGGTGTTTCAGCTTGAGGTTGCAGTACACGGTTGAAAGAGCAGCTCCCGTGATCATACCTGTGGAAGAGATTCTCAGAAACAATGACAAAACTAACTCATCTTTGACAGGTATGATCTTTTGTGATGATTTCCCTATTTGTTTTTGTTCTGTGACAGATATTAAGAGCAAATCATGTTAATTAATTGATGGAACATATTTCAGATGTATCTTGCAGTTCAAATTACAGAAGAAAACTTAAGAATGCTCGCAGAACAAGCTACTACTCTTAAGGAATTAGGCAGGGGGATCTCTCTCTCCCAAAAAAAAAAACCAAACGCGGGATCACACTTCCTGCCGTTTTTCTTTGGAAAATCAAATAGTACTGTTTTCGTTCGTAAATACCTTACTTATAAGAAACAGTGCAGTCAAAAAAATCTACCTTTGACTACTAGATTTCTTAAGTTAAAAGGCATCATTATTATTTTTCATGGATATTTATTTCATAGTAAAAAACTCAATATGTCTATATGTTCAGTAAGTAACAGCAAAGATACACACTGAAGATCGTACGAGTTTCTAAGACATTATCTATTTACCAATGAGGGTAGTACTAGTAAATAATGTCACGTTGTGGAGATAAACAATAGAACATATGACAGATGGACATGCAGATAGATTGCAAATATTACAAATTCAGTGCAAATATTAAGAACAAGATACTCATAAAATTAGAAACAAATTAGTAAAGTAAATGAAGTGAATCCTCACATTTTGACATCGCCGTGGATGATTTTGGATCAAAGCCCATGATCAAGGTGAGCATCGGCACGAAGATCCCACCACCACCTACTCCGCCGACGCTGCCAAACGCTGCCCCGAGGAATCCAACGAACGATCCCAACACTATTCGCCATCCAAATTTCATGGGCTACGTAGAAAAGAAACCAGCAAAACACACCAAATTAATTGCAGTTCTGGTGTTATAACGGGTCACAGCCGTCGGAGCCAACTCAAGAAAGATGGCAAGTTTCAACTAGCGCCCTACTGCGTGAACCATATGTAGCTTGGACATGTCATTGGCAAGAATGACATTGTCCACCAAACTGGGCAAACACAAAACAAAAACGGAAGGGCTTCTTAATTCTACCATTACATACCGGCCACACGTGGTGATAAGTTGCTCCGCCTGAACTGGCCATCTTGCCTATGGTGTTCGCTTCCGACGGCGCTGCTGCAACGGTGCCGCCGGACGAGAGGCCCTTGTCGTCGGCGGCAACAGCGGCGGCGACAATGTAGGCTATGCACAGCGCCGTGACGGCGTGCCATCTCATCCCCATTTCTCGACCCCCTGAAACTCAAAAGCACTGAGCTCCTTTGGAGCGCGAAAACGTAGCGACTGTGATGGAGTTTGATGAGTTTCTCCAGATCTTTGCGTGTGCAAGGAAGAAGACTGCCGAAAGCCGGTTATAAATGCTGCTCGAGGGTGGAGAATGAGGGGTGTGGAACGTGGCGCAGCATCAACTGAGGGAGAAAATGGTGGGGACACAGGATTAGTTTGCACGAGAGATTAGAAGCATGCGATACACACGTCTTTCAGATACCGGCTGCATGGTGGGTGAAGCTTTTAGTTAGTTCTACATCTTTGTATATTGCAGAGTGTGCTTTATACCATTATACGGTTTTTATAATTGTTCACACTTGTAGAAGGAAAAAAAATAGCACATGTTAAAGGATTGGCTAATGCAAATGGTGCTTCATGGGCACCTTCCAACCCAAATATTCTAAGACTTGGTTGGAGTCAAGTTATTATTTCTGTACACCACGTTTGTGAACAGTCATCAAACAGGGTGGAGCCACATGTTTCGTAAGCAAACATATAGTACTACAATACGCCACACGCAGAATCCTGACATAGTGACAATGTGAACATATATCAATCCTGAGCTCCGCGCGTCTGCGCAGCAACGTGGTCACCAGGGCATATTTGCTAGCTCGTATCCCCTTCGAACAAGCATGCCAAAAATCAAGGTCCTATTATTGGATGTTTTTAGGAATCTGCTTGTGGCATGTACTGGTCTTAATTCATTTTCTCGAGCCTGGAAGATGCTGAATCGGCAGTTTTTTTTAGGTCCAGGTTGTAGCCGTGCGAAAAGCGACAACGTCGTGTGCGCGGGAGCTCAGCGAGATATGGTGGGAGACGGTGAAATCCGGCGGTGCTTCGCAGCAAAGCTGGGTATCACCTTCTTCATTGGTCACCTCCTCCATTAGCCACCACCCAAAAAACCAATTTGGTGTTCGGCGGGAGGTAAATCTACCCCACTGGTACATATTCCTTCTACTCTGGCACTATACACTCATCGTCATCTAGAGCGGCAAGGGAGGGTGGTTGGTAACTAAGATGGGACTGATGGGCCAATTGCTTACTGCTTGCCACAATTAATGGGCCAGAACACTAATGAAAGTTACTTAATTCGTTTGTCGGCATGTGGAGAGCCTAGTCCATGACCCAGTATGGCCACAACGATGCTTCACCAGTGCTCTAGAAGAGGAGCTTGTCTTCTTCGTCTCCTGCACCGGATCCGCGTCGACGTGTGCTGCGAAGGCAGAGGCTCTCTTCTCCTTCTTCTCTGCCACCGGCTCATCCCCCTTGTCTTCCATGGCAGAGGTAAAGCACACTATCCTCTTCTACTTTATGTCGCCACCGTAGATTGATTTAGCTAGTATTGTATATAGGGTCGATTAGCCATTGGTCATGTTGGATCGCTTTAATTAGGGGAACTAGATCGAGCTTCCCCATCAGGCAGCTTCACTCATTGCTATCATTCAGGCGTGGATCATGCTGCTACACAAGAGAGTAGTCAGGAGTGATGCCTTTCCTCGGCTCACATATATTCATATGTTACAACAAAATCAAGAGAAGGTAGCAAACCTGAACTACGGCTACAACTCCTACGATGTAGAGCATGTCCAAATGCTTCAAATGAGAAGAAACATGAGCAATACAACAAGAATATCTAATTATTATCTCACAAATAGAACTCTCTTGATCATTCTTCACATGTTCCTGCAAATCACATTCAATTAATGCCCCTTAGTTTCACCATTTTTTATTGTAATACTCGGTATGACTAAGATCTGCACTAGAGTGATATTTTTCCTCTAAATATATAGTAGAAGTTTGGCCAGGAATATACCCTTTTCGGTTTAAGAGGTGGACCTGGGGCTAAAATGCAAGAGTTTTGTAGTAGCTGGCTAAAGCATCTCATCACTAGGTCTAGCGGGATCTGCAACAGTTAGGGCGCGTTTGGTAGCATGTATCCCTCTTGGCTCGCATCGGGCCAGCAATTTTCGGCCTGTTTGGATGCCTGCAGCCCACTGCGTTGTTGCATGAACCGGGTTTTAAAGCACCTCCGGGACATACCCTGGAGGAACGCCCAAAATGGCAGTTTCTCCGGGACCAGGCCCGTTGCGGCCAGAAGCCTGCACGCGTGGAGAAGGGAGGCGGAGACGCCGCGTCCCTTCAGGAACATGCGCCATAATTAGGCTCACCGCCTCTCCTCTCCTTCACTCTCACCTCCCCCAAACTATCACATCACCCGGCGGTTCCCCTCCCGCCGACCAATCCGCCGCACCGCCGCACGGAGGAGCACCGGTACCGGAGGAGGAGACATCGGTGACCTCGACCTCGACATCGGCCGCAATCTGCTCCGCAGTCCTCATCGGCATCTCGTCTTCGCCCGCGACCTCGAGCTCGTCCTCGGCCGGAAGAATGGCGGTAACGACCTCTCCTTCTCACCTTCGTACTCGTTCTGTTCAAACATGCCATTCTCGGGCATTTCCGACGACATGCACATTAGATCTGCTAGGGTTTCCGTTAGGATAGCGGTCGGATTGACGTTTGCAAGGTGTTCGTCCACATTTCTTGATGTTCTTGTCCAGTTTTGCTTTTCACGGTCTCGATTTGGTTAGATCTGTGAGTCTAGTATCGGATTGCGGTAGATCCTTACTAGATCGGGCTTTGGATTGCTGAAACTGGCAGATCTTACTGTGCATGCAAAGAGGGGAAGGGTTTTTTGTGCTAGGGTTTAGCATGTTGAGGTTGTTGTGCGGTAGTTTGCTGTAGATTGTGTACTTTCTGATTGAACTAGGCCGATGATTCTAACCAGTAATCATAGTGTGAGGAGATGATTGATATGAACCTATGGCATGACTGAACATCACCATGCCATTGGCTCAGATCAAACATCTTCTCCATATGTGCTCATTGTATGAGGCCTATGCTATCTTGCTTTCCATGTCCGTACTTCTTCACTTTTTCAATGGCCAATGATTCAACAATGGCACAACGGAAGGCAGGGTGCTGCCCTCAAACTGAGTCGTGTGTGCCATATTTGTTGCACACTAGACTTAGTTTATGGAAGTCCATGTGCAGATGTACACCGTCGGGAACCCCAAGAGGAAGGTATGCCACGCACAGCTGGCAGTTTCCCTCAAGAAAAACAGTGTTTATCGAACCAGAAGAGCCAAGAAACACGTTGAAGGTTGATGGTGGCAAATGCGCGGCGCATCACCAGGGCCGCTAACGCAACTCGCACAACACAAACCAAAGATTTGCCTCAACGAAATAAAGGAGGTTGTCAATCTCACCGCCTTGCAAAATAAAGGATTGTCGATGGGAAGATGATTGCTTGCAAGAAAACATAGTAAGCAAGTATTGTAGTAGATTGTATGCGATGTAAAGAATGGACCGGGTCCACAGCCATTCATGTGTGTCTCTCCCATAAGATAAAAGCATGTTGCAACAATTACAGTCGGGCAATTGAAAAATAGAAAATATAATAATGCATATACATTATATGATAATAGTGAGATTTAATTGGCATTTACACAAAGTATATAGACGCCATCCAACCGCATCTATGCCTAAAAGTCCACCTTCAAAGTTATCATCCGAACCCCATCCAGTATTAAGTTGCAAAGCAATAGACAATTGCATATGGTGCGTAATGTAATCAACAACTACATCCTTAGACATAGAATCAATGTTTTATCCCTAGTGGCAACAGTACAACACAACCTTAGAACTTCGTCACTGTCCCAGGTACAATGAAGGCATGAACCCACTATCGAGCATAAATACTCCTCTTGGAGTTAAGAGTAAAACTTGGCCAGAGCCTCTAATAACGAGATCATGCAAGATCATAAACAACACAGGGTAATAGATTGATAATCACCATAACATAGTATTCTCTATCCATCGATCCCGACAAACACAACATATAGTATTACTATAGATGATCTTGATCATGTAGCAGCTCACAAGATCCAACAATGAAGCACAAAAGGAGAAGACGAACCATCTAGCTACCGCTATGGACCCATAGTCCAGGGTGAACTACTCACTCACTCACTCCGGAGGCGACATGGCGTGCAGAGTCCGAGATGAATCCCCTCCGGGGCAGGTGTGCCGAGGCGATCTCCGAATCCCCCGAGATGGACGCGGCGGCGGCGTCTCCGAAGGTTTTCCGTATCGTGCCTGCATCGGGGGTTTCGCGACGAGGCTTTGGCAGGCGAGAAGGGCAGGGCGGGGCGGCACGAGGGCCCCACACCACAGCCGGCGCGGGGCCCAGCCCCCGGCCGCGCGGGGCCCGGCGTGGCGGCGCTCGTCGCCCCACTTCAGCATTCTTTGGCTCAGTTGCAAAAAGACTCGGGCGTGATCTCGGCCAACTCGGAGAATATTTTTACTAGATTTTCGAACAAAATAGAAAACAAGAATCGGTTTCAAGATCTCTGTTACCAGGCTCCCGTAAAAATGCGTAAAACACGATATATAATGTATAAAACATGTAGATATCATCAATAAGCATGGAACATAAGAAATTATCGATACGTCGGAGACCAAGCATCCCCAAGCTTAATTAGTTCTGCTCGTTGATACGTCTCCAACGTATCGATAATTTCTCATGTTCCATGCTACTTTATTGATGATACCTACATGTTTTATGCACATTATATGTCGTATTTACGCATTTTCTGGAACTAGCCTATTAACAAGATGCCGAAGAGCCAGTTGTTGTTTTCTGCTGTTTTTGGTTTCAGAAATCCTAGTAACGAAATATTCTCTGAATTGGACGAAATCACCGTCCAAGGTCCTATTTTTGCACGAAGCTTCCAGAAGACCGAAGGAAGTCAAGGGCCACGAGGTGGCCACACCATAGGCGGCGCGCCCAGGGCCCGGCCGCGCCGGCCGTGGCCCCGTGCCGCCTCTTGACCCGCCCTTCCGCCTACAAATAGCCTCCGTCGCGAAACCCCCAGCACCGAGAGCCACGATACGGAAAACCTTCCAGAGACGCCCGCCGCGAATCCCATCTCGGGGGATTCAGAGACGCTTCTCCGCCCTGCCGGAGAGGGGATTCATCTCCCTGAGGACTCTACACCGCCATGGTCGCCTCCGGAGTGATGAGTGAGTAGTTCACCCCGGACTATGGGTCCATAGCAGTAGCTAGATGGTCGTCTTCTCCTAATTGTGCTTCATTGTTGGATCTTGTGAGCTGCCTAACATGATCAAGATCATCTATCTGTAATACTATATGTTGTGTTTGTCGGGATCCGATGGATAGAGAATACTATGTTATGGTGATTATCAATCTATTGTTTATGTGTTGTTTATGATCTTGCATGCTCTCCATTATTAGTAGAGGCTCTGGCCAAGTTTTTGCTCTTAACTCCAAGAGGGAGTATTTATGCTCGATGGTGGGTTCATGCCTTCATTGACACCTGGGACAGTGAAAGTTTCTAAGGTTGTGATGTGTTATTGCCACTAGGGATAAAACATTGATTCTATGTCTAATGATGTAGTTGTCGATTACATTACGCACCATACTTAATGCAATTGTCTGCTGCTACTTAATACTCGAATGGGGTTCGGATGATAACCCAAGGTGGACTTTTTAGGCATAGATGCAGGATGGCGGTCTATGTACTTTGTCGTAATGCCCGGATTAAATCTCACTATATTTATCATATCATGTATATGCATTGTTATGCCCTTCTCTATTTGTCAATTGCCCGACTGTAATTTGTTCACCCGACATGCTTTATCTTATGGGAGAGACACCTCTAGTGAACTGTGGACCCCGGTCCTATTCTTTACATAGCATACAATCTACGCAATACTTGTTTTATCGTTTTCTGCAAACAATCATCTTCCACACAATACGGTTAATCGTTTGTTACAGCAAGCCGGTGAGATTGACAACCTCACTTTCGTTGGGACAAAGTACTTGGGTTGTGTTGTGCAGGTTCCACGTTGGCGCCGGAATCCCGGTTGCGCCGCATCACATTTCGCCACCATCAACCTTCAACGTGCTTCTGGCTCCTCCTGGTTCGATTAAACCTTGGTTTCTGAGGGAAAACTTGCTACTGTGCGCATCATACCTTCCTCTTGGGGTTCCCAACGAACGTGTGAGTTACACGCCATCAAGCGCTTTTTCTGGCGCCGTTGCCGGGGAGATCAAGACACGCTGCAAGGGGAGTCTCCACTTCTCAATCTCTTTACTTTGTTTTTGTCTTGCTTTATTTTATTTACTACTTTGTTTGCTGCACCTAAAAAAAAAACACAAAAAATTAGTTGCTAGTTTTACTTTATTTATGTCTTGCTCACTATATCAAAAACACAAAAAAATTAGTTACTTGTCTTTACTTTATTCGCCTAGTTTACTTTTTGCTTATTGCATCATGTTTCCTTTTAATTTTACCACAAAAGACATACCGGTAGGACGTGGGTCCATAGTTGGGAGAAACAATATAGAAGAAATTTTCAATCATGTTAGTATTACTGAATATTTTGAAGATAGACACTTGGTAGAACTTGCACCTACTTATGAAATTGCTGCTGCTGCTTTAGTTCGTATGTTGGAAACTAAATTTGTTAATCTCAATCCTATAATCCAACACATGTTTCTTACACTTGGTGATATGGAAGAAGGGGAAAAGAAAGATTTTGTTTTAGAAACTCTTCTTAGAGAATTTGGGGGATTAGCAAGAGAGGCTAGAAAGGTCTTTGCTAAATTTAATATGCTAGGTTCTCATACTAATTTTGTTGGTCTCCTTGAAAAAATGGACATAGATAGAATAAGATACACTAATAATATTAATAATGGTGGGGAGATCAAAGCACCAATACCATGTAAACTCCTAGCTATGAATGATGCACTAGAAAATAACTATGCTTGGCTTGTTCCTGAAAATTTGTTCGATGAGAATAGCAAGCCCAAGACTAATGGAAAGGGAGACGCTAAAACTTATGTATCCAATATACTATGCTTAGTTGAGAAAACTCCCAACACCCCTGGTAATGATGTTGATGCCTCATTTCTCGATAATACTTGATTTGCACTTTCTGCGCCTAGCTGAAAGGCGTTAAAGAAAAGCGATTATGGGAGACAACCCATGTTTTTACTACAGTACTTTATTTTATATTGGAAGTTGTTTACTACTGTAGCAACCTCTCCTTATCATGTTTTTGTGCCAAGTAAAGTTTCTATGTCAAAGTTGATGTTATATTTGGGATCGCTGCGCAGAAACAGCATTCTGTCACGACCTGGCACAAGTCTCTGTAAAAAATTCGAAAAAATCTGCCATTTTACGAGCGTGATCCTCAGATATGTACGCAACTTTCATTAGTTTTGAGTTTTTCTATTTCAGCAAGTCTGGTGCCATTTTAAAATTCGTCTTTACGGACTGTTCTGTTTTTGACAGATTCTGCCTTTATTTCGCATTGCCTCTTTTGCTATGTTGGATTTATTTCTTTGATCCATTAATGTCCAGTAGCTTTATGCAATGTCCAGAAGTGAAAATAATGATTGTGTCACCTCTGAATGTGTGAATTATTAATTATGCACTAACCCTCTAATGAGTTTGCTTGAAGTTTGGTGTGAAGGAAGTTTTCAAGGGTCAAGAGAGGAGTATGATATACTATGATCAAGAGGAGTGAAAGCTCTAAGCTTGGGGATGCCCCCGTGGTTCACCCCCGCATATTCTAAGAAGACTCAAGCGTCTAAGCTTGGGGATGCCCAAGGCATCCCTTCTTCATCGACAACATCATCGTTCCTCCCCGAAACTATATTTTTATTCAATCACATCTTGTGTTCTTTACTTGGAGCGTCGGTTTGTTTTTGTTTTGTTTGAATAAAATGGATCCTAGCATTCACTTTGTGAGAGAGACACGCTCCGCTATTGCATATGGACAAATATGTCCTTAGGTTTTACTCATAATGTTCAAGGCGAAGTTTCTTCTTCGTTAAATTGTTATATGGTTGGAATTGGAAATGCTACATGTAGTAATTCTAAAATGTCTTGGATAATGTGATACTTGGCAATTGTTGTGCTCATGTTTAAGCTCTTGCATCATATGTTTTGCACCCATTAGTGAAGAAATACATAGAGCTTGCTAAAATTTGATTTGCATATTTGGTCTCTAAGGTCTAGATAATATCTAGTATTGAGTTTTGAACAACAAGGAAGACGGTGTAGAGTCTTATAATGTTTACAATATGTCTTTTATGTGAGTTTTGCTGCACCGGTTCATCCTTGAGTTTTCTTCAAATAACCTTGCTAGCCTAAACCTTTATCGAGAGGGAATACTTCTCATGCATCCAAATCCTTGAGCCAACCACTATGTCATTTGTGTCCACCATACCTACCTACTACATGGTATTTCTCCGCCATTCCAAAGTAAATTGCTTGAGTGCTACCTTTAAAATTCCATCATTCACCTTTGCAATATATAGCTCATGGGACAAAATAGCCTAAAAACTATCGTAGTATTGAATATGTACTTATGCACTTTATCTTTATTAAGTTGCTTGTTGTGCGATAACCATGCTTCGGGGGAACGCCATCAACTATTGTTGAATATCATGTGAGTTGCTATGCATGTCCGTCTTCCAAGGATCTATCACCTTAATGATTGGAGCATGCAAATTGTTAGAGAAGAACATTGGGCCGCTAACTAAAGCCATGAATCATGGTTGAAGTTTCAGTTTTGGACATATATCCTCAATCTCATATGAGAATAATAATCATTGCTACATGCTTATGCATTTAAGAGGAGTCCATTATCTCGTGTCCATGTTGTCCCTATGGATGTCTAAGTTGAGAATAATCAAAAGCGAGAAATCCAAAATGCGAGCATTCTCCTTAGACCTTTGTACAGGCGGCATGGAGGTATCCCTTTGTGACACTTGGTTAAAACATGGCATTCAAAGATCCGGTAGTCCAAGCTAAGTAGGACGAGGTGCGTGCACTATTAGTATACTATGCATGAGGCTTGCAACTTGTAAGATATAATTTACATAACTCATATGCTTTATTACTACCGTTGACAAAATTGTTTCATGTTTTCAAAATAAAAGCTCTAGCACAAATACAGCAATCGATGCTTTCCTCTTTGAAGGACCATTCTTTTACTTTTATGTTGAGTCAGTTTACCTACCTCTCTCCACCTTAAGAAGCAAACACTTGTGTTAACTGTGCATTGATACATACCTGCATATTGCACTTGTTATACTACTTTATGTTGACAATATCCATGAGATATACATGTTATAAGTTGAAAGCAACCGCTGAAACTTAATCTTCCTTTGTGTTGCTTCAATACCTTTACTTTGATTTATTGCTTTATGAGTTAACTATTATGCAAGACTTATTGATGCTTGTCTTGAAGTACTATTCATGAAAAGTCTTTGCTATATGATTCACTTGTTTACTCATGTCATTACCATTGTTTTGATCGTTGCATTCATTACATATGTTTACAAATAGTATGATCAAGATTATGATGGCATGTCACTTCAGAAATTATCTTTGTTATCGCTTTTACCTGCTCGGGACGAGCAGAACTAAGCTTGGGGATGCCGATACGTCTCCAACGTATCGATAATTTCTTATGTTCCATGCTACTTTATTGATGATACCTACATGTTTTATGCACATTATGTCGTATTTACGCATTTTCTGGAACTAGCCTATTAACAAGATGCCGAAGAGCCAGTTGTTGTTTTCTGCTGTTTTTGGTTTCGAAATCCTAGTAACGAAATATTCTCTAATTGGACGAAATCACCGCCGGGTCCTATTTTTGCACGAAGCTGCCGAAGACCGAAGGGAGTCGAATTGGGGCCACGAGGTGGCCACACCATAGGGCGGCGCAGCCTAGCCCCGGCCGCGCCGGCCCGTGGTGTGGCCCTCGCGCCGCCTCTTGACCTGCCCTTCCGCCTACAAATAGCCTCCGTCGCGAAACCCCCAGACCGAGAGCCACGATACGGAAAACCTTCCAGAGACGCCGCCGCCGCGAATCCCATCTCGGGGGATTCAGGAGATCGCCTCCGGCACCCTGCCGGAGAGGGGATTCATCTCCCGGAGGACCCTACACCGCCATGGTCGCCTCCGGAGTGATGAGTGAGTAGTTCACCCTGGACCATGGGTCCATAGCAAGCTAGATGGTCGTCTTCTCCTAATTGTGCTTCATTGTTGGATCTTGTGAGCTGCCTAACATGATCAAGATCATCTATCTGTAATACTATATGTTGTGTTTGTCGGGATCCGATGGATAGAGAATACTATGTTATGGTGATTATCAATCTATTGTTTATGTGTTGTTTATGATCTTGCATGCTCTCCGTTATTAGTAGAGGCTCTGGCCAAGTTTTTGCTCTTAACTCCAAGAGGGAGTATTTATGCTCGATAGTGGGTTCATGCCTTCATTGACACCGGGGACAGTGACAGAAAGTTCTAAGGTTGTGATGTGATAAAACATTGATTCTATGTCTAAGGATGTAGTTGTCGATTACATTACGCACCATACTTAATGCAATTGTCTGTTGCTTTGCAACTTAATACCGAATGGGTTCGGATGATAACCTGAAGGTGGACTTTTTAGGCATAGATGCATGGATGGCGGTCTATGTACTTTGTCGTAATGCCCGGATTAAATCTCACTATATTTATCATATCATGTATATGCATTGTTATGCCCTTCTATTTGTCAATTGCCCGACTGTAATTTGTTCACCCGACATGCTTTATCTTATGGGAGAGACACCTCTAGTGAACTGTGGACCCCGGTCCTATTCTTTACATAGCATACAATCTATTACAATACTTGTTTTACTGTTTTCTTGCAAACAATCATCTTCCACAATACAGCTTAATCCTTTGTTACAACAAGCCGGTGAGATTGACAACCTCACTGTTTCGTTGGGACAAAGTACTTGGGTTGTGTTGTGCAGGTTCCACGTTGGCGCTGGAATCCCTGTTGTTGCGCCGCATCACATTTCGCCACCATCAACCTTCAACGTGCTTCTTGGCTCCTCCTGGTTCGAATAAACCTTGGTTTCTTTCTGAGGAAAACTTGCTACTGTGCGCATCATACCTTCCTCTTGGGGTTCCCAACGAACGTGTGAGTTACACGCCATCACTCGTCCCGAGCAGGTAAAACGATAACAAAGATAATTTCTGAAGTGACATGCCATCATAATCTTGATCATACTATTTGTAAACATATGTAATGAATGCAGCGATCAAAACAATGGTAATGACATGAGTAAACAAATGAATCATAAAGCAAAGACTTTTCATGAATAGTACTTCAAGACAAGCATCAATAAGTCTTGCATAAGAGTTAACTCATAAAGCAATAAATCAAAGTAAAGGTATTGAAGCAACACAAAGGAAGATTAAGTTTCAGCGGTTGCTTTCAACTTATAACATGTATATCTCATGGATAGTGTCAACATAGAGTAATATAACAAGTGCAATATGCAAGTATGTAGGAATCAATGCACAGTTCACACAAGTGTTTGCTTCTTAAGGTGGAGAGAGATAGGTAAACTGACTCAACAATAAAAGTAAAAGAATGGTCCTTCAAAGAGGAAAGCATCGATTGCTATATTTGTGCTAGAGCTTTTATTTTGAAAACATGAAACAATTTTGTCAACGGTAGTAATAAAGCATATGCGTTATGTAAATTATATATTACAAGTTGCAAGCCTCATGCATAGTATACTAATAGTGCCCGCAACTTGTCCTACTTAGCTTGGACTACCGGATCTTCGCAATACACATGTTTCAACCAAGTGTCACAAAGGTACCTCCATGCCGCCTGTACAAAGGTCTAAGGAGAAAGCTCGCATTTTGGATTTCTCGCTTTGATTATTCTCAACTTAGACATCCATACCGGGACAACATGGACAACAGATAATGGACTCCTCTTTAATGCATAAGCATGTAGCAACAATTATTATTCTCATATGAGATTGAGGATATTTGTCCAACCGAAACTTCCACCATGATTCATGGCTTTAGTTAGCGGCCCAATGTTCTTCTCTAACAATATGCATGCTCCAACCATTAAGGTGGTAGATCCTTCAGACAAGACGGACATGCATAGCAACTCACATGATATTCAACAAAAGAATAGTTGATGGCATCCCCAGAAGCATGGTTATCGCACAACAAGCAACTTAATAAGAGATAAAGTGCATAAGTACATATTCAATACTACGATAGTTTTTAAGGCTATTTTGTCCCATGAGCTATATATTGCAAAGGTGAATGATGGAATTTTAAAGGTAGCACTCAAGCAATTTACTTTGGAATGACGGAGAAATACCATGTAGTAGGTGGGTATGGTGGACACGAATGGCATAGTGGTTGGCTCAAGGATTTGGATGCATGAGAAGTATTCCCTCTCGATACAAGGTTTAGGCTAGCAAGGTTATTTGAAGCAAACTCAAGGATGAACCGGTGCAGCAAAACTCACATAAAAGACATATTGTAAACATTATAAGACTCTACACCGTCTTCCTTGTTGTTCAAAACTCAATACTAGAAATTATCTAGACCTTAGAGAGACCAAATATGCAAACCAAATTTTAGCAAGCTCTATGTATTTCTTTATTAATGGGTGCAAAGTATATGATGCAAGAGCTTAAACATGAGCACAACAATTGCAAAGTATCACATTATCCAAGACATTTTAGAATTACTACATGTAGCATTTTCCAATTCCAACCATATAACAATTTAACGAAGAAGTTTCAACCTTCGCCTTGAATATTATGAGTAAAGCCTAAGGACATATTTGTCCATATGCAACAGCGGAGCGTGTCTCTCTCCCACAAAGTGAATGCTAGGATCCATTTTATTCAAACAAAACAAAAACAAAAACAAACCGACGCTCCAAGTAAAGAACATAAGATGTGACTGAATAAAAATATAGTTTCAGGGAGGAACCTGATGATGTTGTCGATGAAGAAGGGGATGCCTTGTGCATCCCCAAGCTTAGACGCTTGAGTCTTCTTAAAATATGCAGGATGAACCACGGGGCATCCCCAAGCTTAGAGCTTTCACTCCTCTTGATCATAGTATATCATACTCCTCTCTTGATCCTTGAAAACTTCCTTCACACTAAACTTCAAGCAAACTCATTAGAGGGTTAGTGCACAATTAAAAATTCACATATTAAGAGGTGATACAATCATTCTTAACACTTCTGGACATTGCACAAAGCTACTGGACATTAATGGATCAAAGAAATTCATCCAACATAGCAAATACGGCAATGCGAAATAAAAGGCAGAATCTGTCAAAACAGAACAGTTCGTAAAGACGAATTTTAAAATGGCACCAGACTTGCTCAAATGGAAAACTCAAAACTAATGAAAGTTGCGTACATATCTGAGGATCACGCTCGTAAATTGGCAGATTTTTCGAATATTCTACAGAGACTTGTGACAGACGTGCAATGCTGTTTCTGCGCAGCGATCCCAAATATAACATCAACTTTAACATAGAAACTTTACTTGGCACAAAAACATGATAAGGAGAGGTTGCTACAGTAGTAAAAAACTTCCAAGACTCAAATAAAACAAAAATTGTTGTAGTAAAAACATGGGTTGTCTTCCATAAGCGCTTTTCTTTAACGCCTTTCAGAAAGTGCAAATCAAGTAACATCAAGAGTAGAAGCATTATTATTTTTCATGCAAACAAAAATTGTTGCAGAGGGTACTTTAGGTGCTCCATTATCTAAATTTTCTATGGTGGTGCTAGGGGTTTTAGCAATTTTAGGCCTATAATAATTCTTTTGTTTAGGAACTTTAGAAGCATACATGAATTTTTGCTCTTTACCCACATAAGCTTTCTCATTATACTTGAGGGAAGAAAAGGTTGAACCCAAGGTTCCCATAGCTTTTTCAAGTTCATCAATCCTATTGGTTTGATTATCATGGACAACACAAGTTCCTAGGACACTAATTCTTTCATCAATTCCTCCTAGGGATTTATCAAGTTCATCAGTTTTATCCAATAACATTTCCAATTTAGTTTCAATACTTGGAAAAATTTTCTCTATGGTTTCCAATTTTTTCATAACATCCTCAAGAGAGATTTCAATTTTAACTTCATTAACAGGTGGTATTCCAACTAGACTCTCAATGATGCAACTAGCTTCTAAAGCGGGAGTACCTAGGAAATTACCTCCCGAAAGAGTATCAAGAACATACCTATTCCAACTAGATAAACCAACATAAAAGTTCCTAAGAAGGATAGTGGTGGAGTGTTTCTTAATGCACCTATGATGAGCATTACTAATTCTATACCAAGCGTCTTTAAAACTTTCTCCACCTTGTTGCTTAAAAGAACGAACTTCAACTTCAGGATTACTCATTTTAGTAGCAATAAAGTAAACTAGACAAACAAAGTAAAGACGAGTAACTAATTTTTTTGTGTTTTTGATATAGAGAGCAAGACAGTAAATAAAGTAAAGCTAGCAACTAATTTTTTGTGTTTTGTTTAGGTGCAGCAAACAAAGTAGTAAATAAAATAAAGCAAGACAAAAACAAAGTAAAGAGATTGGGAAGTGGAGACTCCCCTTGCAGCGTGTCTTCATCTCCCGGCAAGGCGCGTGTGTGCTTGATCTCCCGGGCAACGGCGCTAAAAAAGTGCTTGATGCGCGAGATGTACACGTCCGTTGGGAACCCCAAGAGGAAGGTATGATGCGCACAGTTTTCCCTCAGAAAGAAACCAAGGTTTATCGAACCAGGAGGAGCCAAGAAGCACGTTGAAGGTTGATGGTGACGAAATGTGATGCGGCGCAACACCAGGGATTCCGGGCCAATGTGGAACCTGCACAACACAACCAAAGTACTTTGCCCCAACGAAACAGTGAGGTTGTCAATCTCACCGCTTGCTGTAACAAAGGATTAACCGTATTGTGTGGAAGATGATTGTTTGCAAGAAAACAGTAAAACAAGTATTGCAGTAGATTGTATGCGATGTAAAGAATAGGACCGGGTCCACACTCACTAGAGGTGTCTCTCCATAAGATAAAAGCATGTTGGGTGATCAAATTACAGTCGGGCAATTGACAAATAGAAAAGGGCATAACAATGCATATACATGATATGATAAATATAGTGAGATTTAATCCGGCATTACGACAAAGTACATAGACCGCCATCCAACCGCATCTATGCCTAAAAAGTCCACCTTCAAGGTTATCATCCGAACCCCATCCAGTATTAAGTTGCAAAGCAACAGACAATTGCATTAAGTATGGTGCGTAATGTAATCAACAACTACATCCTTAGACATAGAATCAATGTTTTATCCCTAGTGGCAACAGCACAACACAACCTTAGAACTTTCTGTCACTGTCCCATATCAATGAAGGCATGAACCCACTATCGAGCATAAATACTCCCTCTTGGAGTTAAGAGTAAAAACTTGGCCAGAGCCTCTACTAATAACGGAGAGCAAGATCATAAACAACACATAAGTAATAGATTGATAATCACCATAACATAGTATTCTCTATCCATCGGATCCCGACAAACACAACATATAGTATTACAGATAGATGATCTTGATCTTGTTGGCAGCTCACAAGATCCAACAATGAAGCAAAAAAGGAGAAGACGACCATCTAGCTACTGCTATGGACCCATAGTCCAGGGGTGAACTACTCACTCATCACTCCGGAGGCGACCATGGCGGTGTAGAGTCCTCCGGAGATGAATCCCCTCCGGCAGGGTGCCGGAGGCGATCTCCCGAATCCCCCGAGATGGGACGCGGCGGCGCTCTGGAAGGTTTTCCGTATCGTGGCTCTCGTACTGGGGTTTCGCGACGGAGGCTTTAAGTAGGCGGAAGGGCAAGTCAGGGGCGGCACGAGGGCCCCACACACCAGGTGGCGCGGGCCCAGCCCCGGCCGCGGCCCGGCGTGGCGGCGCCGTCGCCCCACTTCGTTATCCTTTCGGCCTTCCGGAAGCTTCGTGCAAAATAGGACCCGGGCGTTGATTTCGTCCAATTCCGAGAATATTTCCTTACGAGGATTTCTGAACCAAAAAAAGCAGAACAACAATGGCTCTTTGGCATCTTGTTAATAGGTTAGTTCCAAAAATGCGTAAATACGACATATAATGTGCATAAAACATGTAGATATCATCAATAATGTAGCATGGAACATAAGAAATTATCGATACGTCGGAGACGTATCAGAAGTCCCTTTGCCTGTCGTGTGATCCAACATATATGAGCCTCGTTTTGGTTTGTCTACTGCAATGGCCAATGATTGACCAATGTCACACTGGAAGGCAAGGTGCTGCCCTCAAACTGAGTCGTGTGTGCCATACTTGTTGCACACTAGACTTAGTTTGAGGACAGTCCCTTTGACTGCCGTGTGATCCTACATATGTGAGGCCACCTTTTGATTTGTCTAGTGCAATGGCCAATGATTCAACAATGGAACACTGGAAGGCAAGGTGCTGCCCTCAAACTTAGTCGTTGGTGTGTGATATGTTGCACACTAGACTTAGTTTGGGGGCAGTCCCTTGAGCTGCCGTGTGATCCAATGTATGAGGCATCACATGTTTGCAATGTTCGTTTTCATCTATATACTTGTGAGCAGGACACCTCTAATGGCATGTGTTTTTGTGGCAGACTGAGAAGTTCAAGCTTGGATCACTTGAGACCCCCGACGAGGGACCGTCCAAGAAGAGAAGGGCGGCTAACGTCGGCCACTTCCAGCCGGACGTAGGGCCGGACCAGTTCCAACGCATCGTCTTCAAGCCAACCTTCAACCGGCTACGGATTCCTCATGATTTCGTCAGATGGTTCGGAGAAATCCCTTCGAACATCATCGTCACCACCAACATAGGCTTCTACTGGAGGATGACTACGGTGATGGAAGGCGAGGACGCATACATCGATCAGGGGTGGCGGCCTTCACCGTCGCTCATCAGCTGTAGATATGCCAGTTCCTCATGTTCAAGAAGGTGTCCACCTTCCAATACAATGTGGTCATCTTCGACTACACCTGCACTGAGGTGATGACCATGTGCCGTTACCATGGCGACGCCACCAGGTGTGTCGTCTTCCAAGCCCATGTCCGGCTCCGGGTGTGTGTGTGCTGCTCCATGTCCCATGATCGTCTATGGTGTGTCATGAACAATGATCGTCCTCTGTCCCGAACTATGATCGTCCCGTCTCCTTAACTATGAACGTGTTTGAACTATTATCACCGCTAGTTTGTCTGAACTATGAACCGTGTTCTTCCTTGTGCTGTTTGATCGCGGTAACCTCACCAACAAGGTAAGAGGTAAGCAAGGTGTTGCAACCAAACAACAACGACGCCGTTCGGGGCGAAGCCTGAAACCGACCTACCAAACGGGCAGAGCCCAAATCTCCACGGGAACGAAAAACTCTATACATGCCACCAAACAACGTGGCTTTTATACCATGGCCCGTCTGCAACGCGCAGGGAACTCCTTCCCACTGCGCCAGTGGTGCAGAAAACTGATGTAGGCTACCAAACGCGTCCCTAGTTTTGAACAGTCCCGTTGTGTAGTTTTGAACAGTCCAACTATAATTTAAAAAAAAATAGCACATATATACGGCCAGAGAAGCACAAACCTTTTGTGCGTTAAATATATATTAGTATATCACGAATTCATTTCACAGCTTTATTACTACTTGACCGTTGATGAGAAAATGACAAAACCGTCCCAGCTCACAAGTCACAAGACGACGACACACACGCGCACGATCAGTTGGGCGGCGCGCTGCCGCCGAGCAGGAAGCGGCGCACGACGCGGACCAGCTCACCCGCCGCCTCGCCATGTGGCTCGAACACGGAGAACCCGTGGCCCTGCCCCGGAAACTCCACCAGCTCAACGTGCTTCCCCGCGGCCTTGAGCCGAGCGACGTAGTCCGAGACCCGGTCGACCAGCATGTCGCCGCCGCCTACCGCGACGAGCACCGGCGGGAGGTCCACGCCGTCCAGCAGGGGGCTCTGCGGGCCGAACGGGTTCGCGACCGGGTGGTCCCTGCTCGCGCCCGCCGGCAGCGCCAGCCTCCACATCTGGTCGTACAGCGCCAGCGTCAGGAACACGTCCGCCGGGCACGCCGCCTCCGACGCCGTCCTCCGCTCGCCCCCGAAGTACGGCCAGAGGAGCACGTACCCGGCGATCCGGACAGGGCCGGCGTCCAGCGCGCCCGAGCCCACGCGGACGGCCACGTGGTGCGCGATGTTCGCGCCGGCGGAGTCGCCCGACACGAACACGCGCCCGAGGTCCGCCGATCCCGCGAGGCACCTGTCCATGTCTTGGCCGCGCAGCCAGGAGAAGAGGGCGTCGACGTCCTCCAGCGCGGCCGGCAGGCGGTACTCCGGCGCGAGGCGGTAGTCGGCGGAGAGCACGACGGCGGGGAGCTCGGCGGCGAGGCGGAGGCAGGCGTCGTGGAAGGTGGGCATGGCGAAACTGCCCCCGCAGAAGCCGCCGCCGTGGAAGTAGACCAGCACCGGCAGCTTCTTGCCCGCGTCGGTGGACGGGACGTACATGCGCAGGCGCAGGTTGCGGGTCTCGTCGTAGGTGACGTCCTTCCACGGGACAGGGGACGTGGTCTGCGACGGCGTACCGGGGAGGACGAGGGGCGGCACGGCCCGCTGCACGGTGCCGTCGCTGAGGAGCTGGACCATGCCGAGGCAGTCCTCCACCACGCGCGGCGGCGCGTCACCGCCGGAGATGGCCGAGGCCGGCGAGGGGGAAGAGGACATGTTGTCTTGGCAAACTCTAGTATACACTACAGTACAATGTGGCTAGTGATGGTGCTTCTGTGTTCTGTGGGTGAGTCGCGAGGGTGGGCATTTAAATAGCAGCAGCTGTATACGAGCTCTCAAGTATTGACTGACCCCCTGTGGCTCCGAAGTAAACTCTAGTTTCGTTTTTTATTCTGTTCCCGAGTTCATCCGAGGATTCCCCTCTACCAGAGTACCAGACCTAATTCGAGTGAGCTGAGCCAGCTCGGTTCGAATCGGTCAACTAGTGAGGTAGCTCGAATCGACTTCTTTAGCAATCAAGTTTTTGTTAAAAGAAGTTTGTACTAAGTCAACTAGACTATTAGAAATTTTGTACCGAGTCACGAATACTTATTTTGTATCTGAGGGAGTAGTACGAATAGCTTAAAATTCAAAATAATAATTACAAATAGCTACTTAGACACTGGGAGTGTTTTTAACTAATCATTTTATCTTTTTTTTTAATCAGTCATACGTCATGTCGTTCATTGTCCCAAATGATTCGTAAATATCTGCTCCTTTTAATGAATCATTTTTCTCTAATTACATGAGGGAGGTGACAAGTGAGGCATAATTTGACTAGGCTACAACTGGCGTGAATATTTGCTCTATGGCATACTCCTACAGAGGCAGGTATTTGCTCGTCACTTTCGTTATTGACAAAGTTGAGGGGTTTGCTAAATTTAATACTCATTCCGTCCTAAAAAAATATATCACATGTTTGTTTCAATTTAAATGTAACTAGATGCAATTTATTATACAGATAAATCCAACTTTAGATAAATCTGCTACATCCTTTTTGAGACAAAGGGAGTGCTACTAATTGTGTATTTAAATAAAACTTTTTCCATTTCCAAGTCGAACCAGTTCAAAATCGAAAGAGTGATACTCCGTGGTAGCACTCACATTACATCAGACTCCGTGGTAGCATTTACATGTACATCGGATTGTACCTTTACACTCTGCTTTTTTTGGATATTATTATTTCAAACCAGGACTCATGGACCCCTTATGTTTTTGAGTAAAAAACTTCATATGCTAAACCAAAAAAAATCAAGATTTCTCACGACCAAAGGTGGAGTACATGAACAATTGAATTGGTTTGGTAAAACTGCCAGCAAATCAGCTCTGCATGGTAAAATAATTGGACGTGTTTCCATGCTTCCGCAAAGTTTATAGAAATGAACCATGTGGCATGAATGATAGGTAATTATCCAGACGTATAACTTGATGTGGCAAGCTATGCTCCGGTATGCTGGATGAAAGAAACGAAAAGCAAGTTTAGTTTCTTCCCCAATTCAACAAGCTAGCTAGCCTGACAGAGTGACAGGCGATCTTCTGGATTGCAATACACCCTAAACTGCATGTTGCGGAATACATTGGGCCGTTGAACCCTTCAGGAAATACCTTTTCCAAAACAAAGATTAATCTGCACGCTTGTTGCTAAACCACAAAAATCAAGATTTCTCGTGACCAAAGATGGAGTATATGTACAATAGCATTGCTTTGGACAAACTGCCTGCAAATCAGCTCTGCGTGCTAAAATAATCCGACATATTTCCCTTCTTCCCCAAAGCTTATAGAAATGAACAATGTAGCATGAATGATAGGTAATTCTCCAGACGTATAACTTGATGTGACAAGCTATGCTCCGGTAGGCTGGATGAAAGAGACGAAAATCATGGAGTAACTTAGGATTTATTTTTGCTTCTATCTCGACACAATGGAAAGTGGGATACATCGTAATTCAGGAATTTTTTCTAGAATTATATTTCTGCTCGAATTGAAGAATTACTCAAAACTATAACCCAGAAAGAGTACAGGATGGGCTGAAGATGACTGAAACATATGTGGTGGGTTGTACAACCACACCTCGAACCAACCACACTAATATAGGTCACATCTTATGGCACTACACGGTTAATAAGAGAAGGATCAATCACCATTTCCAAAAAAAAAAAAGAGAAGGATCAATCACCAGATCTAAACATTTTAAATGTTTCTGGAACTAACATGAGGACAAAAGGGAACTTACAAGGCTAATGAATTTCTGAACTCCTCCAATACAAGCCGCTCATTCTAGATGTTTGAAGTCTCCGCAATGTGGCTGAAGAGAGCATTGGGAAATTGATTCCCATGTCTGCATTACCCACACTTCAATTAGTTTGCAACATATATTTTAATATAAATATGTTCCAACCAAGTGGAGAAAAAATACAGAATATAAGCATGTGATCCAAGCTGCAGTGGTACCTTGTTCTCATTTACGAAACGGCAGATACTGAAATTTTGACAAACATACTCAAGCTAGTGGGTCAAGCAATGATAGTTGCAGAAAGAAATGTACACGTTTAATGCACATATTGGTTCACTTGAAACTGCATTCCTAAGAACATGTGAAAACTTTACTGAAAGAAACAGCATATCAGCGAGCAAAGTATGCAGGCTGGTTGGGGCAGGATTGTTGAAGGCAGAACCAGATTTGAGGCCACAATTGCCTCAATAAGCCATTGTGATACAAAGAATATGATGCTTGCACAAGAGAGTTACTATAATTTATTTTGGGATACGCTATGTAGACAACACGAAAATGAGAGCAGCATGACTTGTCCATGTAAGAGTAATGTCTTGCATTATCAGAAACATGGCTACATAGTTATATGTTTGTAAAATGAAACATCACTTCCTTTGTTCCCTTTTAGAAGATATTTTCACAAGCTTAATTGGCTTGCCAAAACATCTTATAAATAGGAATGGAGGGATTATTTGGCAACCAATAATCTTACAACTTGAAGTGCTCGATCAGAGCTTTGCTAGCAAGGTCTCGTTTCAAGAAGGCCCCTAAAAATTCGGACATGGTAAAACTCCTGTACTTTGGTGGGTTTTCTGAAGTAGCTAGCTCTGGCAATGGTCCATAAAAGACTGACTCTCCTCTCTTTCCAGGATTGAAAAAGATCCCAACTGATACTCTGGCTTCTTCACCCGGATTCATTACCACTCTGTGTTCCACACTCTTGTACTTATCATTGGACATTATCTGATAAAAGGATATGTAAGAAAAAAAATCTGCAGAGAAGATATGTGCCTCTCGAAGTTGTGCACCATGTTTACAAATAAAACTTACTAGTTTATATACATGCTGCGTGTTTAATAGTCTAGTCCGACAATTTTTCAAACACTACAAAATAATTTAACAAACAAAACATCATCTTTCTCATTGTGGGTTACTTTCCAGCTTCATAAATCATAAAATTATTAATAACATGAACGAAGATGGTAGTTCGTGCAGATTAACAAAAATCATGTTGAGTGTTCCACCGAATCTGATGAAACAAAAGAAGCTGACCCACATTTACAAATCATGTTGCTTCTATTGATGGAGGACCGAGTCAATAGTTTTTTACAATAAAGCTAGTGAATAGCAGGTTGCAAATTATTATTTTTCGATAAAGGGAATATATTAATATCAGGTTACGAATTATTATAGGTGGTGAATTGTTGAACAATTGTTTAGTTACATTTATTAAGCATGTACCTTTTTGAAATTATTGATGACAATGCAGTCAAGATTGTCTAGGACATGGAAACGTTTAATGTTGATTAGTTTGGAGGTTCATGACACAGTATGAACTATTTGCTAATAGTAAAATTCATCCATATTTCCCCTTAACTAGCGCAACTCCAACTCAAGATGTGTGTTTGGCTTCATTGACTAAATAAAAATTGTTGAACTGCGCTATATTAAAAAAAACGAACATGTGGAAATTGTTGAACAAGCTGATGTACACATGTTGTTGATTCATCAGGTTTCGCAGAATTGATAGAATACATGTTGTAGTGTGTAGATAATTCAAATATAGCTAGGATCCATCAAGTTGTTACAGACTTTGTTTAGAAAGTAAATTCAGTGGGGAGCATTTGGGGACTAGCAGAGTGCATTTTACCTGCAAGAGATCGCCGACATTGATCACGAGGGCGCCGGGTACAGGTTCCGCGTCCACCCAGTAGCTCTGGCCGTCTTGGTTGGTGTGCTTCACCTGCAGGCCGCCGACGCGATCCTGCGCAAGGACGGTGAGCACGCCGGGGTCGCTGTGCGGGACGAGTCCCATGGTGCGATCAGGCTCGGGGCACACAGGGTAGTAGTGGCACACCATGAGTTTCCCGTCGAGGCAGGAAGCCTCCTCGAGCGTCGCCTCCGGCAGACCGAGCCCCTCGCAGAGCAGCAACATCATGGCGCGGGCAACGGCCGTGGCGTGCGCTTCCCAGTCGACGATCTCGGAGCGGCAAACCGGCGGGATCCGCTCCGGTTCGCACCGCGTAGGCCCGAATCCCAGCTGGATGGTGTCGCGCCAGCTCGCGGCGGGGGAGCGGAACAGGTCCACGTTGGAGAAGTAGGAGACCCCGCTGTCCATGGCGCGGCCGTAGTGCGCGGCGCGGTCGGGGGCAGGGAGCTCGTGGAAGGCGCGCACCGCGGCGAGGGCCTTTCCGGGGTAGTCGGAGGGGACGAGGGCGTCGTGGTTGACGAGGTAGAAGAAGCCCCAGTCGCGGGCGGCCTCCGCGGCGGCGGCGGCGGCGAGCGGCGCGGGGAGGGAGAGGTCGACGACGGGGATGGAGACGCCGGGGGGAGCGAGCGGGACGGAGGCGTAGGGGTCGGGGTGGACGAAGAGGTCGGGGACGGTGGAGACGCCGGACTCGACGAGGCCGCGGACGCCCGTGCGGGAATCGTCGAAGGCCTTGAGGAGGGCGGCGCGGCCGGATTCAGGGGCGGTGGAGGATGCCATGGCTGTGGAGTTGCGTGCGTGCGTCAGTTGACTTGGAAAGCTGAGAAGGCTGCAAGTGAGCTTGGCGGGAATTCGTGGGCTCCTTTTGTAGAGTATAATTGAGGTCAACGACGCCGTCTGGATACTCATTTTAGGCAGTGAAAAGGAAAAGAGGATCTACCCAGGAACCCACCATGGTTCATGGTGAGGGCATCTTTGCTGCCGACGCATTTCAGACACGATGTATTTTTTATTTTAATTCGTTTGGCTTAGATGCAGATATAGAAAAAAATAACATTTTCTCAAATTGTCTGAAGGTGTCTGCTCTTGTCATAGCGGTAGTATCAATCTTTCTACCGCAAAGAACAAGTCAGTATAAATCATGCATTAATCAGAGAGGAGAGAATACAACTTTTATGTGGCCAACACATCGTGCCTCGTGCGGACATTTGCATCGAGCCGGTGGAGATGCTCTACTTGCCTAAATTTATTCGTGCAGCTGATTCTTCGGGCCTAGTACCCGAACATCAGCACCTCAGTCCTCAGCACTCATGAATGGGTCATGCTGCAAGTTTTGCTGTTAATTCATGGTCAATCTATCATTTGCGCGAACTGGGAAAATCGTGCAATAGAGTTGTAGATTTCACTTTCCGGACATTGAACCATTTGGTCAAACACCGCATCACCTTGACGACGACGCAAATGTAGTACTCTATCGTGAGGAGTAAACTCAGCAAGGAGTCGGGCGCATAGGAGGGAGGCCAGTGCCACGACCTAGCAATGCGACGCGGGGCAGCGTGACAAGAGTGCAAAGCAAAATTTTCCACCGATCTTAGAACCCCGCTGTCTCATCGTACCATGGAAGAAAGTTGAGTGGGCAGAGCTGATGGAGGCATCTCCTAACCTTTCCCCACAACAGGTTTGGTGGTGGCAGGCGGTGGACATAAACGACGCCAGGGATGATGGCCGCCGCGGCATATTGAGCTACTAATCTGTCAATCCTAGATGATCCTGCTAGGTTAATGTATAATGTTCAACAGCTCCCCTGACTTGGCAATAGATCATAGTTTCTGTAATATCCCAGGTTTAGAGGCAATAAAATGAGAGAACACCAAAGTGTGCATTGCATTCATGCATAGAAAATCCGGGAAATTTTCGCGCTTCAAATAAAACTTACCACAGTAACTGAAGTTTCACTTGACTTGCTGGAATTGAAGTAGATCATCAAGTCAAGCGCTATAAACTTCACTGTGATCTTTGTTAAACCCTGTTTTGGGTAGAGATGATTTGATCTATGGGCTAGATCAAATGGAATTAGTTTTACAACAAACAACACCTTAAGTAAGGGTCAACTACAAGATCTTATAAAAGATCTCAACATGGCATTCCTTACAAAACACATTCTTTAAGAATCAAAGCCTAACTTAATAACACTTAAAAGTTAGCAACTACCTTTGTGTGTAATTTAATTCACTTCTAAACTTTTTACCAAATAAGGTAAACCATAGGGTCTAAAGTGCATAAAAGCCACACATTCTTATTTAAATCATAACTTATTAAATATATGGAATATCATAAAACTAAATCCATTTACATTACGAATTATAGTTCAAACTATTTGAATAAAACTAACTATGAGTATTTTGAAACTCATATGATCATGCCTTGGTGAAATCAAACACCAACTATCCAAAATGGAGGAATAACCTTCAACCTTGACCTTTGACCAATATTATAATGTAAATCCAATCAAATATGATATAGTGACTCATCCATAATAATAAAACTATCCACAAGATATTTAGTAACAAATGCCACTTGGCTATCCAAAGATAAATCATATGAGAAGATAATGATCATGCCACATGGGATGAAAATATCTACATGACTTGAATCCCAAGCTTTGCCACCTCATACTCAAAGGATTGCTATGGATGAGGGCATGACAACCAAGCACCTTACTCATCAAACCAACACAAGAGTCACCATCCATGTGTCATGATACTAGAGCTTGCCCAAGCCTATAAATAGAGCCACACCCTTCATCCATTTCATCATCTTATAGCATGATACATGGGAACAAACACATAGAGCCACTCCATATGAATTAGTGTTGGAGATATGCCCAAGAGGCAATAATAAAGTGGTTATTATAATATCTTTGTGTTTATGATAAATGTTTATATACCATGCTATAATTGTATTAACTGAAACATTGATACATGTGTGTTATGTAAACAACAAGGAGTCCCTAGTAAGCCTCTTGTATAACTAGCTTGTTGATTAATAGATGATCATGGTTTCGTGATCATGAACATTGGATGTTATTAATAACAAGGTTATGTCATTAGTTGAATGATATAATGGACACACACCCAAATGAGCGTAGCATAAGATCAAGTCATTAAGTTCATTTGCTATAAGCTTTCAATACATAGTTGTCTTAATCCTTCGACCATGAGATCATGTAAATCACTTACACCGAAAGGGTACTTTGATTACATCAAACGTCATTGCGTAAATGGGTGACAATAAAGGTGGGATTAAGTATTTGGAAAGTGTGAGTTGAGGCATATGGATCAACAGTGGGATTTGTCCATCCCGATGACGGATAGATATACTCTGGGCCCTCTCGGTGGAATGTCATCTGATTAGCTTGCAAGCATATGAATAGTTCATAAGAGATCACATACCACGGTACGAGTAAAGAGTACTTGTCGGTAACGAGGTTGAACAAGGTATGGAGATACCGATGATCAAACCTCGGACAAGTAAAATATCGCGAGACAAAGGGAATTGGCATCGTATGTAAATGGTTCAATCGATCACTAAGTCATCGTTGAATATGTGGGAGCCATTATGGATCTCCAGATCCCGCTATTGGTTATTGCTCGGAGAGGAGTCTCGACCATGTCTGCATAGTTCGCGAACCGTAGGGTGACGCGCTTAAGGTTCGATGTCGCATAAGTAGATTCGGAATATGAGTTGGAGTCCGAAGTTTTTGTTCGGAGTCTCGGATGGGATCCAGGACATCACGAGGAGGTCCGGAATTGTCCGGAGAATAAGATTCATATATGGGAAGTCAATTTCCGGGGTTCGGGAAAAAGTCCGGTGTTTTGACCGGAGCTTCTAGAAGGTTCTAGAGGGCCACCAGTGGGCCCACCACCCCGGGAGAGGCCACATAGGCGCCACATGGCATAGTGGGTCCTACCCACCATGACATGTGGGCCTAGGCCGGCCCCCTTAGAGATAAGATCTATCTCTAGTTTAAATGGTTTAAATCTAGAGATAAGATCTATCTCCTAAAATAAATGGTTTAAATTAGGAGATAAGGGGGAAAACTTGGGGGAGGAGTTTGCCCCCCCATGTGGCCGGCCAAAGAGGGTTGGTGGGCCCTAGGGGAAACCCTAGGCCGACCCCCCACCTATATAAAGAGGGGAGGGGGTGGCCGGCCAAGCCCCCACACCATTGCCTCCTCCTCTGGCCGCCTCTCCCTCCACCATACGCTGTCCGGGCTTAGGCGAAGCCCTGCAGTTTTCTTCCTCCACCACCACCACCACGCCGTCGTGCTGGACATTGGAGGAGATCTACCACACCTCCGCTGCCCGCTGGAACGGGAGAGGAAGGAGCTTCATCGACACCGTACGCGCGACCGAGTACGGAAGTGCTGCCGGAGCACCGGGGACGATCGTCTACACCAACAACGAGATTAATCTCGTAGGCTTTGGAATCTTCGAGGGTTAGTCTCATCTCCACCTCGTTGCTTAGATCTAGTAGATTGGATCTTGGGTGTTCCATAGATTAGATCTGTTGGTTTTATTCGCTTTGCGGTAGGAAAATTTTTGTTTTCTATGCAACGAACCCCATCAGTGGTATCAGAGCCACGTCTATGCATAGATCTGTTGCACGAGTAGAACACAATGGTTTGTGGGCGGTGATGCTTTTGTTGCTTTAGTTTGTGTACTTTGCTTCTTGCGGGATGGTGGGATGGGCTAACTTTACATGACCGCGTCTCATGAGACTTGCTCCACGCTTGACATGCAACTTGTATTGCATAAGTGGCTTTGCGGGTGTCTGTCTCTCCCACCATAGTGAAGATTGTAATTTGCACTTCTATTGTCAACACTAGTATCACCGTTGTGGTTCATGTTCGTAGGTAGATTGGATCTTACTCGAAAACCCTAAACCACGTAAAAGATGCAAACCAAATTAGAGGCGTCTAACTTGTTTTTGCAGGGTTTGGTGATGTGATATGGCCATAATGTGATGATGATTATATTCGATGTATGAGATGTTCATTGATGTATTATGGCAACCGGCAGGAGCCTAATGGTTGTCTTTAATTTTATGTAAAGACCTGCGTGTCTATTCATCATGTAATAGCTTTATTCCAAGTAGTTGTTATAGTAGCTATAAGTGATGGACAACCATGAAGCGGCGCCACTGACCTTGACGCCATGCTGGTGATGATGGAGATCATGTCCGTGCTTTGGAGATGGAGATCAAAAGCACAAGAAGAAAGGCCATATCATATCACACATTATGAATTGCATGTGATGTTAATCCTTTTATGCATCTTATTTTGCTTAGATCGCGACGGTAGCATTATAAGATGATCCCTCTCACTAAATATCAAGATAATAAAGTGTTCATCCTTAGTATGCACCGTTGCTAAGACTTGTCGTTTCGAAGCATCTCGTGATGATCGGGTGTGATAGACTCTACATGTGCATACAACGGGTGCAAGCCAGATTTGCACACGCGGATACTAAGGTTGCCTTGACGAGCCTAGCATGTACAGACATGGTCTCGGAACACGGGATACCGAAAGGTAGAGCATGAGTCATATGAATGATATGATGAACACTTTGAGTGTTCGCCTTTGAAACTACATCTTTTCTCGTGAAGATCGGACTTGGTGTAGTGGATTTGGTTCGTGTAATCACTAAGACAATGCGAGGGATGTTGTTTTGAGTGGGAGTTCACCTAGTTAATTTAAGAATTAAAACTGAACTCATTTTATCATAAACTTAGTCTAAACTCTTTGCAAATATGTTGTAGATCATGGCGCCCCCTCCATCAATTTTAACCAGTTCCTAGAGAAAGAAAAGCTTAAGGGCAATGGTAGCAACTTCACTGACTGGTCCCGTCATGTGAGGATTTTCCTCACTGGCGTGAGCATGCAATTTGTGCTCGAAGCACCGCTAGGTCCCCCACCACCTCCTGCAGTGTCCGAGGACATAAAGAATGTTTATGAGACTCGGGTAACTCGGTACTCCGAAATTCAGTGTGCCATCTTGTGCAGTTTAGAGGCAGAGCTCCAAAAGCGTTTTGAGCACCACGACCCATGTGAGATGATGCGTGAGCTCAAACTTATCTTTGAGACTCATGCAGCCGTGGAGAGCTATGAGGCCTCGAAACAGTTCTTTAACTGCATGATGGAAGAGGGCAGCTCCGTTAGTGAGCACATGTTCGCCATGTCCGGACATGCGAAGAAGCTCAGTGACTTGGGGATTGTGATCCCTAACAAGCTGGGTATTCATCGTGTCCTCCAATCACTGCCACCAAGTTACAAGAACTTCGTGATGAACTACAACATGCAGAACATGAACAAAGAGTTACCTGAACTCTTCTCCATGCTGAAGTCTGCTGAAGTAGAAATTAAGAAGGAGAACCAAGTGTTGATGGTCAACAAGACCACCAGTTTCAAGAAGCAGGGCAAGCCTAACAAGGGCAACTTCAAGAAGGGCGGCAAGAAAGTTGCAGCGCCTCCTGAGAAGCCTAAGGCTGGTCCTAAGCCTGAGACTGTGTGCTACTACTGCCAGGGGAAGGGGCACTGGAAGCGGAATTGCACCAAATACTTGGCCGATCTGAAGAGCGGCCATGCCAAGAAGAAAGGTATATTTGATATACATGTTATAGATGTCTATCTTACTGGTTCTCGTAGTAGTGCCTGGGTATTTGATACTGGTTCGGTTGCTCACATTTGTAACTCGAAACAGGAACTGCGGAATAAACGAAGCCTGGCAAGGGACGAGGTGACGATGCGCGTTGAAATGGATCCAAGGTCGATGTGATCGCCGTCGGCACGCTCCCCTACATCTACCTTCGGGATTAGTTTTAAACCTCAATAATTGTTATTTGGTACCTGCGTTGAGCATGAACATTATATCTGGATCTTGTTTGATGCAAGACGGTTATTCGTTTAAGTCTGAGAATAATGGTTGTTCGATTTATATGAGTAATGTCTTTTATGGCCATGCACCTGAGATGAATGGTTTATTCTTGTTAAATCTCGATAGTAGTGATACACATGTTCATAACATTGATGCTAAGCGAATTAAATTGAATGATAATTCTACTTATATGTGGCACTGTCGTCTTGGTCATATTGGAGTGAAGCATGAAGAAACTCCATTCCGATGGACTTCTTGAGTCACTTGACTTTGAGTCACTTGACAATGCGAAGCATGTCTAATGGGAAAAATGACTAAGACTCCATTTTCTGGCACAATGGAGCGAGCTACAGACTTATTGGAAATCATACATACCGATGTGTGCGGACCAATGAGTGTAGCATCGCGCGGTGGTTATCGTTATGTTCTAACCTTTGATACGTCTCCAACGTATCGATAATTTCTTATGTTCCATGCTACTTTATTGATGATACCTACATGTTTTATGCACATTATATGTCATATTTATGCATTTTCTGGAACTAACCTATTAACAAGATGCCGAAGAGCCAGTTGTTGTTTTCTGCTTTTTTGGTTTCAGAAATCCTAGTAAAGAAATATTCTCGGAATTGGACGAAACTTTCGCCCAGGGTCCTATTTTGCACGAAGCTTCCAGAAGACCGAAGACCTAACGAAGTGGGGCCACGAGGCCAGGGGGCCGGCGCGCCAGGCCCTGGCCGCGCCGACCTAGCCCCGGGCCCGTGTGGCCCCTCGCGTTGACCTTCCGCCTACTTAAAGCCTCCGTCGAAACCCCAGACCGAGAGCCACGATACGGAAAACCTTCCAGAGACGCCGCCGCGAATCCCATCTCGGGGATTCAGGAGATCGCTCCGGCACCCTGCCGAGAGGGATTCATCTCCCGAGGACTCTTCATCGCCATGATCGCCTCCGGAGTGATGAGTGAGTAGTTCACCCTGGACCATGGGTCCATAGCAGTAGCTAGATGGTCGTCTTCTCCTTGTTGTGCTTCATTGTTAGATCTTGTGAGCTGCCTAACATGATCAAGATCATCTATATGTAATTCTATATGTTGTGTTTGTCGGGATCCGATGGATAGAGAGTACTATGATTATGGTGATTATCAATCTATTGTTCATGTGTTGTTTATGATCTTGCATGCTCTCCGTTATTAGTAGAGGCTCTGCCAAGTTTTTACTCTTAACTCCAAGAGGGAGTAATTATGCTCGATAGTGGGTTCATGCCTTCATTGATACCTGGGACAGTGACAGAAAGTTCTAAGGTTGTGATGTGCTGTTGCCACTAGGGATAAAACATTGATGCTATGTCTAAGGATGTAGTTATTGATTACATTACGCACCATACTTAATGCAATTGTCTGCTTTGCAACTTAATACTGGAGGGGGTTCGGACGATAACCTGAAGGTGGACTTTTTAGGCATAGATGCAGTTGGATGGCGGTCTATGTACTTTGTCGTAATGCCCAATTAAATCTCACTATATTTACCATGTCATGTATATGCATTGTTATGCCTTTCTCTATTTGTCAATTGCCCGACTGTAATTTGTTCACCCAACATGCTTTTATCTTATGGGAGAGACACCTCTAGTGAACTGTGGACCCCGGTCCTATTCTTTACATAGCATACAATCTACTTGTTTTACTGTTTTCTTTGCAAACATCTTCCACTCGATACGTTTAATCCTTTGTTACAGCAAGCCGGTGAGATTGACAACCTCACTGTTTCGTTGGGGCAAAGTACTTTGGTTGTGTTGTGCAGGTTCCGTTGGCGCCGGAATCCCTGGTGTTGCGCCGCATCACATTTCGCGACCATCAACCTTCAACGTGCTTCTTGGCTCCTCCCGGTTCGATTAAACCTTGGTTTCTTTCTGAGGGAAAACTTGCTACTGTGCGCATCATACCTTCCTCTTGGGGTTCCCCAACGAACGTGTGAGTTACACGCCATCAAGCTCTTTTTCTGGCGCCGTTGCCGGGGATCTAAAGAAAAGCTACACCACAAAGATTTCTATCTCCCACGTCAACTGCACGCCAGCAGCTCTTTTTCTGGCGCCGTTGCGGGAGATCAAGACACGCTGCAAGGGAGTCTCCACTTCTCAATCTCTTTACTTTGTTTTTGTCTTGCTTTATTTTATTTACTACTTTGTTTGCTGCACTAAATTAAAATACAAAAAAATTAGTTGCTAGTTTTACTTTATTTACTGTCTTGCTCTCTATATCGAAAACACAAAAAAATTAGTTACTTGCATTTACTTTATCTAGTTTGTTTTATTTACTGTTGCTAAAATGGCCAACCCTGAAAATACTAAATTGTGTGACTTCACAAATGCAAATAATAATGATTTCCTATGCACACCTATTGCTCCACCTGCTACTACAGCAGAATTCTTTGAAATTAAACCTGCTTTACTAAATCTAGTCATGAGAGAACAATTTTCTGGTGCTAGTTCTGATGATGCTGCTGCCCATCTCAATAATTTTGTTGAACTTTGTGAAATGCAAAAGTATAAAGATGTAGATGGTGATATTATTAAATTGAAAGTGTTTCCTTTCTCATTAAGAGGAAGAGCTAAAGATTGGTTGCTATCTTTGCCTAAGAATAGTATTGATTCATGGACTAAATGCAAGGATGCTTTTATTGGTAGATATTATCCTCCCGCTAAAATTATTTCTTTGAGAAGTAGCATAATGAATTTTAAACAATTTGATACTGAACATGTTGCTCAAGCATGGGAGAGAATGAAAACTTTGGTAAAGAATTGCCCAACCCATGGACTGACTACTTGGATGATCATCCAAACCTTCTATGCAGGACTAAATTTTTCTTCGCGGAATTTATTGGATTCAGCTGCTGGAGGTACCTTTATGTCCATCACATTGGGGGCGGCTACAAAACTTCTTGATGATATGATGATAAATTACTCTGAATGGCACACGGAAAGAGCTCCACAAGGTAAGAAGGTAAATTCTGTTGAGGAAACCTCTTCCTTGAGTGATAAGATTGATGTGATTATGTCTATGCTTGTGAATGGTAGATCTAATGTTGATCCAAATAATGTTCCTTTAGCTTCATTGGTTGCTCAAGAAGAAAATGTTGATGTGAATTTCATTAAAAATAATAATTTCAACAACAATGCTTATAGGAACAACTCTGGTAATAACTATAGGCCATATCCTTCTGCTAATGGTAATGGTTATGGTAATTCTTATGGGAATTCTTACAACAATAATAGAAGTGTACCCTCTGGTCTTGAAGCCATGCTTAAAGAATTTATTAGTACACAAACTGCTTTTAACAAATCTGTTGAGGAAAAGCTTGATAAAATTGATACTATTGCTTCTAGAGTTGATAGGCTTGCCTCTGATGTTAATCTTTTAAAGTTGAAAGTTATGCCTAATAATGATCTTGATAATAAGATTACTACTACAGCAAATGCCATCCAAGTTAGAATTAATGAGAATATAAGATTAATGGCTGAGTTGCGTGCTAGGTGGGATAGAGAAGAAAATGAAAAACTAGCTAAAGAGAATAATGTAGCTAAAGTTTGGACTATTACCACCACTAGTAATGCTAATTCCTCACATGTTGCTACACCTCCTACTATCAATGGTAAAATAATTGGTGTTGGCAATGTTTCTACTCCTAGTGCAAAGCGTACAAAACTGCCTGAAATTGCTAAAACTGCTGAAACTGCTTGTGATAAAACTGCTGAAATTTTTTCCAACCTTGGGAACAATGATCCCATTGCTATAGCTCATAATGATTTAGATTTTGATGATTGCCACATCTCTGAAGTTATAAAGTTCTTGCAAAAACTTGCTAAAAGTCCTAATGCTAGTGCTATAAATTTAGCCTTTACAAAACATATTACAAATGCTCTCATAAAAGCTAGAGAAGAGAAACTAAAACTTGAAACTTCTATTCCTAGAAAGTTAGAAGATGGTTGGGAGCCCATCATTAAAATGAAATTCAATGACTTTGAATGTAATGCCTTATGTGATCTTGGTGCAAGTATTTCTGTTATGCCTAAAAAGATTTATGATATGCTTGACTTGCCACCATTGAAGAATTGTTATTTGGATGTTAATCTCGCCGATAATGTTAAAAAGAAACCTTTGGGGAGGATTGATAATGTGCATATTACGGTTAACAATAACCTTGTCCCCGTTGATTTTGTTGTCTTGGATATTGAATGCAATGCATCTTGTCCTATTGTGTTGGGAAGACCTTTTCTTCGAACTTGGTGCTGTTATTGATATGAGGGAAGGTAATATTAAATATCAATTTCCTCTCAAGAAAGGTATGGAACACTTCCCTAGAAAGAGAATGAAGTTGCCTTTTGATTCTATTATTAGAACAAGCTATGATGTTGATGCTTCTACTCTCGATGTTACTTGATTTGCACTTTCTGCGCCTAGCTGAAAGGCGTTAAAGAAAAGCGCTTATGGGAGACAACCCATGTTTTTACCTACAGCAATTTTTTGTTTTATTGAGTCTTGGAAGTTGTTTACTACTGTAGCAACCTCTCCTTATCATGTTTTTGTGCCAAGTAAAGTTTCTATGTCAAAGTTGATGTTATATTTGGGATCGCTGCGCAGAAACAGCATTGCTGTCTGTCACGAATCTGGGCATAATTCTCTGTAGAAAATTCGAAAAAATCTGCCAATTTACGAGCGTGATCCTCAGATATGTACGCAACTTTCATTAGTTTTGAGTTTTTCCATTTGAGCAAGTCTGGTGCCATTTATAAATTCGTCTTTACGGACTGTTCTGTTTTTGACAGATTCTGCCTTTATTTCGCATTGCCTCTTTTGCTATGTTGGATTTATTTCTTTGATCCATTAATGTCCAGTAGCATTATGCAATGTCCAGAAGTGAAAAGAATGATTGTGTCACCTCTGAATGAGTGAATTATTAATGATGCACTAACCCTCTAATGAGTTTGCTTGAAGTTTGGTGTGAAGGAAGTTTTCAAGGGTCAAGAGAGGAGAATGATATACTAAGATCAAGAGGAGTGAAAGCTCTAAGCTTGGGGATGCCCCCGTGGTTCATCCCTGCATATTTTAAGAAGACTCAAGCGTCTAAGCTTGGGGATGCCCAAGGCATCCCCTTCATCGACAACATCATCAGGTTCCTCCCCTGAAACTATATTTTTATTCAGTCACATCTGGTGTTCTTTACTTGGAGCGTCGGTTTGTTTTCGTTTTTGTTTTTGTTTGAATAAGATGGATCCTAACATTCACTTTGTGGGAGAGAGACACGCTCCGCTGTTGCATATGGACACATGTGTCCTTAGGCTTTACTCATAATGTTCAAGGCGAAGTTTCTTCTTCGTTAATTTGTTATATGGTTGGAATTGGAAAATGCTACATGTAGTAATTCTAAAAATGTCTTGGATAATGTGATACTTGGCAATTGTTGTGCTCATGTTTAAGCTCTTGCATCATATGCTTTGCACCCATTAATGAAGAAATACATAGAGCTTGCTAAAATTTGATTTGCATATTTGGTTTCTCTAAGGTCTAGATAATATCTAGTATTGAGTTTTGAACAACAAGGAAGACAGTGTAGAGTCTTATAATGTTTACAATATGTCTTTTATGTGAGTTTTGCTGCACTTGTTCATTCTTGAGTTTGCTTCAAATAACCTTGCTAGCCTAAACCTTGTATCGAGAGGGAATACTTCTCATGCATCCAAAATCCTTGAGCCAACCACTATGCCATTTGTGTCCACCATACCTACCTACTACATGGTATTTACCCGCCATTCCAAAGTAAATTGCTTGAGTGCTACCTTTAAAATTCCATCATTCACCTTTGCAATATATAGCTCATGGGACAAAATAGCCTTAAAACTATCGTAGTATTGAATATGTACTTATGCACTTTATATTTTATTAAGTTGCTTGTTGTGCGATAACCATGTTTCTGGGGAACGCCATCAACTATTGTTGAATATCATGTGAGTTGCTATGCATGTCCGTCTTGTCTGAAGGTCTATCATTTTAGTGGTTGGAGCATGCAAAATTGTTAGAGAAGAACATTGGGCCGCTAACTAAAGCCATGAATCATGGTGGAAGTTTCAGTTTTGGACATATATCCTCAATCTCATATGAGAATAATAACTTTGCTACATGCTTATGCATTTAAGAGGAGTCCATTATCTGTTGTCCATGTTGTCCCGGTATGGATGTCTAAGTTGAGAATAATCAAAAGCGAGAAATCCGAAATGCGAGCATTCTCCTTGGACCTTTGTACAGCGGCATGGAGGTACCCCTTTGTGACACTTGGTTGAAACATGGCATGCAAAGATCCGGTAGTCCAAGTTAAGTAGGACAAGGTGCGGGCACTATTAGTATACTATGCGTGAGGCTTGCAACTTGTAAGATATAATTTACATAACTCATATGCTTTATTACTACCGTTGACAAAATTGTTTCATGTTTTCAAAATAAAAGCTCTAGCACAAATACAGCAATCGATGCTTTCCTCTTTGAAGGACTATTCTTTTACTTTTATTGTTGAGTCAGTTTACCTATCTCCTTCCACCTTAAGAAGCAAACACTTGTGTGAACTGCATTGATTCCTACATACTTGCATATTGCACTTGTTATATTACTTTATGTTGACAATATCCATGAGATATACATGTTATAAGTTGAAAGCAACCGCTGAAACTTAATCTTCCTATGTGTTGCTTCAACACCTTTACTTTGATTTATTGCTTTATGAGTTAACTCTTATGCAAGACTTATTGATGCTTGTCTTGAAGTACTATTCATGAAAAGTCTTTGCTATATGATTCAGTTGTTTACTCATGTCATTACCTTTGCTTTGATCGCTGCATTCATTACATATGTTTACAAATAGTATGATCAAGATTATGATGGCATGTCACTTCAGAAATTATCTTTGTTATCGTTTTACCTGCTCGGGACGAGCAGAACTAAGCTTGGGATGCCGATACGTCTCCAACGTATCGATAATTTCTTATGTTCCATGCTACTTTATTGATGATACCTACATGTTTTATGCACATTATATGTCATATTTATGCATTTTCTGAACTAACCTATTAACAAGATGCCGAAGAGCCAGTTGCTGTTTCTGTTTTTGGTTTCAGAAACTTAGTAAAGAAATATTCTCGGAATTGGACGAAACTTTCGCCAGGGTCCTATTTTTGCACGAAGCTTCCGGAAGACCAAGACCTAACGAAGTGGGGCCACGAGGAGGCCAGGTGGCCGGCGCGGCCCGGGCCTGGCCGCGCCGACCTAGCCCCGGCCCCTCGTGTGGCCCTCGCTGACCTTCCGCCTACTTAAAGCCTCCGTCGCGAAACCCCAGACCGAGAGCCACGATACGGAAAACCTTCCAGAGCGCCGCCGCGAATCCCATCTCGGGGGATTCAGAGATCGCCTCCGCACCCCGCCGGAGAGGGGATTCATCTCCGAGGACTCTTCATCGCCATGATCGCCCCCGGAGTGATGAGTGAGTAGTTCACCCCTGGACCATGGGTCCATAGCAGTAGCTAGATGGTCGTCTTCTCCTTGTTGTGCTTCATTGTTAGATCTTGTGAGCTGCCTAACATGATCAAGATCATCTATATGTAATTCTATATGTTGTGTTTGTCGGGATCCGATGGATAGAGAGTACTATGATTATGGTGATTATCAATCTATTGTTCATGTGTTGTTTATGATCTTGCATGCTCTCCGTTATTAGTAGAGGCTCTGGCCAAGTTTTTACTCTTAACTCCAAGAGGGAGTAATTATGCTCGATAGTGGGTTCATGCCTTCATTGATACCTGGGACAGTGACAGAAAGTTCTAAGGTTGTGATGTGCTGTTGCCACTAGGGATAAAACATTGATGCTATGTCTAAGGATGTAGTTATTGATTACATTACGCACCATACTTAATGCAATTGTCTGTTGCTTTGCAACTTAATACTGGAGGGGGTTCGGACGATAACCTGAAGGTGGACTTTTTAGGCATAGATGCGCTGGATGGCGGTCTATGTACTTTGTCGTAATGCCCAATTAAATCTCACTATATTTACCATGTCATGTATATGCATTGTTATGCCTTTCTCTATTTGTCAATTGCCCGACTGTAATTTGTTCACCCAACATGCTTTTATCTTATGGGAGAGACACCTCTAGTGAACTGTGGACCCCGGTCCTATTCTTTCCATAGCATACAATTTACTTGTTTTACTTTTTTGCAAACATCTTCCACTCGATACGTTTAATCCTTTGTTACAGCAAGCCGGTGAGATTGACAACCTCACTGTTTCGTTGGGGCAAAGTACTTTGGTTGTGTTGTGCAGGTTCCTTGGAATCCCTGGTGTTGCGCCGCATCACATTTCGCGACCATCAACCTTCAACGTGCTTCTGGCTCCTCCTGGTTCGATTAAACCTTGGTTTCTTTCTGAGGGAAAACTTGCTACTGTGCGCATCATACCTTCCTCTTGGGGTTCCCCAACGAACGTGTGAGTTACACGCCATCAACCTTCACGGATGATCTGAGTAGATATGGGTATATTTACTTTATGAAACACAAGTCCGAGACTTTTGAGAAGTTCAAGGAATTCCAAAGTGAAGTAGAAAATCAACGTAACAAGAAGATTAAGTTTCTGCGAATATCTGAGTTATGAGTTTGGCATGCATTTAAAGAAATGCGGAATACTTTCACAATTGACACCGCCGGGAACACCACAGCGTAATGGTGTGTCCGAACGTCGTAATCGAACTCTCTTAGATATGGTTCGTTCTATGATGTCTCTTACCGATTTGCCATTATCGTTTTGGGGCTATGCTTTAGAGACAGCCGCATTCACTTTAAATAGGGCACCATCTAAATCCGTTGAAACGACACCGTATGAATTATGGTTTGGGAAGAAACCTAAGCTGTCGTTCCTTAAAGTTTGGGGTTGCGATGCTTATGTAAAGAAGTTACAACCTGACAAGCTAGAACCCAAAGCGGAGAAATGCGTCTTCATAGGATACCCTAAAGAAACAATTGGGTATACTTTCTATCACAGATCCGAAGGCAAAATCTTTGTTGCCAAGAACGGATCCTTTCTTGAGAAGGAGTTTCTCACTAAAGAAGTGACTGGAAGAAAAGTAGAACTCGACGAGGTTGATGAACCTTCTCTCATAGATCAGAGTAGCGCAGTGCCGGAAGAAGTTCCTGTGCAGCCTACACCGATAGGAGAGGAAGCAAATGATGATGATCATGAAACTTCGAACGAGGAAGCTACTGAACCTCGCAGATCGACGAGGGAACGTACCACTCCTGATTGGTATGATCCCTGTCTAAATGTCATGATTGTGGACAACAATGATGAGGACCCTGCGACGTATGAAGAAGCGATGATGAGCCCAGATTCCAACAAATGGCAAGAAGCCATGAAATCCGAAATGGGATCCATGTATGATAACAAAGTATGGACTTTGGTAGACTTACCTGATAGCCGCAAGGCTGTCGAGAATAAATGGATCTTCAAGAGAAAAACAGATGCTGATGGTAATATTACTGTCTATAAAGCTCGACTTGTCGCAAAGGGTTTCCGACAAATTCAAGGAGTTGACTACGATGAGACTTTCTCACCTGTAGCGAAGCTAAAATCTGTGAGGATTTTGTTAGCAATAGCTGCATTTTTCGATTATGAGATTTGGCAGATGGATGTCAAAACGGCGTTCCTTAATGGTGACATTGAGGAAGAGTTGTATATGGTACAACCCAAAGGTTTTGTCGATCCTAAAAATGCTGACAAGGTATGCAAACTTCAGCGTTCCATTTATGGACTGAAGCAAGCATCCCGGAGTTGGAACCTACGCTTTGATAGAGTGATCAAAGATTTTGGTTTTATACGGACTCATGGTGAGGCCTGTATTTACAAGAAAGTGAGTGGGAGCTCTGTAGCATTCCTGATATTATATGTAGATGACATATTATTGATTGGGAATGATATAGAACTTTTAAGCAGCATTAAAGGTTATTTGAATAAGTCTTTTTCAATGAAAGACCTTGGTGAAGCAGCATACATTTTAGGCATCAAGATTTATAGAGATAGATCAAGACGCCTAATAGGCCTTTCACAAAGTACATATCTGGACAAGATTCTAAAGAAGTTTAGAATGGATGAAAGCAAGAAAGGGTTCTTGCCTATGTTGCCAGGTAAGGTCTTGAGTAAGACTCAAGGTCCGGCTACGGCAGATGAAAGAGAAAGGATGAGCAAGATCCCCTATGCTTCGGCAGTAGGCTCTATCATGTACGCCATGCTGTGTACTAGACCGGATATCGCACATGCTGTTAGTTTGACCAGCAGATATCAAAGTGATCCAGGGATGGAACACTGGACAGCGGTCAAGAATATCCTGAAGTACTTGAAAAGGACTAAGGATATGTTTCTTTGTTATGGCGGTGACCAAGAGCTCGTTGTAACCAGTTACACCGATGCAAGTTGGAACACCGACCCTGATGACTCTAAGTCTCAGTCTGGGTACGTGTTTATATTGAATGGTGCGGCAGTAAGCTGGAGCAGTTCCAAGCAGTGCACGGTGGCGAAATCTTCAACAGAATCTGAATATATAGCGGCTTCAGAGGCTTCATCAGAAGCGGTATGGATGAAGAGGTTCATTGTTGAGCTTGGTGTGGTTCCTAGTGCATTGGACCCGCTAGTCATTTATTGTGACAACACGGGTGCCATCGCCAATGCAAAGGAACCAAGGTCACACAAGAAGCTGAAGCATATCAAGCTGCGTTTTCATTCGATTCGCGAGTACATCGAAGATGGTGAAGTAGAGATTTGCAAAGTACACACGGATCTGAATGTTGCAGATCCGTTGACTAAAGCTCTCCCAAGGGCAAAGCATGACCAACACCAGAATGCCATGGGTGTTAGGTACCTTACAATGTAATCTAGATTATTGACTCTAGTGCAAGTGGGAGACTGTTGGAGATATGCCCAAGAGGCAATAATAAAGTGGTTATTATAATATCTTTGTGTTTATGATAAATGTTTATATACCATGCTATAATTGTATTAACTGAAACATTGATACATGTGTGTTATGTAAACAACAAGGAGTCCCTAGTAAGCCTCTTGTATAACTAGCTTGTTGATTAATAGATGATCATGGTTTCGTGATCATGAACATTGGATGTTATTAATAACAAGGTTATGTCATTAGTTGAATGATATAATGGACACACACCCAAATGAGCGTAGCATAAGATCAAGTCATTAAGTTCATTTGCTATAAGCTTTCAATACATAGTTGTCTTAATCCTTCGACCATGAGATCATGTAAATCACTTACACCGAAAGGGTACTTTGATTACATCAAACGTCATTGCGTAAATGGGTGACAATAAAGGTGGGATTAAGTATTTGGAAAGTGTGAGTTGAGGCATATGGATCAACAGTGGGATTTGTCCATCCTGATGACGGATAGATATACTCTGGGCCCTCTCGGTGGAATGTCTTCCGATTAGCTTGCAAGCATATGAATAGTTCATAAGAGATCACATACCACGGTACGAGTAAAGAGTACTTGTCGGTAACGAGGTTGAACAAGGTATGGAGATACCGATGATCAAACCTCGGACAAGTAAAATATCGCGAGAAAAAGGGAATTGGCATCGTATGTAAATGGTTCAATCGATCACTAAGTCATCGTTGAATATGTGGGAGCCATTATGGATCTCCAGATCCCGCTATTGGTTATTGCTCGGAGAGGAGTCTCGACCATGTCTGCATAGTTCGCGAACCGTAGGGTGACGCGCTTAAGGTTCGATGTCGCATAAGTAGATTCGGAATATGAGTTGGAGTCCGAAGTTTTTGTTCGGAGTCTCGGATGGGATCCAGGACATCACGAGGAGGTCCGGAATTGTCCGGAGAATAAGATTCATATATGGGAAGTCAATTTCCGGGGTTCGGGAAAAAGTTCGGTGTTTTGACCGGAGCTTCTAGAAGGTTCTAGAGGGCCACCAGTGGGCCCACCACCCCGGGAGAGGCCACATAGGCGCCACATGGCATAGTGGGTCCTACCCACCATGACATGTGGGCCTAGGCCGGCCCCCCCTTAGAGATAAGATCTATCTCTAGTTTAAATGGTTTAAATCTAGAGATAAGATCTATCTCCTAAAATAAATGGTTTAAATTAGGAGATAAGGGGGAAAACTTGGGGGAGGAGTTTGCCCCCCCATGTGGCCGGCCAAAGGGGGTAGGTGGGCCCTAGGGGAAACCCTAGGCCGACCCCCCACCTATATAAAGAGGGGAGGGGGTGGCCGGCCAAGGCCCCCCCATTGCCTCCTCCTCTGGCCGCCTCTCCCTCCACCATACGCTGTCCGGGCTTAGGCGAAGCCCTGCAGTTTTCTTCCTCCACCACCACCACCACGCCGTCGTGCTGCTGGACGTTGGAGGAGATCTACCACACCTCCGCTGCCCGCTGGAACGGGAGAGGAAGGAGCTTCATCGACACCGTACGCGCGACCGAGTACGGAAGTGCTGCCGGATTGCAGCACCGGGGACGATCGTCTACACCAACAACGAGATTAATCTCGTAGGCTTTGGAATCTTCGAGGGTTAGTCTCATCTCCACCTCGTTGCTTAGATCTAGTAGATTGGATCTTGGGTGTTCCATAGATTAGATCTGTTGGTTTTATTCGCTTTGCGGTAGGAAAATTTTTGTTTTCTATGCAACGAACCCCATCAGTGGTATCAGAGCCACGTCTATGCATAGATCTGTTGCACGAGTAGAACACAATGGTTTGTGGGCGGTGATGCTTTTGTTGCTTTAGTTTGTGTACTTTGCTTCTTGCGGGATGGTGGGATGAAGCGGCCCGGGCTAACTTTACATGACCGCGTCTCATGAGACTTGCTCCACGCTTGACATGCAACTTGTATTGCATAAGTGGCTTTGCGGGTGTCTGTCTCTCCCACCATAGTGAAGATTGTAATTTGCACTTCTATTGTCAACACTAGTATCACCGTTGTGGTTCATGTTCGTAGGTAGATTGGATCTTACTCGAAAACCCTAAACCACGTAAAAGATGCAAACCAAATTAGAGGCGTCTAACTTGTTTTTGCAGGGTTTGGTGATGTGATATGGCCATAATGTGATGATGATTATATTCGATGTATGAGATGTTCATTGATGTATTATGGCAACCGGCAGGAGCCTAATGGTTGTCTTTAATTTTTGTTAAAGACCTGCGTGTCTATTCATCATGTAATAGCTTTATTCCAAGTAGTTGTTATAGTAGCTATAAGTGATGGACAACCATGAAGCGGCGCCACTGACCTTGACGCCATGCTGGTGATGATGGAGATCATGTCCGTGCTTTGGAGATGGAGATCAAAAGCACAAGAAGAAAGGCCATATCATATCACACATTATGAATTGCATGTGATGTTAATCCTTTTATGCATCTTATTTTGCTTAGATCGCGACGGTAGCATTATAAGATGATCCCTCTCACTAAATATCAAGATAATAAAGTGTTCATCCTTAGTATGCACCGTTGCTAAGACTTGTCGTTTCGAAGCATCTCGTGATGATCGGGTGTGATAGACTCTACATGTGCATACAACGGGTGCAAGCCAGATTTGCACACGCGGATACTAAGGTTGCCTTGACGAGCCTAGCATGTACAGACATGGTCTCGGAACACGGGATACCGAAAGGTAGAGCATGAGTCATATGAATGATATGATGAACACTTTGAGTGTTCGCCTTTGAAACTACATCTTTTCTCGTGAAGATCGGACTTGGTGTAGTGGATTTGGTTCGTGTAATCACTAAGACAATGCGAGGGATGTTGTTTTGAGTGGGAGTTCACCTAGTTAATTTAAGAATTAAAACTGAACTCATTTTATCATAAACTTAGTCTAAACTCTTTGCAAATATGTTGTAGATCATGGCGCCCCCTCCATCAATTTTAACCAGTTCCTAGAGAAAGAAAAGCTTAAGGGCAATGGTAGCAACTTCACTGACTGGTCCCGTCATGTGAGGATTTTCCTCACTGGCGTGAGCATGCAATTTGTGCTCGAAGCACCGCTAGGTCCCCCACCACCTCCTGCAGTGTCCGAGGACATAAAGAATGTTTATGAGACTCGGGTAACTCGGTACTCCGAAATTCAGTGTGCCATCTTGTGCAGTTTAGAGGCAGAGCTCCAAAAGCGTTTTGAGCACCACGACCCATGTGAGATGATGCGTGAGCTCAAACTTATCTTTGAGACTCATGCAGCCGTGGAGAGCTATGAGGCCTCGAAACAGTTCTTTAACTGCATGATGGAAGAGGGCAGCTCCGTTAGTGAGCACATGTTCGCCATGTCCGGACATGCGAAGAAGCTCAGTGACTTGGGGATTGTGATCCCTAACAAGCTGGGTATTCATCGTGTCCTCCAATCACTGCCACCAAGTTACAAGAACTTCGTGATGAACTACAACATGCAGAACATGAACAAAGAGTTACCTGAACTCTTCTCCATGCTGAAGTCTGCTGAAGTAGAAATTAAGAAGGAGAACCAAGTGTTGATGGTCAACAAGACCACCAGTTTCAAGAAGCAGGGCAAGCCTAACAAGGGCAACTTCAAGAAGGGCGGCAAGAAAGTTGCAGCGCCTCCTGAGAAGCCTAAGGCTGGTCCTAAGCCTGAGACTGTGTGCTACTACTGCCAGGGGAAGGGGCACTGGAAGCGGAACTGCACCAAATACTTGGCCGATCTGAAGAGCGGCCATGCCAAGAAGAAAGGTATATTTGATATACATGTTATAGATGTCTATCTTACTGGTTCTCGTAGTAGTGCCTGGGTATTTGATACTGGTTCGGTTGCTCACATTTGTAACTCGAAACAGGAACTGCGGAATAAACGAAGCCTGGCAAGGGACGAGGTGACGATGCGCGTTGGAAATGGATCCAAGGTCGATGTGATCGCCGTCGGCACGCTCCCCTACATCTACCTTCGGGATTAGTTTTAAACCTCAATAATTGTTATTTGGTACCTGCGTTGAGCATGAACATTATATCTGGATCTTGTTTGATGCAAGACGGTTATTCGTTTAAGTCTGAGAATAATGGTTGTTCGATTTATATGAGTAATGTCTTTTATGGCCATGCACCTGAGATGAATGGTTTATTCTTGTTAAATCTCGATAGTAGTGATACACATGTTCATAACATTGATGCTAAGCGAATTAAATTGAATGATAATTCTACTTATATGTGGCACTGTCGTCTTGGTCATATTGGAGTGAAGCGCATGAAGAAACTCCATTCCGATGGACTTCTTGAGTCACTTGACTTTGAGTCACTTGACAGATGCGAAGCATGTCTAATGGGAAAAATGACTAAGACTCCATTTTCTGGCACAATGGAGCGAGCTACAGACTTATTGGAAATCATACATACCGATGTGTGCGGACCAATGAGTGTAGCATCGCGCGGTGGTTATCGTTATGTTCTAACCTTCACGGATGATCTGAGTAGATATGGGTATATTTACTTTATGAAACACAAGTCCGAGACTTTTGAGAAGTTCAAGGAATTCCAAAGTGAAGTAGAAAATCAACGTAACAAGAAGATTAAGTTTCTGCGTTCTGATCGCGGAGGCGAATATCTGAGTTATGAGTTTGGCATGCATTTAAAGAAATGCGGAATACTTTCACAGTTGACACCGCCGGGAACACCACAGCGTAATGGTGTGTCCGAACGTCGTAATCGAACTCTCTTAGATATGGTTCGTTCTATGATGTCTCTTACCGATTTGCCATTATCGTTTTGGGGCTATGCTTTAGAGACAGCCGCATTCACTTTAAATAGGGCACCATCTAAATCCGTTGAAACGACACCGTATGAATTATGGTTTGGGAAGAAACCTAAGCTGTTGATACGTCTCCAACGTATCGATAATTTCTTATGTTCCATGCTACATTATTGATGATATCTACATGTTTTATACACATTGTATGCCATATTTATGCATCGAACTAACCTATTAACAAGATGCCGAAGTGCCGTTCTGTTTTTGCTGGTTTCATAAATCCTAGTAACGAAATATTCTAATTGGACGAAATCAACGCCCAGGTTCCTATTTTTCCACGAAGCTTCCGTAACACCCGGGAAGGACCGAGGGGGGCCACAGCCCACCAGGAGGGTGGCCGGCGCGGCCTAGGGCCCGCGCCGCCACCCCCTCGCCGCCTCTTCGACCTTCTGACGCCGCCTTCGCCTATATAAAGGTCCCTGACCTAAAAACCCTTACGGAGGAAGCCACGATACGCGAAACCTTCCAGAGCCGCCGCCGCGAAGCCAAGATCTGGGGGACAGGAGTCTGTTCCGGCACCCCGCCGGAGCGGGGAAGTGCCCCCGGAAGGCTTCTCCATCAACACCGCTGCCATCTCCACCGCCATCTTCTTCACCGCTGCTCCCATGAGGAGGGAGTAGTTCTCCATCGAGGCTCGGGGCTGTACCGGTAGCTATGTGGTTAATCTCTCTCTATGTACTTCAATACAATGATCTCATGAGCTGCTTTACATGATTGAGATTCATATGAGTTTTGTATCACAATTTATCTATGTGCTACTCTAGTGATGTGTTATTAAAGTAGTTTTATTCCTCCTGCATGTGTGCAAAGGTGACAGTGCGTGCACCGTGTTAGTACTTGGTTTATGCTATGATCATGATCTCTTGTAGATTGCGAAGTTAACTATTGCTATGATAATATTGATGTGATCTATTCCTCCTACATATGCATGAAGGTGACAGTGTGCATGCTATGCTAGTACTTGGTTTAGTCTTTCGATCTATCTTACACTTAAGGTTACTTAAACATGAGCATTATTGTGGAGCTTGTTAACTCCGGCATTGAGGGTTCGTGTAATCCTACGCAATGTGTTCATCATCCAACAAAAGTGTAGAGTATGCATTTATCTATTCTGTTATGTGATCAATGTTGAGAGTGTCCACTAGTGAAAGTGTAATCCCTAGGCCTTGTTCCTAAATACTGCTGAGTTACTACTGCTTGTTTACTGTTTTACTGTGTTACTACTGCTGCAATACTACCACCATCAACTACACGCCATCAAGCTATTTTCTGGCACCGTTGCTACTGCTTATATATATTCATACCACCTGTATTTCACTATCTCTTCGCCGAACTAGTGCACCTATTTGGTGTGTTGGGGACACAAGAGACTTCTTGCTTTGGGTTGCATGAGGGGGATATCTTTGACCTCTTCCTCCCCGAGTTCGATAAACCTTGGGTGATCCACTTAAGGGAAAACTTGCTGCTGTTCTACAAACCTCTGCACTTGGAGGCCCAACACTGTCTACAGAAAGGAGGGGGAACGTAGACATCAAGCTACTTTTCCGGCGCCGTTGTCGGGGACCGTAAAGCCACAAAGGGATTTCTCCCTCGTCAACCCCGCGCCAGTCCTGGACAGCATCAAGTATTTTCTGGCGCCATTGCCGGGAGGAAAGGTAAAAGGTACTCACACTCCGGATCTCGGCTACTAAGCTATTCTCCGGCGCCATTGTAAGTACTCGAAGCTATTTCCTTTAGACTCTGCAATTGCGACATTTGGTTTCTTGTTTACACTAGTTAGGCATAATGGACAACAATGACCTTTTTATTCTATTTCCCGATTTAAGACATGGATGGTTTGATGCGAAAATTAAAAAACCCATGGAACATATTAATATGAATGCTTTGAACACCATTGTTGTTAATGATATGGAAAATTCTAAGCTTGGGGAAGCTGGCTTTGATGAGCATGATATTTTTAGTCCCCCAAGCATTGAGGAGAAAATTTACTTTGATGATACTTTGCCTCCTATATTTGATGATGAGAATAATAATGATAGCTACTTTGTTGAATTTGCTCCCACTAGAACTAATAAAATTGATTATGCTTATGTGGAGAGTAATAATTTTATGCATGAGACTCATGATAAGAATGCTTTATGTGATAGTTATATTGTTGAGTTTGCTCATGATGCTACTGAAAGTTATTATGAGAGAGGAAAATATGGTTGTAAAAATTTTCATGTTACTAAAACGCCTCTCTATGTGCTGAAATTTTTGAAGCTACACTTGTTTTATCTTCCTATGCTTGTTACTTTGCTCTTCATGAACTTGTTTATTTACAAGATTCCTATGCATAGGAAGCATGTTAGGCTTAAATGTGCTTTGAATTTGCTTCTTGATGCTCTCTTTTGCTTCAACTTCTATTTCTTGCAAGTGCATCATTAAAACTGCTGAGCCCATCTTAATGGCTATAAAGAAAAGAACTTCTTGGGAGATAACCCATGTGTTATTTTGCTACAGTACTTTGTTTTATATTTGTGTCTTGGAAGTTGTTTACTACTGTAGCAACCTCTCCTTATCTTAGTTTTGTGTTTTGTTGTGCCAAGTAAAGTTTCTATGTCAAAGTTGATGTTATATTTGGGATCGCTGCGCAGAAACAGCATTGCTGTCTGTCACGAATCTGGGCCTATTTCTCTGTAGAAAATTCGAAAAAATCTGCCAATTTACGAGCGTGATCCTCAGATATGTACGCAACTTTCATTAGTTTTGAGTTTTTCCATTTGAGCAAGTCTGGTGCCATCTTGAAATTCGTCTTTACGGACTGTTCTGTTTTTGACAGATTCTGCCTTTTATTTCGCATTGCCGCTTTTGTTAAGTTGAATGAGTTTCTTTGTTCCATTAACTTTCAGAAGTTTTGTGCAATGTCCAGAAGTGTTAAGAATGATTGTGTCACCTCTGAACATGTGAATTTTGATTATGCACTAACCCTCTAATGAGTTTGCTTGAAGTTTGGTGTGGCAGAAGTTTTCAAGGGTCAATAGAAGAGGGTGATATAATGTGATCGAGAAGAGTGAAAGGTCTAAGCTTGGGGATGCCCCGGTGGTTCATCCCTGCATATTTCAAGAAGACTCAAGCGTCTAAGCTTGGGGATGCCCAAGGCATCCCCTTCTTCATCGACAACTTATCAGGTTTCTTCTAGTGAAACTATATTTTTATTCGGTCACATCTTATGTACTTTACTTGGAGCGTCTGTGTGCTTTTATTTTTGTTTTTGTTTTGTTATCTTAGTTCTCTGAATAAGTTCATCCTTGTGTGGGAGAGAGACACGCTCCGCTGGTTCGTATGAACACATGTGTTCTTAGCTCATAATATTCATGGCGAAGTTTCCTCTTCGTTAAATTGTTATATGGTTGGAATTGGAAAATGCTACATGTAGTAATTGGTAAAATGTCTTGGATAATGTGATACTTGGCAATTGTTGTGCTCATGTTTAAGCTCTTGCATCATATACTTTGCACCTATTAGTGAAGAAATACATAGAGCATGCTAAAATTTGGTTTGCATAATTGGTCTCTCTAAGGTCTAGATAATTTCTAGTATTGAGTTTGAACAACAAGGAAGACGGTGTAAAGTCTTATAATGTTTACAATATGTCTTTTATGTGAGTTTTGCTGCACCGGTTCATCCTTGAGTTTGCTTCAATTAACCTTGCTAGCCTAAACCTTGTATCGAGAGGGAATACTTCTCATGCATCCAAAATCCTTGAGCCAACCACTATGCCATTTGTGCCCACCATACCTACCTACTACATGGTATTTCTCCGCCATTCCAAAGTAAATTGCTTGAGTGCTACCTTTAAACAATTCAAAATTTATCACCTCTTATTTGTGTCAATGTTTTATAGCTCATGAGGAAGTATGTGGTGTTTTATCTTTCGATCTTGTCATTTACTTTTGACAGACTTTCACAATGGACTAGTGGCTTCATCCGCTTATCCAATAATTTTGCAAAAAGAGCTGGCAATGAGGTTCCCAGCCTCAATTAATTAACTTGCATTAATAATTCTCTTCACATGTTTTGCTCTGATTCATCAGTAAGCAACTTAATTTTGCAAATAGACACTCCTCCATGGTATGTGAATGTTGGAAGGCACCCGAGGATTCGGTTAGCCATGGCTTGTGTAAGCAAAAGGTTGGGAGGAGTGTCATCCATAAATAAAGAAAAACTAAACTAAAGTACATGTGTAAACAAAAGAGAAGAGGGATGATCTACCTTGCTGGTAGAGATAACGTCCTTCATGGGAGCCGCTCTTGAAAGTCTGGTTGATGAGGTAGAGTACCCGCTACCATTCGTTGACAACAACAAACACCTCTCAAAACTTTACTTTTATGCTCTCTATATGTTTTCAAAATAAAAGCTCTAGCACAAATATAGCAATCGATGCTTTCCTCTTTGAAGGACCTTTCTTTTAATTTTATGTTGAGTCAGTTTACCTATTTCTCTCCACCTCAAGAAGCAAACACTTGTGTGAACTGTGCATTGATTCCTACATACTTGCATATTGCATTTGTTATATTACTCTATGTTGACAATTATCCATAAGATATACATGTTACAAGTTGAAAGCAACCGCTGAAACTTAATCTTCCATTGTGTTGCTTCAATGTCTATACTTTAAATTATTGCTTTATGAGTTAACTCTTATGCAAGACTTATTGATGCTTGTCTTGAAGTACTATTCATGAAAAGTCTTTGCTTTATGATTCAGTTGTTTACTCATGTCATTACCATTGTTTTGATCGCTGCATTCATTACATATGTTTATAGTATGATCAAGGTTATGATGGCATGTCACTTAAGAAATTATCTTTGTTATCGTTTTACCTGCTCGGGACGAGCAGAACTAAGCTTGGGGATGCTGATACGTCTCCAACGTATCGATAATTTCTTATGTTCCATGCTACATTATTGATGATATCTACATGTTTTATACACATTGTATGCCATATTTATGCGTTTTCGAACTAACCTATTAACAAGATGCCGAAGTGCCAGTTCCTGTTTTCTGCTGTTTGGTTTCAGAAATCCTAGTAACGAAATATTCTCGAATTGGACGAAATCAACGCCCAGGTTCCTATTTTTCCACGAAGCTTCCAGAACACCCGCGAAGGACCAGAGGGGGGCCACAGGCCCACCAGGAGGGTGGCCGGCGCGGCCTAGGGTTGGCCCGCGCCGCCTTACCCCCGCCGCCTCTTCGACCTTCCGACGCCGCCTCTTCGCCTATATAAAGGTCCCTGACCTAAAAACCCTTACGGAGGAAGCCACGATACGCGAAACCTTCCAGAGCCGCCGCCGTCGCGAAGCCAAGATCTGGGGACAGAGTCTCTGTTCCGGCACCCTGCCGAGCGGGGAAGTGCCCCAAGGCTTCTCCATCAACACCGCTGCCATCTCCACCGCCATCTTCTTCACCGCTGCTGCTCCCATGAGGAGGGAGTAGTTCTCCATCGAGGCTCGGGGCTGTACCGGTAGCTATGTGGTTAATCTCTCTACTATGTACTTCAATACAATGATCTCATGAGCTGCTTTACATGATTGAGATTCATATGAGTTTTGTATCACAATTTATCTATGTGCTACTCTAGTGATGTGTTATTAAAGTAGTCTTATTCCTCCTGCATGTGTGCAAAGGTGACAGTGCGTGCACCGTGTTAGTACTTGGTTTATGCTATGATCATGATCTCTTGTAGATTGCGAAGTTAACTATTGCTATGATAATATTGATGTGATCTATTCCTCCTACATATGCATGAAGGTGACAGTGTGCATGCTATGCTAGTACTTGGTTTAGTCTTTCGATCTATCTTACACTTAAGGTTACTTAAACATGAGCATTATTGTGGAGCTTGTTAACTCCGGCATTGAGGGTTCGTGTAATCCTACGTAATGTGTTCATCATCCAACAAAAGTGTAGAGTATGCATTTATCTATTCTGTTATGTGATCAATGTTGAGAGTGTCCACTAGTGAAAGTGTAATCCCTAGGCCTTGTTCCTAAATACTGAGTTACTACTGCTTGTTTACTGTTTTACTGTGTTACTACTGCTGCAATACTACCACCATCAACTACACGCCATCAAGCTATTTTCTGGCACCGTTGCTACTGCTTATATATATTCATACCACCTGTATTTCACTATCTCTTCGCCGAACTAGTGCACCTATTTGGTGTGTTGGGGACACAAGAGACTTCTTGCTTTGTGGTTGCAGGGTTGCATGAGAGGGATATCTTTGACCTCTTCCTCCCCGAGTTCGATAAACCTTGGGTGATCCACTTAAGGGAAAACTTGCTGCTGTTCTACAAACCTCTGCACTTGGAGGCCCAACACTGTCTACAGGAAAGGAGGGGGAACGTAGACATCAAGCTACTTTTCGGCGCCGTTGCCGGGACCAGAAAGCTACACAAAGGGATTTCCTCCCTCGTCAACCCCGCGCCAGTCCTGGACAGCATCACCCGTTCCTTAAAGTTTGGGGTTGCGATGCTTATGTAAAGAAGTTACAACCGGACAAGCTAGAACCCAAAGCGGAGAAATGCGTCTTCATAGGATACCCTAAAGAAACAATTGGGTATACTTTCTATCACAGATCCGAAGGCAAAATCTTTGTTGCCAAGAACGGATCCTTTCTTGAGAAGGAGTTTCTCACTAAAGAAGTGACTGGAAGAAAAGTAGAACTCGACGAGGTTGATGAACCTTCTCTCATAGATCAGAGTAGCGCAGTGCCGGAAGAAGTTCCTGTGCAGCCTACACCGATAGGAGAGGAAGCAAATGATGATGATCATGAAACTTCGAACGAGGAAGCTACTGAACCTCGCAGATCGACGAGGGAACGTACCACTCCTGATTGGTATGATCCCTGTCTAAATGTCATGATTGTGGACAACAATGATGAGGACCCTGCGACGTATGAAGAAGCGATGATGAGCCCAGATTCCAACAAATGGCAAGAAGCCATGAAATCCGAAATGGGATCCATGTATGATAACAAAGTATGGACTTTGGTAGACTTACCTGATAGCCGCAAGGCTGTCGAGAATAAATGGATCTTCAAGAGAAAAACAGATGCTGATGGTAATATTACTGTCTATAAAGCTCGACTTGTCGCAAAGGGTTTCCGACAAATTCAAGGAGTTGACTACGATGAGACTTTCTCACCTGTAGCGAAGCTAAAGTCTGTGAGGATTTTGTTAGCAATAGCTGCATTTTTCGATTATGAGATTTGGCAGATGGATGTCAAAACGGCGTTCCTTAATGGTGACATTGAGGAAGAGTTGTATATGGTACAACCCAAAGGTTTTGTCGATCCTAAAAATGCTGACAAGGTATGCAAACTTCAGCGTTCCATTTATGGACTGAAGCAAGCATCCCGGAGTTGGAACCTACGCTTTGATAGAGTGATCAAAGATTTTGGTTTTATACGGACTCATGGTGAGGCCTGTATTTACAAGAAAGTGAGTGGGAGCTCTGTAGCGTTCCTGATATTATATGTAGATGACATATTATTGATTGGGAATGATATAGAACTTTTAAGCAGCATTAAAGGTTATTTGAATAAGTCTTTTTCAATGAAAGACCTTGGTGAAGCAGCATACATTTTAGGCATCAAGATTTATAGAGATAGATCAAGACGCCTAATAGGCCTTTCACAAAGTACATATCTGGACAAGATTCTAAAGAAGTTTAGAATGGATGAAAGCAAGAAAGGGTTCTTGCCTATGTTGCCAGGTAAGGTCTTGAGTAAGACTCAAGGTCCGGCTACGGCAGATGAAAGAGAAAGGATGAGCAAGATCCCCTATGCTTCGGCAGTAGGCTCTATCATGTACGCCATGCTGTGTACTAGACCGGATATCGCACATGCTGTTAGTTTGACCAGCAGATATCAAAGTGATCCAGGGATGGAACACTGGACAGCGGTCAAGAATATCCTGAAGTACTTGAAAAGGACTAAGGATATGTTTCTTTGTTATGGCGGTGACCAAGAGCTCGTTGTAACCAGTTACACCGATGCAAGTTGGAACACCGACCCTGATGACTCTAAGTCTCAATCTGGGTACGTGTTTATATTGAATGGTGCGGCAGTAAGCTGGAGCAGCAAGTGCACGGTGGCGAAATCTTCAACAGAATCTGAATATATAGCGGCTTCAGAGGCTTCATCGGAAGCGGTATGGATGAAGAGGTTCATTGTTGAGCTTGGTGTGGTTCCTAGTGCATTGGACCCGCTAGTCATTTATTGTGACAACACGGGTGCCATCGCCAATGCAAAGGAACCAAGGTCACACAAGAAGCTGAAGCATATCAAGCTGCGTTTTCATTCGATTCGCGAGTACATCGAAGATGGTGAAGTAGAGATTTGCAAAGTACACACGGATCTGAATGTTGCAGATCCGTTGACTAAAGCTCTCCCAAGGGCAAAGCATGACCAACACCAGAATGCCATGGGTGTTAGGTACCTTACAATGTAATCTAGATTATTGACTCTAGTGCAAGTGGGAGACTGTTGGAGATATGCCCAAGAGGCAATAATAAAGTGGTTATTATAATATCTTTGTGTTTATGATAAATGTTTATATACCATGCTATAATTGTATTAATCGAAACATTGATACATGTGTGTTATGTAAACAACAAGGAGTCCCTAGTAAGCCTCTTGTATAACTAGCTTGTTGATTAATAGATGATCATGGTTTCGTGATCATGAACATTGGATGTTATTAATAACAAGGTTATGTCATTAGTTGAATGATATAATGGACACACACCCAAATGAGCGTAGCATAAGATCAAGTCATTAAGTTCATTTGCTATAAGCTTTCAATACATAGTTGTCTTAATCCTTCGACCATGAGATCATGTAAATCACTTACACCGAAAGGGTACTTTGATTACATCAAACGTCATTGCGTAAATGGGTGACAATAAAGGTGGGATTAAGTATTTGGAAAGTGTGAGTTGAGGCATATGGATCAACAGTGGGATTTGTCCATCCCGATGACGGATAGATATACTCTGGGCCCTCTCGGTGGAATGTCATCTGATTAGCTTGCAAGCATATGAATAGTTCATAAGAGATCACATACCACGGTACGAGTAAAGAGTACTTGTCGGTAACGAGGTTGAACAAGGTATGGAGATACCGATGATCAAACCTCGGACAAGTAAAATATCGCGAGACAAAGGGAATTGGCATCGTATGTAAATGGTTCAATCGATCACTAAGTCATCGTTGAATATGTGGGAGCCATTATGGATCTCCAGATCCCGCTATTGGTTATTGCTCGGAGAGGAGTCTCGACCATGTCTGCATAGTTCGCGAACCGTAGGGTGACGCGCTTAAGGTTCGATGTCGCATAAGTAGATTCGGAATATGAGTTGGAGTCCGAAGTTTTTGTTCGGAGTCTCGGATGGGATCCAGGACATCACGAGGAGGTCCGGAATTGTCCGGAGAATAAGATTCATATATGGGAAGTCAATTTCCGGGGTTCGGGAAAAAGTCCGGTGTTTTGACCGGAGCTTCTAGAAGGTTCTAGAGGGCCACCAGTGGGCCCACCACCCCGGGAGAGGCCACATAGGCGCCACATGGCATAGTGGGTCCTACCCACCATGACATGTGGGCCTAGGCCGGCCCCCCTTAGAGATAAGATCTATCTCTAGTTTAAATGGTTTAAATCTAGAGATAAGATCTATCTCCTAAAATAAATGGTTTAAATTAGGAGATAAGGGGGAAAACTTGGGGGAGGAGTTTGCCCCCCCATGTGGCCGGCCAAAGAGGGTAGGTGGGCCCTAGGGGAAACCCTAGGCCGACCCCCCACCTATATAAAGAGGGGAGGGGGTGGCCGGCCAAGCCCCACACCATTGCCTCCTCCTCTGGCCGCCTCTCCCTCCACCATACGCTGTCCGGCTTAGGCGAAGCCCTGCAGCTTTCTTCCTCCACCACCACCACCACGCCGTCGTGCTGCTGGACATTGGAGGAGATCTACCACACCTCCGCTGCCCGCTGGAACGGGAGAGGAAGGAGCTTCATCGACACCGTACGCGCGACCGAGTACGGAAGTGCTGCCGGATTGCAGCACCGGGGACGATCGTCTACACCAACAACGAGATTAATCTCGTAGGCTTTGGAATCTTCGAGGGTTAGTCTCATCTCCACCTCGTTGCTTAGATCTAGTAGATTGGATCTTGGGTGTTCCATAGATTAGATCTGTTGGTTTTATTCGCTTTGCGGTAGGAAAATTTTTTTTCTATGCAACGAACCCCATCAATTAGCTAGGATCAAGATGAAGAAGCTAGGAGGTGGAGGCATACCACATGATGCAGGTTTATCAGATTTCCAGAAGAACAAGCTACATAAGATACCAAGGTAGAATTCCTAGGCAAACCATATATTTAGAGGATCATATCATCATCTCTTGAGTAGGACCTTAGGCTATTAAAAGACATTTAGAAGTGAGAGAGAATATAGATGCTAACCATAGCCATGTCTATCTTAGAGAATATTAGAGTAGTATTAAATCTTACTTGTTCAAACCAACCTTTAATCTTGGAGGTGAGAGCCATGTTCTATTAGTGAAACATAACCAAAGCTTATGCCCATATTCTAATCCTAGTTGTGTATCACATGGGTGATCACCACTAAAACCCTAGACCACATCTGAATTCCAATCCATGGATTACTTTGGATCATAAGAAGAACCTTGCCATACCTCATGCCTACTTGTATTTCAATTTAACAAAGCTTATGCAAAACCCTAAACCATTTCATATGGGATCCACTCCACATAAAATAATAAGTCCTAACTTGTGTATCATAGATCACAAGTATAAACCAAGCTAGTTATACCTAAGCTCAAAGGCTATTTAATTGAGTAGAGTGAAACCAATATCCAATTATATTTTGCCTTCCAAGTAAGTTGTTTAGTGAACCAAATGAAATAGTATTTTATAAAGTAGAACCACCAATTAAACAAGTGAGTTAACCATGATGAGCATAGGATTTATCTTAAATAATTCAAGCTAAAAGTTGCTAAGCAAGATTATTAAATATAGAGTTTATCCAACCATCTTCTTAAACCCTAAGAAACTATCATTCACATAAAATCATAAACCAATTCCATTCTCTTTACTATTTGTTAAACACTAGCCATAATTAAATTGTATGTGAGTAATCACCATGGTTAAGCACTAGAAAAATATAATATGTTCACCATGCACATGTTCTAAATTTTAAAGCATTAAAACAAATTTGATTTCTAAATTTAAAGGCAATTGAGTTGAACCCTAAAATTATATCAATTTCAATTTTCACTTGTGCCTCATAAGAACCCAAAATTAATCAATTATAAAATAGTTGTTTATAAACAAAACAATACAGTACTTAGCATTATCAAATTGTTTTGATACTCAAATATTTTAAAACCTGCAAAACAAAACAGAATTCAAATTTGGATTCAAATCACAAAACAGAAAATATAAATAGAAAATTTGAAAAGAGAAAGAGAGGGAAACCCTACCTGTTCAGGCCGCAGCAGCCCGAAGCCAACCCAACAGCAGCCCACGTCGAAGCCCAGGAGCAGCCTAGCCCACGACCAAATACCGTTTCGCGTGCGTCAAGAATCGTGCGTGGAGAAATGTCTTCGTCGTCGTCGTCTCGACAGCGCAGCGAGGAACGGCGGCCACGTCCTCGTCGCCGATAAGGATGCCCCGGACGCCACCGAAGCTTCCAGAACCTGTCCCTATACTCCTCGCGTCCGAGTCTATCCGAAGACGTCAAGATTCACGCCCGTATGCAGCTCACCGTCGCCATCGCATCTCGGCCAGTACCGCCGGCGAGCTGACGAACCAGACCACCTCGAGCGCTATAAAACCACCACGAGCTCTGTGTTGAAACCCTAATGCTTCGCCGCCCATCCATTTCTTCCCAGAACCTCTCTAGCTCTCACATTCATCCTCGACTGTTCGCCGGTGTCGAGCACGACGCCGTCGATTGAGGTCATCCCGGAGGCCATGGCGCAGCTCATTCGACGCGCCGCCACGTAGAGCATCCTGGAGGAGCAGAGCATCAAGGGGAGCAGGAGGAGGAGGAATTTCGGCGTTCCCTTTCAGCGGGTTCGCCGGGAAATCTCAATCGCCATCGTCTCCGACCACCGCCGGCCGACCACGCCAGCTTCAGGGTGAGTTTGCGCATCTTCATCATTTGCATCCTTTCGCGTCCTGTAGCCTCCGATTCAATTCTCGCCGGAGTAAACCACCGCAGCACCCCTTTGCCGGCGATGCTCCGATGAGTCCCCGCGGAAACCACCACCACCATTCGCTTCGCCTTGTTGTGCTCGTTCAGATGCACCTAGTCGCGCATCCAGGGGAGCCCTAAATCAGCGGCGCCACCGTGCTCTGGCCGCCGGCGTTTAAACGTCGGTGAGGTCAAACGCCACGGTCAACTTTGACCGGTCCTTGCTTGCGTGGCAGCCGACGTGGACACAAGCCCCACCGTCTGTGTCTAGGGTAGATCTGAATCGGTACAGTTAGTATTTTAGTTTTAATTTAAAAACCAGTAAATAGCTGAAACTTTGAAAAATCATATAAAATTCATTTCAACTCAGAAAAATATAAATAATATATCAAAATGCTCACAAAAATAAAATCTATTAAAATAAAATATAAAATAAAAATGTGTGTCAAAATAAAAATTCACTTATTTTTAACTTTATTAATTATGCCTTTTCATTTGTTTTAAATCCAATTTGAATTCAATAATTAGTAAAGTTTCAAAATAAAATATTAGCTAATCAGTAAATACATAAAATGTTAAGATTTATTTTCTTTATCATATTCCCATCAATTAAAATATTAGTGGTAATTCATAAACCCTAATTTGCAAATTACCATTTACCATTTTCTTTAAATAATAATAAAGCAAGAAAATACCAACAACTAATATTATTTTGGGTAATCCAAAACTTGTTTACCTAAACATCTTTAGTTAACAAGTTAAGTATTTTAAAATGTAATAACAATTGTTAAGCCCTAGTTTTTAATTAAACCTAATTAGGAGTTACTCTAATTATTAGTTCTGATGAAAATTAATAAAATGTCCCAACCATTACTAATTTTGATTCAAAGTAATTAGTAACCACAACTCTATTACCAATTATTATTTTAGGAGTTATACCATAGCTTAGAAACCCTAGTTTCAATTTGGGTAAGACCTTGATTCCATTATTTTATGTGTTCATCCTAAATAGTTGCAATCCTAAAACCCTAGGGGTTTAGCTCATGAAATCATATAAGCTTCATCTATACCTATAGAACCCTAGTAAGAAACAAATGAATGCATGCTTATGATCCACTAGCATAAACCAAGTCACATGAGATTATCATTTCATGTTCCTATTCTTAATTAAAACCTATATGATTAACTAGTATCACCTAGGTATAAACCCTAACTTGCTAATTGGATTAGTACCATTGATCACCACTCCTATATACCATACCATTAGGATCAACCTCAACCATCAAACCCTAGTAGAATCCTAGTGATGAACCCTAACACCAATTTTGTGTAGTAATGCACATAACATGCTCCTATCCCACTAAACCCTACTTAGAAAGTAATAAACCACTTAGCTTAGAAACCATTAGTGATTACTTAGTGAAGCAAATGTGAAGCCATAGTAAACCCTAACTCATAGCAACACCTTGACCATCATTCTTTGATATGATACCCATAATCAACCATAGTAATAAACCTACTAATACTTGCTACATATAGACCAATTCTATTTAAGAACCCAACTAGTTCCTATTAGAGAACTATATGAATCCAATAGTAAACCCTAGAAAGCCATAGCTCCTATTTATAATAGTTCTTGTTCTTATTTAACCTGTTCTTCAAAAGTTATTCTTTTGAAGTACAAATATCAAACCAACCATAGAAGCCCATAGTTCTTATTTAAAATACTTATTATTTCTTAATTAACATGTTCTTCAAAAGTTATTCTTTTGAAGTATAGTATAAGTAATCATCAACCATGTTCTGTAGAACTTAAAATTGACAATTGTTCTTTACATATTATTCCACCACTATTCTTTATGTGTATGATTGTTATGATGTCTTATATCACTTGGTTATGATGCTAATATAACCAAACCCTAATAAGAACCTTGTTTGAGAACCATTCTAAAAGTGCAACCAACCCTAAAGAAATCTTTACAACTCATACATCCTAAATCATCGAGATTAGGTTACGCTCGGGACGATTGCATCTCATATTATGCATTATAGCATCTTTGCCAGTTCTTTAAACATTGTCCTTACCGGACAATGATGGTATTTCAGAATTTGGAGTTCTCACGTCGAAGCTTTTGCCTGCATAATCTTGCAGTCAAGAAAGGCAAGTTCATCGCTTGCTCATGTCATTTGATTATTTTTATCAAATTATATGCAAAGTACTATACTTATCACTCTTGCATTGAAAAGCAAATATTATTTTACAATTATGAATATGACTATGTGGTGGGCAATGGAACCATGGTATGTGTTGATATGGTGGAGGTTCCATTGCACGGGTACTATTCATCTAGGACTAAGTACCAATGCCGTCCAGTGATTCTAGCGCCGTACATACCGCGTTGACCATAAGATCTATAATGGCTCTGGGGAAGTCAGCTGTATCTTTTCCCTCCTGCACGCCAACGGACTTGATAGAGCCTGGCGGGGTGCTGGAGGCACTGCCGTAGGTTGGGAAATCCTTTAAAATCCCCATCCGGACGTTTGGATGAGAGGCTCTACCGTCTATGAAGGATTGTCCATAGTACACCGGGGGTAAAGCCGTATGATCGGGAGATGTCTACCGGGGGTGTACGGATGGACAAAAGGGTGGGTTTGCAGGGTCGCGGAGAAGGCAGTGATTGGCTTGGTTCTTATACCTGGCCCCATACCAAGGAAGTGTGGACAAGGCTCGCGACTTGGTTGGCAACAAGGTTAAGTTCTCTTATGGGAAAAGTAACGCACCTCTGCAGAGGATACTGAATTGTGACTGTCACTCCCTGTTCCGGGAAGGGAACTGCGAACGCGGCAGGAAAGGAACTCCATGAAGTTCTAGTCAACCTGTGAAGACTGACGGGCATAGTTTTCAGAATAAAATAAACCTTTTGAAGAAATGTTTACGAAAACTTGCATTGCCTATGACTTTCTGGTCTGTGGCTGTAGCTAGTGCATGATACACCTATTCCCTAATATGAACTTGCTGAGTATGCTCGTACTCATCCCACTCTTAAATCCCCTGCTTAGCTATGGAGGCACCAGAGGATAAGCTACCGTGGAACTCGAAGACAAAGGAGTCAACTGCAACAAGATGAAGAATCCAAGCAAAGAAGTCAAGGAAGTCAACTTCTGCAGCAACTAGAGTGGAAACTTAGACTAGTAATAGAAGGGAGCCTTTCCCTAATCCTAGCACCTAAGTAGCTAGAGTTCTATAGGAAGCCAAGTAGCTCTTAAGCTTGGGTTAGCAATAAGTTAGACTACGAGTCGTTCTTCTGGAGCTTTATTTGAAGTTTTACCTCACTGTAAAGTAGGAGGCTGTGTTGATCTTCTGTAAACAGTTTATGTATCCTTCTATAGACATACCTTGGACTCGCATATGTTTCTGTTGTACCACTCTGAGGGATGTAATATGAGTGGAACGGTGTTTCACTTGTGTTATGTCAACGACTTGTGTACTACACCATGCAGTGGTACGCTGGGTCACCACAGCTGGTATCAGAGCAAATGCTTTGACCCTAGGATTAAAACCCTTTAAAGGAGACCTATAGGTTTGGTAGTGTCTATAGGAAGTGTATTAGTTAAGTCAACTATGCTAAACCAACTATTCTTATGACTTGAGATGGGTATTCACTTGAGAATAATCCTGACACACTTGAGTCAATCTTTCTTATCTATATTTCTTAAATGAAGTTGATTAGTTATTGATACGTCTCCAACGTATCGATAATTTCTTATGTTCCATGCTACTTTATTGATGATACCTACATGTTTTATGCACATTATATGTCATATTTATGCATTTTCTGAACTAACCTATTAACAAGATGCCGAAGAGCCAGTTGCTGTTTTCTGCTGTTTTTGGTTTCAGAAATCCTAGTAAGGAAATATTCTCGGAATTGGACGAAATCTTCGCCCAGGGTCCTATTTTTGCACGGAGCTTCCAGACCGAAGAGGGAAGGAAGTGGGGCCACGAGGCGCCGACACCATAGGGCGGCGCGGCCCAAGCCCCGGTCGCGCCGACCTAGGGTGGGGCCCTCGTGTGGCCCCCGCGTTGCCCTTCCGCCTACTTAAAGCCTCCATCGCGAAACCCCAGACCGAGAGCCACGATACGGAAAACCTTCCAGGGACGCCGCCGCCGCGAATCCCATCTCGGGGATTCAGGAGATCGCCTCCGAACCCCGCCGAGAGGGGATTCATCTCCGAGGACTCTACACCGCCATGATCGCTCCGGAGTGATGAGTGAGTAGTTCACCCCTGGACCATGGGTCCATAGCAGTAGCTAGATGGTCGTCTTCTCCTTGTTGTGCTTCATTGTTGGATCTTGTGAGCTGCCTAACATGATCAAGATCATCTATATGTAATTCTATATGTTGTGTTTGTCGGGATCCGATGGATAGAGAGTACTATGATTATGGTGATTATCACTATTGTTTATGTGTTGTTTATGATCTTGCATGCTCTCCGTTATTAGTAGAGGCTCTGGCCAAGTTTTTATTCTTAACTCCAAGAGGGTTCATGCCTTCATTGACACCTGGGACAGTGACAGAAAGTTCTAAGGTTGTGATGTGCTGTTGCCACTAGGGATAAAACATTGATTCTATGTCTAAGGATGTAGTTGTCGATTACATTACGCACCATACTTAATGCAATTGTCTGTTGCTTAGCAACTTAATACCGAATGGGGTTCGGATGATAACCTGAAGGTGGACTTTTTAGGCATAGATGCACTTGGATGGCGGTCTATGTACTTTGTCGTAATGCCCAATTAAATCTCACTATATTTATCATATCATGTATATGCATTGTTATGCCCTTCTCTATTTGTCAATTGCCCGACCGTAATTTGTTCACCCAACATGCTTTTATCTTATGGGAGAGACACCTCTAGTGAACTGTGGACCCCGGTCCTATTCTTTACATAGCATACAATCTACTGCAATTGTGTTTACTGTTTTCTTTGCAAACATCTTCCACTCGATATGTTTAATCCTTTGTTACAGCAAGCCGGTAAGATTGACAACCTCACTGTTTCATTGGGACAAAGTACTTTGGTTGTGTTGTGCAGGTTCCGCGTTGGCGCCGAATCCCCGGTGTTGCGCCGCATCACATTTCGCGACCATCAACCTTCAACGTGCTTCTTGGCTCCTACTGGTTCGATTAAACCTTGGTTTCATACCGAGGGAAACTTGCTTCTATACGCATCATACCTTCCACTTGGGGTTCCCAACGGACGTGTGCATCTACGCGTATCAAGCTAAATTTCTGGCGCCGTTGCCGGGGAGATCAAGACACGCTGCAAGGGGAGTCTCCACTTCTCAATCTCTTTACTTTGTTTTTGTCTTGCTTTATTTTATTTACTACTTTGTTTGCTGCACTAAATCAAAATACAAAAAAATTAGTTGCTAGTTTATTTGCTATCTTGTTTGCTATATCAAAAACACAAAAAAATTAGTTACTTATCTTTACTTTATTTGCCTAGTTTACTTTATTGCTGTTATCATGAGTAATCCTGAAGTTGAAGTTCGTTCTTTTAAGCAACAAGGTGGAGAAAGTTTTAAAGATGCTTGGTATAGAATTAGTAATGCTCATCAAAGGTGCATCAAGAAACACTCCACCACTATCCTTCTTAGGAACTTTTATGTTGGTTTATCTAGTTGGAATAGGTATGTTCTTGATACTCTTTCGGGAGGCAATTTCCTAGGTACTCCCGCTTTAGAAGCTAGTTGCATCATTGAGAGTCTAGTTGGAATACCACCTGTTAATGAAGTTAAAATTGAAATCTCTCTTGAAGATGTTATGAAAAAATTGGAAACCATAGAGAAAAATTTTCCAAGTGTTGAAACTAAATTGGGAATGTTATTTGACAAAACTTATGAACTTGATAAATCCTTAGGAGGAATTGATGAAAAAATTAGTGTCCTAGGAACTTGTGTTGCCCATGATAATCAAACCAATAGGATTGATGAACTTGAAAAAGCTATGGGAACCTTGGGTTCAACCTTTTCTTCTCTCAAGTATAATGAGAAAGCTTATGTGGGTAAAGAGCAAAAATTCATGTACGCCTCTAAAGTGCCTAAACAAAAGAATTACTATAGGCCTAAAATTGCTAAAACCCCTAGCACCACCATAGAAAATTTAGATAATGGAGCACCTAAAGTACCCTCTGCAACAAGTTGTGTTTGCATGAAAAATAATAATGTTGATGCTTCTACTCTCGATGTTACTTGATTTGCACTTTCTGCGCCTAGCTGAAAGGCGTTAAAGAAAAGCGCTTATGGGAGACAACCCATGTTTTTACTACAGCAATTTTTTGTTTTGTTGAGTCTTGGAAGTTGTTTACTACTGTAGCAACCTCTCCTTATCATGTTTTTGTGCCAAGTAAAGTTTTTATGTCAAAGTTGATGTTATATTTGGGATCGCTGCGCAGAAACATTGCTGTCTGTCACGAATCTTGGCACAAGCTCGTAGAAAATTCGAAAAATCTGCCAATTTACGAGCGTGATCCTCATATTTACGCAACTTTCATTAGTTTTGAGTTTTTCCATTTGAGCAAGTCTAGTGCCAGCTTTAAATTCTTTACGGACTGTTCTGTTTACAGATTCTGCCTTTTATTTCGCATTGCCTCTTTTGCTATGTTGGATTTATTTCTTTGATCCATTAATGTCCAGTAGCTTTATGCAATGTCCAGAAGTGTAAAGAATGTTTGTGTCACCTCTGAATATGAGAATTATCAATTGTGCACTAACCCTCTAATGAGTTTGCTTGAAGTTTGGTGTGAAGGAAGTTTTCAAGGGTCAAGAGAGGAGAATGATATACTATGATCAAGAGGAGTGAAAGCTCTAAGCTTGGGGATGCCCCCGTGGTTCACCCCTGCATATTTTAAGAAGACTCAAGCGTCTAAGCTTGGGGATGCCCAAGGCATCCCCTTCTTCATCGACAACATCATCAGTTTCCCCTGAAACTATATTTTTATTCAATCACATCTTGTGTTCTTTACTTGGAGCGTCGGTTTGTTTTTGTTTTTGTTTGAATAAGATGGATCCTAGCATTCACTTTGTGGGAGAGAGACACGCTCCGCTGTTGCATATGGACACATGTGTCCTTAGGCTTTACTCATAATGTTCAAGGCGAAGTTTCTTCTTCGTTAAATTGTTATATGGTTGGAATTGGAAAATGCTACATGTAGTAATTCTAAAATGTCTTGGATAATGTGATACTTGGCAATTGTTGTGCTCATGTTTAAGCTCTTGCATCATATGCTTTGCACCCTTTAATGAAGAAATACATAGAGCTTGCTAAAATTTGATTTGCATATTTGGTCTCTCTAAGGTCTAGATAATATCTAGTATTGATTTTTGAACAACAAGGAAGACGGTGTAGAGTCTTATAATGTTTACAATATGTCTTTTATGTGAGTTTTGCTGCACCTGTTCATCCTTGAGTTTGCTTCAAATAACCTTGCTAGCCTAAACCTTGTATCGAGAGGGATTACTTCTCATGCATCCAAAATCCTTGAGCCAACTACTATGCCATTTGTGTCCACCATATCTACCTACTACATGGTATTTCTCCGCCATTCCAAAGTAAATTGCTTGAGTGCTACCTTTAAAATTCCATCATTCACCTTTGCAATATATAGCTCATGGGACAAAATAGCCTTAAAACTATCGTAGTATTGAATATGTACTTATGCACTTTATCTTTTATTAAGTTGCTTGTTGTGCGATAACCATGCTTCTGGGGAACGCCATCAACTATTGTTGAATATCATGTGAGTTGCTATGCATGTCCGTCTTGTCTGAAGGATCTATCATTTTAGTGGTTGGAGCATGCAAAATTGTTAGAGAAGAACATTGGGCCGCTAACTAAAGCCATGAATCATGGTTGAAGTTTCAGTTTTGGACATATATCCTCAATCTCATATGAGAATAATAATCATTGCTACATGCTTATGCATTTAAGAGGAGTCCATTATCTGTTGTCCATGTTGTCCCGGTATGGATGTCTAAGTTGAGAATAATCGAGAAATCCAAAATGCGAGCATTCTCCTTAGACCTTTGTACAGGCGGCATGGAGGTACCCCTTTGTGACACTTGGTTGAAACATGGCATGCAAAGATCCGGTAGTCCAAGCTAAGTAGGACGAGGTGCGGACACTATTAGTATACTATGCATGAGGCTTGCAACTTGTAAGATATAATTTACATAACTCATATGCTTTATTACTACCGTTGACAAAATTGTTTCATGTTTTCAAAATAAAAGCTCTAGCACAAATACAACAAATCGATGCTTTCCTCTTTGAAGGACCTTTCTTTTACTTTTATTGTTGAGTCAGTTTACCTATCTCCCTCCACCTTAAGAAGCAAACACTTGTGTGAACTGTGCATTGATTTCTACATACTTGCATATTGCACTTGTTATACTACTTTATGTTGACAATATCCATGAGATATACATGTTATAAGTTGAAAGCAACCGCTGAAACTTCATCTTCCTTTGTGTTGCTTCAACACCTTTACTTTGATTTATTGCTTTATGAGTTAACTCTTATGCAAGACTTATTGATGCTTGTCTTTAAGTACTATTCATGAAAAGTCTTTGCTTTATGATTCACTTGTTTACTCATGTCATTACTTTTGTTTTGATCGCTGCATTCATTACATATGTTTACAAATAGTATGATCAAGATTATGATGGCATGTCACTTCAGAAATTATCTTTGTTATCGTTTTACCTGCTCGGGACGAGCAGAACTAAGCTTGGGGATGCTGATACGTCTCCAACGTATCGATAATTTCTTATGTTCCATGCTACTTTATTGATGATACCTACATGTTTTATGCACATTATATGTCATATTTATGCATTTTCTGAACTAACCTATTAACAAGATGCCGAAGAGCGATTGTTGTTTTTGGTTTCAGAAATCCTAGTAAGGAAATATTCTCTAATTGGACGAAATCTTCGCCAGTCCTATTTTTGCACGGAGCTTCCAAGACCGAAGAGGGAAGGAAGTGGGGCCACGAGGCGCCGACACATAGGGCGGCGCGGCCCTGGCCGCGCCGACCTAGGGTGTGGGGCCCTCGTGTGGCCCCCGCGTTGCCTTCCGCCTACTTAAAGCCTCCGTCGTGAAAACCCCAGACCGAGAGCCACGATACGGAAAACCTTCCAGGGACGCGCCGCCGCGAATCCCATCTCTGGGGATTCAGAGATCGCCTCCGGCACCCGCCGGAGAGGGGATTCATCTCCCGAGGACTCTACACCGCCATGATCGCCTCCGGAGTGATGAGTGAGTAGTTCACCCCTGGACCATAGCAGTAGCTAGATGGTCGTCTTCTCCTTGTTGTGCTTCATTGTTGGATCTTGTGAGCTGCCTAACATGATCAAGATCATCTATATGTAATTCTATATGTTGTGTTTGTCGGGATCCGATGGATAGAGAGTACTATGATTATGGTGATTATCAATCTATTGTTTATGTGTTGTTTATGATCTTGCATGCTCTCCGTTATTAGTAGAGGCTCTGGCCAAGTTTTTACTCTTAACTCCAAGAGGGAGTATTTATGCTCGATAGTGGGTTCATGCCTTCATTGACACCTGGGACAGTGACAGAAAGTTCTAAGATTGTGATGTGCTGTTGCCCTAGGGATAAAACATTGATTCTATGTCTAAGGATGTAGTTGTCGATTACATTACGCACCATACTTAATGCAATTGTCTGTTGCTTAGCAACTTAATACTGAATGGGGTTCGGATGATAACCTGAAGGTGGACTTTTTAGGCATAGATGCAGTTGGATGGCGGTCTATGTACTTTGTCGTAATGCCCAATTAAATCTCACTATATTTATCATATCATGTATATGCATTGTTATGCCCTTCTCTATTTGTCAATTGCCCGACTGTAATTTGTTCACCCAACATGCTTTTATCTTATGGGAGAGACACCTCTAGTGAACTGTGGACCCCGGTCCTATTCTTTACATAGCATACAATCTACTGCAATTGTGTTTTTTTGCAAACATCTTCCACTCGATACGTTTAATCCTTTGTTACAGCAAGCCGGTGAGATTGACAACCTCACTGCTTCGTTGGGACAAAGTACTTTGGTTGTGTTGTGCAGGTTCCGCGTTGGCGCCGGTGTTGCGCCGCATCACATTTCGCGACCATCAACCTTCAACGTGCTTCTTGGCTCCTACTGGTTCGATTAAACCTTGGTTTCATACTGAGGGAAACTTGCTTCTATACGCATCATACCTTCCACTTGGGGTTCCCAACGGACGTGTGCATCTACGCGTATCAGTTATCTCGCTTCATTCCAAATAATTAGAACACCCTTGAAGCTTAAGATAAAGGGTGGTAGAAGACCACAGTTGGTATACAACACATGGTAGTCCAAAGAGAGGATACAACCATAAGGAAGATATCCTATTGGAAGAAGTATACCAATGCAAGTTATGGTTAAGTAAGAGTCATTTAAAATGTCAAATGACTGATGTTAAGTAATGTAGATAAGTAATATGAGGTAGTATATACCTATGATGAGTCAATCATAGGAGGTAAGGAAGAGTGATAGGAATCATATAAGTCTACTTTTCATGGTAAAGTTGGTAATCATATATGATTCAATTGAGAGTCATGATGTGATAGAGTAGAACATCATAAGTATGATAACAGAAGTATGATAAGGAGTAGGATTTAAGGAATAGTTCGAAAGCTTAGGCCTTAAAATCCTAATAACGGTACTAAGTATGTTAGAACCATAGTCCTTAATTTAAAGAAGGCTTATTTAGAGCATATCACATAGAGAAATCCTAGAGTTATAGGTGGTATATTCTAAACAATCATGTGTTTAGAGTAGACATGTTAGAACTAATTGTATTATAGGAAGTAGTCCTCAATAGCACATATATATGGTATCCTATTTTGTTAGTACTTCCAAAGAAAACTAGGTTAACTTCAACTATCCCAAGCCATTTTGTTTCAAGTTTGTCTCATTGCAAATGTGCAATTAAGATAAATGTTGAGACAAATAGTAGAAATTCACGTATTTGTGCTAAGTATCACAACTTAAACCTATCTTATGTGGTGTATATACTACACATCTGAGCCTGATGTTTAGGGATGTCTTACCCAACTATTATATTCAGGCCTATAAGGATGTGTATTATAAGCACAAAGCTGGATTTTCTTGGATTTTATTGGATTTTCATTGATTGACTAGATCCATACATGAAGTTTGACTTTGATATGCAAATGCATGTTGCAATATCAAGCTCCTACTTGATGTTATAGGTCTAGAGGGTAAAGGTATTCGTGTGAGGAAGTGACGAATTCTGAAGATTTTGGAAGACAAGATGAAGGTTCACTGGAAGAAAGAAGTCAAATTGTGGGAAGCAACCACAATACTCTAAAGGAAGGACCAATCCAAACTCATTTCTATCCTTAATCAAGGAGTACTTCAACATGAAAGTACCATGAAAGTGAGAAAATAGTGAATATGGAGCAGTAGAAGTGGAGCCATATTCATTATGAAAGAAGGGAATGCAAGTGAAGTCACTTAAAATACTATTTTCATAGTGTCAACAAGTGGTTATCTTGCAAAACAAACCTTAGAAGAAGGAAAATAGACAAGTGAAGTCGCAGCTGATATAGGATAATCATGAAGAGAAAGTATGTGAAGTGAGGTATATCTTAACTAAAACTATAAAAGTAGCCACAACTGGTAGGTAGATGTGGACTAGAACCATAACATAGCCACAACTGGTATCCAATAAGCCACATCTTGTGTTAGATAGTCTGCAGCTGGTAACAAATAGTCCACAGCTTAATCGTTCTTTCACTCTAAAGGAAAGAGGGATTCCGTAGCTGGTATTCCGTAGCTAATAAATATTTAGTCGGAGGATTCACATCGGATACCCACAACTGTGTGGATACACCGCAAAGAATTCTTCGTGAGACTTTAGAAAGGTACAAAATATAAACCAGACTTAAACCAATCTTCTACCTTGGAGTTTAATGATTAGAAGAAAAGGAGTTTGAAGATCATTAGTAAACTCCAAGGGGGAGAGGAAGATTGAAGGAGAAGTATTAAGATATGATTTGGAGTATGAAAGACGAAGAAGAAGGTCTGAACTGAGAGGAAGTCCGATCCTATTTTCATAAGATTGGTGGAAGTATCCATATAATAGTACTCTCAGGAGGTTGTCAGACCAGAAGCCGAGGTTCATATCTCGAGGAAGTAAGGGTTATACCTTAACTTGAGTGGGTAATTGATAATTACTCAGAAGCAGAAGAGCTCAAGTAAGTCTAAGCTAATGAAGTTGGATGAAGAAGATGTCGGAGGACAATCAAAGTCTAAGAAAACAAAAGACCGAAGGGTTTGACCATACCAAAACATAAGCCTATTAGAAAGATTCCTTTCATGGAACCTAAAGAAACCAAAAGGAAGATAACTAGTATGAACTAGAAGCCATGATTGGATGTACTAAATGAGTCTAATCCATTCGTAGGACTAAACAACCAGGACCATGCCTATTATAAATACCTTACGAAGTACCATTACATTCGTTATGGTAGTAAGGGAAAACAATACCTTACTTTAAACCAATCCTTTAGACTTAAGGTTTGGGCACCGCAGCTGGATTACCGCAGCTGGTAGAACCAAGCTTTGAGTACCCAAATAGGAAGATGTCACCACAACCATTAGTAAAGCCCATTAGCATAAGAAGATGTCCTAATCCAAGAATCTTTGGAGAGTAAGCCTATAAGCTTAGAGTGTTGGAAGAAATCATAGAATTGAAGAAAGTATCAGTGCCAGACATCTGAAGACTTCATGAAGGATCGAGACAAGAGATATATTCAATTATATCTAATGAGATCACTAGGGAGTTTGAAAGGATTGTGATCTGTTCAAGTCCGTTCCACATTCCGAAACGTGAGAGCGTTCGAACTTCGGGACGAAGTTCAGTTTAAGGGGGAGAGGCTGTAATATCCCAGGTTTAGAGGCAATAAAATGAGAGAACACCAAAGTGTGCATTGCATTCATGCATAGAAAATCCGGGGAATTTTCGCGCTTTCAAATAAAACTTACCACAGTAACTGAAGTTTCACTTGACTTGCTGGAATTGAAGTAGATCATCAAGTCAAGCGCTATAAACTTCACTGTGATCTTTGTTAAAACCTTGTTTTGGGTAGAGATGATTTGATCTATGGGCTAGATCAAATGGAATTAGTTTTACAACAAACAACACCTTAAGTAAGGATCAACTACAAGATCTTACAAAAGATCTCAACATGACATTCCTTACAACAACACATTCTTTAAGAATCAAAGCCTAACTTAATAACACTTAAAAGTTAGCAACTACCTTTGTGTGTAATTTAATTCACTTCTAAACTTATTACCAAATAAGGTAAACCATAGGGTCTAAAGTGCATAAAAGCCACACATTCTTATTCAAATCATAACTTATTAAATATATGGAATATCATAAAACTAAATCCATTTACATTACGAATTATAGTTCAAACTATTTGAATAAAACTAACTATGAGTATTTTGAAACTCATATGATCATGCCTTGGTGAAATCAAACACCAACTATCCAAAATGGAGGAATAACCTTCAACCTTGACCTTTGACCAATATTATAATGTAAATCCAATCAAATATGATATAGTGACTCATCCATAATAATAAAACTATCCACAAGATATTTAGTAACAAATGCCACTTGGCTATCCAAAGATAAATCATATGAGAAGATAATGATCATGCCACATGGGATGAAAATATCTACATGACTTGAATCCCAAGCTTTGCCACCTCATACTCAAAGGATTGCTATGGATGAGGGCATGACAACCAAGCACCTTACTCATCAAACCAACACAAGAGTCACCATCCATGTGTCATGATACTAGAGCTTGCCCAAGCCTATAAATAGAGCCACACCCTTCATCCATTTCATCATCTTATAGCATGATACATGGGAACAAACACATAGAGCCACTCCATATGAATTAGCTAGGATCAAGATGAAGAAGCTAGGAGGTGGAGGCATGCCACAAGATGCAGGTTTATCAGATTTCCTGAAGAACAAGCTACATAAGATACCAAGGTAGAATTCCTAGGCAAACCATATATTTAGAGGATCATATCATCATCTCTTGAGTAGGACCTTAGGCTATTAAAAGACATTTAGAAGTGAGAGAGAATATAGATGCTAACCATAGCCATGTCTATCTTAGAGAATATTAGAGTAGTATTAAATCTTACTTGTTCAAACCAACCTTTAATCTTGGAGGTGAGAGCCATGTTCTATTAGTGAAACATAACCAAAGCTTATGCTCATATTCTAATCCTAGTTGTGTATCACATGGGTGATCACCACTAAAACCCTAGACCACATCTGAATTCCAATCCATGGATTACTTTGGATCATAAGAAGAACCTTGCCATACCTCATGCCTACTTGTATTTCAATTTAACAAAGCTTATGCAAAACCCTAAACCATTTCATATGGGATCCACTCCACATAAAATAATAAGTCCTAACTTGTGTATCATAGATCACAAGTATAAACCAAGCTAGTTATACCTAAGCTCAAAGGCTATTTAATTGAGTAGAGTGAAACCAATATCCAATTATATTTTGCCTTCCAAGTAAGTTGTTTAGTGAACCAAATGAAATAGTATTTTATAAAGTAGAACCACCAATTAAACAAGTGAGTTAACCATGATGAGCATAGGATTTATCTTAAATAATTCAAGCTAAAAGTTGCTAAGCAAGATTATTAAATATAGAGTTTATCCAACCATCTTCTTAAACCCTAAGAAACTATCATTCACATAAAATCATAAACCAATTCCATTCTCTTTACTATTTGTTAAACACTAGCCATAATTAAATTGTATGTGAGTAATCACCATGGTTAAGCACTAGAAAAATATAATATGTTCACCATGCACATGTTCTAAATTTTAAAGCATTAAAACAAATTTGATTTCTAAATTTAAAGGCAATTGAGTTGAACCCTAAAATTATATCAATTTCAATTTTCACTTGTGCCTCATAAGAACCCAAAATTAATCAATTATAAAATAGTTGTTTATAAACAAAACAATACAGTACTTAGCATTATCAAATTGTTTTGATACTCAAATATTTTAAAACCTGCAAAACAAAACAGAATTCAAATTTGGATTCAAATCACAAAATAGAAAATATAAATAGAAAGTTTGAAAAGAGAAAGAGAGGGAAACCCTACCTGTTCAGGCCGCAGCAGCCCGAAGCCAACCCAACATCAGCCCACGTCGAAGCCCAGGAGCAGCCTAGCCCACGACCAAATACCGTTTCGCGTGCATCAAGAATCGTGCGTGGAGAAATGTCTTCGTCGTCGTCATCTCCGAGCTGGACAGCGCGGCAACGCCAGTAGACGCCGCCCTCGTCGACGATAAGGACGTCCCGGACGCCACAGAAGCTTCCAGAACTTGTCCCTATACTCCTCGCGTCCGAGTCTATCCGAAGACGTCAAGATTCGCGCCCGTATGCAGCTCACCGTCGCCATCGCATCTCGGCCAGTACCGCCGGCGAGCCGATGAACCAGACCACCTCCAGCGCTATAAAGTCACCACGAGCTCCGCGTTGCAACCCTAATCCTTCGCCGCCCATCCATTTCTTCCCAGAACCTCTCTAGCTCTCACATTCATCCTCGACTGTTCGCCGGTGTCGAGCACGACGCCGTCGATTGAGGTCATCCTGGAGGCCATGGCGCAGCTCATTCGACGCGCCTGACCTCGTAGAGCATCCTGGAGGAGCAGAGCATCAAGGGGATCCAGGAGGAGGAGGAATTTCGGCGTTCCCTTTCCAGCACATTCGCCGGGAAATCGCCAGCCATCGTCTCCGTCCACCAGGCCGGAGCCGACCACACCTTGAGCTTCAGGGTGAGTTTGCGCGTCTGTAGAGCCTCATCTTGCATCCTATCGACGTCCTGTAGCCTCCGATTTTCTCGCCGGAGTAAACCGCCGCAGCACCCCTTTGCCGGCGATGCTCCGATGAGTCCCCGCGGAAACCACCACCACCATTAGCTTCGCCCTACAGTACTCGTTCGATGCACCTAGTCGCGCATCCCGGGTAGCCCTAAATCAGAGGCGCCACCGTGCTCTGACCGCCGGCGTTTAAACGTCGGTGAGGTCAAATGCCACGGTCAACTTTGACCGGTCCTTGTGTGCGTGGCAGCCGACGTGTACACAAGCCCCACCAGTCAGTGTCTAGGGTAGATCTGAATCGGTACAAATAGTATTTTAGTTTTAATTTAAAAACCAGTAAATAGCTAAAACTTTGCAAAATCATATAAAATTCATTTCAACTCAGAAAAATATAAATAATATATCAAAATGCTCACAAAAATAAAATCTATTAAAATAAAATATAAAATAAAAATGTGTGTCAAAATAAAAATTCACTTATTTTTAACTTTATTAATTATGCCTTTTCATTTGTTTTAAATCCAATTTGAATTCCATAATTAGTAAAGTTTCAAAATAAAATATTAGCTAATCAGTAAATACATAAAATGTTAAGATTTATTTTCTTTATCATATTCCCATCAATTAAAATATTAGTGGTAATTCATAAACCCTAATTTGCAAATTACCATTTACCATTTTCTTTAAATAATAATAAAGCAAGAAAATACCAACAACTAATATTATTTTGGGTAATCCAAAACTTGTTTACCTAAACATCTTTAGTTAACAAGTTAAGTATTTTAAAATGTAATAACAATTGTTAAGCCCTAGTTTTTAATTAAACCTAATTAGGAGTTACCCTAATTATTAATTCTTGTGAAAATTAATAAAATGTCCCAACCATTACTAATTTTGATTCAAAGTAATTAGTAACCACAACTCTATTACCAATTATTATTTTAGGAGTTATACCATAGCTTAGAAACCCTAGTTTCAATTTGGGTAAGACCTTGATTCCATTATTTTATGTGTTCATCCTAAATAGTTGCAATCCTAAAACCCTAGGGGTTTAGCTCATGAAATCATATAAGCTTCATCTATACCTATAGAACCCTAGTAAGAAACAAATGAATGCATGCTTATGATCCACTAGCATAAACCAAGTCACATGAGATTATCATTTCATGTTCCTATTCTTAATTAAAACCTATATGATTAACTAGTATCACCTAGGTATAAACCCTAACTTGCTAATTGGATTAGTACCATTGATCACCACTCCTATATACCATACCATTAGGATCAACCTCAACCATCAAACCCTAGTAGAATCCTAGTGATGAACCCTAACACCAATTTTGTGTAGTAATGCACATAACATGCTCCTATCCCACTAAACCCTACTTAGAAAGTAATACACCACTTAGCTTAGAAACCATTAGTGATTACTTAGTGAAGCAAATGTGAAGCCATAGTAAACCCTAACTCATAGCAACACCTTGACCATCATTCTTTGATATGATACCCATAATTAACCATAGTAATAAACCTACTAATACTTGCTACATATAGACCAATTCTATTTAAGAACCCAACTAGTTCCTATTAGAGAACTATATGAATCCAATAGTAAACCCTAGAAAGCCATAGCTCCTATTTATAATAGTTCTTGTTCTTATTTAACCTGTTCTTCAAAAGTTATTCTTTTGAAGTACAAATATCAAACCAACCATAGAAGCCCATAGTTCTTATTTAAAATACTTATTATTTCTTAATTAACATGTTCTTCAAAAGTTATTCTTTTGAAGTATAGTATAAGTAATCATCAACCATGTTCTGTAGAACTTAAAATTGACAATTGTTCTTTACATATTATTCCACCACTATTCTTTATGTGTATGATTGTTATGATGTCTTATATCACTTGGTTATGATGCTAATATAACCAAACCCTAATAAGAACCTTGTTTGAGAACCATTCTAAAAGTGCAACCAACCCTAAAGAAATCTTTACAACTCATACATCCTAAATCATCGAGATTAGGTTACGCTCGGGACGATTGCATCTCATATTATGCATTATAGCATCTTTGCCAGTTCTTTAAACATTGTCCTTACCGGACAATGATGGTATTTCAGAATTTGGAGTTCTCACGTATCGAAGCTTTTGCCTGCATAATCTTGCAGTCAAGAAAGGCAAGTTCATCGCTTGCTCATGTCATTTGATTATTTTTATCAAATTATATGCAAAGTACTATACTTATCACTCTTGCATTGAAAAGCAAATATTATTTTACAATTATGAATATGACTATGTGGTGGGCAATGGAACCATGGTATGTGTTGATATGGTGGAGGTTCCATTGCACGGGTACTATTCATCTAGGACTAAGTACCAATGCCGTCCAGTGATTCTAGCGCCGTACATACCGCGTTGACCATAAGATCTATAATGGCTCTGGGGAAGTCAGCTGTATCTTTTCCCTCCTGCACGCCAACGGACTTGATAGAGCCTGGCGGGGTGCTGGAGGCACTGCCGTAGGTTGGGAAATCCTTTAAAATCCCCATCCGGACGTTTGGATGAGAGGCTCTACCGTCTATGAAGGATTGTCCATAGTACACCGGGGGTAAAGCCGTATGATCGGGAGATGTCTACCGGGGGTGTACGGATGGACAAAAGGGTGGGTTTGCAGGGTCGCGGAGAAGGCAGTGATTGGCTTGGTTCTTATACCTGGCCCCATACCAAGGAAGTGTGGACAAGGCTCGCGACTTGGTTGGCAACAAGGTTAAGTTCTCTTATGGGAAAAGTAACGCACCTCTGCAGAGGATACTGAATTGTGACTGTCACTCCCTGTTGGGAAGGGAACTGCGAACGCGGCAGGAAAGGAACTCCATGAAGTTCTAGTCAACCTGTGAAGACTGACGGGCATAGTTTTCAGAATAAAATAAACCTTTTGAAGAAATGTTTACAAAAACTTGCATTGCCTATGACTTTCTGGTCTGTGGCTGTAGCTAGTGCATGATACACCTATTCCCTAATATGAACTTGCTGAGTACGCTCGTACTCATCCCACTCTTAAATCCCCTGCTTAGCTATGGAGGCACCAGAGGATAAGCTACCGTGGAACTCGAAGACAAAGGAGTCAACTGCAACAAGATGAAGAATCCAAGCAAAGAAGTCAATGAAGTCAACTTCTGCAGCAACTAGAGTGGAAACTTAGACTAGTAATAGAAGGGAGCCTTTCCCTAATCCTAGCACCTAAGTAGCTAGAGTTCTATAGCAAGCCAAGTAGCTCTTAAGCTTGAGTTAGCAATAAGTTAGACTACGAGTCGTTCTTCTGAAGCTTTATTTGAAGTTTTACCTCACTGTAAAGTAGGAGGCTGTGTTGATCTTCTGTAAACAGCTTATGTATCCTTCTATAGACATACCTTGGACTCGCATATGTTTCTGTTGTACCACTCTGAGGGATGTAATATGAGTGGAACGGTGTTTCACTTGTGTTATGTCAACGACTTGTGTACTACACCATGCAGTGGTACGCTGGGTCACCACAGATCGTGCCGTAATTGTGAAAATAATGACAAAAATATTGCGTAGTTATTTCTAATAGATGATGCTTTTTGTGAAAATACCTAAGCACTCATAGTGGGAGTAACTTCACTAGTAACTAAGTATTCAACTCAGCAAATTTGCTTATGTGGCAGTGAGTTAATGAGGAGAGAGGATGATAGAGTAACATAAGAGCAAGTTAATAGTATAGCCTCACTATTATAAGCAAGATGCCATGTCATATATAGCCAACATATAGCTAACAAGTATAATAGTTGGCTATAGAAATGTACTAGTTAATCAATACATGGCCAACATTTCACTCTTATAAAGTGCCTAGGAACACGTGCTAGAGCTGGCTCTTGCATTAGAGCCCACTCCTCTTCTCTCCTCTTCTCTCACCTCCAACTAAGCATAAATATTATATTTAAATCCTTATAGCCTGCTGGAGTAACATAGCTAGTTACTGTAACATCACACTTCCCAAGATACAATGAGTCTACAAGCTAATTAATAAAGATATCTATAATACTACTTTGATGTTACTAACAACTATGAAGGTAGTAACATAGAGTAGTAACATGTACGAGTAACATGTACATGTTACTACCTCCGTTTCAAGGAATAAGACGTCCTCGTTTTACGTGTTTTTTGTTTGATCAAGAATTACTTCAAATACGTAAAGATTGTTTGTATGAAATTAGCATCACTAGAAAGTGCTTTTCAATACGTATCCAACGGTGCTAATTACATATAATATAATGAAGATTTTGATGCTCAATTTTTATGGTCAAAGTTTGTCTTGGAATACGTGTGCGCCTTATTTCTTGAAATGGAGGTAGTACTACATTATGTTACTTCCCACTATGACTAGTCTTAAGACAAATGCCAGTCAGTATACAGTTTTGTACACTGAATAACAAAGGATAGAAGCCACCTGTAGATTTAAGAAAAATGCCATGTTAGCAGCAATATGGCAAAGACGTGACAATCTATTCAAAGTGTAGCCATTTTGCTAAGATAAATGCTACCATGTTATAGAAACCATCTGGCAGAGTTAACACCTTCATGCTGCGGCCTATGAGCAGGCCTTATGAGAACTGAGAACAAACGCAAAAAAACTTGAGTCCAGTCTGATAGTAAACGCAAACAAGTCAAAACTGAAAGTCTGAAACCTACCCATGTCAACCTGCCTCTTATCTGCTTTTCGTTCAAGCCTTTCAGTCAGCTTCTACATGCCTTTTTTTCTGAGAAATCGTTAGTCTTGCTTTTCATATACCTGCTCCACCAATTGGCAGGCAACAAGTTGTGAGATCACATAGAAGCGATCATTGCTGAAATTCACAATATGAAAAGACAAAAAAAAAAAAATTTGAACCTTCCCTCCTCGATTGGTGCCACGCGGCATGGCAGAATACACCGAAGCCACTGCACAAAGGCCTGGCATCCGCTACATTGCTTGTGCCCAGGATGATATGGAAATACCGCAATGACTGTCTTCAAGGGAACACGACCTTCAGCTTGGGACCTATGTGACAAAATCAAAGAGGAAGCAATATTATGGGTCAAAGCAGCAGCAAAAGGGCTGAGAGATGGTGTACCAATAACCTGGGGAGAGCACTGACTCCCACACCTGTAACTGTAGACCTCCTAGGAGGCGTGTAACAAACCCTATCTTTTCAATGAAATGAAACACAAAGATTTCTTTGCGTTTTCTCAAGAAAAATACAAAAAATTAGTTTTAAAAAATCAGGGGAGAGTATATTAAGGGGTCAACAGTACAATTCAACAGTATCATTTGGTTTGACCAAACTGCCTGCAAATCAGCTCTGCGTGTCAATAGATTTATAGACTCGGACTTGTTTGCATGCTTTCCCAAAGTTAACAGAAAGGAACCAAGTGGCATGGATGATAGGTTATTCTCCAGACGTATCACTTATATCATACTAACAGTTTGGGTTTTGTTTTTCAAAACTATATCTTTCTTTGAACTAAAGAATTACTTGAAACTATAACCCAGGAAGAATACAGAGATGTGACAAAGGCATGTGCTCCAATAGGGGAGTAAATGACGAGAAACTACCACATTACAGACGGTCATGTCTGAAAACTACCAATATTGGGCAAAGCGACACATAACTACCACTCTTGAGGCTTGGTCGAGACGCGGAGCACTGATTCTGCCAATTAGCCTTGTTAAGCGGTTTTCTGACCGTTCGGCCCCACCTATCAGATCCACATGGCAAGTGAAAAGCAAATCACCAGTTTCATTTTACAAAAAACCCCATATTTCTTATTTTCGCGTCACACACATGTCCTCAACAATTCCCCACATACAAAATAAATAAAATAAAGAGAAAAATCCTTAATCGGTCAACGAGGAGCATCTTTGGCTGGTCTTGTTCCTTGCCGGCGTGGCCACTCCATGGTGCCTCACGCTCGCGCTAGGGCGCGTAGCCGTGCCAACTCGGTGGCCGGTTCCCCGTTCCTGCCCCCGCGCATCGCTGCGCGCCTGCGGCGCCTCATGGAAGTCGCGCCTCTCTGGGCAACCCCCGACGAGCTCCGCCTCTCTACTGGGACTAGTTCAGCGCGGTGGCAGAATGGACCTCGAGATGAAAGCAGAGGAGCGGAGGCAGGGGAGGTCACGGCCGTGCTTGGCGGCGCCGGTTCTTGATGCGGATGTATGCTAGGTAGAGACGGGCGCAGCATTGTATGTGTCGTGCGCTAGAGCGGAGGCAGGGGAGGTCGCGGCCGTGCTTACCGTTGCGGAGCCGCTCATGAGAGAGCTGGGCGCTGGTGCGGCTTGGCGGTGGTGAGCGGACACGCGAATGACGGCGACTGATACGTCTCCAACGTATCGATAATTTCTTATGTTCCATGCTACTTTATTGATGATACCTACATGTTTTATGCACATTATATGTCATATTTATGCATTTTCTGGACTAACCTACTAACAAGATGCCGAAGAGCCAGTTGCTGTTTTCTGCTATTTTTGGTTTCAGAAATCCTAGTAAGGAAATATTCTCGGAATTGGACGAAACTTTCGCCCAGGGTCCTATTTTTGCACGAAGCTTCCAGAAGACCGAAGAGATAACGAAGTGGGGCCACGAGGCAGCCAGGACACAGGCCGCGCGGCCTGTGCCCCGGCCGCGGCCCCTACCCCTGGCACCTCGTGTGGCCCCCGCGTTGACCTTCCGCCTACTTAAAGTCTCCGTCGCGAAACCCCCAGTACCGAGAGCCACGATACGGAAAACCTTCTAGAGACGCCGCCGAATCCCATCTCGGGGATTCAGGAGATCGCCTCCGCACCCTGCCGGAGAGGGGATTCATCTCCCGGAGGACTCTACACCGCCATGGTCGCCTCCGGAGTGATGAGTGAGTAGTTCACCCCTGGACCATGGGTCCATAGCAGTAGCTAGATGGTCGTCTTCTCCTTGTTGTGCTTCATTGTTGGATCTTGTGAGCTGCCTAACATGATCAAGATCATCTATCTGTAATTCTATATGTTGTGTTTGTCGGGATCCGATGGATAGAGAGTACTATGATTATGGTGATTATCAATCTATTGTTTATGTGTTGTTTATGATCTTGCATGCTCTCCGTTATTAGTAGAGGCTCTGGCCAAGTTTTTACTCTTAACTCCAAGAGGGAGTATTTATGCTCGATAGTGGGTTCATGCCTTCATTGACACCTGGGACAGTGACAGAAAGTTCTAAGGTTGTGATGTGCTGTTGCCACTAGGATAAAACATTGATTCTATGTCTAAGGATGTAGTTTCGATTACATTACGCACCATACTTAATGCAATTGTCTGTTGCTTAGCAACTTAATACTGAATGGGGTTCGGATGATAACCTGAAGGTGGACTTTTTAGGCATAGATGCAGTTGGATGGCGGTCTATGTACTTTGTCGTAATGCCCAATTAAATCTCACTATATTTATCATATCATGTATATGCATTGTTATGCCTTTCTCTATTTGTCAATTGCCCGACTGTAATTTGTTCACCCAACATGCTTTTATCTTATGGGAGAGACACCTCTAGTGAACTGTGGACCCCGGTCCTATTCTTTACATAGCATACAATCTACTGCAATTGTGTTTTACTGTTTTCTTTGCAAACATCTTCCACTCGATACGCTTAATCCTTTGTTACAGCAAGCCGGTGAGATTGACAACCTCACTGTTTCGTTGGGGCAAAGTACTTGGGTTGTTTGTGCAGGTTCCGCGTTGGCGCGGAATCCCTGGTGTTGCGCCGCATCACATTTCGCGACCATCAACCTTCAACGTGCTTCTTGGCTCCTCCTGGTTCGATCAACCTTGGTTTCTTTCGAGGGAAAACTTGCCACTGTGCACATCATACCTTCCTCTTGGGGTTCCCAACGGACGTGTACATCTACGCGCATCAAGCATGTTTTCTGGCGCGCCTGCCGGGAGATCAAGACACGCTGCAAGGGGAGTCTCCACTTCTCAATCTCTTTACTTTGTTTTTGTCTTGCTTTATTTTATTTACTACTTTGTTTGCTGCACTAAATCAAAATACAAAAAAATTAGTTGCTAGTTTATTTGCTATCTTGTTTGCTATATCGAAAACACAAAAAATTAGTTACTTGCATTTACTTTATCTAGTTTGTTTTATTTATCGTTGCTAAAATGAATACCCCTGAAAATACTAAGTTGTGTGACTTCACAAATGCAAATAATAATGATTTCCTATGCACACCTATTGCTCCACCTGCTACTACAGCAGAATTCTTTGAAATTAAACCTGCTTTACTGAACTTGGTTATGAGAGATCAATTTTCTGGTGTTAGTTCTGATGCTGCTGCCCATCTCAATAATTTTGTTGAACTTTGTGAAATGCAAAAGTATAAGGATGTAGATGGTGATATTATTAAATTGAAAGTGTTTCCTTTCTCATTAAGAGGAAGAGCTAAAGATTGGTTGCTATCTTTGCCTAAGAATAGTATTGATTCATGGACTAAATGCAAGGATGCTTTTATTGGTAGATATTACGTCTCCAACGTATCGATAATTTCTTATGTTCCATGCTACTTTATTGATGATACCTACATGTTTTATGCACATTATATGTCATATTTATGCATTTTCTGAACTAACCTATTAACAAGATGCCGAAGAGCCAGTTGCTGTTTTTTTTGGTTTCAGAAATCCTAGTAAAGAAATATTCTCGGAATTGGACGAAACTTTCGCCCAGGGTCCTATTTTTGCACGAAGCTTCCGTAAGACCGAAGACCTAACGAAGTGGGGCCACGAGGCAGCCAGGGGTGGCCGGCGCGGCCCAAGCCCCGGCCGCGCCGACCTATCCCCTGGGCCCCTCGTGTGGCCCCCGCGTTGACCCTCCGCCTACTTAAAGCTTCCGTCGCGAAACCCCCGTACCGAGAGCCACGATACGGAAAACCTTGAGACGCGCCGCCGCGAATCCCATCTCGGGGATTCAGGAGATCGCCTCCGGCACCCTGCCGGAGAGGGGATTCATCTCCCGAGGACTCTTCATCGCCATGATCGCCTCCGGAGTGATGAGTGAGTAGTTCACCCCTGGACCATGGGTCCATAGCAGTAGCTAGATGGTCGTCTTCTCCTTGTTGTGCTTCATTGTTAGATCTTGTGAGCTGCCTAACATGATCAAGATCATCTATATGTAATTCTATATGTTGTGTTTGTCGGGATCCGATGGATAGAGAGTACTATGATTATGGTGATTATCAATCTATTGTTCATGTGTTGTTTATGATCTTGCATGCTCTCCGTTATTAGTAGAGGCTCTGGCCAAGTTTTTACTCTTAACTCCAAGAGGGAGTAATTATGCTCGATAGTGGGTTCATGCCTTCATTGATACCTGGGACAGTGACAGAAAGTTCTAAGGTTGTGATGTGCTGTTGCCACTAGGGATAAAACATTGATGCTATGTCTAAGGATGTAGTTATTGATTACATTACGCACAATACTTAATGCAATTGTCTGTTGCTTTGCAACTTAATACTGGAGGGGGTTCGGACGATAACCTGAAGGTGGACTTTTTAGGCATAGATGCAGTTGGATGGCGGTCTATGTTCTTTGTCGTAATGCCCGATTAAATCTCACTATATTTACCATGTCATGTATATGCATTGTTATGCCTTTCTCTATTTGTAAATTGCCCGACTGTAATTTGTTCACCCAACATGCTTTTATCTTATGGGAGAGACACCTCTAGTGAACTGTGGACCCCGGTCCTATTCTTTCCATAGCATACAATTTACTTGTTTTACTGTTTTCTTTGCAAACATCTTCCACTCGATACGTTTAATCCTTTGTTACAGCAAGCCGGTGAGATTGACAACCTCACTGCTTCGTTGGGGCAAAGTACTTTGGTTGTGTTGTGCAGGTTCCTAGTTGGCGCCGGAATCCCTGGTGTTGCGCCGCATCACATTTCGCGACCATCAACCTTCAACGTGCTTCTTGGCTCCTACTGGTTCGATTAAACCTTGGTTTCATATGAGGGAAAACTTGCCACTGTGCGCATCATACCTTCCTCTTGGGGTTCCCAACGGACGTGTACATCTACGCGCATCAAGCACTTTTTCCGCGCGTTGCCGGAACGAAGAAAAGCTACACCACGAGAATTGCCTCACGGCAACAGCACTTTTTCTGGCGCCGTTGTCGAGATCAAGACACGCCGCAAGGGGAGTCTCCACTTCTCAATCTCTTTACTTTGTTTTTGTCTTGCTTTATTTTATTTACTACTTTGTTTGCTGCACTAAATCAAAACACAAAAAAATTAGTTGCTAGTTTTACTTTATTTGCTATCTTGTTTGCTATATCAAAAACACAACAACAAAATTAGTTACTTGCATTTACTTTATCTAGTTTGTTTTATTTACCGTTGCTAAAATGAATACTCCTGAAAATACTAAATTGTGTGACTTCACAAATGCAAATAATAATGATTTCCTATGCACACCTATTGCTCCACCTGCTACTACAGCAGAATTCTTTGAAATTAAACCTGCTTTATTAAATCTTGTCATGAGAGAACAATTTTCTGGTGCTAGTTCTGATGATGCTGCTGCCCATCTCAATAATTTTGTTGAACTTTGTGAAATGCAAAAGTATAAAGATGTAGATGGTGATATTATTAAATTGAAAGTGTTTCCTTTCTCATTAAGAGGAAGAGCTAAAGATTGGTTGCTATCTTTGCCTAAGAATAGTATTGATTCATGGACTAAATGCAAGGATGCTTTTATTGGTAGATATTATCCTCCCGCTAAAATTATTTCTTTGAGAAGTAGCATAATGAATTTTAAACAATTAGATACTGAACATGTTGCTCAAGCTTGGGAGAGAATGAAAACTTTGGTAAAGAATTGCCCAACCCATGGACTGACTACTTGGATGATCATCCAAACCTTCTATGCAGGACTAAATTTTTCTTCGCGGAATTTATTGGATTCAGCTGCTGGAGGTACCTTTATGTCCATCACATTGGGGGCGGCTACAAAACTTCTTGATGATATGATGATAAATTACTCTGAATGGCACACGGAAAGAGCTCCACAAGGTAAGAAGGTAAATTCTGTTGAAGAAACCTCTTCCTTGAGCGATAAGATTGATGTGATTATGTCTATGCTTGTGAATGGTAGATCTAATGTTGATCCAAATAATGTTCCTTTAGCTTCATTGGTTGCTCAAGAAGAAAATGTTGATGTGAATTTCATTAAAAATAATAATTTCAACAACAATGCTTATAGGAACAACTCTGGTAATAACTATAGGCCATATCCTTCTACTAATGGTAATGGTTATGGTAATTCTTATGGGAATTCTTACAACAATAATAGAAGTGTACCCTCTGGTCTTGAAGCCATGCTTAAAGAATTTATTAGTACACAAACTGCTTTTAACAAATCTGTTGAGGAAAAGCTTGATAAAATTGATACTATCGCTTCTAGAGTTGATAGGCTTGCCTCTGATGTTAATCTTTTAAAGTTGAAAGTTATGCCTAATAATGATCTTGATAATAAGATTACTACTACAGCAAATGCCATCCAAGTTAGAATTAATGAGAATATAAGATTAATGGCTGAGTTGCGTGCTAGGTGGGATAGAGAAGAAAATGAAAAACTAGCTAAAGAGAATAATGTAGCTAAAGTTTGGACTATTACCACCACTAGTAATGCTAATTCCTCACATGTTGCTACACCTCCTACTATCAATGGTAAAATAATTGGTGTTGGCAATGTTTCTACTCCTAGTGCAAAGCGTACAAAACTGCTTGTTGATAAAACTGCTGAAATTTTTTCCAACCTTGGGAACAATGATCCCATTGCTGTAGCTCATAATGATTTAGATTTTGATGATTGCCACATCTCTGAAGTTATAAAGTTCTTGCAAAAACTTGCTAAAAGTCCTAATGCTAGTGCTATAAATTTAGCCTTTACAAAACATATTACAAATGCTCTCATAAAAGCTAGAGAAGAGAAACTAAAACTTGAAACTTCTATTCCTAGAAAGTTAGAAGATGGTTGGGAGCCCATCATTAAAATTAAATTCAATGACTTTGAATGTAATGCCTTATGTGATCTTGGTGCAAGTATTTCTATTATGCCTAAAAAGATTTATGATATGCTTGACTTGCCACCATTAAAGAATTGTTATTTGGATGTTAATCTCGCGATAATGTTAAAAAGAAACCTTTGGGGAGGATTGATAATGTGCATATTACGGTTAACAATAACCTTGTCCCCGTTGATTTTGTTGTCTTGGATATTGAATGCAATGCATCTTGTCCAATTGTGTTGGGAAGACCTTTTCTTCGAACTGTTGGTGCTGTTATTGATATGAGGGAAGGTAATATTAAATATCAATTTCCTCTCAAGAAAGGTATGGAACACTTCCTAGAAAGAGAATGAAGTTGCCTTTTGATTCTATTATTAGAACAAGCTATGATGTTGATGCTTCTACTCTCGATGTTACTTGATTTACACTTTCTGCGCCTAGCTGAAAGGCGTTAAAGAAAAGCGCTTATGGGAGACAACCCATGTTTTTACCTACAGCAATTTTTGTTTTATTGAGTCTTGGAAGTTGTTTACTACTGTAGCAACCTCCTTATCATGTTTTTGTGCCAAGTAAAGTTTCTATGTCAAAGTTGATGTTATATTTGGGATCGCTGCACAGAAACAGCATTGCTGTCTGTCACGAATCTGGGCATAATTCTCTGTAGAAAATTCGAAAAAATCTGCCAATTTACGAGCGTGATCCTCAGATATGTACGCAACTTTCATTAGTTTTGAGTTTTTCCATTTGAGCAAGTCTGGTGCCATTTATAAATTCGTCTTTACGGACTGTTCTGTTTTTGACAGATTCTGCCTTTTATTTCGCATTGCCTCTTTTGCTATGTTGGATTTATTTCTTTGATCCATTAATGTCCAGTAGCATTATGCAATGTCCAGAAGTGAAAATAATGATTGTGTCACCTCTGAATGAGTGAATTATTAATGATGCACTAACCCTCTAATGAGTTTGCTTGAAGTTTGGTGTGAAGGAAGTTTTCAAGGGTCAAGAGAGGAGAATGATATACTAAGATCAAGAGGAGTGAAAGCTCTAAGCTTGGGGATGCCCCCGTGGTTCATCCCTGCATATTTTAAGAAGACTCAAGCGTCTAAGCTTGGGGATGCCCAAGGCATCCCCTTCTTCATCGACAACATCATCATTCCTCCCCCGAAACTATATTTTTATTCACCACATCTGTGTTCTTTACTTGGAGCGTCGGTTTGTTTTCGTTTTTGTTTTTGTTTGAATAAGATGGATCCTAGCATTCACTTTGTGGGAGAGAGACACGCTCCGCTGTTGCATATGGACACATGTGTCCTTAGGCTTTACTCATAATGTTCAAGGCGAAGTTTCTTCTTCGTTAATTTGTTATATGGTTGGAATTGGAAAATGCTACATGTAGTAATTCTAAAATGTCTTGGATAATGTGATACTTGGCAATTGTTGTGCTCATGTTTAAGCTCTTGCATCATATGCTTTGCACCCATTAATGAAGAAATACATAGAGCTTGCTAAAATTTGATTTGCATATTTGGTTTCTCTAAGGTCTAGATAATATCTAGTATTGAGTTTTGAACAACAAGGTGTAGAGTCTTATAATGTTTACAATATGTCTTTTATGTGAGTCTTGCTGCACTTGTTCATCCTTGAGTTTGCTTCAAATAACCTTGCTAGCCTAAACCTTGTATCGAGAGGGAATACTTCTCATGCATCCAAAATCCTTGAGCCAACTACTATGCCATTTGTGTCCACCATACCTACCTACTACATGGTATTTCTCCGCCATTCCAAAGTAAATTGCTTGAGTGCTACCTTTAAAATTCCATCATTCACCTTTGCAATATATAGCTCATGGGACAAAATAGCCTTAAAAACTATCGTAGTATTGAATATGTACTTATGCACTTTATATTTTATTAAGTTGCCTGTTGTGCGATAACCATGTTTCTGGGGAACGCCATCAACTATTGTTGAATATCATGTGAGTTGCTATGCATGTCCGTCTTGTCTGAAGGTCTATCATTTTAGTGGTTGGAGCATGCAAAATTGTTAGAGAAGAACATTGGGCCGCTAACTAAAGCCATGAACCATGGTGGAAGTTTCAGTTTTGGACATATATCCTCAATCTCATATGAGAATAATAACTTTGCTACATGCTTATGCATTAAAGAGGAGTCCATTATCTGTTGTCCATGTTGTCCCGGTATGGATGTCTAAGTTGAGAATAATCAAAAGCGAGAAATCCGAAATGCGAGCATTCTCCTTGGACCTTTGTACAGGCGGCATGGAGGTACCCCTTTGTGACACTTGGTTGAAACATGGCATGCGAAGACCCGGTAGTCCAAGTTAAGTAGGACGAGGTGCGGGCACTATTAGTATACTATGCGTGAGGCTTGCAACTTGTAAGATATAATTTACATAACTCATATGCTTTATTACTACCGTTGACAAAATTGTTTCATGTTTTCAAAATAAAAGCTCTAGCACAAATACAGCAATCGATGCTTTCCTCTGCGAAGGACCATTCTTTTACTTTTATTGTTGAGTCAGTTTACCTCTCTCCTTCCACCTTAAGAAGCAAACACTTGTGTGAACTGTGCATTGATTCCTACATACTTGCATATTGCACTTGTTATATTACTTTATGTTGACAATATCCATGAGATATACATGTTATAAGTTGAAAGCAACCGCTGAAACTTAATCTTCCTATGTGTTGCTTCAACACCTTTACTTTGATTTATTGCTTTACGAGTTAACTCTTATGCAAGACTTATTGATGCTTGTCTTGAAGTACTATTCATGAAAAGTCTTTGCTATATGATTCAGTTGTTTACTCATGTCATTACCTTTGCTTTGATCGCTGCATTCATTACATATGTTTACAAATAGTATGATCAAGATTATGATGGCATGTCACTTCAGAAATTATCTTTGTTATCGTTTTACCTGCTCGGGACGAGCAGAACTAAGCTTGGGATGCTGATACGTCTCCAACGTATCGATAATTTCTTATGTTCCATGCTACTTTATTGATGATACCTACATGTTTTATGCACATTATATGTCATATTTATGCATTTTCTGGAACTAACCTATTAACAAGATGCCGAAGAGCCAGTTGCTGTTCTGCTGTTTTTGGTTTCGAAATCCTAGTAAAGAAATATTCTCGGAATTGGACGAAACTTTCGCCCAGGGTCCTATTTTTGCACGAAGCTTCCAGAAGACCGAAGACCTAACGAAGTGGGGCCACGAGGCAGCCAGGTGGCCGCGCGGCCCAAGCCCGGCCGCGCCGACCTATCCCCTGGGCCCCTCGTGGCCCCCCGCGTTGACCCTCCGCCTACTTAAAGCTTCCGTCGCGAAACCCCCACCGAGAGCCACGATACGGAAAACCCAGAGACGCCGCCGCCGAATCCCATCTCGGGGATTCTGGAGATCGCCTCCGGCACCCTGCCGGAGAGGGGATTCATCTCCCGAGGACTCTTCATCGCCATGATCGCCTCCGGAGTGATGAGTGAGTAGTTCACCCCTGGACCATGGGTCCATAGCAGTAGCTAGATGGTCGTCTTCTCCTTGTTGTGCTTCATTGTTAGATCTTGTGAGCTGCCTAACATGATCAAGATCATCTATATGTAATTCTATATGTTGTGTTTGTCGGGATCCGATGGATAGAGAGTACTATGATTATGGTGATTATCAATCTATTGTTCATGTGTTGTTTATGATCTTGCATGCTCTCCGTTATTAGTAGAGGCTCTGGCCAAGTTTTTACTCTTAACTCCAAGAGGGAGTAATTATGCTCGATAGTGGGTTCATGCCTTCATTGATACCTGGGACAGTGACAGAAAGTTCTAAGGTTGTGATGTGCTGTTGCCACTAGGGATAAAACATTGATGCTATGTCTAAGGATGTAGTTATTGATTACATTACGCACAATACTTAATGCAATTGTCTGTTGCTTTGCAACTTAATACTGGAGGGGGTTCGGACGATAACCGAAGGTGGACTTTTTAGCATAGATGCGTTGGATGGCGGTCTATGTTCTTTGTCGTAATGCCCGATTAAATCTCACTATATTTACCATGTCATGTATATGCATTGTTATGCCTTTCTCTATTTGTAAATTGCCCGACTGTAATTTGTTCACCCAACATGCTTTTATCTTATGGGAGAGACACCTCTAGTGAACTGTGGACCCCGGTCCTATTCTTTCCATAGCATACAATTTACTTGTTTTACTGTTTTCTTTGCAAACATCTTCCACTCGATACGTTTAATCCTTTGTTACAGCAAGCCGGTGAGATTGACAACCTCACTGTTTCGTTGGGGCAAAGTACTTTGGTTGTGTTGTGCAGGTTCCTAGTTGGCGCCGAATCCCTGGTGTTGCGCCGCATCACATTTCGCGACCATCAACCTTCAACGTGCTTCTTGGCTCCTACTGGTTCGATTAAACCTTGGTTTCATACTGAGGGAAAACTTGCCACTGTGCGCATCATACCTTCCTCTTGGGGTTCCCAACGGACGTGTACATCTACGCGCATCAGTAGATATTATCCTCCCGCTAAAATTATATCTTTGAGAAGTAGCATAATGAATTTTAAGCAATTAGATACTGAACATGTTGTTCAAGCATGGGAGAGAATGAAAACTTTGGTAAAGAATTGCCCAACCCATGGACTGACTACTTGGATGATCATCCAAACCTTCTATGCAGGACTAAATTTTTCTTCGCGGAATTTATTGGATTCAGCTGCTGGAGGTACCTTTATGTCCATCACATTGGGGGCGGCTACAAAACTTCTTGATGATATGATGATAAATTACTCTGAATGGCACACGGAAAGAGCTCCACAAGGTAAGAAGGTAAATTCTGTTGAAGAAACCTCTTCCTTGAGTGATAAGATTGATGTGATTATGTCTATGCTTGTGAATGGTAGATCTAATGTTGATCCAAATAATGTTCCTTTAGCTTCATTGGTTGCTCAAGAAGAAAATGTTGATGTGAATTTCATTAAAAATAATAATTTCAACAACAATGCTTATAGGAACAACTCTGGTAATAACTATAGGCCATATCCTTCTGCTAATGGTAATGGTTATGATAATTCTTATGGGAATTCTTACAACAATAATAGGAGTGTACCCTCTGGTCTTGAAGCTATGCTTAAAGAATTTATTAGTACACAAACTGCTTTTAACAAATCTGTTGAGGAAAAGCTTGATAAAATTGATACTATTGCTTCTAGAGTTGATAGACTTGCCTCTGATGTTAATCTTTTAAAATTGAAAGTTATGCCTAATAATGATATTGATAATAAGATTACTACTACAGCAAATGCCATCCAAGTTAGAATTAATGAGAATATAAGATTAATGGCTGAATGATACGCGTAGATGCACACGTCCGTTGGGAACCCCAAGTGGAAGGTATGATGCGTATAGAAGCAAGTTTCCCTCAGTATGAAACCAAGGTTTAATCGAACCAGTAGGAGCCAAGAAGCACGTTGAAGGTTGATGGTCACGAAATGTGATGCGGCGCAACACCAGGGATTCCTGCGCCAACGTGGAATCTGCACAACAAAACCAAAGTACTTTGCCCCAACGAAACAGTGAGGTTGTCAATCTCACCGGCTTGCTGTAACAAAGGATTAAACGTATCGAGTGGAAGATGTTTGCAAAGAAAACAGTAAACACAATTGCAGATTGTATGCTATGTAAAGAATAGGACCGGGGTCCACAGTTCACTAGAGGTGTCTCTCCCATAAGATAAAAGCATGTTGGGTGAACAAATTACAGTCGGGCAATTGACAAATAGAGAAAGGCATAACAATGCATATACATGATATGATAAATATAGTGAGATTTAATTGGGCATTACGACAAAGTACATAGACCGCCATCCAACTGCATCTATGCCTAAAAAGTCCACCTTCAGGTTATCATCCGAACCCCATTCAGTATTAAGTTGCTAAGCAACAGACAATTGCATTAAGTATGGTGCGTAATGTAATCAACAACTACATCCTTAGACATAGAATCAATGTTTTATCCCTAGTGGCAACAGCACATCCACAACCTTAGAACTTTCTGTCACTGTCCCACATTTAATGGAGGCATGAACCCACTATCGAGCATAAATACTCCCTCTTGGAGTTAAGAGTACAAACTTGGCCAGCCTCTACTAATAACGGAGAGCATGCAAGATCATAAACAACACATAAACAATAGATTGATAATCACCATAATCATAGTACTCTCTATCCATCGGATCCCGACAAACACAACATATAGTATTACAGATAGATGATCTTGATCATGTTAGGCAGCTCACAAGATCCAACAATGAAGCACAACAAGGAGAAGACGACCATCTAGCTACTGCTATGGACCCATGGTCCAGGGGTGAACTACTCACTCATCACTCCGGAGGCGATCATGGCGATGAAGAGTCCTTCGGGAGATGAATCCCCTCTCCGCAGGGTGCCGAGGCGATCTCCGAATCCCCCGAGATGGGATCGCGGCGGCGGCGTCTCCGGAAGGTTTTCCGTATCGTGGCTCTCGGTGGGGGTTTCGCGACGGAGACTTTAAGTAGGCGGAAGGTCAACGCGGGGCCACACGAGGGCCCAGGCAGGGCGCGGCCAAGGCCGGGCCGCGCCGCCCTATCCCCTGCTGCCTCGTGGCCCCACTTCGTTATCTCTTCGGTCTTCTGGAAGCTTCGTGCAAAAATAGGACCCTGGGCGAAAGTTTCGTCCAATTCCGAGAATATTTCCTTACTAGGATTTCTGAAACCAAAAAAAGCAGAAAACAGCAACTGGCTCTTCGGCATCTTGTTAATAGGTTAGTTTTAAAATGCATAAATATGACATATAATGTGCATAAAACATGTAGGTATCATCAATAAAGTAGCATGGAACATAAGAAATTATCGATACGTTGGAGACGTATCAGCATCCCCAAGCTTAGTTCTGCTCGTCCCGAGCAGGTAAAACGATAACAAAGATAATTTCTGAAGTGACATGCCATCATAATCTTGATCATACTATTTGTAAACATATGTAATGAATGCAGCGATCAAAACAAAAGTAATGACATGAGTAAACAAGTGAATCATATAGCAAAGACTTTTCATGAATAGTACTTCAAGACAAGCATCAATAAGTCTTGCATAAGAGTTAACTCATAAAGCAATAAATCAAAGTAAAGGTATTGAAGCAACACAAAGGAAGATGAAGTTTCAGCGGTTGCTTTCAACTTATAACATGTATATCTCATGGATATTGTCAACATAAAGTAATATAACAAGTGCAATATGCAAGTATGTAGGAATCAATGCACAGTTCACACAAGTGTTTGCTTCTTAAGGTGGAAGGAGATAGGTAAACTGACTCAACAATAAAAGTAAAAGAAAGGTCCTTCAAAGAGGAAAGCATCGATTGCTGTATTTGTGCTAGAGCTTTTATTTTGAAAACATGAAACAATTTTGTCAACGGTAGTAATAAAGCATATGAGTTATGAAAATTATATCTTACAAGTTGCAAGCCTCATGCATAGTATACTAATAGTGTCCGCACCTCGTCCTACTTAGCTTGGACTACCGGATCTTTGCATGCCATGTTTCAACCAAGTGTCACAAAGGGGTACCTCCATGCCGCCTGTACAAAGGTCTAAGGAGAAAGCTCGCATTTTGGATTTCTCGCTTTTGATTATTCTCAACTTAGACATCCATACCGGGACAACATGGACAACAGATTATGGACTCCTCTTAAATGCATAAGCATGTAGCAATGATTATTATTCTCATATGAGATTGAGGATATATGTCCAAAACTGAAACTTCAACCATGGTTCATGGCTTTAGTTAGCGGCCCAATGTTCTTCTCTAACAATTTTGCATGCTCCAACCACTAAAATGATAGATCCTTCAGACAAGACGGACATGCATAGCAACTCACATGATATTCAACAATAGTTGATGGCGTTCCCCAGAAGCATGGTTATCGCACAACAAGCAACTTAATAAAAGATAAAGTGCATAAGTACATATTCAATACTACGATAGTTTTTAAGGCTATTTTGTCCCATGAGCTATATATTGCAAAGGCGAATGATGGAATTTTAAAGGTAGCACTCAAGCAATTTACTTTGGAATGGCTGAGAAATACCATGTAGTAGGTAGGTATGGTGGACACAAATGGCATAGTAGTTGGCTCAAGGATTTTGGATGCATGAGAAGTATTCCCTCTCGATACAAGGTTTAGGCTAGCAAGTTTATTTGAAGCAAACTCAAGGATGAACAAGTGCAGCAAAACTCACATAAAAGACATATTGTAAATATTATAAGACTCTACACCGTCTTCCTTGTTGTTCAAAACTCAATACTAGATATTATCTAGACCTTAGAGAGACCAAATATGCAAATCAAATTTTAGCAAGCTCTATGTATTTCTTCATTAATGGGTGCAAAGCATATGATGCAAGAGCTTAAACATGAGCACAACAATTGCCAAGTATCACATTATCCAAGACATTTTAGAATTACTACATGTAGCATTTTCCAATTCCAACCATATAACAATTTAACGAAGAAGAAACTTCGCCTTGAACATTATGAGTAAAGCCTAAGGACACATGTGTCCATATGCAACAGCGGAGCGTGTCTCTCTCCCACAAAGTGAATGCTAGGATCCATTTTATTCAAACAAAACAAAAACAAAAACAAACCGACGCTCCAAGTAAAGAACACAAGATGTGATTGAATAAAAATATAGTTTCAGGGGAGGAACCTGATGATGTTGTTGATGAAGAAGGGGATGCCTTGGGCATCCCCAAGCTTAGACGCTTGAGTCTTCTTAGAATATGCAGGGGTGAACCACGGGGGCATCCCCAAGCTTAGAGCTTTCACTCCTCTTGATCATAGTATATCATTCTCCTCTCTTGACCCTTGAAAACTTCCTTCACACCAAACTTCAAGCAAACTCATTAGAGGGTTAGTGCACAATTAATAATTCACACATTCAGAGGTGACACAATCATTATTTTCACTACATTGCATAATGCTACTGGACATTAATGGATCAAAGAAATAAATCCAACATAGCAAAAGAGGCAATGCGAAATAAAAGGCAGAATCTGTCAAAAACAGAACAGTCCGTAAAGACGAATTTAAAGCTGGCACCAGACTTGCTCAAATGGAAAAACTCAAAACTAATGAAAGTTGCGTACATATCTGAGGATCACGCTCGTAAATTGGCAGATTTTTTCGAATTTTCTACAGAGAACTGTGCCCAGATTAGTGACAGACAGCAATGCTGTTTCTGCGCAGCGATCCCAAATATAACATCAACTTTGACATAGAAACTTTACTTGGCACAAAAACATGATAAGGAGAGGTTGCTACAGTAGTAAACAACTTCCAAGACTCAACAAAACAAAAAATTGCTGTAGGTAAAAACATGGGTTGTCTCCCATAAGCGCTTTTCTTTAACGCCTTTCAGCTAGGCGCGGAAAGTGCAAATCAAGTAACATCGAGAGTAGAAGCATCAACATCATAACTTGTTCTAATAATAGAATCAAAAGGCAACTTCATTCTCTTTCTAGGGAAGTGTTCCATACCTTTCTTGAGAGGAAATTGATATTTAATATTACCTTCCCTCATATCAATAACATCACCAACGGTTCGAAGAAAAGGTCTTCCCAACACAATAGGACAAGATGCATTGCATTCGATATCCAAGACAACAAAATCAACGGGGACAAGGTTATTGTTAACCGTAATATGCACATTATCAATCCTCCCCAAAGGTTTCTTTTTAACATTATCGGCAAGATTAACATCCAAATAACAATTCTTCAATGGTGGCAAGTCAAGCATATCATAAATCTTTTTAGGCATAACAGAAATACTTGCACCAAGATCACATAAAGCATTACATTCAAAGTCATTGAATTTCATTTTAATGATGGGCTCCCAACCATCTTCTAACTTTCTAGGAATAGAAGTTTCAAGTTTTAGTTTCTCTTCTCTAGCTTTTATGAGAGCATTTGTAATATGTTTTGTAAAGGCTAAATTTATAGCACTAGCATTAGGACTTTTAGCAAGTTTTTGTAAGAACTTTATAACTTCAGAGATGTGGCAATCATCAAAATCTAAATCATTATGAGCTACAGCAATGGGATCATTGTTCCCAAGGTTGGAAAAAATTTCAGCAGTTTTATCACAAGCAGTTTCAGCAGTTTTAGCAATTTCAGGCAGTTTTGTTCGCTTTGCACTAGGAGTAGAAACATTGCCAACACCAATTATTTTACCATTGATAGTAGGAGGTGCAGCAACATGTGGAGAATTAGCATTACTAGTGGTGGTAATAGTCCAAACTTTAGCTACATTATTCTCTTTAGCTAGTTTTTCATTTTCTTCTCTATCCCACCTAGCACGCAATTCAGCCATTAATCTTATATTCTCATTAATTCTAACTTGGATGGCATTTGCTGTAGTAGTAATCTTACTATCAATATCATCAGGTTTAGCAGCCATTTTATTAATTAAAGAGGATTGTGATGCGGACATGTATGAGATTCGGGTTTCAGCATTTGAAATTTTAGTTTGCAGACCAGAAATCTCCCTATTCAAGTTTTCAAGTTGATTTCCTATATTTTTCAACAAGGTAGATTGTTCATTCATAGTTTTAGTAAACAATTGATTTTGCTCATATTGTGATTGCATAAAGTTTTTAGTGGATCTTTCAATTTCTAGCATCCTTTCCTCATATCTACCATAATCATTACCACTAGCAGGATATGGCCTATAGTTATTACCAGAGTTGTTCCTATAAGCATTGTTGTTGAAATTATTATTTTTAATGAAATTCACATCAACATTTTCTTCTTGAGCAACCAATGAAGCTAAAGGAACATTATTTGGATCAACATTAGATCTACCATTCACAAGCATAGACATAATCACATCAATCTTATCACTCAAGGAAGAGGTTTCTTCAACAGAATTTACCTTCTTACCTTGTGGAGCTCTTTCCGTGTGCCATTCAGAGTAATTTATCATCATATCATCAAGAAGTTTTGTAGCCGCCCCCAATGTGATGGACATAAAGGTACCTCCAGCAGCTGAATCCAATAAATTCCGCGAAGAAAAATTTAGTCCTGCATAGAAGGTTTGGATGATCATCCAAGTAGTCAGTCCATGGGTTGGGCAATTCTTTACCAAAGTTTTCATTCTCTCCCATGCTTGAGCAACATGTTCAATATCTAATTGTTTAAAATTCATTATGCTACTTCTCAAAGATATAATTTTAGCGGGAGGATAATATCTACCAATAAAAGCATCCTTGCATTTAGTCCATGAATCAATACTATTCTTAGGCAAAGATAGCAACCAATCTTTAGCTCTTCCTCTTAATGAGAAAGGAAACACTTTCAATTTAATAATATCACCATCTACATCTTTATACTTTTGCATTTCACAAAGTTCAACAAAATTATTGAGATGGGCAGCAGCATCATCAGAACTAGCACCAGAAAATTGATCTCTCATGACAAGATTTAGTAAAGCAGGTTTAATTTCAAAGAATTCTGCTGTAGTAGCAGGTGGAGCAATAGGTGTGCATAGGAAATCATTATTATTTGCATTTGTGAAGTCACACAACTTAGTATTTTCAGGGGTATTCATTTTAGCAACGGTAAATAAAACAAACTAGATAAAGTAAATGCAAGTAACTAATTTTTTTGTGTTGATATAGAGAGCAAGACAAGAAATAAAGTAAAACTAGCAACTAATTTTTTTGTATTTTGATTTAGTGCAGCAAACAAAGTAGTAAATAAAATAAAGCAAGACAAAACAAAGTAAAGAGATTGAGAAGTGGAGACTCCCCTTGCAGCGTGTCTTGATCCCCGGCAACGGCGCCAGAAATTTAGCTTGATACGCGTAGATGCACACGTCCGTTGGGAACCCCAAGTGGAAGGTATGATGCGTATAGAAGCAAGTTTCCCTCGTATGAAACCAAGGTTTAATCGAACCAGTAGGAGCCAAGAAGCACGTTGAAGGTTGATGGTCGCGAAATGTGATGCGGCGCAACACCAGGGATTCCTGCGCCAACGTGGAATCTGCACAACAAAACCAAAGTACTTTGCCCCAACGAAACAGTGAGGTTGTCAATCTCACCGGCTTGCTGTAACAAAGGATTAAACGTATCGAGTGGAAGATGTTTGCAAAGAAAACAGTAAACACAATTGCAGTAGATTGTATGCTATGTAAAGAATAGGACCGGGGTCCACAGTTCACTAGAGGTGTCTCTCCCATAAGATAAAAGCATGTTGGGTGAACAAATTACAGTCGGGCAATTGACAAATAGAGAAAGGCATAACAATGCATATACATGATATGATAAATATAGTGAGATTTAATTGGGCATTACGACAAGTACATAGACCGCCATCCAACTGCATCTATGCCTAAAAAGTCCACCTTCAGTTATCGTCCAACCCCATTCAGTATTAAGTTGCTAAGCAACAGACAATTGCATTAACTATGGTGCGTAATGTAATCAACAACTACATCCTTAGACATAGAATCAATGTTTTATCCCTAGTGGCAACAGCACATCCACAACCTTAGAACTTTCTGTCACTGTCCCAGATTTAATGGAGGCATGAACCCACTATCGAGCATAAATACTCCCTCTTGGAGTTAAGAGTACAAACTTGGCCAGAGCCTCTACTAATAACGGAGAGCATGCAAGATCATAAACAACACATAAACAATAGATTGATAATCACCATAATCATAGTACTCTCTATCCATCGGATCACGACAAACACAACATATAGTATTACAGATAGATGATCTTGATCATGTTAGGCAGCTCACAAGATCCAACAATGAAGCACAACAAGGAGAAGACGACCATCTAGCTACTGCTATGGACCCATGGTCCAGGGGTGAACTACTCACTCATCACTCCGGAGGCGATCATGGCGATGAAGAGTCCTCCGGGAGATGAATCCCCTCTCCGGCAGGGTGCCGGAGGCGATCTCCGAATCCCCCGAGATGGGATTCGCGGCGGCGGCGTCGTCTCGGAAGGTTTTCCGTATCGTGGCTCTCTGCACCGGGGGTTTCGCGACGGAGACTTTAAGTAGGCGGAAGGTCAACGCGGGGGCCACACGAGGGCCCAGGGGGCAGGCCGGCGCGGCCAAGGCCTGGGCCGCGCCGCCCTATCCCCTGGCTGCCTCGTGGCCCCACTTCGTTATCTCTTCGGTCTTCTGGAAGCTTCGTGCAAAAATAGGACCCTGGGCGAAAGTTTCGTCCAATTCCGAGAATATTTCCTTACTAGGATTTCTGAAACCAAAAACAGCAGAAACAAAGAACTGGCTCTTCGGCATCTTGTTAATAGGTTAGTTTCAAAAATGCATAAATATGACATATAATGTGCATAAAACATGTAGGTATCATCAATAAAGTAGCATGGAACATAAGAAATTATCGATACGTTGGAGACGTATCAACAACGTGCTAGGTGGGATAGAGAAGAAAATGAAAAACTAGCTAAAGAGAATAATGTAGCTAAAGTTTGGACTATTACCACCACTAGTAATGCTAATTCTTCACATGTTGCTGCACCTCCTACTATCAATGGTAATATAATTGGTGATGGCAATGTTTCTACTCCTAGTGCAAAGCGAACAAAACTGCCTGAAATTGCTAAAACTGCTGAAACTGCTTGTGATAAAACTGCTGAAATTTTTTCCAACCTTGGGAACAATGATCCCATTGCTGTAGCTCATAATGATTTAGACTTTGATGATTGCCACATCTCTGAAGTTATAAAGTTCTTACAAAAACTTGCTAAAAGTCCTAATGCTAGTGCTATAAATTTAGCCTTTACAAAACATATTACAAATGCTCTCATAAAAGCTAGAGAAGAGAAACTAAAACTTGAAACTTCTATTCCTAGAAAGTTAGAAGATGGTTGGGAGCCCATCATTAAAATGAAATTCAATGACTTTGAATGTAATGCTTTATGTGATCTTGGTGCAAGTATTTCTGTTATGCCTAAAAAGATTTATGATATGCTTGACTTGCCACCATTGAAGAATTGTTATTTGGATGTTAATCTTGCTGATAATGTTAAAAAGAAACCTTTGGGGAGGATTGATAATGTGCATATTACGGTTAACAATAACCTTGTCCCCGTTGATTTTGTTGTCTTGGATATCGAATGCAATGCATCTTGTCCTATTGTGTTGGGAAGACCTTTTCTTCGAACCGTTGGTGCTGTTATTGATATGAGGGAAGGTAATATTAAATATCAATTTCCTCTCAAGAAAGGTATGGAACACTTCCCTATAAAGAGAATGAAGTTGCCTTTTGATTCTATTATTAGAACAAGCTATGATGTTGATGCTTCTACTCTCGATGTTACTTGATTTGCACTTTCTGCGCCTAGCTGAAAGGCGTTAAAGAAAAGCGCTTATGGGAGACAACCCATGTTTTTACCTACAGCAATTTTTTGTTTTGTTGAGTCTTGGAAGTTGTTTACTACTGTAGCAACCTCTCCTTATCATGTTTTTGTGCCAAGTAAAGTTTCTATGTCAAAGTTGATGTTATATTTAGGATCGCTGCGCAGAAACAGCATTGCTGTCTGTCACGAATCTGGGCACAGTTCTCTGTAGAAAATTCGAAAAATATGCCAATTTACGAGCGTGATCCTCAGATATGTACGCAACTTTCATTAGTTTTGAGTTTTTCCATTTGAGCAAGTCTGGTGCCAGCTTTAAATTCGTCTTTACGGACTGTTCTGTTTTTGACAGATTCTGCCTTTTATTTCGCATTGCCTCTTTTGCTATGTCGGATTTATTTCTTTGATCCATTAATGTCCAGTAGCTTTATGCAATGTCCAGAAGTGAAAAGAATGTTTGTGTCATCTCTGAATGTATGAATTATTAATTGTGCACTAACCCTCTAATGAGTTTGCTTCAAGTTTGGTGTGAAGGAAGTTTTCAAGGGTCAAGAGAGGAGTATGATATACTATGATCAAGAGGAGTGAAAGCTCTAAGCTTGGGGATGCCCCGTGGTTCACCCCTGCATATTCTAAGAAGACTCAAGAGTCTAAGCTTGGGGATGCCCAAGGCATCCCCTTCTTCATCGACAACATCATCAGGTTCCTCCCGAAACTATATTTTTATTCAGTCACATCTTGTGTTCTTTACTTGGAGCGTCGGTTTGTTTTTGTTTTTGTTTTTGTTTGAATAAAATGGATCCTAGCATTCACTTTGTGGGAGAGAGACACGCTCCGTTGTTGCATATGGACACATGTGTCCTTAGGCTTTACTCATAATGTTCAAAGTTTCTTCTTCGTTAAATTGTTATATGGTTGGAATTGGAAAATGCTACATGTAGTAATTCTAAAATGTCTTGGATAATGTGATACTTGGCAATTGTTGTGCTCATGTTTAAGCTCTTGCATCATATGCTTTGCACCCATTAATGAAGAAATACATAGAGCTTGCTAAAATTTGATTTGCATATTTGGTTTCTCTAAGGTCTAGATAATATCTAGTATTGAGTTTTGAACAACAAGGAAGACGGTGTAGAGTCTTATAATGTTTACAATATGTCTTTTATGTGAGTTTTGCTGCACTTGTCCATCCTTGAGTTTGCTTCAAATAACGTTGCTAGCCTAAACCTTGTATCGAGAGGGAATACTTCTCATGCATCCAAAATCCTTGAGCCAACTATTATGCCATTTGTGTCCACCATACCTACCTACTACATGGTATTTCTCCGCCATTCCAAAGTAAATTGCTTGAGTGCTACCTTTAAAATTCCATCATTCACCTTTGCAATATATAGCTCATGGGACAAAATAGCCTTAAAAACTATCGTAGTATTGAATATGTACTTATGCACTTTATCTTTTATTAAGTTGCTTGTTGTGCGATAACCATGCTTCTGGGGAACGCCATCAACTATTGTTGAATATCATGTGAGTTGCTATGCATGTCCGTCTTGTCTGAAGGATCTATCATTTTAGTGGTTGGAGCATGCAAAATTGTTAGAGAAGAACATTGGGCCGCTAACTAAAGCCATGAATCATGGTTGAAGTTTCAGTTTTGGACATATATCCTCAATCTCATATGAGAATGATAATCATTGCTACATGCTTATGCATTTAAGAGGAGTCCATTATCTGTTGTCCATGTTGTCCCGGTATGGATGTCTAAGTTGAGAATAATCAAAAGCGAGAAATCCAAAATGCGAGCATTCTCCTTAGACCTTTGTACAGGCGGCATGGAGGTACCCCTTTGTGACACTTGGTTGAAACATGGCATGCGAAGATCCGGTAGTCCAAGCTAAGTAGGACGAGGTGCGGGCACTATTAGTATACTATGCATGAGGCTTGCAACTTGTAAGATATAATTTACATAACTCATATGCTTTATTACTACCGTTGACAAAATTGTTTCATGTTTTGAAAATAAAAGCTCTAGCACAAACAACAATCGATGCTTTCCTCTTGAAGGACCTTTCTTTTACTTTTATTGTTGAGTCGTTTTACCTATCCCTCCACCTTAAGAAGCAAACACTTGTGTGAATGTGCATTGATTCCTACATACTTGCATATTGCACTTGTTATACTACCTTATGTTGACAATATCCATGAGATATACATGTTATAAGTTGAAAGCAACCGCTGAAACTTAATCTTCCTTTGTGTTGCTTCAACACCTTTACTTTGATTTATTGCTTTATGAGTTAACTCTTATGCAAGACTTATTGATGCTTGTCTTGAAGTACTATTCATGAAAAGTCTTTGCTATATGATTCACTTGTTTACTCATGTCATTACCTTTGCTTTGATCGCTGCATTCATTACATATGTTTACAAATAGTATGATCAAGATTATGATGGCATGTCACTTCAAATTATCTTTGTTATCGTTTTACCTGCTCGGGACGAGCAGAACTAAGCTTGGGGATGCTGATACGTCTCCAACGTATCGATAATTTCTTATGTTCCATGCTACTTTATTGATGATACCTACATGTTTTATGCACATTATATGTCATATTTATGCATTTTCTGAACTAACCAATTAACAAGATGCCGAAGAGCCAGGTGTTTCTTGTTTTTGGTTTAAATCCTAGTAAGGAAATATTCTCGGAATTGGACGAAACTTTCGCCTGGGTCCTATTTTTGCACGAAGCTTCCAAGACCGAAGAGATAACGAGTGGGGCCACGAGGCAGCCGGGACAGGCGGCGCGGCCCAGCCCCGGCCGCGCGGCCCTACCCCCGGGCACCTCGTGTGGCCCCCGCGTTGACCTTCCGCCTACTTAAAGTCTCTGTCGCGAAACCCCCGTACCGAGAGCCACGATACGGAAAACCTTCCGGAGACGCGCCGCCGCGAATCCCATCTCGGGGATTCAGGAGATCGCCTCCGGCACCCTGCCGAGAGGGGATTCATCTCCCGAGGACTCTACACCGCCATGGTCGCCTCCGGAGTGATGAGTGAGTAGTTCACCCCTGGACCATGGGTCCATAGCAGTAGCTAGATGGTCGTCTTCTCCTTGTTGTGCTTCATTGTTGGATCTTGTGAGCTGCCTAACATGATCAAGATCATCTATCTGTAATTCTATATGTTGTGTTTGTCGGGATCCGATGGATAGAGAGTACTATGATTATGGTGATTATCAATCTATTGTTTATGTGTTGTTTATGATCTTGCATGCTCTCCGTTATTAGTAGAGGCTCTGGCCAAGTTTTTACTCTTAACTCCAAGAGGGAGTATTTATGCTCGATAGTGGGTTCATGCCTTCATTGACACCTGGGACAGTGACAGAAAGTTCTAAGGTTGTGATGTGCTGTTGCCACTAGGGATAAAACATTGATTCTATGTCTAAGGATGTAGTTGTCGATTACATTACGCACCATACTTAATGCAATTGTCTGTTGCTTAGCAACTTAATACTGAATGGGGTTCGGATGATAACCTGAAGGTGGACTTTTTAGGCATAGATGCAGTTGGATGGCGGTCTATGTACTTTGTCGTAATGCCCAATTAAAGCTCACTATATTTATCATATCATGTATATGCATTGTTATGCCTTTCTCTATTTGTCAATTGCCCGACTGTAATTTGTTCACCCAACATGCTTTTATCTTATGGGAGAGACACCTCTAGTGAACTGTGGACCCCGGTCCTATTCTTTACATAGCATACAATCTACTGCAATTGTGTTTACTGTTTTCTTTGCAAACATCTTCCACTCGATACGCTTAATCCTTTGTTACAGCAAGCCGGTGAGATTGACAACCTCACTTCGTTGGGGCAAAGTACTTGGGTTGTGTTGTGCAGGTTCCGCGTTGGCGCCGGAATCCCTGGTGTTGCGCCGCATCACATTTCGCGACCATCAACCTTCAACGTGCTTCTTGGCTCCTCCTGGTTCGATCAACCTTGGTTTCTTTCTGAGGGAAAACTTGCCACTGTGCGCATCATACCTTCCTCTTGGGGTTCCCAACGGACGTGTACATCTACGCGCATCAGCGACCGGAGTCGGGCAGGACACCGTAGATTCACTTCCCTGCATCTCGTGCGCCGCCACTCCCCTCCTCTACAGCTGATTCCATGGCGACCGGCGCTGCATCCGACCAATGGGGGCAATGGCGATGGAGAGGTCTCGTCATGCGCTGGGACACGTGCCGGTCATGCTCCCCGTCGGCCGCCGCACGCAGGCAAGCTGCGCGAGCAGGGGAAAGGCGGGCGAGCTCGTCCGGGTGTCGCGGGAGGAGCGTGGGAGGAGAAGGCAAGCAAAAATGGAGCGGAGGAGAGGCGGGTGAGCTCGACCGGGTCAACGCCGATGTGCCCGTGGTCTGGCGCCGGTGACAGGTGTGGACGGTTAGAGAGCACCCATGGGGAGAAGAGATGGGAATCTTATCCCTTCGGTCATTTTACAAATCGATCCTAAAGGTTATAAAATTATTGTAGTGAGGTTCAATCGTTCTATTTCAGCCACGTGGACCTGACAGGTGGGGCCGAATGTTCAGAAAACGGCTTAACAAGGCTAATTGGTAGAATCAGTGCTCCACGTCTCACGTCTCGACCAAGCCTCAAGAGTGGTAGTTATGTGTCGCCTTGCCCAATGTTGGTAGTTTTCAGACATAACCGCCTATAATGTGGTAGTTCCTCGTCATTTACTCCCAATAGGGCCTCTAGAGAATATGATGGGTGGATGGGCCCAAGCGATGTGTCAAATAAGAAATCTCAACCAGCCTTGCACCAAAGGTAATACAGGAGCCAGCACCACCCAGGACACCGATCAGTAAACTTTCTTTGTTTATAAATAACTTCCTATTCTATCTAATTAGATGGCAGAGCGCCTAAATTTTCCTCATAAAAATACAGTTGCCAGCACAATGCTACTAGATATACAGTTGATATGGAAAAAGAAAAATACCTTATATTTTAGCGGGGAAATTGAGAATATAAGCATTGAAGTCAAGCTGCAGAGGTACCTTGTGCTCATTAAGGAAATGGTAGATGCCAAAATTGTGTTGAATATATAAGCAAATATCCATATGAAATAATTCGAACAAGTAATTGATAAATCATGACTATGTAAACAAATAAACTAAACGTGCAGTCTAGTAAAATAGATGAACAGATCACATCTAAAGTAGACAAACCGATCGCATCTACCACATATACTAGAAGAAGAAACTCTAACAGAAACTGAAAGAGAAACGACATGATCACATACTTCACAGCAGCGTCGTTGTCGCCCATGTTGAGGTTGTCGAAGAAGTCGCTGAGATCCGGGAAGAAGTTGTCGGTGTGGAGGAACTCGTCGTCCGATGACGACGTCGTGATGCCAGTAGTCGCGCCGGAGCGCTCCCCAAAAACCTGATTGCCCCTCACCCGTACAGGTTCACGAGAGGCAGGGTTCCGGAGGCCTACTGTCCCGGCAGTCGGTGCACGCCGACGGACGGGATGAGGAAGACGAAGGCGGCGGCGCAATGAACTGGAAACAGGTAGTCGCATATGTGTCACGTACAGGCTAGGGTTCTCGTCCGCGCTTATATAGTGCGGTTCGGGAAGGTCGTGAGGCGCAGCCCACGTCCGAGTCGGCACAGCCACGATCCAGAAAATCCGGAAGGCAAAACGGCTGAGTAACGCGTCCGTTAATGACTCAGAATTGATTACACAATTAATTTCCCAAACAGCAAAAAGATAAGCTCGGCTCGGCGAGATTCCCGCAACCCGCGGCGCGTCGTGACGTGTCGTGACGAGGCGAGGCGTGGCGAGGCGGGCGGCGGAGGAGGAGGAGTGCGCGAGGGCTCTCTCTCTTCTCACTCACTTACTAGGACTAGAACAGCCCACCTTATATACCACTCCAACTCTCTCCCAACTAGCAATGTGGGACTAAACTTTAGCTCCCACTAGTGCTGCCACTGATTATTGGAATGGGCCATGTGAGTTTCAGAATTTGATAATGGGCCATGGGCCAAAGGCCAAATGCCCAAAATTCCAGCAATCCCCCACAAACTCTCATTGGCACATCTCATCAGTAAGTTTCCAGAACATTGTTTTATATACCGGTATGTCGTGGAGACTGTTAAGTTGAACTTCCACTTAAAGCTTCATATTACACTAGATTGCAACTTGGATAGTGGACTATGCCTTGAACTACAAGTTTTCTGCGCACTAGCTTCATACAAAGCCTAGACCGATACTAGGCTGCCGCGAGGCTTCCTCGCGGTTTGGAGCTTATACGTCATACTCCAGGGCCTTTCATGAGTTTACTAGAGAGCACCCAACTCTCATAGATTGCGACGTTTAACAATCAGACTCATATAGGTGTGTTCTTCAAAAGATGTTCTGCAGGACAACATCTCTGCTAAAATAAGCCACTTAGAACACATTAAGATAATTATCAACCTGCCATGCAGATTAGGAGAGTATTGCATCTTACGGAGTGGTAAAATTGCTATAGGGATATATACTCTCCTCCCAGCTGACCAACAGCTTGTCTCCCAGTTCTAATTCACGGGATCTCCGATCACATAGAGTGGGTTACCACCGTGGACAGCTCATAGTGTGGGTCTCATACCCATCTCCCTCGATGCATTTTCTATCACATTTCGTGATAGTCCCTTTGTGAAGGGGTCTGCCAGGTTTCTAGACGTATGGATATAATCCAACGCTATAACTCCGGAGTTTCTCATTTTCCTGACAGTTTTCAATCTCCTCTTCACATGCCTTGATGACTTCATATTATCCTTAGAACTGTTTACTTTGACGATCACAGTTTGATTATCACAGTTCATAGGAATAGCGGGTATTGGTTTCTCAACCACAGGTAAGTCCATCAAGAGCTCACGAAGCCACTCTGCTTCAACAGTGGCTGTGTCTAATGCTGTGAGTTCTGCTTCCATAGTTGACCTCGTAATGATGGTCTGCTTGCAAGACTTCCAGGAAACAGCGCCACCTCCAAGTGTAAACAAATAACCACTTGTGGCCTTAGTCTCATCAGCATCAGATATCCAATTTGCATCACTATAACCCTCAAGTACCCTTGGATACCCAGTGTAGTGAATGCCATAACTCGCAGTGCCTTTCAAATAGCGCAAAACTCTCTCAAGAGCATGCCAATGAACATCTCCAGGTCTAGACACAAAACGGCTGAGTTTACTTACAGCAAAGGAGATGTCAGGCCTCGTGGCGCTGGCTAAATACATAAGCGAGCCAATGATCTGCGAATATCGCAATTGATCTCTAGCAATTCTTTTATTCTTACGAATTATCACACTAGGATCATAAGGCGTTGGAGAAGATTTGCAGTCGCTATACCCGAAGCGACTCAGGATCTTTTCCACATAGTGGGACTGAAGCAATGTAATCCCACCATCGTCATCCTTCAGCAGCTTGATGTTTAAGATCACATCAGCTACTCCCAAGTCCTTCATCTCAAAACAGCGAGATAGGAACTCCTTGACCTCCTTAATTACAGTAAGGCTGGTCCCAAATATCAATATGTCATCGACATAGAGACAAAGAATAACTCCCTCGCCCCCACCATGGCGATAGTATACACACTTGTCAGCTTCGTTTACAACAAAGCCTTCAGCGGTTAAAGTTCTTTCAAACTTCTCATGCCACTGCTTAGGCGCTTGCTTAAGCCCATACAAAGACTTCAGTAATTTACACACCTTTCCTTCTTGACCATCTACTACAAATCCATCAGGCTGCTCCATATAAATTTCCTCTTCAAGCTCTCCATTTAGGAAAGCAGTCTTAACATCCATTTGATGAACGAGAAGACCATGTGAGGCAGCCAAGGATAGTAGCACTCGTATGGTGGTCAATCTGGCAACAGGTGAGTATGTATCAAAGAAATCTTCACCTTCTTTCTGGGTATAACCCTTGGCCACAAGACGTGCCTTGTACTTTTCAATAGTACCATCAGGCCTAAGCTTTTTCTTGAACACCCACTTGCATCCTACAGGTTTGCACCCATAAGGACGATCAGTAACCTCCCAAGTTCCATTGGCTAAGATGGAATCCATCTCGCTACGGACAGCTTCCTTCCAGTAGTCAGCATCCTGAGATGCATAGGCTTCTGAAATAGAAGTGGGAGTATCATCCACGAGGTACACAATGAAATCATGACCAAAAGACTTTGCAGTCCTCTGTCTCTTGCTCCTTTTGGGAGCTTCATTGTCATCCTCCACAGGATTATCAAAGTGTTCTATAGCCATGGTAGGTTCAGGAAATAATTCCTGAGTAGATGAACTGGGCATCTCCTGAATTGATGAGCTAGACGTTTCCTTCATAGGAAAGATATCCTCAAAGAAAGTCGCATCATTCGACTCCATAATTGTACCAACATGCATGTCGGGTACCTCAGATTTTACTATCAAAAATCTATAGCCAATGCTATGAAAAGCATATCCCAGAAGAACACAATCCACGGTTTTTGGTCCAAGCTTGCGCTTCTTGGGTATTGGCACATTTACTTTCGCCATACAACCCCAAGTTCGTAGGTAAGAGAGTTTCAACCTTTTCCTTTCCCATTCCTCAAACGGGGTAAGGGTTTTGTTCTTTGTGGGGACACGGTTTAGGACATGACATGCAGTCAATATCGCCTCCCCCCACCATGCCTTGGATAGACCCGATGTATCTAACATGGCGTTAACCAAATCAGTTAGAGTACGGTTCTTTCTTTCGGCCACCCCATTTGACTGAGGTGAGTAGGGAGGCGTCCTCTCATGGATAATACCATGTTCCGCACAAAAAGAATCAAACTCGTTGGAAAAATACTCTCCACCACGATCAGACCTTAGCCGCTTGATTTTTCGATCAAGTTGGTTTTCTGCTTCAGCTTTAAAGATTTTGAAGTAATTAAGAGCTTCATCTTTAGATTTCAGGAGGTACACATAACAATATCGAGTAGAGTCATCAATTAAAGTCATGAAGTATCTTTTCCCTCCTTTTGTCAATTCGCCATTCATTTCACAAAGATCCGAATGTATAAGCTCCAGCGGTGCCAAGTCTCTTGCCTCCGCAGTCTTGTGAGACTTACGTGGTTGCTTAGCTTGCACACATACTTGGCACTTGGATTTCTTGACAATAGCAAATTTCGGAATTATATTCATATTCGCTAGCCGCGTCATGCACCCAAAATTAATATGACAAAGTCGTGAATGCCAAATATCGGACTCACTATCATTGCAAACATGATTAATAATTTGAGTACATATGTCTGACAGAGATAAGCGGAACAAGCCTCCGCACACATAACCCTTTCCAACAAATTGTCCACACTTGGAAATTACAACTTTATTGGACTCAAAAACCAACTTAAAACCATCTCGACATAAAAGCGATCCGCTAACGAGATTCTTATTAATGGAGGGAACGTGCTGCACATTCTTCAGCTGGATGGTCTTTCCCGAAGTAAACTTCAGATCCACCGTACCAACACCACGAACAGAAGCACGTGAGCCGTTTCCCATCAGCACGGAGCAAGTCCTTGCAACCTGATAAGAAGAAAACATAGAGACATCAGAACATACATGTGTATTGGCTCCGGTGTCTATCCACCAATCAGGAGAATTACATATTGAAAGGACAGTAGGAGAAATACCGTACCCAACGTCCTTCATTTCAGTATCAACACCAATAACAACATTTGCGGACTTGCCGCTGTTCCCACGCCGATCATGGCGTTCTGGGCAATCAGGAGCCCAATGTCCAGGAGCGCCACAAACATGGCAATTCCCTTTCTTCTTATAAGGAGTCTTCTTCTTGAAGTTGGTTGAGTTAGAGGCTTTGTTCTTCTCGTCAAACTTGCCTTTTCCATTGTTCTTATTCTTAGACTTGTGGGATTGGAAGTTTTTCTTCTGTACCACATTGGCACTAGAACCTCCCTCAAAACTACGAGCGCGTGTGTCCTTTGCTCTCGCCTTCTCTTCCACATGAAGCGAGCCAATGAGATCCGAAACGGAAAACTCTTGTCTCTTATGTTTCAGAGAAGTAGCAAAGTTCCTCCATGAAGGAGGAAGCTTGGCAATAATGCCACCGGCCACAAACTTGTCCGGTAAGGTACACTTAAACTGCTCGAGTTCTTTGGCAAGGGACTGAATCTCATGAGCCTGCTCAACCACGGAGCGCTCATCAGTCATCCTGTAGTCATAGTATTGCTCCATGACATACAGTTCAGTGCCAGCGTCCGAGACCCCAAATTTGGCCTCGAGCGCATCCCACGCATCTTTACCATGGTCGAAAGCCATGTACGGGTCAACAATGTTGTCCCCAAGAATGCTGAACAAGGCCGCCTTAAACATGGCGTCGACCTTCTCAAACTTTTCCTGCTCCTCTGCAGAGAGAGGCCCCTCAGGTCTAGCATCTGTGGCGCTAAAACAACCTAGGTTTGTAAACCATAGAACTGCCTTTGTGCGCCACCTCTTGTAATGCATACCATCAAAGAGGGGAGGTCGAGTAGCGGCAGCAACGCTGCTTGAATTGATTTGCCTAATATCAGGTTTTTGGATTGTTGAATATATAAGCAAATATCCATATGAAATAATTCGAACAAGTAATTGATAAATCATGACTATGTAAACAAATAAACTAAACGTGCAGTCTAGTAAAATAGATGAACAGATCACATCTAAAGTAGACAAACCGATCGCATCTACCACATATACTAGAAGAAGAAACTCTAACAGAAACTGAAAGAGAAACGACATGATCACATACTTCACAGCAGCGTCGTTGTCGCCCATGTTGAGGTTGTCGAAGAAGTCGCTGAGATCCGGGAAGAAGTTGTCGGTGTGGAGGAACTCGTCGTCCGATGACGACGTCGTGATGCCAGTAGTCGCGCCGAGCGCTCCCCAAAAACCTGATTGCCCCTCACCCGTACAGGTTCACGAGAGGCAGGGTTCCGGAGGCCTACTGTCCCGGCAGTCGGTGCACGCCGACGGACGGGATGAGGAAGACGAAGGCGGCGGCGCAATGAACTGGAAACAGGTAGTCGCATATGTGTCACGTACAGGCTAGGGTTCTCGTCCGCGCTTATATAGTGCGGTTCGGGAAGGTCGTGAGGCGCAGCCCACGTCCGAGTCGGCACAGCCACGATCCAGAAAATCCGGAAGGCAAAACGGCTGAGTAACGCGTCCGTTAATGACTCAGAATTGATTACACAATTAATTTCCCAAACAGCAAAAAAGATAAGCTCGGCTCGGCGAGATTCCCGCAACCCGCGTCGTGTCGTGTCGTGGCGAGGCGGGCGGCGGAGGAGGAGGAGTGCGCGAGGGCTCTCTCTCACTCACTTACTAGACTAGAACAGCCCACCTTATATACCACTCCAACTCTCTCCCAACTAGCAATGTGGGACTAAACTTTAGCTCCCACTAGTGCTGCCACTGATTATTGGAATGGGCCATGTGAGTTTCAGAATTTGTAATGGGCCATGGGCCAAAGGCCAAATGCCCAAAATTCCAGCAAATTGTGCCAAATAAGCTCAGGCTAGTAGGCCAAGAAGCAATGATAGTTGCAGAGAGAAATGCACACATATGATATAATGTACATTTTGGTTCACTTGAAACTGCACACCTAAGAACATGTGGAAACTTTACAGGAAGAAACAGCATATCGCCGAGCGAAGTATGCAGGCTTGTTGATGGTAGACTAGCCAGCTTTGAGCCACACTCAGCTCCATAAGCCAAGACAGATGGCAAGAATATGATGATTGCACAGTAAAAATGCTAGAATTTATTTTGTGATGCACTAGTAGAAACTACAAATTAGAGAGGCGTGACTTATCCATGTAAGAAACATTGTCTTGCATTATCAGAAAATGTCACTGACTGTGAGATTTACATAGTTACATGTATGTAAATTTAAACACTATTTGACAACCAATAATCTTACAGCTTGAAGTGCTCGATGAGAGCTTTGCTGGCAAGGTCTCGTTTAAAGAACGCCCCTAAGAATTCGGACATGGTGAAACTCCTGTACTTTGGTGGGTTTTCTGAAGAAGCCAGCTCTGGCAATGGTCCATAAAACACTGACTCCCCTCTCTTCCCAGGATTGAAGAAAACAGCAACAGATACTCTGGCTTCTTCACATGAATTCATTACCACCCTGTGTTCCACACTCTTGTACTTATCGTTGGACATTATCTGATAAAAACACAGGTAAACAAAATTAGCTACAGAGATATATTATGAAACTGTCTCTCAAAGTTGAGCACCATGGACGGGTCCAGTGCGGGGGCTATGGGGGCCACTCCCCATCCCCCAAACTATTTACAAATAAAAGTTACTTCATATATGTGCTGCATGTTTAATATAATCTAGGCCAACAATTCAACAAACACGAAAAGAAATTTAATGAACAATAATCATCTTCATCATTGTGGATGTGATGGGACTTACTTTTCAGCTTAATAACATTATTAATGACATGGAAGGAGATGGTAGGGTCAAGATTAATAAAAAATCATGTTAAGTGTTCCATTGAACTTAATGAAACAAAATAAAATGGTCCCACATTTACAAATAATGCTGCTTCTTTTGAACTGTTGTGCATCATTGATTCAACGTGAAGCTAGTGAATAGCAGTCTACGATTTATTATAGACAGAGAATTGTTAGACTGGACTGATTCTAAATGTGTTCTATTTCAGCAACAGCTTCTGTTCAACATTCAGCGTCAAATACTTCAGGTGGATACCCAACATGCAGCAAAAGTGACACCAACTGTGACTTGAAAGCATCTGTGGGCCTGTGCTACATGGTGCTCAATACGTTTTTCTAACATTCTTAATGTGACAGTAACGTTTCTTTCGGTTTGAAGTTGGAAATATCCAAATGCTCACAAGCTAAAGTAAATTAGTAGACATCTGAAAGTATTTAAAAAGTATTCGAAGGTTGTTCCTAATTCATCTGTTTTTAGCAGACTTGGTAGAACATATGCTAATCGAGTTACTGAATTCAGTTGTGCAAGCATTTGGACATTAACAGAGTTCATTTTACCTGCAATAGATCCCCGACATTGATCACGAGGGCACCGGGTACAGGCTTCGCATCCACCCAATAGCTCTCGCCGTCCTCGTTGGTGTGCTTGACCTGAAGGCCGCCGACGCCATCCTGCGCAAGGACGGTGAGCACGCCGGGGTCGGTGTGCGGGACCAATCCCATGGTCCGATCAGGCTCGGGGCAGACGGGGTAGTAGTGGCAGACCATGACCTTCCCTTCGAGGCAGGAGGCCTCCTCCAGCGTCGCCTCCGGGAGCCCGAGCCCCTCGGAGAGCAGCGCCATCACGGCGCTGGCCACGGCGGTGGTGTGCACTTCCCACTCGAGGATCTCCGAGCGGCACACCGGCGGGATGCGTTCTGTGTCGAGGCGCATAGGCCCGAACCCCAGCTGGATGGTGTCCCGCCAGCTGGCGGCGGGGGAGCGGAACAGATCTACGTTGGACGAGTAGGAGACCCCGCCGCCCATGGCGCGGCCGTAGTGCGTGGCGCGCTCGGGGGCGGGGAGCTCGTGGAAGGCGCGCACCGCGGCGAGGACCTTGGCGGGGTAGTCGGCGGGGACGAGGGCCTCGTAGTTGACGAGGTAGAAGAAGCCCCAGTCGCGGGCGGCCGCCGCGGCGGCGGCGGCGGCGAGGGGCGCGGGGAGGGAGAGGTCGACGACGGGGATGGAGACGCCGGGAGGAGCGAGCGGGACGGTGGCGTAGGGGTCCGGGTGGACGAAGAGGTCCGGGACGGTGGAGACGCCGGACTCGACGAGGCCGCGGACGCCCGTGCGGGACTCGTCGAAGGCCTTGAGGAGGGCGGCGCGGCCGGAATCGGGGGCGGCGGCGGCGGCGGACGCCATGATCGTCGGGTTGCGTGCGCCGGATGACTTGGACGAGTGGAGACGAGAAGGATGTTTGTGGGTAGTGTGCAATTGGGAAGACTTGTTATCCGTTCCCCATTGTAAGTGGTAGAACCCTCGCCGTGTGCTCGACGTGCCGGCCGGGCGGGCGGCGGTGATTTGAGGCGAGCGAACCGGTGACACGCGCGCCTGGGTCTTTAATTAATTCGCGATTGGATGGGTCAGATTCGCGCGCGTGCTGCTTGACTTTGAGGTCAAGGACGCCAGACGGAGGGACGAAAGCGACTGATGGAGTCCGTGCCTCATCGACTCGCGGAAAGGAATTTTGATCGATCGGTTAATTAAGGCTCGGTCGGTACATGGGTCACCTCCCTAAGAGCAATTTCAATAGTACTCCCTCCGTCCACAAATAAGTGTACATGCGGAGTTTTCAAGATAAATTATGAAGTGAAGTGAAATTGCATTGGGAAGATGCATCTCTCCACTTTAATTATTTCACCTCCAATGAGCTAAGTGTTTGTAGAAAACAAGAAGAACATGTGCTTAATATTATCGGGTTTGATTTTCGATGATGAGAGAGAAGCAATTAAAGTCACGGAAGATAGAGACACTCACAAAGCTTAGAAATTTAGATGTCCACTTATTTGTGGACGGAGTGGAGTATAATCTTGACTATAACAAGACGCCACGTCATTCAGTAATGTCACATATATTAATATGATAATACCATAAGAATGACTACTTTACTAACACATGTCCACCATTCACTCTCACAAAGTGCGAGCACGTGCAGAGCTGGCTATCGATAGAATTCTCTTCTCTCTCCCCTTCTCTCTCCTCCAACTCATCTAAGATATATTATTTAATGTCTTATAGCCAGCTGACTGGACTCTATTGTACTTGCTCTAATTCGCGATTGACTCACTCGGCCAGTCGGTGGATTTGATCCAAACCACTTTGCGAAATCACTTCAGCTTTTTCAAAGGCAGCTCCAACTTCCAATGCAAGCCTATCAATCAATTACCCATCCATAGATACTTCAACAAATTTCGCCTTCAATTACCAAGGTGTGACCATTTGGGCGCAATGAACACCGGCGTCGTTCTTTCCTCGAAACGTATTCTTGAGCTCTAGTCGGATACTGCCGTTCAAAGGCCCTTGAGAGGACTGTATGTTGCTCCGAGCTTCTTAGAGTCATGGTCCTTCTCCGGAGGCTGCTGCTATCAGTTGTGACGCGGCATTTTGCTCTATATTGCAGATCCGCGCCACCCTTGGCTTTAGATCGGGCAAGTTGAATCGTCTGTTGTATTTGTCGTAGTAGGGAGTGCTCTCTCTCAGTTTCTCTCAAATTAATCGACAATTGTAAGGTGATTGTCTCCGGTTTTTCTTTTGAGCTCAATACAATGACTCGTAGCTCTCCTGCCGGTTTTTGATACAAAATTATTCAATCTTTCAAATATAAGAGACTTGCTTTTTTTCTTTCGAATAAAAAGACTACCCTTTTTCTACATACATCTGTATCTAGGCAAAACGGAGCCTCTTTTTTCCAAAGAAAAATAATAGTACATAATGCTGTAGTGAGCTGAAATAGCCTACCAAAACGTCTTGTCAAAGTACATTTTTACGCATGAGGGCTGTATAAGTTTCTCGTTCCTGCTCGTCGTTATACACTATACGGGTACGGTGTTCACCAATCGGCTAGTGAACCTTGCAACTTAAGAATTTTTGATGACTCGTTAGAACAGTACTCCGCTAGACGGACAAAAACGTACCTGCACCATTCTCATGTCCATTCGCCTCCTGATCGTCAACACCTGCAACACCACCCACGGCAGCTCCATAACCACCAACGCGGCCAGCACAGGCATCGGCGCCTCTTCCTAAAGCTGCCCCTCTTCCACGAGCTCCGCGTCGAGCAGAACCTCCATGTCTAGCCGCAGCTCCACAACCAGGGAACACGACGCCGGAGATCGAACAGAGGGACACCATCAGCTTCGGGCTCATGCTCGCTGCCGCTCCTATCGTGGCTTGGCTCGCCGACAAACAGACGGCCATGTCCAAGTCCAGCCGCAGCTCCATGCCCAGCCGCCGCAGCTCCGCAACCAGCGCACCGGCCGCGGCCACATACCGGTGGACACAAACACGTGGTCGAACAAAGGGACACGATCACTGTCGCTCATGTCGTGCCTCGCACGACGTGGAACGGAGGTCAGCTGTGCCCGCGTCCTGGGTTGCTTGGCTCGCCTACGAACATAGGGCCATATGTCCAACTCCCGCACTGCTCGTGTCGCCGCCGAACGGAGGGCCATGACCGGCCGCGTCCATCGCTGCTCGACTTGCCATGGTACCGCACCTCCGCGATCCACCGTGTCGCAGCTCGAAGACCGGTGAGGGCGAGAGTGCCCCGTTCTCTCGGCCCTTCCATGTGGGACGGAGTGCTAGCTCACTGGCAAGGCTTGCGAGTGCGCAGCCAGCCCGCCCGGGTTCGAGTCCCAACGGGACCGAATTAAACGGGGTGTTATCCAGCGCGTATAAATTCGCTGCTGGAGAGGTCTCATCATCTATCTAACAATGTATAGCCAAGGGAGGAAATCTTCCCCCATTGGTCAACTTTTTTTCATCCGGGGTGGAGTTCAAGTCCCCCATTATCTTCATCGACGTTGTCCTCTGCTAAAATAAATCAAACACCATAAGAATCGGTTCATCTAACTGCAAGCATGACGAGAAGGAGAAGAGAAGATGGATTACCTCCATCACTCTCGACCTGGAAAAAACACACCAGCTAGTTCCCAAACTCTGCACAAAAGTCATCAAGATCATCCCAATTTAGGTCCACGATCACCAGGGTTTAAGGAAGAACCAGAGTAAGAACGAGGAGAATAAGATGACAAGTCAATCCATGGCGCCATCCTCTGATATAAGACTTCCAAAATTTGGGCTTCAAACACACTTTGCCTCCATCTAATCGCTAGATCTTCATCCGGACCGTGCAATTTGGGGTTGATCCGTGGCAAATCAATCTCCCCAATACTAGATGATAAGTTGGTTCCTCTTTGATTGGGCAGCAAAATTTGCTCCGGATCTATAGAAGCATTGAAGGATGCACGGGAGCAATAGAGGCCGGGCACGCTCGGCGACGACCCAGGAGCGAGAAACGAAGAGTTCGTGCAAATCTTGTGGCGCTGCCATTAATCACCCCCTTGCATGCACGACTTAAAACTCCTCCTTTAATTGTATTTCCTTACTTGCACGGACTCTCGTTTCTCGCTAAGGTGGAGGAAAGAGAAAGATGAAAAAAGATTTTGCCCTTTCTTAGCTAAGAGATGATCTCTTATCACAATCTCTCTCACCACATATTTAGGATGTCTCGTTACTAAAGATACGACTAAAAACTAATTCATTGTACATCATATTTTAGTGTTATATCCAGATTACGTGGCAGGATTAAGATAAAACGGTCTTATCAACCATTACACATGCCCTTAGAATTAGAGAGGTTCACAAAATTAGGCTTGACTTGATAATTAATACCGACTTAATTACCGTCAGTTTTTGGAAACAAGCAGCGCCCACCTCTCCCTCTTAATAGCATTAGCCATGCAAAACGGTTTCTGCTTCCCATCTCTCGCCTCCTTCGTTGAGCCAATCGCTATTAACCTTGGTCACAACGCTTAACATAGAAACCCAATAAACCAGTATAGAGGGAGTACTAAAGATTGATGTGCATACGGTAATTGTATGGAAAAGAAAAGGATTCAACATTTGATTGGCAATGTTGACCGGCTCCTTGAAGGCAGCGCCAAGGTGAGCCCTGGGGGCGATCAGCTCATCCTCCTGCACACCGAGGACGCGCCGGTACACATTCTTCAAATCCGGTGCGTGGCGCCTATGGCCTCATACAGAAAAAAAAAACATGTCCAGAAGCATAAATCGCTACAACCTCTATTTTTTTTTACTTCGCCATTCTTTAGTTAAATCAAGCTTTATCAAGTTTGATAAAAAGTGTAAGGAAAAAATATCAACAATCATAATACCAAATGCATATATAATATAAAAATATGTTTTATATAGCGACTCGAATAATATAGATTTTACATTGTAGTTGTTGATATTTTTATCCTAACTATTTAGTCAAACTTTATAAAGTTTGACTTCAACTAAATCTAGAACACGAACTAATTGTAAACACTACGGGAAAATCAGGCCGCCATGCAGTTGCTTTGGTGAGCTGCTGACGGCAAAGATTTCTTTGCCGTGCGTAGCAAGAAGAGCCCACGGCAAAGCAAAAATGCACGGCAAAGAATTAGAGCAGCGCACGGCAAAGAAACATAGCACGGCAAAGAAAGATATGGCGCACGGCAAAGTAGTTCCTCACGGCAAAGAATGGGAGCAGCGCACGGCAAAGATTTTAAGACGGCAAAGTCCCTGCAAGCCGCACGGCAAAGAAACAGCGCACGGCAAAGGAAAAAATGCACTGCCGTGCCCGCCCCTTTGCCGTGCAGACAGACCAGTTGCACGGCAAAGGGTCCTTTGCCGTGCGCTTCTCCCTTTGCCGTGCGCCAATATACATTTTATTTGTTTTTCTAACTATTTTATTTCATCTACTACTTATATTTATTTTGTTAATTAGTTTTTCTTTTTGATGACTATTTATTACACTATGTGAAATACAAAATTAGTCTCCATGCTCATCCCCCACATATATCAGGGTTCCGGTGCTCCGGCGGCCGTCCCCCTCCTTCCCCCCAAAACAGCGGGACGGCGGGTCTACCCCCTAGATTTCTCCGCGCGAGGTTCCACGAATATACCTTTTCATAGGTTTAGGTTTGTTTAGTCCATGGACATATGGAAAACCATGTGTGGCACCCTTTGGCACAGTCTAGCCCCCGATATACCCGCGGAGGGACACTTCACCGTACACGTCCAGGAATCTGTTAAGTGTTATCGCCCGAAGTTGAGGAATGTCAGACCGGGGATCCATGCCATGCACCATTTGGTGAATTACACCTAGCATCACACTTTGACACATAGAATAGGTCCACATGCAAGGTTTGGTGGGGTTCCGGTGCTCCGGCGGTCGTTCTCCCCCTCCTCCCCCAAAAGAGCGGAACGTGTGCCCCGGCGGGTCTACCCCCTAGATTTCTCCGCGCGAGGGTGCACCAATGTAACTTTTCATTCTTTTAGGTTTTTTAGGACATATACACATGGAGAACCAAGATTGGGACCCTTTGGCACATACATACCCACAGCTAGAGCCATTATCACATGATCGAGGGTGTGCCTGATCTACTGGTTAGTGTTTGGTGTAGGGTTAGGGCTAGGGTCTAGGGTTTAGGGGAGCTACTTTTGCAGTGTTAGACCTTGCACCACACTTTGACACATATCATAGGCCCACATGCAAGGTTTGGTGGGGTTCCGGTGCTCCGGCGGTCGTTCTCCCCTCCTTCCCCCAAAAGAGCGGAACGTGTGCCCCGGCGGGTCTACCCCCTAGATTTCTCCGCGCGAGGGTGCACCAATGTAACTTTTCATTCTTTTAGGTTTGTTTAGGACATATACACATGGAGAACCAAGATTGGGACCCTTTGGCACATACATACCCGCAGCTCGAGCCATTATCACATGATCGAGGGTGTGCCTGATCTACTGGTTAGTGTTTGGTGTAGGGTTAGGGCTAGGGTCTAGGGTTTAGGGGAGCTACTTTTGCAGTGTTAGACCTTGCACCACACTTTGACACATATCATAGGCCCACATGCAAGGTTTGGTGGGGTTCCGGTGCTCCGGTCGTTCTCCCCCTCCTTCCCCCAAAAGAGCGGAACGTGTGCCCCGGCGGGTCTACCCCCCTAGATTTCTCCGCGCGAGGGTGCACCAATGTAACTTTTCATTCTTTTAGGTTTGTTTAGGACATATACACATGGAGAACCAAGATTGGGACCCTTTGGCACATACATACCCGCTCGAGCCATTATCACATGATCGAGGGTGTGCCTGATCTACTGGTTAGGGTTAGGTGTAGGGTTAGGGCTAGGGTCTAGGGTTTAGGGGAGCTACTTTTGCAGTGTTAGACCTTGCACCACACTTTGACACATATCATAGGCCCACATGCAAGGTTTGGTGGGGTTCCGGTGCTCCGGCGGTCGTTCTCCCCCTTCCCCCAAAAGAGCGGAACGTGTGCCCCGGCGGGTCTACCCCTAGATTTCTCCGCGCGAGGGTGCACCAATGTAACTTTTCATTCTTTTAGGTTTGTTTAGGACATATACACATGGAGAACCAAGATTGGGACCCTTTGGCACATACATACCCACAGCTAGAGCCATTATCACATGATCGAGGGTGTGCCTGATCTACTGGTTAGTGTTTGGTGTAGGGTTAGGGCTAGGGTCTAGGGTTTAGGGGAGCTACTTTTGCAGTGTTAGACCTTGCACCACACTTTGACACATATCATAGGCCCACATGCAAGGTTTGGTGGGGTTCCGGTGCTCCGGCGGTCGTTCTCCCCCTCCTTCCCCCAAAAGAGCGGAACGTGTGCCCCGGCGGGTCTACCCCCCTAGATTTCTCCGCGCGAGGGTGCACCAATGTAACTTTTCATTCTTTTAGGTTTGTTTAGGACATATACACATGGAGAACCAAGATTGGGACCCTTTGGCACATACATACCCGCAGCTCGAGCCATTATCACATGATCGAGGGTGTGCCTGATCTACTGGTTAGGGTTAGGTGTAGGGTTAGGGCTAGGGTCTAGGGTTTAGGGGAGCTACTTTTGCAGTGATAGACCTTGCACCACACTTTGACACATATCATAGGTCCACATGCAAGGTTTGGTGGGGTTCCGGTGCTCCGGCGGTCGTTCTCCCCTCCTTCCCCCAAAAGAGCGGAACGTGTGCCCCGGCGGGTCTACCCCCCTAGATTTCTCCGCGCGATGGTGCACCAATGTAACTTTTCATTCTTTTAGGTTTGTTTAGGACATATACACATGGAGAACCAAGATTGGGACCCTTTGGCACATACATACCCGCAGCTCGAGCCATTATCACATGATCGAGGGTGTGCCTGATCTACTGGTTAGTGTTTGTGTAGGGTTAGGGCTAGGGTCTAGGGTTTAGGGGAGCTACTTTTGCAGTGTTAGACCTTGCACCACACTTTGACACATATCATAGGTCCACATGCAAGGTTTGGTGGGGTTCCGGTGCTCCGGCGGTCGTTCTCTCCCTCCTTCCCCCAAAAGAGCGGAACGTGTGCCCCGGCGGGTCTACCCCCCTAGATTTCTCCGCGCGAGGGTGCACCAATGTAACTTTTCATTCTTTTAGGTTTGTTTAGGACATATACACATGGAGAACCAAGATTGGGACCCTTTGGCACATACATACCCGCAGCTCGAGCCATTATCACATGATCGAGGGTGTGCCTGATCTACTGGTTAGTGTTTGGTGTAGGGTTAGGGCTAGGGTCTAGGGTTTAGGGGAGCTACTTTTGCAGTGTTAGACCTTGCACCACACTTTGACACATATCATAGGCCCACATGCAAGGTTTGGTGGGGTTCCGGTGCTCCGGCGGTCGTTCTCCCCTCCTTCCCCCAAAAGAGCGGAACGTGTGCCCCGGCGGGTCTACCCCCTAGATTTCTCCGCGCGAGGGTGCACCAATGTAACTTTTCATTCTTTTAGGTTTGTTTAGGACATATACACATGGAGAACCAAGATTGGGACCCTTTGGCACATACATACCCACAGCTAGAGCCATTATCACATGATCGAGGGTGTGCCTGATCTACTGGTTAGTGTTTGGTGTAGGGTTAGGGCTAGGGTCTAGGGTTTAGGGGAGCTACTTTTGCAGTGTTAGACCTTGCACCACACTTTGACACATATCATAGGCCCACATGCAAGGTTTGGTGGGGTTCCGGTGCTCCGGCGGTCGTTCTCCCCTCCTTCCCCCAAAAGAGCGGAACGTGTGCCCCGGCGGGTCTACCCCCCTAGATTTCTCCGCGCGAGGGTGCACCAATGTAACTTTTCATTCTTTTAGGTTTGTTTAGGACATATACACATGGAGAACCAAGATTGGGACCCTTTGGCACATACATACCCGCAGCTCGAGCCATTATCACATGATCGAGGGTGTGCCTGATCTACCGGTTAGGGTTAGGTGTAGGGTTAGGGCTAGGGTCTAGGGTTTAGGGAGCTACTTTTGCAGTTAGACCTTGCACCACACTTTGACACATATCATAGGTCCACATGCAAGGTTTGGTGGGGTTCCGGTGCGGCGGTCGTTCTCCCCTCCTTCCCCCAAAACAGCGGAACGTGTGCCCCGGCGGGTCTACCCCCTAGATTTCTCCGCGCGATGGTGCACCAATGTAACTTTTCATTCTTTTAGGTTTGTTTAGGACATATACACATGGAGAACCAAGATTGGGACCCTTTGGCACATACATACCCGCAGCTCGAGCCATTATCACATGATCGAGGGTGTGCCTGATCTACTGGTTAGTGTTTGGTGTAGGGTTAGGGCTAGGGTCTAGGGTTTAGGGGAGCTACTTTTGCAGTGTTAGACCTTGCACCACACTTTGACACATATCATAGGCCCACATGCAAGGTTTGGTGGGGTTCCGGTGCTCCGGCGGTCGTTCTCCCCCTCCTTCCCCCAAAAGAGCGGAACGTGTGCCCGGCGGGTCTACCCCTAGATTTCTCCGCGCGAGGGTGCACCAATGTAACTTTTCATTCTTTTAGGTTTGTTTAGGACATATACACATGGAGAACCAAGATTGGGACCCTTTGGCACATACATACCCGCAGCTCGAGCCATTATCACATGATCGAGGGTGTGCCTGATCTACTGGTTAGGGTTAGGTGTAGGGTTAGGGCTAGGGTCTAGGGTTTAGGGGAGCTACTTTTGCAGTTAGACCTTGCACCACACTTTGACACATATCATAGGCCCACATGCAAGGTTTGGTGGGGTTCGGTGCTCCGGCGGTCGTTCTCCCCCTCCTTCCCCCAAAAGAGCGGAACGTGTGCCCCGGCGGGTCTACCCCCTAGATTTCTCCGCGCGAGGGTGCACCAATGTAACTTTTCATTATTTTAGGTTTGTTTAGGACATATACACATGGAGAACCAAGATTGGGACCCTTTGGCACATACATACCCGCAGCTCGAGCCATTATCACATGATCGAGGGTGTGCCTGATCTACTGGTTAGGGTTAGGTGTAGGGTTAGGGCTAGGGTCTAGGGTTTAGGGGAGCTACTTTTGCAGTGTTAGACCTTGCACCACACTTTGACACATATCATAGGCCCACATGCAAGGTTTGGTGGGGTTCCGGTGCTCCGGCGGTCGTTCTCCCCCTCCTTCCCCCAAAAGAGCGGAACGTGTGCCCCGGCGGGTCTACCCCCCTAGATTTCTCCGCGCGAGGGTGCACCAATGTAACTTTTCATTCTTTTAGGTTTGTTTAGGACATATACACATGGAGAACCAAGATTGGGACCCTTTGGCACATACATACCCACAGCTAGAGCCATTATCACATGATCGAGGGTGTGCCTGATCTACTGGTTAGTGTTTGGTGTAGGGTTAGGGCTAGGGTCTAGGGTTTAGGGGAGCTACTTTTGCAGTGTTAGACCTTGCACCACACTTTGACACATATCATAGGCCCACATGCAAGGTTTGGTGGGGTTCCGGTGCTCCGGCGGTCGTTCTCCTCCTTCAAAAGAGCGGAACGTGTGCCCCGGCGGGTCTACCCCTAGATTTCTCCGCGCGAGGGTGCACCAATGTAACTTTTCATTCTTTTAGGTTTGTTTAGGACATATACACATGGAGAACCAAGATTGGGACCCTTTGGCACATACCCCCAGCTCGAGCCATTATCACATGATCGAGGGTGTGCCTGATCTACTGGTTAGGGTTAGGTGTAGGGTTAGGGCTAGGGTCTAGGGTTTAGGGGAGCTACTTTTGCAGTGTTAGACCTTGCACCACACTTTGACACATATCATAGGTCCACATGCAAGGTTTGGTGGGGTCCGGTGCTCCGGCGGTCGTTCTCCCCCTCCTTCCCCAAAGAGCGGAACGTGTGCCCCGCGGGTCTACCCCTAGATTTCTCCGCGCGATGGTGCACCAATGTAACTTTTCATTCTTTTAGGTTTGTTTAGGACATATACACATGGAGAACCAAGATTGGGACCCTTTGGCACATACATACCCGCAGCTCGAGCCATTATCACATGATCGAGGGTGTGCCTGATCTACTGGTTAGTGTTTGGTGTAGGGTTAGGGCTAGGGTCTAGGGTTTAGGGGAGCTACTTTTGCAGTGTTAGACCTTGCACCACACTTTGACACATATCATAGGCCCACATGCAAGGTTTGGTGGGGTTCCGGTGCTCCGGCGGTCGTTCTCCCCTCCTTCCCCAAAAGAGCGGAACGTGTGCCCGGCGGGTCTACCCCCTAGATTTCTCCGCGCGAGGGTGCACCAATGTAACTTTTCATTCTTTTAGGTTTGTTTAGGACATATACACATGGAGAACCAAGATTGGGACCCTTTGGCACATACATACCCGCAGCTCGAGCCATTATCACATGATCGAGGGTGTGCCTGATCTACTGGTTAGGGTTAGGTGTAGGGTTAGGGCTAGGGTCTAGGGTTTAGGGAGCTACTTTTGCAGTGTTAGACCTTGCACCACACTTTGACACATATCATAGGCCCACATGCAAGGTTTGGTGGGGTTCCGGTGCTCCGGCGGTCGCTCTCCCCTCCTTCCCCCAAAGAGCGGAACGTGTGCCCCGGCCGGGTCTACCCCCTAGATTTCTCCGCGAGGGTGCACCAATGTAACTTTTCATTCTTTTAGGTTTGTTTAGTACATATACACATGGAGAACCAAAGATTGGGACCCTTTGGCACATATACCAGCTAGAGCCATTATCACACGATCGACTGATCTACTGGTTAGGGTTAGGTGTAGGGTTAGGGCTAGGGTTTAGGGGCTAGGGCTAGGGTTTAGGTTAAAGGGTAAGTATTTATGCTTAGGTATAGGTTTAGGGTTTAGGGTTAGGGTTAGGTTTTATGATGCATGGTTCTGCAGCTCCGGCGTCGTGGTTTAGGGATTTAGAGGGGTTTAGGGCTCGAAGCTTTAGGGTTTAGGGTTTAGGGAGCTACTTTTGCACCATTACACCTTGCATCACACTTTGACACATATCATAGGTCCACATGATTTGGGGTTCCGGGTTCTTATCCCCCTCCTCCCCCCAAAACAACGGAACGGTTAGGATTTAGGGTTAGGGTTAGGGTTATGGTTAATCACACATTTCTTGAAAAACATGACACATATAGTATTAAATAATACACATTTTGAAAAACAAGTTTAATATAATTTACAAATAAAACTTAATGTTATTGATAATTTACAAATAAAATTCTTAGTGTTATAGAAGTGGTAAAAATAAAAAATTTTTGCCGTGCGCGCGCACGGCAAAGAAGCCTGCCGCACGGCAAAGGCAATCCTGCGCACGGCAAAGATGCCCCGCACGGCAAAGGTTCTTTGCCGCACGGCAAAGAAGGCCGCACGGCAAAGAGTGAGGATAAGGCGCGGTGTCGGGACGTCCTGAGCCAGAAAACCTTCTCCCCATCCTCCACGCACACGACGCCGCCGCATCGACCTCCCCACACACGACGCCGCCGCCGCCACCTCGACCACGCCGCCGCTGCCCGGCCCCACGACCACGCCGCCGGCGACCGCCGCTGCCCGGCCCCACGACCACGCCGCCGCGCGTTCGCCCCCACGACCACGCCGCCGCCCCTCCACTCCTCCCAGCCGCCGCTGCCCGGCGACCACGCCGCCCTTCCCCCGGCCACCTCCTGCATTCCTCCCCCACGCCGTCGCCGCCACCTCCTGCTCCTCCCAGCCGCCGCTGCCCGGCCCCACGACCACGCCGCCGCAGCCCCTTCCCCCGGCCACCTCCTGCAGTCCTCCCCCACGCCGTCGCCGCCTTGCGCGCACGCAGTGCAGTCCTCCCGAGCCCCTGCATATGTAAGGTTCTTAGTCTTAATCTTGATTCCATGTATCTACATGTTTTTATTCAAGCATTGCATGTAATTTAGGCGATCTAGGGAAGTATAGGTATGCCAATGATGCTTCGGCTGTGTGGGCGAAAGAGGCGAGATGCCAGGCTGCCGTGCGACGCGGTGAGAAGTTGAGATGCCCATGGTTAGTAGGGATAGTTAGTGCATGTTAGTGGAGTAGTGGGTCAAAGAGTGGCATGAGTGGCATGTGAGAAGTGCCTACCTCGTGTGTATATATGTTGCATTGATGAATGAGAAAAGGCAGCCGTGAGAAGTGCGTACCACATGCTCTTGGCCTCTTGCTCAACAACCACGGCGGGCGACAAGAAGCTCTCCGGCTCGCCGGACGTGCTCGCCGGATTTTAGTGTAGATGATTTTATTGTATAGATGATTTTATTTAGGGGATTTCATGTTCACTTGCATGACAATTTTATTTTCTCGCTATGCAGGTGAAGCTTTGAGGTGGACACGGGGGGCGGCGTCGTGGGGGTGTTTGACGGGGCGGCGTCCCAAATCTTCTTCGACGATTCTCTCACGCGTCTAGGGTATAAATCTCCGGCTCCCAGCTTTACATGTACCTAGGTTTTTTCTTTATGTCTAGGTCACCAAGTCTGTCGCGATACCTAGGCGTCTCTTCCCGACCGTAAGGGTTACGCGGATAAATATGCATTAGTGGTCTCGCATATTATGAACCGTAACTCTTACGGCATTTATCGGGACAGCCGGCGGATGCGTAGTTGGGTACGTTCTCCGTGCTCTACCCCGATCCGAGACAGGATTTCGGTAGCGCCTCCCCCTTGTTCTCCGGATGCACACCCCTCTCGGCTTTTTGCCGAGACGTGTATCGGGAGAGCAGCGGGGAGGTGCTGCTGAAATTCTGTCTCGGATCGGGGTAGAGCTGGGAGAACGTACTCAATCTACGGATCCGGCGGCTGCTAGGAGCCCACCTAGTAGAGTTTCAGGTTGATGCACGCGTAAAAAAAAAAATATGATGCATTTATTTCCTATTTGATATATAAATGCTATGTTCGTCTGTTTTGTTGCTGATTAGAGGATGGATAATCGTGGCTGGATGTACGATGGCAGAATCAGTCAGTGGAACTATACTGATGAATGGGGAGAAAAGACCGAGCAGTTTGTGGATAGGGCGTTTGCCATCCCTAGCAGACCTATAAGTGTTTGGTGCCCTTGTAGTAAGTGCGCTAACCGAAAGGCACAGGACAAGGAAACTATGAGTATGCACCTGATCAAGTTTGGGTTCACACCGTCCTACAGGATTTGGACTTACCATGGAGAAAAGGCAAAGAAACGTGCTAGGAAGGAGGTGCGGCAGATTCAACCTAGGGGGGAATATGACACTGGTTTTGATAGGTGCTTAGAAAACTTGGCCAATGGTAATGTGCCTGAAAGCCCTCATGTAGAGGTGGAGACACCTCAGGATGCGGAGACAAGTGAGGACCCGGAGGAAAACACAAAGGAGTATTATGAGGCTCTGTTTGCTTCGCAGAAACCCCTACATGAAAATACAGAGGTTACCCAACTAGATGCCATCGCTCGCCTTATGGCCTTGAAGTGCCATAGGAACTTGTGCAGAGATGGGTTCGATGAACTTCTGGTCATCGTAGGCAGCCTTCTGCCGAAAGGGCACCTCTTGCCGCAAAACTTCTACTATTCGACCAAATTGCTCAGTGACCTTAAGATGTCATCTCAGCAGATACACGCTTGTCCAAAGGGATGCATGCTATTCAGAGAGGAGCACGCCGACACAAATTATTGCATCAAATGCAATTCCTCTAGGTACTTTGAGGTAGACCGCAATGGTGATGGTCAGAAGAGGCAGACCACGGTTGCCAAGAATATCCTCCGCTATCTTCCAGTTCTACCGAGGATCCAGCGGCTCTTCATGACCGAGGATACTGCCCAGCAGATGAGGTGGGCCGTGGAAGGAAACAGATACACCGACAAGATGATACATCCGTCGGATGGTACTGCATGGAAGAACTTTGTCAAGAAATTTCCACTGAAAGCAGGTGACCCGAGGAGCGTAGCAGTTGCGATATCAACCGATGGGTTCAATCCATATGGTATGTCGGCTGCAGTATACAGTTGTTGGCCAGTGTTTGTTATTCCCATGAACCTCCCCCCTGGCGTCTGCATGAGATCAGAGAACATGTTTGTGTCGATGATAATCCCAGGGCCCAAATACCCGGGTAAGAACATGAATGTGTACCTGGAACCGCTGGTGGATGACTTGGTTCGTGGCTGGGAAGGTCGCGGGATCCGAACATATGACGCATCAAAGAAGGAGTACTTCGATATGTATGTGTGGTACCACACGTCCCTGCATGACCTGCCAGCACGTGCTTTGTTCTGCGGGTGGTGTACACATGGGAAGTGGCCTTGCCCACAGTGCAGGCAGGCCGTGACTTTCTTCTGGCTAAACAAGGGAGGCAAGTATTCATGCTTTGATGAAGCTCGACAGTTCCTTGAGCGGAGGCATGCATACAGGAGTGATGTAAAGAGCTTCAAGAAAGGCCGTGTTGTCCGTGGCCCGAAGCCAATTCCGAAGACCGGAACGGAAATCAAGGCCGAGTTAGATGCTCTTAAGCCTAGCCCTGATGGGAATGGTTTCTTGGGATATGGGGAGACACACCAATGGACTCACAAGCCGTGCTTATGGAAGCTCCCTTACTTTGAGTTTCTCGAGCTCCCGCATAACATTGATGTAATGCACACCGAGAAGAATATCAGTGAAGCCATTTGGAGCACGATTGTGGACACCGAGAAGACGAAGGATAACATAAAGGCTCGAATTGATCAAGAAATGTGGTGCGATAGGCCGGAGTTGAACATGCAGCCACCTCATGGTGCCAAAAAAACTTGGACTAAGCCACACGCTCCGTTCTGTCTCACAAAGGCCCAAAAAAGGGAGGTCTTCCAATGGATGAAGGACTCCTTGTTTTTCCCTGATGGGTTCGCAGCCAACTGGATGAGGGGTCTGAACATTGAAACGTTGCGAGTACAAGGGCTGAAGAGTCATGACTACCACATATGGCTTGAGCGGATAATGCCGGTGATGATTCGAGGCTATGTCCCTGAGAAGACTTGGCGAGTGCTAGCGAGGTTGAGTTTTTTCTTCCGCCAGATTTGTGCTAGGGAGTTAGACACTAAAGTGATTGAGAAGCTGGATGAAGAGGCACCCGTGTTGCTTTGCGATCTAGAGAAGATCTTTCCTCCAGGGTTCTTTAATCCGATGCAACATATGATCCTGCACCTCGCGGAGGAATGCTTAAAGGGGGGCCGAATTGGGGCCGGTCCCGAGAGAGAAACACAAAAGCTTCGTCAAATGACTGGCAATAAATGCAAGATCGAAGCATCCATAGCCGAGGCAGTCCTGAACGTGGAGGTGGCAAACTTCACCACTAAGCACTATGATCCCAACATTCCCACAAAGCACAACCCGGTCCTCCGTTACAATGCCGCCAACAATGAAGAAGTACCCAAGCTTAGCATCTTCGTGGGGCTTGGTGGCAAGTCAAGTGGCTCGAAGCCGTACAGAACGGACCTGCAGGAGCGGACCTTGATCCACTCGTATGTCTTGAACACCATGGTCGAACTGAAGCCGTACATCGAGTAAGTGCGAACCATTTAGTTATTCGCAAACATTCACTCGTATTTGCGTGGCTAACTCTTCCTCTTTTCATCGGTATAGGCAATTCAAGGCTATACATTGGAAGAATACCCACAGGGAGCCTACCCCGGAAGAATCCAAGCAAATTTTCGATAAGGGCGGCGGTTTCGGTTTTAGTAGCTGGTTCTGTAATTTGGTACTTTTCTATCCCAAATTAGCTAGCACTTCCGACATTTACCGGTCATTTCTCGTTCTAAACTTCTCGTGCTAAACTTGTAGGCAAGAACTGACAAAGAGATGAAGTCAGAGCTAAGAAAAATTGCTAGGGGCTTTGACCATTCCGTCGAAGCGTTCAACTCCTATGACGTGAACGGGTATCGCTTCCAGACCCATAAATACACAACAAGCCGGCCCAACGCGAAGACAATAAATAGCGGGGTGGTATGTCAAGGTGACGATGGGCTCCATTACTATGGAAGAGTCGAGGGTATATACGAGCTGAATTACGGGTTTCAGAAAGGGCTAAATCCCGTCGTCTTCAAATGTCATTGGTTTGACCCACGTCGGGTGAGACGGGATCCTGAAATTGGGTTGGTCGAAGTTGAGAGGAACTCTGTTTATAAGGGAGAGGATGTGTACATCTTGGCTACCCAGGCCTTTCAAGTATTCTATCTCCCGTACGCGTGCAGAAACCCGACAAAACGTCTACATGGATGGGATGTTGTGATGACGGTGCCTTCACGCAATAGGCCGCCCCCGCCAAACAAGGACGATTACCGCCGCGTAGACCCCTCAGCAAAGAGTGTCGAGTTCTATCAGGAAGAAGGGCTCCCCGGGCATTTCACAATCGCCTTGCCGACTATCGATGACATGGTCGTAGACGATGAACAAGAAGATGCGGGCATGGATGGGGACAATGCAGAAGATGAAGCTGAGGATGTTTGTGCCCCGGAAGACCTGAGTTTGCTCGAGGCGTTCAGAGCAGGGATTGACCTCGATGTAGATGGACCACCTCCAGGTTTCATTGATGATTATTGGTTCGCCGAGCCTGATGACGATGATGAGACACGCGGTCCAATCACGGACGGCGACACAGGCTACTGATCTATGTAGTAGTAATTGTGAGGCTAGCTAGGTTATTTGTAATAACTCCGTGTAATAGAGATTGTCTAGCTAGGTTATTTGTAATAACTCCGTGTAATAGATAACTCTATGCTTGCTATTTGTTGCTTCCACTAATTAATGTTCATCCTTTTGCATTATTGTTGCTTTCATTAATGTTCATCTACTTATATTTCTGTTGCTTTCACTAATATTTATCTCTTTACAATATTGCGTACTAATAAACCACTCTCTTCATTTGTGTTTGCAGGTGATTGAAGCATGCCGCCAAAAAAAGGGGCGGCGGTCTTAAAAAGAAGCTCAAGGACTTGGTAGTTGTAGGGACTTCGAGGCGGGGCCGACCTAGTACCCCCCTCCTAGCCCCCCTCCTGTCGCTACCACAACGCGGCCGCGTAGGAAGAATGCGACGCGGGTACTCACTCCTAGTCCTAGCCCCCCTCCCGCAGCCGATGATGATGACGAGGAGGAGGACCAGGAGCACCACGGGGGTGGGGAGGACCAGGGAGGAGGTGGGTGGGGAGGACCAGGAGGAGGAGGGGGGTGGGGAGGACCAGGAGGAGGAGGTGGTCGGACCAGAGGAGGGGGACGAGGAGGACCTCTCGAGGATGAGGGGTGGGCGGGGAACTTAGTGTTCGATCCTGATCAAAGCCTAGATTGGGAAGAGCCGCCGGTTACCAGTACGTTCCAGCTGTGGAGAGGCCGAGGCCACGTGATAGGAAGCCATATCGGCGTGGGATAACACAGCTCCTCGCGAAGTCCTGGCAGCACAGCACGTTGTTCTAGTGCCCTATGGAAGGAGGTACATGTTAATTTTTGGCATTTCGTTATCGCAATTTTGTCATTATCAAAATTATTATCACATACATATTGATGTTGTCTTCATGGTGCAGCTCGTTCACGTATGAAGACCCGTCGCAGAGACCGCCACGTGGGTACTCGAACATCCTTGGGGGCCTACTTAGATGGTATTTCCCTGGGATAGTCAATTTCCTAGTGGTGGCTGCGACGTAGCTTGGAGGTGGGCGCACTACAGCCTCGCGGAAGATCCTATGGGCCGCGGCACCGCGGCGGATTTGGTTGTTGCCAAATTCTGGGTACGTGACTTTTGACTTCTTACCATTCATACACTCTCCTTGGTTCATAATAATTGCACTAATGCCCCTTGTTTTACCTATGTGCATGGTTGCAGAAATACTTCAAGAGGGCCGAGGGCAAGGAGCGTGCGTGCGATGATGTCCTACACCAGCTTGCAAGGAAGAGGGTGACTGGCATGCACTACGAGGCACGTATTCAATGCGTCCGCGACTGGCACGCCGACCGCTTCGTCCACATGACTAAGGAGGACGCTCGCGACACGCTCATGCAGCCGTGGCAGTACATGCAGGTATTTGCATTTATGTGTTATTGATTTGCTTTAGCGCCATGTAGTTTATTTTACCATAATGGGTTTATCTTGTGCATGTAGAACCCTCCTCAGTACGTCGGCAAGGACGATAGGTGCTTTCTTGCGATGGTCATGTGGTGGACATGCCCCCAGTACCTCAAGAAGCACGAGGAGGGCAAGAAGCGGGCAGAGATGCGAGGTGGATCGCATATCCAAGGCAGCATCCCCCTCTCTCTTCACCTGCAGAACGCATTCTTTGAATTCATGTTATATATTTGTTAACTCCGCAAGGGTGTGCCACTTCACTTGATTACATGTTCTCTTTTGCAGGAAGTCAGGACAGGAGCGAAGCCTAACGTCTTTGCCGTGCTAAAGAAGATGAAGCAAAGGAAGACGCCTGATCCTGAGACGGGGTCCGCCGTGGGTTAACCCGCAATCCGAGACCCAGTGCACGTCGTATGTCTCCAAGTTCAAGCAGAAGTACGGCGAGGAGGCCAACCCAGAGGCCGAGGACTTTGACCCTGAGGTCGCGGTGCTTGCGGGAGAAGGCTTGAAGCATGGCCGCCGTGGTTTGGTGACGGGTGCGTCGACCCAGCGAAGGTTCCCTCTCTCCGCCAGATCCGTCGTGGTCGTAAGAGCGGCCAGCCTGAGGTAGAGCCCCGGCCACGGGCTTCGGATCTAGCTGTCGAGCGGTTACGGGTATGTTCTTCCTCGAGCCTCTACATTTCCTTTACATGCTTTCCATTGAAATGTTAATGACATCGCGGCAACACAACGTAGGAGGAGATGGCAGCGAAGGAAGCGGCCCAGGAGCAAAGGGCGCACATGGAGCAGCAGATTCGGAGTACCAGAGCAACAGACACGATGATGCAGCAGATGCAACAAAGCAGCAGATGATGCAAGCGCAGCAGGCACAGATGAGTGGCTGATGAGCCAGACGGTTCTGACTTCTCCACCGGGGAGTCTTCCTGCTCCTCCACCTTACTCCATGCCGTGGATGCCGCCACCGCCCACTCAGACCCCGGGGACACCTATCACCGTCAACAACTTGAACATCATCCGGAGCATGAACCGCGGTGAGTCCTCTTGTGCCCAACCCGCTACTTGTGCTTGTTCAAGTGATCAATATGCAAATGCAAATGTAAATGTTCATTCCATCAACCTTATAGATTATATGTCACAAGGAAATGACGATGAGGCCGGCGGAAGCGGAGGACAAGGTTGATGGCATGGTCTTCGTGCACTTTGTCGGATTGTTTGCTTCTAATGGATTGTAATATTGGACATTGCACTATGGACTCTATGTAACTTGTGTGGATGGACTATGGACTCTATGTAATGCATTGTATGCATTAATATGTGTGTTTGATGTATTTGTGGTGTTCCCGTAGTGTTTGGTGATGTTATGTTGAAGATTATATGTGTATATGCTTTATTGTCAATTGCTATATTTGAAATGCAGGGAATAAGCAAAAAACAGCAAAAAAATGAAAAAAACAGGGCCCTTTGCCGTGCGTGTGCACACGGCAAAGGACTTTTGGTCACTTTGCCGTGCGCACACGCACGGCAAAGGAGCCACGTGGCGGCAGCCTGTAGACCTGGGAGCTCCTGGGGCGTGCCTGTAGGGGGCTTTGCCGTGCCCTGTAGAGCAAGCCCGCACGGCAAAGGATCGCACGGCAGAGATGGCTGGCGCACGGCAACGACCATTGCACGGCAAAGAAATGCAGCTCACGGCAAAGTTTTCTGTCACGGCAGCCCCCCTGCCGCACGGCAAAGAAGTGCCGCACGGCAGAGTTTGCAGCGCACGGCAGAGATTGAAGCGCACGGCAGAGAGCTTTGCCGTGCAATCCTTGCAAGCGCACGGCAAAGGTGGCTTTGCCGTCGATGTATTTGCCGTGCAAGCTTTGCCGTGTGTCCCCGCACGGCAAAGGCTTTGCCGTGCGTATAGAGCTCTTTGCCGTGCAAAGTGGAGCACGGCAAAGGCTGGCTTTCCCGTAGTGAAACGGAGATAGTACATATTCGTGGCTTTAGCACCGCATAGAAAATTATGTCCATCTAACTGGCAATAAACAAGATTAATATGCTAAGACCGAACGTAATAATATTCTGTTCTTATCCATGTTACCATCAACCCATAACGGCTAGTAACAACAGGAAAAATTCCTATGAAACTTTTTTCATGGACTTGTATCCCACCTGGATCATAGATCAACATCTTAATAAATAAAACCTACAAACTAAAACATCCATCATAGCCACAATCCAAGATGGGGGGCTAATCGGAACCAAAGAATACCCTACCAAAGAGCATGCAAATAAATAGTACCAAATAGCGTATACTAGCTACCAAATAATATGTAAGTATACAACATGGAAAGCACTAGAAGAAGGCGGTGTCCCGAGACTGGTTTGGACAAACTTCCCGCTAGTTAGCTCTGCATGGATCTGACCTTATGGGCATGTGCTCGCGATGTGGTGTGATTTCCTCGCTAGGTCATCTATCTGCTACATCTTATCTCAGATCCCCATCTTTGCCGTCGATTCTGTTAGCATCCAATGAGAGGTTTTGGGCTTAATTTGTTTTGTGTTTCCTACATCGTTGTTGGTTTAGGTCTGTTGGACCAGCGCGGTGCGGACCATAGAGTTAGAATTCCCATGCGGTCTTGAGTTAGAAAACTAACTTGGGTTCTAAATTCCATGGCATGCACATGTAAGCCTGCATCCATTTTTTTAATTTATATTTCTTTTTTTTCTTATGAATTTATGATGCTTATATACTATATACTGCAAACAAGTAAGACTCGTCTTGGTACGAGGTCACGTCAAACTAAGTAGTGCCACAAACTCCATGCATCAACAAGTGGTCGACGGTGACTGCATATTGTGGGTGGTGTTGTACGATACACCATACCGGCATATCGGCCTATGCATGCAATATGTCGATGCCATCGTCGAATATTCACAGTTGGTTTCGGCAGCCCCCAACAACTTGTCCATACAGGTTGCTAGTTTCTTCTTCATGGGATCAAAATGGCTAGAAGTCACAGGCCCGCCAAACAAATTGACGCATCAAAATGTGCGAGAAAGAGCCGAGAAACCTTACTCATTTGCATGGGATCCTACCATGGGTATATAAGGTGTAAGTACTGGTATATTTTGCCCAGAATTCTAGTTTTCCGGTGGTACTAGAGAAACTAGCTAATTTCAGTGGAGCTTCGGAAATATCGAGCAATAAAAAAGTCCTTCTGTTCAAGAGCTACTGGCGCTACACAATTCGAAAGTTGAACAAGCCAATTTGCACAAACCACTCGCCACCACAAGATATGTCTGAGGTCGCCATCCCGACATCCAAACAACGACACCCAACCGGACCATGCACGTCATTCGAGTCGACGAACCTGTTGTTCATGCAACCCAAAGAGCATAAACATAGAACTTGCCTCATGAAGCTCTGCCGCATGCATCAACTTACTAGGCAAGCAACATACCTTGGCATTGTGTGTCGTTGATCTTGTGGGTGTTAGAGCACGGGATATGGGTGAGCATCGTATGCTCTGTCTTGGCTGGTGACACTACCTTATGATAAGTGATGCGCTTGAGGAACATCGTGCAGGCCCTCGGACCACGTCAGGGCCGACCCTCCGGGACTCCGGGAGTCTCTGACCTCCTCGGCATCGACTCTTCCACTGTCTCCGACCACCTTCACTACCGAGTTTGTTAGGTATAGAATTCTCTCAAAAAACTAAAAATAACTCATCTTGTTTTAATACTACTACAAGGCACTGGCTCACCACCCATGCCTTTCTAAGCCACAACCAAAACCCTGTATAGCCATCACCGCAAAGATAACGAGGACCATGCATCGCCCTGAATGCAAGATCTGTTCGCGATGACCAGAGCTGATGAGTGTCCCATGACCCATCCACAGAGACAAGGGATTGTTGTCATGGCTTCACCATCGCCGCCCACCATCAACGAGCCCATGCAAACCCATATTCGGTGTCGCACAACACCTGTAAAGTGCGTCGGGTCTAGGGTCCTAGCAATGTCACAACCAAGACAGTGGCTACCCACGAAAAGTGCCATGCACCAAATCCTCCATACATGCATCGATGATGACATGTTTGCCACCCTGGCATCCTCTTCCTTGTTGACATTACCGTGACTTGGACATAAAAATAAGCATATGCCATGTGGCACCGCATGTCGGCTTCTCCTATCCAATAATATTATATCGGGGATATCTAACCAGATATTCCATGAGATGTCGCAACTTGACTTCCGGCAGCACCATCGGAACACCGAAGCTCCTATATTATAGGATTTTAGAACGAGGTTTCTCGATGGAAAATCATTGGTTTCAGGATTGCTCCTATATTATAGCATGATCGCGCGTACGCCACACGTTCCCTTCATGCGACTTTGCCCCGTGAGGGCGCCCACCACCTGCAAGTTGCAACCTTATCTCCTTGCCGAACATCCTCCTCCACTCATATTTCTCGTGGTTGTTCTCCTCTGTCGCCCCCTCCATTTTTCCATCTCCACAGACCACAACACACACGAGACTTCTCCCTTTGCACCTCCCTTGTAGCCTGTTGTTACAAGCCGCCACCACTGCATGGACTCTAATTAACGAGTCGATGCAATCCGAATGAGCCGCAAAGGAGCGGCGGAGCTGCAAAGCACCAACGCCGGAGTTGCAAAGGCAGGGTGGTGCTGCTACCACCTGACACCAGAGCTGCGAAACTGCGCCCCCAAAGCTGCAAAGGAGAGGTGGCGCTGCTAGCCTGCTACCATTAGATGCTTCCGATGTGGCGACATGCAACGCCGGTGCTCATTGACGCTCGCTGCTGCAAGGATGCAGGCCCACGCCGGCGGTGTTGCATGACACTGACGCCGACCTGCCACTAGGTATGGAGAGTGCTTCCGATGGCGTCTGGTGGTGGTGCCATGAGCGTCCGCCGATGCTACGAGCCAACAACGGAGTGGTGCCTACCGGCGACAACGATGCTGCCAGCGGCACTATGGGATGGGTTGCTTCCGGAAAAGTCGGCCTGGTAGAGCTTCCATCGGCGTTTGGTGAAGCTTGAAGTGGCGTCCGGATGTGGCCGCGATGGTGCTACCACCAGCCACGGTGATGTTGCAAGCGGCATTAGGCGGTGCTTCCACCGGTTACCACGGATGCTACCAGCCAAGGGCGGCGCGCGTGGGGCAGTGCCTCTAGTAGCCTCGAGCGGTGCTGCGAGCATATATGGTTCCCAACGCTTCAAAGGGCGTACACAAGAGCTTCAAACGATGGTGGCGATGTTGGAGTATGGGCTCGTCGGTGTTTCAAGCTGCAAGCTTCTGGCGCTGCAGACTGACACCACACGACCTCCAAGACCCTACCGATGGAGCTACAAGGGGCTACGCGGGAGCTTCCAATGAACATTGCAGGAGTTGCAATGAAGCTACGATGTGAGGCTGCGATGGACGGCCGTCTTCTCTGGCGATAGCCGTGGCGATCGGAAGAGTGGCACCGTCGAGCAGCATCTTGGGGACATGATGCAGTCGTTACTGCTCTAAACTGTAAGCCCCTGCTACGAAGAGCTTCCTCTTGGTGGCCGGTGGAGCAAGGAGCTTCCTCCCGGCGGCCGCTTGTCACAACGGAGCAAGGAGCTTCCTATCGACGGCCGGTGGTTGTCGTAGCTCTCGGCGGAGCTGCGTGTCATGTGAAAATATGGGGATTTTTTTGAGGCCAAAAGGGGATGCGCTTTGGCGATGATGGGTAGAGAAACGTGTGCACGTGGCAGTACCTGTCAACACGATCGAACGGCTCCGGAGGCGGAGGATCCTCGGCGTCGTCTTTTCTCGATTTACCGTGTCGCCATGTGGCTTCTTCGCATACCGATAACCCCACATCTCCTTTCAGCGGGCGACATGGGCAACCCTCGGATGCATGACCCTGATTGACCTTTTTCCGTAAATGATCTCTTAGAAGCTACTACCCAGCGCGACAAGTGCAATTGCGTGGATTATTTCATGATGTGTTGGAGGAGATGAACATGGTGGAGCTAACTACTAGCATATGCATCAATCCAGTTAATAATTGGTATAATGTAGTAGTACTATCAAGACTCCGAAGATCCTGGAGCGGGAAAAATTAATTTTGGAGGCAAAATCTTGGAGCGGGAAAAATTGGGCCCAAAATCAAGCGACCAAATTCTGGCCAATTAAGTCCAAACCACCAAAGCGACGGTCCACCCAACACAGCAGCTTCTTCCTCTCCCGATCCCCACTCCACTCCCTCTGTCGTCGCCTCTTCCTCTCCTGATCCCCACTCCCTCCGTCACCGCCCAACTCTGCCAGATCCCGGCCAACTCTGGTGGCTACTCCCGCCGCCGACCACCGACCCGCCACCCCTCCTCCTCCCCTACTGTTTCCACTGAGTGGAACTGCTGAATCACTGACCCACGAGTAACCCTAGACACGCAAGAATCCGGCAAGTCGGCGCCGCCGTGTGGCTCCCTCAAGCTCTGCCCAGTCTTCCATCTCATCCCTCACTGCGGCTGGCCATCCTCCCCCATCCCATCTCCGGCCAGCCACCAACGGCCACAGATCGAAGCTGCGCTGCTGCACGCGCAAGCTCGGCGGTGAAGGCATGGCCGCGGACGGCGGGAGGGGCTCGCCTTGGCGCTAGGATGGCGGCAGGGAGACACGGAGGATGAGCCGGTGGTCACCTTCCCCGGCTGCTGCCGGCGTCTTCTTCTGGCGACCTCGCCTCGACCATATGTTGCCGGCCATCACTCCGAGGTGCTACTGGCCAGTGAGGTCTCTCTCGTGTTCTTCCTTCTCGTCCATCTATTTATGCTAAATATTGTATCTTTTCTCCTATTGAGTGTATATGTAGTAGATAACATATGGATGTATTGATGAGAACTTGAGAAGGCACTAGTTAGATGCCTAGGAAGTAGAGAAAGCATGTATGCTCAACTTTTTTTTATTCTGTTTGTCCATCTCTCTGTTGTTGTGGTTGTGATAATTTGGCGAGTTGAAGCTTATTCTGAAACATCAAAAAACTTGGTACACACGTTGTGGAGCTAGTGTTGGTACATATAAGAAAAATCAGGCTGAAGCTGTTCCTCTTTGGATTAAAGCAAGATGAACTGCTTTTCACTCATGTCCTGGTTTTGCTACACGTTGTTGTTCTGTTGTCTGCAACTGCATATTTGTAACATTTTCACTGCAAACTGAATTTCGTTTAGTTTGAATCACCACAATACTTTGTATTTTGCAAGTTTATCTTGGAAATTTACCCATGTGTCGTGTCTTGTAACTATAACATGTTTCTCTGCTTAGATATGCTAAGCTTCTGCATGCCCGGTTGCAGCAGAAGGAAGCTGATGTCGACCACGTGCAGCGGCTCTCTGTTGCCGGCAACAATGACCAACGCTGCAAACGCTACCTCGTGTGCCCTCCTACTCGGGCCTTCCCACCACCTGGACCGAGAGGGCACCCCTGCTCCAGCCTAGTTGGAGGACGGCGCAAGGCTGCTGCTGCTGCCCCATGTTTTTCATCGACATGCTTCTTTCATTTGGAGGTATAAATCCATCATGTCAAGTGTATAAATCCCTCATGTCAGTTGTTTTTATTTTGTGGTATTCAAGTGTTGTTTTGGCAAAGCACCTAATGGATAATATATTGATGGAACAATTAGTAAGGCAACATACTAGGGTGACAGTGGTACTACTTGTATTTTCTTTCGATTTGAAGCTTACCCTTCGAGATTCAGTTATAAGAGGAAATCATAATCATCCAAATAATGGTACACGATGCACCAAATTTGTGCTTGATAAATAATGTACCAGGTTAGTAAGAGGAGTTTCTGAACTTCTACTCGCACAGGCTGTACCAGGTTGTTTCGTGAAAAAAGATGTACAGGGTTGTGGCTTGACAAACTAAAATGATATATCAAGGATAGCGCTAGCTGCATAGAAAAATGGTAATTATGCAACAATAGGAATGATTTGATTCAAATGACATATATGAAGGAGTTGGGCATCTCAAGTGCAGTTTTTTCTATTAGGATATGACTTTTAGAAATTTGGCATTGTTAGGGAATCAGGTGCATTATTTTGATCAAATTTGTTATAGGACTGTCAGTCAAATCTGAAGTTTAGGACTGAATATGTATCTAGTACATGTCTTGCTTGGATTGTACAGTTTAGATGAGACAGACATCAGAGTAGAATTCAGTATCTAAGAAAATACAATGCATGAGGAACAACACTTGCCAGAAAATCAGAAATCTTATAAATCTGAAACGACCTGATCAAATCCAGCTTTGAATGCATCTGCTAGACACATTACTCCAGTCTTTTTTCGAGAAAACGCAAAAGCTTGCGTTTCGATGCATTGATAGAGAGAGTTTGATACAAGCCTAGAGAGGCCACACCCGAGTACAACGCGACACACTACACACTACACAGTGGGGAGCAGTGCCGCAAGCCCTGAAGCCCCAGCTGTCGCCCACGATTTGGCATCCACCTTTATCGTGTCAAGCAAGCCGTGAAGGTCGGGTCGTGCGCCATCGAAGATGATAGCATTCCGCCGCTTCCATAGCCACCAAGCCGTGAGCATGATCGCCGAAGAGATGCCCTTACGGGCCGCCTTTGGGGAATCACGGACGGTTGTATCCCACCAATCAACGAACAAAACCCCATCAGCCGGAATGGCCGCCGGCGAGCGAATCCAGGACAGTACCTCATGCCAGGTGATCCGAGAGTAGGGGCATCCGACTAGGATGTGCTCCATAGTCTCCATCTCCTGGTCGCAGAGGACGTCATTACTCCAGTCTTAGTAGTAGTGTGTCAACCACCAATGAAATGCGCTCTTCTAAATTGTAAATACTGACATGCAGAAAGTTAAATCAACAACACGATTGGAAACAAAAAGCTGAACTTTTGATGTCAGAAGAATCTAACCTGCCCCATCACTTACCATTGTATTTTCTTTACCTTCATTCAGAACATAATCAGGATAGCAAGAAGCACGACATAAACATAAATCATCTATTTTTTGATTGTTACTAGAGCAGGACTCTGGAAATTGCTTGCGTTCAACTTGAATTTTCAACTGTTGCAATATCTTTCCGAACTGGGAATTAAAAGATAACATGTCTTACAGATTTGTTAATTTAGGAACATCAATTGATTTGTAGCATTAATTTCTTTTCCTGGAAATTCTGCATGAAAAAACATTCAGAATATCAGTCTTATACTTTTCATGTACTGATCTCTAGCAATTATTTGGTCGTGTTGATCTGTACCTAATGTTTTGTTTTTTGCCAACGAACCCTTGGGTAGGGCTGTCAAAAATATTCGAGCTCGACACACCGTTTGAACTCGATTCGTTTTGGGCTCGACTCGTATTCGGCTCGAGAGCTAAACAAACCAAGCTCAAGCCTCATGTCAAGCTCGCGAGCCTAGGGAGCTCGAGCTCGAACGGTTCGATAAAGCTGGAAAGAACTAGTGCAATAAACATGGGATTATTTTTAAGGAATTTGTGCTGGTTTTAGCGTCATCCTAGGCCTATCATTCCTCGTTCTCACAGCCCAATGGACATTAAACAGTCGATTTGTGCATGCACATATATGGGAAGCACCGGCCGTTCTTTTGAAGCCTGGTACGGCCCATCAATAGCGTGTACGACCTGTAAGCTGCAGGGAACATCGCAGTGCATTCCTTTAGTACCACCTCGCTCGGCGACAAAGATTCGAGACTGAGCGTCGCCTATAAAACCAGTGAGTTGTGGGCTATGTCACAGAAACCATTCGTCTACTCTGTCCTAGTCTACATGACAGTTGGGCAGGCCGAATATTTAAATGAAAAATTGAAACAAGTTAACGAGATTTTGCAAGTTCGCGAGCCTTCGTCGAGGCGAGCTCGAGCCCAAAACAAAGTTCGAGAGCCGAGCTCGAGCTGTATTTCTGGCTCGTGTGGTAAATCGAGCTCGAGCCGAGCCAAGGTGTATTCGCTCGAGCTCGGCTCGTTTACACCCCTACCCTTGGGTGCTCTCCCTATAAATATGAAGAGTGGTGAAGCTTACTGCATGCAGGGATGCCTGCCATGGATGTATGCTCTGCTTTCTTTTGTTGCACTTACTTTGCCATGAATTCTGGCTAAAACGGTCGCACCTGCTGGCTGCTGCCACTGATTTCTTTCATTGCTCACATTTTGCAGGTGTGCTGCTGTCGCGACAAGGATGCCAACCTGCTGCTGCTCCTTGTCTCCGCGGACGGTGTCCTCGTTGAAGGTCTCCCTAATGTTGTGGGTTATCTTAGATTGCTTAGTTAATAGCAAAAATTAAATTAATGTCCTTGTGTCGTGAATAAATCTACACTCAAATATGTTGTGGCTAGGTCGAGTGTGAATAAAAATTAAATTAATGTCCTTGAACACTTGTGAATAAATCTACACTACAAATGAAGATGTTGTTAGTTTGACCCAAATCATATCAGTTCAACCGCATGTCATGGCAGTAGCGCTAGTATTTCCAGATACATCAAACACTCTGAGTATTATGCTTTAATTGTTCTCTTTATTTACCACTGCTGAGTTTCTTGCTAAATTTGGAGGGTGCCTTAGAGCTGAAAAATAGGTGACTGGTTCAGGTGCTGCTGCTGCTCCTCCAGGTGTGCCGACAAAGGAGGCCCACCCACTAGTGCTGTCGTATGATATGCCGCTTCTGCTGAACGCTGCCACATGCCGGTGAGCCTCGCATCCTCTATGACCCATCTGGTTCCCTTGCTGCTGATTGAAGCTGCAACTTGTCTTTTTTTTTTTTTCTATTTTGCGAAAAGTAAACCATAACTAGCTTACTTACGTGCTCTCTCTTCAAGGTGCAAGGTTGGGTGCAGTGGTGATAGAACCCAAGGCGCCCCCAGTGATGCCGCTGTACAGGAATGTCCAGGAGGGCGCCTAGGTCCAGGACGATGACTTCCTCATCCACACTGCCTGGGAAAAGAACAATGAGTAGGTGCCTCCCTCTGCCTTGCTCTTATTGAATGATTGTTACGTGCCTGTTGTGCAACGCTATCATTTGGTGGTTGTGGATTTACCTTGTTGCTTGTAGACAAGGTTCTTGAGCCATATCTTCTTGGTTTTCTTTTCCTGAACAAGTTCATTCATCTCTTTCGGTGAATAACGATTAGTTGACCACATAATTTCTTATCCTCACTTGTCCTGTACTTGGAGGGTGCCTTAGCTATGAAAGAGGTATGGGCAGTGGGCTTAGGTCGACCTCCTTCACTTGGACGTCGAGGACAAGTATGACTACGAGGTGCCTCCGGATGCCTTCTGTGAAAAAAAAATGTATTTGTTCGGTAGACGCTCCTGGAAATATGCTAAGTTTCCTGAAAGTGACTTCCTAATAAATTGATGGTGATATCAGCATGCATAGTGACTAGATGCACTGACATATGCTTGTTTTCCATTGGATCATGTTTCTCTACTTCATTATTCTGCATGTCAGTTTTCTTGTGAAACGTGGCAGGTATCGCTCGCAATGAAAGTCAATCTTGAAATTTTGTAGAATTGACCTTGATTAGGATGATTGAATCTGTGACTAAGTAGCTTGAAAAACTGCTACCATTGGCTCGATTTTAAGGAATATGTTCACATGCTCGGTGTCCTTCTTTTCCCTTAATTATTGATGCGACTATATTCTCAGGTTGTAATCTCATCATGTCTGTAATTGCAAACTTTTTTTTTATTACTCTCTATGTGTATGGTGTTATCTGCATGTGCAAGTGTCAAACTAGTTTCTTGTTGAACATATATTGATTAGAACTATGACATTTTTTTGTCTTATTTCAAATTCATATGCAGAAATCTGCTGCAACTTGCCTGGTGCTGGAGGCCGGCGGCGAAAAACAAGGATGCGCCGGGAGGAGGGAGGCCACAGGAAATGGCAGCAGGGAGGCACAGAGGAAGAACCGGCCACCACCTGCCTAAGCTGCACTTGTTGCTGGGATCCACATCCATGAGCTGCCACCACTCCGAGAGGTCTCTCTTATCCTCCTTTCATGTATTTTTTCCCTAAAGTTTGCATCTTTTTTGTAAGAATATAAGAAAGAGGTTTCTTATTTGTGCAATGTGACCTCTAGTTTTTGTATTTGCTAAGTGCAGTGATGCTATAGTACTTACCTACTTGTTAAGTGTAGTGGTGTTGTATGTTATTCTATTTGTAGACATCACTACATGTTATCCATGATTATTTGGCACTATAGGTCTGTAAGTAATTAAGGTATGCCAAGCTATATGTATTTTGATCTTATTGGTGTATGTATTTGCAAGGGTGAATTACAGTCACTCGTTGTATTAGCAGGCGTTGTACTATGATGGTTTTGCCTAGGTGTATGCTACTTCTTGAATCATATAAGATTATATATCCTGGCTGATTGCTTTCATCTTGAGATTATCTTGTGCTCTTTTATAGATCTGCTTTGGACTTGATCCAGCATTCCAGACTTGTGCCTCACCAAACCTGGGAGAGCATTGGGAAGTTTTGCTCAATTCACTTTGCCACTTACCTGGGGAGTAACTAGCCAGACCTGATGCATCTTTACTTTTGCACTTGCTTTGACCTAGTGGAAGTAACACCTTAGGATTAACTTTTAATCATATATCATGTTATAAGCTCAAAGATTACGTGCATTCATTTCTAGTAAGTATATGCAGGCATTAATTGCAAGCTCTAGAGCCTTCTGATGCTGAAATTGGACAACTGTGTTTCGTTTTTTTTTTGCTCTGCATGTCTCTGGATGTATGATTGTGGTTGCAGACATGCTGACATATGTTATCTGTAATGTTATATACATTGATCTATATTATTTGTAGTATAATCTGAAGAAACCAAATCTCTATTTTCCCTTCCGAAAGATGGTCTTGGTGCTAGCTGTAGCTATTGGACCACATGTTAATGAACTATGACATGCTAGTGGAGCCTTTGGTTGTCTATGGAATCTTATTTAGCTGGTAGCTTGTTGATTGTTCATGGTTTTTGACAGATTTTTCATGTGTACAGTTTATAGGGCCTTGTAGGGCATTTCCTTTAATCGTGTTTTCCTGTGCAGTTTAACAAGTGGCATTGGTGTTCCTGGGTTGAATACATCTATTGGATTGCCAGTTGCATCAATGTTTGGTGCTCCTTTGTCGGATGCTTCTCATATACAGCATGTTGGAGTTCTAGAGGCACCTTTTCTTTTTTCTATTATCTCCCAATCTGCTGGAGAATTAATTAGGGGATCGACAACAATGCACATTCCCAGCTTCAATGACCGAGGTGATGGATTGATGCCCAAGCGTGTGGCTGAGTCAAGGCCCTCATGGAGCACGGGAACCTGGATCACGGAAGCTGCAAGCGTGTCTGACTCGTACTAGGACAACCTCGACCAGCAAGTTATTTGTTCTACCACCGCATCACCATTGCCTGTGATATCATTCGGCCAGTGAGCTGGGCTGTCTTTATTTTTCATGTGCGAACTCGTACCACTTGGCTGTAACTATGCTGCTGTGAAGCGAATGCATATCTGGATGATGATTCAGAAACTGATTTCTCATGTCTATAAATAGTAGATGATTAGATATATGATGTATGATTCTGGTGTTCTGATTATTAGGTTGATTGGATCCATCATGTAGTAGTGAAAAATTTCGCAATGATTAGGCACTGGGTATTCTGATCTGCATGTATCTACTTTGAAACTTTGACTAGCAAGTGCTTTTGCAGTTCATTTCATTCCAATTATTCAATATTTTGTTGTGTGGTCCAAACGTCCAAAAATAAATCAAAATTTCTACCAAATATATGTTTGCCCGATTAGCTTCACTGAAGAGAGAACATGCATGATAGCAAGATAGTGCTAGTCGATTTATTCCACGAGGAGTCTAGCTTTTATGTGGGTTTCGCCATTGTAGAGATGAAGCTAGCGGGTGAGTTGAGCGAGGTGCTGCTCGCGTGCTTGTGTCCCACTTGTTGCAGGTTGGAGAATAGGGGAATCCCCCAGCGTAGCTTTTATGTGGATTTCGTCATTGCATCGAGGTACTGAATGCATGCCTATGATTTTGTTTTTTCTAATTCTTTGATGTCGCCTAAATTTTCTCATGGCTAAACTCGATTCTGAAAACTACAGCTTAATTCAGACTCGCATGCATGCTTCCGAGAAGTTTACATAAATGAACCATAGGCAATTCTCCATAGGCATCACTTTATATGGCAAGCTATCCTTTCCGGCAACCCGAGGCAGGAGTTGAGGAGCTAGCTAGGCACACATTCATTCCGGCTAATATTATATACGGCTCCTAGGAAAAAGTACCACATATGCTTAGTTTTCCGTGCGCTACCTTCCTAGATTTATTCGATTGCATTGGGAGATGGCACTGCTGCCGCCTATGCCACTCCTATGCCATCAAGTCATTCAGTAGGACTTCCTAGTTTGATGGAAGTTTTGATTCAGCAAAACCAAGCGCCATGTCACCGATCCGTGGAATGTTGCATTTGGATTGTCCATCCTCACATCCAACGACCAACTCATCTTCTCTCCTTCAGGCTTCAGTCTCACTCCCTCTATATATACGAGCCCACCATCACCCACCGCGTGCGGGGTGCGCGTGCGACTTAGACTTTGACTCTTGCTAGGAGAGGAGAGGAGAGGAGAGCGGGCGCCATGGCCACACGGATATGTCCTCGCCGTCAGCTCGAGCTTGGTTCGTTCGCCGGTGTGTCGGTGTCCAGGTACATGATCCGTCTTGTTGATTCCATTCATGCCCTGCTCCCTTCTTCTTCTATAGTTCCACGAACCTATTTCATTGCTTCTTGAATATCTCTTCAAACTTGGCGGGAATTCATGGGCTCCTTTTGTAGAGTGGGATGTACAGCTGCACCTCGGACCAACCACACAATCTAACTCCAGATCATATGGCTCATGTAACAAGCAATTATCACCAATCATCTAAACATTCTACAGGTTTCTGGTACTGACCTGCACCGTTTGTTCTTCTGCCAATATTTCGAGAAAAGGGAACTAATATGAGTAGAAATGAAACTTACTAATATGAGTCGAATGGAGATTCATAGGAACTAGAATTAAGGCAGAAATGATATACCAACAAATCTTACTTTCAAAATCAGATTGCGAAAAATAGAGAATGTCAACCAGAGGCAAGATCGGTGGATTGGCCAAAGCCATATGTATGAATCAGGAAACCTAGACGTTTGTCATTTTTGTGTATCCCAGAATACAAAATATTTCAAATTGAATTTTTGCACGTTTGTGGGATAAATCATTGGCAACAACATGATTTTTTTTTTCAAATTTTTTTTGGGAGTCATAAATATGATTTTTATAAATCATTGGCAACACTAATACTGGTTCGTGGCAGCGAACTTTACGAGTCTGTTTAGATGGCAAGAATATGATGATTGCACAGTAAAAATACTAGAATTTATTTTGTGCTGCACTAGTAGAAACTATAAATTAGAGAGAAGCATGACTTACCCAGTAAGAACAACTGTCTTGCATTATCAGAAAACGTCACTGAAAGTGAGATGGTTACATAGTTACATGTATGTAAAGTTAAAAACTATTTAACAACCAATAATCTTACAACTTGAAGTGCTCGATAAGAGCTTTGCTGGCAAGGTCTCGTTTAAAGAAGGCCCCTAAGAATTCAGACATGGTGAAACTCCTGTACTTTGGTGGGTTTTCGGAAGAAGCTAGCACTGGCAAAGTGGCAATGGTCCATAAAACACTGACTCCCCTCTCTTTCCAGGATTGAAGAAGACAACAACAGATACTCTGGCCTCTTCACATGAATTCATTACCACCCTGTGTTCCACACTCTTGTACTTATCGTTTGACATTATCTGATAAAAACACAGGTAAACAAAATTAGCTAGAGATATATTATGAAACTGCCTCTCAAAGTTGAGCACCATGGACAGATCTAGTGCGGGGGGTATAGGGGCCACTGCCCTCCACCAAACTATTTACAAATAAAACTTACTTCATATACATGCTGCATGTTTAATATACTCTAGCCCAACAATTCAACAAACACTAAAAGCAATATAGCAAACGAACAATACATCATCTTTATCATTGTGGATTTTCTGGGACTCACTTTTCAGCTTAATAACATTAATGACATGCAAGGAGATGGTAGGGTCAAGATCAATAAAAGAATCATGTTAAGTGTTCGATTGAACTTAATGAAGCCAAATAAAATGGTCCCACATTTACAAATAATGTTGCCTCCCATGCTTGAGGAAAAATTCAATCCTGCATAAAAGGTTTGGATGATCATCCAAGTAGTTAGTCCATGGGTAGGGCAATTCTTTACCAAAGATTTCATTCTCTCCCATGCTTGAGCAACATGTTCATTATCAAATTGCTTAAAATTCATAATGCTACTTCTCAAAGATATAATCTTAGCAGGAGCATAATATTTACCAATAAAAGCATCTTTACATTTAGTCCATGAATCAATACTATTCTTAGGCAAAGAAAGCAACCAATCTTTAGCTCTTCCTCTTAATGAGAAAGGAAACAATTTCAGTTTTATAATATCACCATCTATATTCTTATACTTTTGCATTTCACAAAGTTCAACAAAATTATTAAGATGGGCAGCAGCATCATCATTACTAACACCAGAAAATTGCTCTCTCGTAACAAGATTCAGTAAAGCAGGTTTAATTTCATAGAATTCTGCTGTAGTAGCAGGTGGAGCAATAGGAGTACTTATAAAATCATTATTATTTGTGCTAGTGAAATCACACAACTTAGTATTTTCAGGTACCCATTGTAGCAGTTATAAAAGTAAACTAAGCAAACAGAATAAAATAAAGTAAAGACAAGTAACTAATTTTTTGTGTTTTGATATAGAACAAGTAAACAAGACAGAAAGTAAAGCAACTAATTTTTTTGTGTTTTTGATATAAAGCAAACAAGACAGTAAATAAAATAAAGTAAAACAATACAAAAACAAAGTAAAGAGATTGGATGTGGAAGACTCCCTTGCAGCGTGTCTTGATCTCCCAACACGCGCGAAAAGAGGTTGACACGCAAGCACACGTCCGTTGAGAACTCCAAGAGGAAGGTGTGATGCATACACAAGTTTTCCTCGAAGAAACCAAGGTTATCGAACCAGTAGGAGTCAAGGAACACGTGAAGGTTGTTGGTGGAGGAGTGTAGTGCGATGCAACACCCGGCGCCAACGTGGAGCCTGCACAACACAATCAAGATACTTTGCCCCAACGTAACGTGAGGTTGTCAATCTCACCGGCTTGCTGAAAACAAAGGATTAAACGTATAGTGTGGAAGATGATGTTTGTTTGCGAAGAACAGAGAGAACAATGATTGCAGATTGTATTCAGATGTAAAAGAATGGACCGGGTCCACAGTTCACTAGTGGTGTCTCTCCAATAAGATAAAAACATGTTGGGTGAACAAATTACAGGTGGGCAATTGACAAATAAAGATTCAATACATATCATGATGATCACTATGAGATTTAATCAGGGCATTACGACAAAGAACATAGACCGCCATCCAGCATGCATCTATGCCTAAATAGTCCACCTTCAGGTTAGCATCCGCACCCTTCCATTAAGTTGCAAACAACAGACAATTGCATTAAGTATGGTGCGTAATGTAATCAACACAAATATCCTTAGACCAAGCATTGATGTTTTATCCCTAGTAGCAACAGACATCCACAACCTTAGAACTTTCTCACCCCAGATTCAATGGAGGCATGAACCCACTATCGAGCATAAATACTCCCTCTTGGAGTTACAAGTATCAACTTGGCCTGAGCCTCTACTAGCAACGGAGAGCATGCAAGAACATAAACAACACATATATGATAGATTGATAATCAACTTGACATAATATTCTATATTCATCGGATCCCACCAAACACTGTTGTAGCAATACAAATAGATGATCTTGATCATGTTAGGCAGCTCACAGGATCTAAACATGATAGCACAAGAGGAGAAGACAACCAACTAGCTACTGCTATGGACCCATAGTCCAAGGATGAACTACTCACGCATCAATCCGGAGGCGGGCATGATGATGTAGAGCCCTCCTGATGATTCCCCTCCGGCAGGTGCCGAGGCGATCTCCGAATCCCCGAGATGGGATTGGCGCGGCGGCGTCTCGGAAGTATTTCCGTATCGTGGCTCTCGGTACGGGGGTTTCGTGACGAAGACTTTAAGTAGGCGGAAGGGTAGGGTTGGAGGCGGCGCGAGGCCACACCATAGGCGGCGCGGCCCCCTCCGGCCGCGCGGCCCTACGGCGGCGCCTCGCCCACTTCGTATCCCTTTTGGTCTTCAAGCTTCGTGGAAAATAAGACCCGGGCGTTGATTTCGTCCAATTCCGAGAATATTTCCTTTGTAGGATTTCTGAAACCAAAAAAAAACAAGAACGCGCTTCGGCATCTTGTTAATAGGTTAGTGCCGGAAAATGCGTAATAATGATGTAAAGTATGTATAAAACATGTAAGTATTGTCATAAAATTAGCATGGAACATAAGAAATTATAGATACGTTGGAGACGTATCAGCCACCACCCCAAAAAAAACAATTTGGTGTTCGGCGGGAGGTAAATCTACCCCACCGATATATATTCCTTCTACTCTGACACTGTACATTCATCGTCCTCTAGAGCGGCGGCGGAGTGTGGCTGGTAGCCAAGATGGGACCGGTGGGCCAATTGCTTACTGCTTGCCACAATTAATGGGCCAGAACACTAATCAAAGTTACTTGATTAGTTTGTCGGCATGTGGAGTGACTAGTCCACAATCCAGTATGGCCACAACGATGCTTCACCGGATCCGAGTCGGCGTGTGCTGCGAAGGCACGGGCTCTCTTCTCCTTCTTCTATGACACAGGCTCATCCCCCTTTATCTTCCATGGCAGAGGTAAATCACACTATCCTCTTCTACTACCACCGTAGATTGATTTATCTAGTATTATATATACGTCGACTAGCCATTGCTTATGTTAGATCGCTTTGATTAGGGGAACCAGATCGGGCTTCCCATCGGGCAGCTTCACTCATTGCTATCATTCATGTCTAGATCATGTTGCTACATCTGAGAGCAGTTGGGAGTGATGCCTTTCCTCGACTCACCTATGTTCATATGTTACGACAAGATGAAGAGAGGGTAGCAAACCTGAACTACTTCTACAACTCCTACGATGTAGAGCCTGTCCATATGCTTCAGATGAGAAGAACCCCTTCCTTTGCTATATGTTACAACTACAACCTAAACTACATCTACAACTCCAATCATCTATCTTCATGTTATGGGTCATAACTAAAGGTTTAGAGTGATCCGTACCGCATTCAGGAGATCCATGAAAATCGTGTCTTGCTACTTCAAGAAGGTGTATTATGCAGTTGGAGAGCTCAAATGAGATATGATCAAGCTAGTAACTGGTAGCACACCTCCCAACATCAAGAACAACTTCAGATGGTGGCCATACTTCACGGTGAGCACTAAGGGCATGTACAATCATAAGCGCTTATTTGGATGCTTAGGGAGAGAAAAAAAGGAATGCAATCCTAGCGTTCCATGCAAGAGTCCATCGCTTCAACGGGGGAGTCGCTAATTGAGGCACTTGGGGAGATTTGTTTCAGTGCTCCCATCGCTAAAAAACGGCAACTTCCGTGCAGCAAAATACAGAGCGCCGACACCACAACTAGTAGCGACGCTGAGCAAAATCCCCGGATTGGCGGGGAATCAAAACTAACGGCCAGGAAATCAACCCTAGCGTCTGTCGGTAGCGCCTGCATTGTACATGCTCTAATTATCCAGTTTCATCTCATCGTACGACTACTATGTTCTGAAACATGACTATCCTTTCTTTCTTTTTTTTGACATGATCGTATCGGAGTGATCGATGGTACTCATGTGACCGAAAGCACAATTTTCAGCATACATGGGAAAGAAGCACTAATCTTGAGATTTGCATCAGTTATGTATGTTGACGTCTATAAGTAGATTGCCTATCCCTTTTCATCATTTCGGACTTTTGGTTCAAGTGGCTAGTGCATGAACCTTAACATGGTATCAGAGCCCCAGGTCTCGAGTTCAAATCCTGGCTTTCACAATTTATTCTAAAATCTCCAATTTATTCTAAATTCCCCGTAGCCTCTTGCCGTGTGGTCCCGGCGCTGCCTCTTTGCCTCTCTACACGTGTTGACTTGTCTTCCCGTCACACGTGAGAGGAGGTGTTAACGTGTATAAGTAGATTGTCTATCCCTTTCCATCAGTTCAGACTTTTGGTTCAAGTGGCTAGTGCATGAACCTTAACAATGTAGTCATGCAATACAATAGGAATACCTAATGCTTTCACAAATACAACTCTCTTAATCATTTTCACATTTCCTGCAAATCGCATTCAGGTAATATCCCTTAGTTTCACCGGGTTTTGTTGTAGATCTGCACTAGAGTAACATTTTTCCTCTAAATATCTAGAAGTTTGGCCAGGAATATACCCTTTTTGGTTTACCGGGGGCTAAAATGCAAGAGTTCTGTAGCAGCTGACTTAGGGCGACTTCTTTTGGGCTTGTAGAGTTGCTTCTAGATACCAAATGGGTCAAGCCCAAAAAAAAGTCTCCGGCTTAAGCATTGCTTATTTCCACCGAGAAGCGAAGGTCTAGTGCAATTTGAGAAACTGGCCGAGACCAGCTTCCCGAGCTTCTGTGCCGCCGCCTTACTCCCTGTGCCGCCGCCGCCTTACAACCCTACAGATACAACGCCGCCGCCGTACGTGTTCGTGCCGCCGCTGCCTCAAGATCTTTCAAGTTGCTGATCATGGCCTCGTCGTCATCCTTCTCTGCAACTGCCCTTGCCGCTGCGCTTGGTGCCCCTCCAACCCAGCTGCTCACGCGGGAAAACGCCTTGGTGTGGAAGGCGTTGGTCGTTCCCGCGCTCCGTGGTGCCCTCGTGCTTGAGCTCGTCGACGGCACTGAAAAGGCTCCCGCAAAATCGCTCGAGGTTGAAGATAACAATGGAAAAACATCCACCATCCTAAACCCCAATTACACCACCTGGATTGCTCGTGATCAACAAGTTCTTCGCTGGCTCGTGAACGTTCTTTCCCCGGATGTCTTGGCCCATGTCATTGGCCTCGAATCTTCTGCTGAAGTTTGGGCGGCTATCAACTCACACGTCTCTGCATCGTCCAAGTCTCGTGTGCAACACCTGCGGGCAGCGCTCATTGAGACCAAGAAAGGTGACATGTCGGCTGACAAATACTTCGCCAAGATGAAGACAATTGCCCAAGAGCTTGCTGCTGCTGGAAAACCACTCGATGATGATGAACTTGTGTGGTATGTTCTAAAAAATCTTGGCGACAAGTACAAGTATCTGGTCACTGTAGTCCGTGCAAATCCAAACACATCCCTGTCCGACTTATTTAGTCAAGTGCAGTCATTTGATCGCATGAACAAAACTGATGAAGATACTAGCTTCACCTCCTCTGCTCATCTTGCTCGCCATGGTGGTGGAGCTCCCTCACGCGGCCAGGATCGGGATGATCGCTGGCGTGATGATCGTCCACGTCGTGATGATGCGCGTGGGCGCGGTGGTGGTGGTGGTCACCGTGGTGGCTACCAAGGTCGTGATGGTGGTGGATCCCAGGATCGACATCGTGATAATGATCGTCGTCGTGATGGAGATAGGCGTGATGATGGTGGGCGACGTCGTGATCGACAGCCCACCCGCTATGTTGACACCACATGTCAAATCTGTGATATTCATGGTCATCCTGCTAAAGATTGTTGGTGGGGCTATGGTGATGATCGCCGTGATCGTGATGATCGTTGTGACAGTGGAGATCGTGGACACAAGGATGCAAATTTTGCCTCTCATGGGGTTGACACAAATTGGTATTATGATACAGGCGCTACTGATCACATCACTGGTGAGCTGAACAAGCTCTCCACTCATGAGGACTACAATGGTCGCGACCAAGTCCGCACTGCTGAAGGAGCAGGTATGCATATTAGTCATACTGGTTATTCAACTTTACGCACCCCTCATGCTTCTTTTGATCTCAATGCCATTCTTCATGTTCCTAGTGCCTCAAAAAGTCTTTTATCTGTTCATAAGTTCACACTTGATAATCATGTTTTTATTGAGTTTCATCCCTTCTTTTTTGTTATTAAGGACCAGGCAACACGAAGGGTCCTGTTTAGAGGTCCTTGCTATGGAGGCCTATATCCTTTGATGCCCATCTCTGCTGCGTCCTCCAAGTATGCATACATCACAATAAAGTCGTCGTCTTCTACATGGCATCGCTGCTTAGGACATCCATCTTCATTCGTGGTTCAACAAGTGCTTAGGAGAAATAAAATAGCTTACACACCAGAGAGTACTCCATATGTTTGTGATTCTTGTCAAATGGCAAAGACTCTCATCAGTTGCCATATCCTACATCTAGTAGTAGATCTACTGTTCCTCTAGAACAAATTTTCTCTTATGTATGGGGTCCTGCACCTCTCTCTGCTGGGAAACATTCATACTATGTAAGCTTCATTGATGATTTTAGCAAGTTCACATGGATTTATCTACTTAAAAGCCGTGCTCATGTTTATCAAGTGTTTCTCAATTTCCAACAATATGTTGAGCGCAAGTTTGATAGGAAAATTGTTACTATGCAAACTGATTGGGGGGTGAGTATGAAAAACTCAATGCCTTCTTCCAAAAAGTTGGTATTACTCATCATGTATCTTGCCCCCACGCCCACCAACAAAATGGTTATGCTGAAAGAAAACATCGCCATATAGTTGACGTTGGGCTAGCCCTTCTAGCTAATGCATCTATGCCTCTTAAATATTGGGATGAAGCTTTCCTTACTGCCACATTTCTTATAAACCTATTGCCCAGCAAAGTCATCAACCTTGAAACTCCAGCTGAACGCCTCCTCCACACCACACCAAACTATGATGCTCTTCGTGTTTTTGGTTGTGCCTGTTTGCCTAACCTTCGCCCTTATAACACTCGCAAGCTTGCTTTTCGCTCCACTCGATGTGTCTTTCTTGGTTATAGTCCTCTCCATAAGGGTGTCAAGTGTCTTGATATGTCTACAGGACGTGTGTACATTTCTCGTGATGTGGTGTTCGATGAAAATGTGTTTCCTTTTGCATCCCTGCGTCCTAATGCCGGTCCCCTCCTTCGAAAAGAAATCCTTATTTTACCATCTTCTACATCTATTCCTCATGAGGGTGCCTCTAATGTTGATAACCATGTGCCTATTGTGCCTATTACTAATGTGCTCCAAGTTGCAGAACATGCTCTTGAAAATTTCAGGGACAATGGTGCTGAAATTCCTGCTGAAAATGAAGTTGAAGATAGTTCAGAAGATGACGAAAATGGTGCAGAATCTGATGCAGATTCTGCTGCCACCTCCAATCCCGAGGCTGATCTGCCTGGCGCAGACTCTCCTGCCCTCGGGTCGCGTGACGCTGCTCCAACCGCGTCCGCTGAGCACACGCCGTCAGCTAGCCGTGGCGCGCCATCTGGCGGCTCCTCGCCATCTCTGCATGCGGAGCATGCTCAACACACGCCCCCGCCGAGTCCTGCCGCGACACCTGGCAGCTCTGCGTCTGACGCTTCCCTGCAGCTGTTGGCTGCATCTGACGCATCCGCTGGATCGTCTGTGGGCAGCGCCGGTGGGGGAGATTCTGTGGCTTCCTCGCCGCCTTCTTCACCGGATGATACACCTCCACGATCGCCTCGCACTCGACTACAAAAAGGTATACGACAGCCTAAGCAGTACACTGATGGTACAATACTATATGGCATGTTTTCTTCTACAGGAGAACCACCCAATCTCTCTGAGGCGCTTGATGACTCACATTGGCGCAAAGCAATGGAGGGGGAATATAATGCATTGATGGAAAATAAAACATGGCATCTGGTTCCTCCAAACAAAAGTAATAATTTGATTGATTGCAAGTGGGTGTATAGAATTAAAAGAAGAGCTGATGGATCTATTGACAGGTACAAGGCAAGATTAGTTGCTAAAGGTTTTAAACAAAGATTTGGTATTGATTATGAGGATACTTTTAGTCCAGTTGTTAAAATAGCCACTATCAGGATTGTTCTATCTATTGTTGTGTCTCGGGGATGGAATCTCAGGCAGCTAGATGTCAAGAACGCGTTTCTCCATGGTGTTCTGGAAGAGGAAGTGTATATGAGACAACCTCCTGGTTTTGAAGCTCCACATGCACCACATTATGTCTGTAGGCTTGACAAAGCCTTGTATGGTCTGAAACAGGCTCCAAGAGCGTGGTATTCCAGGTTGAGTTCTAAGTTGTGTGCACTTGGTTTTACACCCTCAAAGGCTGATACATCATTATTTCTGTTCAACAAGTCAGGCATTATCATATTTGTTCTTGTCTATGTTGATGATATTATAGTAACAAGCTCTTCTAATTATGCTATTTCTGCTCTTCTGCGAGACCTGAATAAGAACTTTGCTATCAAGGATCTTGGTGATCTACATTTCTTCCTTGGAATTGAGGTAAAAAAGGTAAATGATACGTTGCTTCTGACACAAGAGAAATATGCCACTGATTTGTTAAAGAAGGTTAGAATGGAAGATTGCAAATCTGCTCCTACACCTTTGTCTACATCTGATCAGCTGTCTTTCACAAGTGGTACACCTCTTGGTCCTGATGACTCCTCAATTTAGAAGCATTGTTGGAGCACTTCAGTATTTGACACTAACACGTCCGGATTTGGCATTCTCTGTTAATAAAGTTTGTCAATATCTTCATGCTCCAACTACAGAACACTGGACAGCTGCGAAACGTATTCTCAGATATGTTAAGGATACATTGAAGCTTGGTATCACGTTCACACCTTCATCATCTACTTTTCTGAGTGCCTTCTCTGATGCAGATTGGGCAGGAGATATTGATAATAGGCGGTCTACAGGAGGTTTTGCTGTGTTTGTTGGACCAAATTTGGTTTCATGGACTGCCAGAAAACAGGCTACAGTATCTCGTTCTAGTACTGAAGTTGAGTATAAAGCATTAGCTAATGCTACTGCTGAGATAATCTGGGTGGAGGCCCTTCTTACTGAACTTGGAGTTAAGTTGAAGCAAAAACCTAGCATATGGTGTGATAATCTGGGTGCAAACTATCTTTCTGTTAATCATGTGTTTCATGCCAGGACAAAGCATATTGAGATTGACTTTCACTTTGTCAGAGAAAGGGTTGCAAGAAATCAGCTAGCAATTCGGTTTGTTACGAGTGATGATCAAGTTGCAGATGACTTTACAAAGCCACTTCAAGTCAAGAAACTTTCTAAGTTTAAGCGTAATCTCAACCTGTCAACAGGTTTAGATTAAGGGAGGCTGTAAGATATTGTATAGGGTTACATATTTACTCTATACCGTATACCGTACGATATGTTTATCGGATACATCTCATGTACTATGTCTACCCCTATATAAACACGTAACCCGTACGAGTCCAAGTACGGTTCCACAATAGTTTCACAGACAGCCCACATCGTGTGGACATTTGCATCAAGCCGGTGAAGATACTCTACTGAACATCAGCCAGTACACCTCAGTTCTCAGCACTCATGAATGGGTCATGCTGCAAGTTTTGCTGTTAATTCATGGTCAATCTATCATTTGCGCGAACTGGGAAAATCGTGCAATAGAGTTGTAGATTTCACTTTCCGGACATTGAACCATTTGGTCAAACACTGCATCACCTTGACGACGACGCAAATGTAGTACTCTATCAGGTGAGGAGTAAACTCAGCAAGGAGTCGGGCGCACAGGAGGGAGGCCAGTGCCACGACCTAGCAATGCGACGCGGGGCAGCGTGACAAGAGTGCAAAGCAAAATTTTCCACCGATCTTAGAACCCCGCTGTCTCATCGTACCATGGAAGAAAGTTGAGTGGGCAGAGCTGATGGAGGCATCTCCTAACCTTTCCCCACAACAGGTTTGGTGGTGGCAGGCGGTGGACATAAATGACGCCAGGGATGATGGCCGCCGCGGCATATTGAGCTACTAATCTGTCAATCCTAGATGATCCTGCTATGTCAATGTATAATGTTCTTGGCAATAGATCATAGTTTCATCGTGTGCCAGTCGTAATTGTGAAATCAGTGGCTGACAAAAATATTGCAGTTCATATCAAATTATCAGTGAAAGCTAAATCATGCTGACTGCAAACAACTAGGAACGTGCAGTCACTATGCAGTCATGGACACTGAATAACGAAGCCAGAAGCACTTGTAGTGGAAATAACTTCACTAGTAACTAAGTATCCAACTCACCAAATTTACTTATATGGCAGTGAGTTAATGAGGAGAGTGTAGGATAGAGTAACATAAGAGCAAGTGCAATAGTATAGCCAGCGGTTGGCTATAAGCAAGATGTCATGTCATATATAGCCAACATATAGCTAACAAGTACAATAGTTGGCTATAGAAATGTAAGTTATCAATACATAGCCCACATTTCACTCTCATAAAGTGCCTAGAAACAGGCTCTTGCATAGCGCACTCCTCTTCTCTCTCCTCTTCTCTCACCTCCAACTAAGCAGAAATATTATATTTAAATTCTTATAGCCTGCTGACTAAGCTTTATTGTACTTGCTCTAACTAGTTACTATAATATCACACTTCCTAAGATACAATGAGTCTACAAGCTAATTAATAAAGATATCTATAATACTACTTTGATGTTACTAACAACTATGAAGGTAGTAACATAGAGTAGTAACATGTACATGTTACTACTTTATGTTCCACTATGACTAGTCTTAGGGCATCTCCAGCGGCGCGACGCAAACGGACGCTGAGCGACCGTTTGCGTCCGCTTTGACCGTAAATGCGTCGCACTCTCCAGCATGACGCAAATTGACCGGGCGCGAGACGCAAACCTGGCCCAAATATGCGCCAGTTTGTCTGACGCCGGCGGTCGCGCAAGTGTCCGCTCCGGTCTCCACCGGTCCCGCCCGCCGAGCCTGCATCGAGGGCATCGCTCGGCGGCCATCGCTTCGCGGTCAGCTCTTCCGCGTCTGTGCAGCCTTCGCCATGAATGCCGCGGCGCCTGTTCGTGCGTGCACTGCGGGCGGCGGCGGGCTTCTGGCGCCTTCAATGGCATCGTATCCCTCGCGCGGTCGCCCTTAAAAGTCCACCGGTCGCGTTGCTCGTTCGCCCACAGCTCCACTCGCACCACAACCGCCGCTGCGCCATGGGGAAGAAGAACGACTTCGAGACCTCCGGCAGCGGCAGCAAGAAGGTGGCGCTCCCCGTCACGGTGGGAGGCTCATGCACGGCAAATGGGTGCCGTGCGACGCCTGGTCCGGCGTGCAGCTGGGCGGCTGGCAGCTCACCGCCGCCGGTGCCCATCCCTCCGACTATGCGCGAGCCGATCGGACCGCGGAGATCCGGCGCAGAGGCGGTATCGCCGGCGGACCTCCGCGCCGATCCGGCGTACGCCATCGACTCGAGCTTTGGCATACGTACCTGTCCACGAAGACGGACAGGAGACGAAGTGCTGGCTTCATGGGCGACAGGGATTATCCCTTCGGCCCTGCACCACCGGCTCGTAGTCAGCAGGCACCAACGCGACGTCAGCAGACGCACCACAACGACCGCGAGGACGACGACGACGACGAAGCCCACGCCGCGTACGACGACGACTACATCGAGGTGCTCGCGTACCATAGCGAGGAGGTGAGGACGACAGCGACGACCACGTCGCTCGTCTTCCACGAATGGCAGCAGGCCATGAGGGCCGGAACTTCGAGTTCCCCGACAACATGATGGACGACGAGATGGCGAAGCTCCTCGTCTCCTAGTACGACGCGCCCGTGCAGCCGCCGCTGCCCCGCTACGCCACCGATGTCATGCCGCCGGGCCTCTCGGCGGATGAAGCCCTTCGACAGCGCTCCGGACTCGGCGGCGCCTCCTCCACCGACGCCACGCCTTATCCCTGGCGCCTCCTCCACCGCCGCCACAGCCTTATGGCTGGGCGCCTCATCCGCCGCCACAGCCCTGGGCGCCTCCACCGCCGCCACAGCCGCAGCCTCCTCAACCTCGAGCACTCGGCGTACGCTCCCCCAAATGGCTACTGGCCGTGGGTCATACCGGAGCTCATCGTGCTCGACAGCGACGAGGACCAGCACGGCCACGATGCGCAGCAGTATGCGTTTAGGGTTTTTTTTTATGTTTTAAGTATGTAAATTATGTTTCATGTTTTAAAAAAATGATTCGTCCTAAAAAATGCGTCGTGCCGCTGGAGCCACCCCCGACGCAAACGGACGCACGGTCGATTTCGACCAAAAAGGCCGACGCAAACAGACGCGCGCGGACGCTAAAATGCGTCGCGCCGCTGGAGATGCCCTTAGGACAAATGCCAGTCAGTATACAGTTTTGTACACTGAATAACGAAGGATAGAAGCCACCTGTAGATTTAAGAAGAATGCCATGTTAGCAGCAATATGGCAAAGACGTGACAATCTATTCAAAGTGTAGCCATTTTGCTAAGATAAATACTACCATGTTATAGCAACCATCTGGCAGAGTTAACATCTTCATGCTGCGGCCTATGAGCAGGCCTTATGAGAACTGAGAACAAACGCAAAAAAACTTGAGTCCAGCCTGATAATAAACGCAAACAAGTCAAAACTGAAAGTCTGAAACCTACCCATGTCAACCTGCCTCTTATCTGCTTTTCGTTCAAACCTTTCAGTCAGCTTCTACATGCGTTTTTTCTGAGAAATCGTTAGTCTTGCTTTTTATATACCTGCTCCAGCAAATTGGCAGGCAACAAGTTGTGAGATCACATAGAAGCGCTCATTGCTGAAATTCACAATATGAAAAGACAAAAAAAAAATCGAACATTCCCTTCTCGATTGGTGCCACGCGGCATGGCAAAATACACCGAAGCCACTGCACAAAGGCCTGGCATCCGTACATTGCTTGTGCCCAGGATGATATGGAAATACCGCAATGACTGTCTTCAAGGGAGCGCGACCTTCAGTTCGGGACCTATGTGACAAAATCAAAGAGGAAGCAATATTATGGGTCAAAGCAGGAGCAAAAGGGCTGAAAGATGGTGTACCAACAACCTGGGGAGAGCACTGACTCCCACACCTGTAACTGTAGACCTAGGAGGCGTGTAACAAACCCTATCTTTTCAATGAAATGAAACACAAAGATTTCTTTACATTTTCTCAAGAAAAAAATGAAAAATACAAAAATTAGTTTTAAAAAATCAGGGGAGAGTATATTAAGGGGTCAACAGTAGCATTTGGTCTGACCAAACTGCCTGCAAATCAGCTCTGCGTGTCAATAGACTCGGACTTTTTTGCATGCTTTCCCAAAGTTAACAGAAAGGAACCAAGTGGCATGGATGATAGGTTATTCTCCAGACGTATCACTTATATCATACTAACAGTTTGGGTTTTGTTTTTCAAAACTATATCTTTCTTTGAACTAAAGAATTACTTGAAACTATAACCCAGGAAGAATACAGAGATGTGACAAAGGCATGTGCTCCAATAGGGCCTCTAGAGAATATGATGGGTGGATGGGCCCAAGCGATGTGTACAAATAAGAAATCCTAACCAGCCTTGCACCAAAGGTAATACAGGAGCCAGCACCACCCAGGACACCGATCAGTAAACTCTCTTTGTTTATAAATAACTTCCTATTCTATCTAATTAGATGGAAGAGCGCCTAAATTTTCCTCATAAAAATACAGTTGCCAGCACAATGCTACAAGATATACAGTTGATATGGAAAAAGAAAAATACCTTATATTTTAGTGGGGAAATTGAGAATATAAGCATGGAAGTCAAGCTGCAGAGGTACCTAGTGCTCATTAAGGAAATGGCAGATGCCAAAATTGTGCCAAATAAGCTCAGGCTAGTAGGCCAAGAAGCAATGATAGTTGCCGAGAGAAATGCACACATATGATATAATGTACATTTTGGCTCACTTGAAACTGCACACCTAAGAACATGTGGAAACTTTACAGGAAGAAACAGCATATCGCCGAGCGAAGTATGCAGGCTTGTTGATGGTAGACTAGCCAGCTTTGAGCCACACTCAGCTCCATAAGCCAAGACAGATGGCAAGAATATGATGATTGCACAGTAAAAATGCTAGAATTTATTTTGTGATGCACTAGTAGAAACTACAAATTAGAGAGAGGCATGACTTATCCAGGTAAGAAACATTGTCTTGTATTATCAGAAAATGTCACTGACTGTGAGATGGTTACATAATTACATGTATGTAAATTTAAACACTATTTGACAACCAATAATCTTACAGCTGGAAGTGCTCGATGAGAGCTTTGCTGGCAAGGTCACGTTTAAAGAACACCCCTAAGAATTCGGACATGGTGAAACTCCTGTACTTTGGTGGGTTTTCTGAAGAAGCCAGCTCTGGCAATGGTCCATAAAACACTGACTCCCCTCTCTTCCCAGGATTGAAGAAAACAGCAACAGATACTCTGGCTTCTTCACATGAATTCATTACCACCCTGTGTTCCACACTCTTGTACTTATCGTTGGACATTATCTGATAAAAACACAGGTAAACAAAATTAGCTACAGAGATATATTATGAAACTGTCTCTCAAAGTTGAGCACCATGGACGGGTCCAGTGCGGGGGCTATGGGGGCCACTCCCCCTCCCCCAAACTATTTACAAATAAAACTTACTTCATATATGTGCTGCATGTTTAATATAATCTAGGCCAACAATTCAACAAACACGAAAAGAAATTTAATAAACAATACATCATCTTCATCATTGTGGATGTGATGGGACTTACTTTTCAGCTTAATAACATTATTAATGACATTGAAGGAGATGGTAGGGTCAAGATTAATAAAAAAATCATGTTAAGTGTTCCATTGAACTTAATGAAACAAAATAAAATGGTCCCACATTTACAAATAATGCTGCTTCTTTTGAACTGTTGTGCATCATTGATTCAACGTGAAGCTAGTGAATAGCAGTCTACGATTTATTATAGACAGAGAATTGTTAGACTGGACTGATTCTAAATGTGTTCTATTTCAGCAATAGCTTATGTTCAACATTCAGCATCACATACTTAAGGTGGATACGCAACATGCAGCGAAAATGACACCAACTGGGCCTGTGCTACATGGTCCTCATACGTTTCTCTAACATTCTTTCTTAATGTGACAGTAAACGTGTCTTTCGGTTTGAAGTTGGAAACATCCAAATGCTCAGAAGCTAAAGTTAATTAGTAGACATCTGAAAGTATTTAAAAAGTATTCGAAGGTTGTTTCTAATTCATCTGTTTTTAGCAGAATTGGTAGAACATATGCTAATTGAGTTACTGAATTCAGTTGTGCAAGCAATTGGACATTGACAGAGTTCATTTTACCTGCAATAGATCCCCGACATTGATCACGAGGGCACCGGGTACAGGCTTCGCATCCACCCAATAGCTCTCGCCGTCCTCGTTGGTGTGCTTGACCTGAAGGCCGCCGACGCCATCCTGCGCAAGGACGGTGAGCACGCCGGGGTCGGTGTGCGGGACCAATCCCATGGTCCGATCAGGCTCGGGGCAGACGGGGTAGTAGTGGCAGACCATGACCTTCCCTTCGAGGCAGGAGGCCTCCTCCAGCGTCGCCTCCGGGAGCCCGAGCCCCTCGGAGAGCAGCGCCATCACGGCGCTGGCCACGGCGGTGGTGTGCACTTCCCACTCGAGGATCTCCGAGCGGCACACCGGCGGGATGCGTTCTGTGTCGAGGCGCATAGGCCCGAACCCCAGCTGGATGGTGTCCCGCCAGCTGGCGGCGGGGGAGCGGAACAGATCTACGTTGGACGAGTAGGAGACCCCGCCGCCCATGGCGCGGCCGTAGTGCGTGGCGCGCTCGGGGGCGGGGAGCTCGTGGAAGGCGCGCACCGCGGCGAGGACCTTGGCGGGGTAGTCGGCGGGGACGAGGGCCTCGTAGTTGACGAGGTAGAAGAAGCCCCAGTCGCGGGCGGCCGCCGCGGCGGCGGCGGCGGCGAGGGGCGCGGGGAGGGAGAGGTCGACGACGGGGATGGAGACGCCGGGAGGAGCGAGCGGGACGGTGGCGTAGGGGTCGGGGTGGACGAAGAGGTCGGGGACGGTGGAGACGCCGGACTCGACTAGGCCGCGGACGCCCGTGCGAGACTCGTCGAAGGCCTTGAGGAGGGCGGCGCGGTCGGAATCGGGGGCGGCGGCGGCGGCGGACGCCATGATCGTCGGGTTGCGTGCGCCGGATGACTTGGACGAGTGGAGACGAGAAGGATGTTTGTGGGTAGTGTGCAATTGGGAAGACTTGTTATCCGTTCCCCATTGTAAGTGGTAGAACCCTCGCCGTGTGTCGGACGTGCCGGCCGGGCGGTGGTGATCGGAGACAGTCAGGTGACGGCATGTGACCGGCACCGGCGGCGACGATAGGCACAACATGGTGGCCGGACGCGAAGAAGGTGTGCTGCTCCGGCGAACGCGGCAATTGGTGGGTGGCGATGCTCGACGGCTCTGGGTGCTCTACAACGGTGACGGCGTTGCTCAACGGTGCGGCGAGCAATGCGATCACAACAGATTTGAGCGATACAAAAGTATAAACGGAATGATGGTTGGTGAAAATAGGGGCGAAATCAGCCTGTCACACAGCTGTTCGATGCAGATACTACAGTTTTTTTTTAATAGTCAACGGGGAGAGAAGACCGTGATTCATACATATGGCTTTGGCCAATCCACCGATCTTGCCTCTGGTTGACATTCTCTATTTTTTGCAATCTGATTTTGAAAGAAAGATTTGTTGGTATATCGTTTCTGCCTTAATTCTAGTTCCTATGAATCTCCATTCGACTGTTAATAACCTTACTAGTACCTTCATACCGGATTAATGGGCAATTACGCACTTCGAGAAACAAGTTTGACTACTAATTTGATCAGTAAAATATAAGATATATATCATAAAAATTATATCATTAAAAATAGTTTTTGAATACGAATCTAACGGTATAATTTTTGTGGCATATAACTCATATTTTGTAGACCAAATTTATAGTTAAACTTGTTTCTCGAAATATGCAATTGCCCATTAATCCGGTATGGAGGTAGTAGTATGGTGTGCTTTCAATCCACTTCCAGATATAAGGTATTTCTGTTTTTCCATATCAACTGCATATCTTGTAGCTCTGTGCTGGCAATTGCATTTTTATGAGGAAAATTTAGGTGCTCTGCCATCCAAATAGATAGAATAGAAAGTTATTTACAAACAAAAAATTTAACCGATCGGTGTCCTGGGTAGTGTTGGCTACTGTAGCACCTCGGTGCAAGGTTGGTCGAGATTTCTTATTTGTACACATGGCTTAGGCCATCCACCCATCTTTCCTTGGTTGACTAACATTCTCTACTTTTTCACTCCGTCTGGTTGTGAGTGAATTTTATGATGGTACCAGCATGCCGCCGATCGCCCCGCGTCCGCGCGTCCGTTTGGGTCGCGCGGTGCGTCCAACGCGCGGACGCACCGCATTATCGGATAAATACGAAAACAAACGAAACATGGAAATTTTGAACGAAATTTCATAAACATATGCCCTATTTTGGGCAAAATTTGTACATAGCCCTATTTTGGGCAAATAACTGACAAAAGAAGCCCCTATATAGGCTTTTAAATTTAAACTACGCCGGTGCGCCGCCTAGCCCCCAGGGCGTCGTCGTCGCGCGCCGCCGTGACGACGTCCCGGCGGCGAGGCCGTTGTGGCTCGACCGCGCCGGGGACTCCGCCACGGAGACCACAGGCCCCTCCCGGCCGAGTGGGGGTCCGGAGCGACCCGAGCATGCGGCGGCGCAGCGAGCGCCGCCTCCCCGAGGCGTCGCCGCTCCCGCCGCAGCGCTTCTCCCGCGGCGCCGCTCCTCCGCGCGACGCCGGCCTCCTGCCGCCGCTTCGCGGGCGTCTCGTCGCGCGGCGCCCGGCCTCCTCCCGCCGCGCCGCTCGTCCTCGTCCCGTCGCGCCGGCGGGGGGCGTAGAGCTCCCAGCCCGCTTCCTCCGCCGCGCCCGCGCCGCTCCTCCATCTCGGGTACGGATGGCATCTCGAGATGCGGCCAGCCTCCTCCTCCGCCGCCGAGATGAGCTTGGCGGCGCGAACGTCCGGGTCCTCCTCCGAGGCTAGCGCGCGGGGTTGCGGCAATGCCGCGCCGCCGCCGCGGCAGCCTCGGTGCGGCCGCCTTTCGGCGATGGCCGCCCGGCGAGGACGGCGGCCGCCGCTTCGTCGTGGGCTCCGGGAGCGAAACCGCGCGGGGCATGGCGGCGGTTGGCCGGGAGGGAGGGGACCGGAGGAGTTCCGCATCCTCCGCCCCATTTAATACCCTCCGGTCACCGCCAGTGGGCCAAAGGAGACGAGGCGACGGACGCCCGGACGCGAGCGGACGCCGCGTGCATCCGCGGCCCGCAAACCTAGCCAAGATTTGGAACGGTTTGCGTCGTTCGACGCCGCGGTCGTCGCTTTTGCGTGCGTCCCGCGGGCGGGATTTTGTCCGGATCAAACCATCCGAACGCGCGGGCGCGGGATGGGTAGCCCGGTTGGAGATGCCCTAACATTCTCTACTTTTTCACTCCATCTGGTTGTGAGTGAAAGATTTTATGATGGTACCACTCATGCCTTCCATTATATTTCGACCGATTCTGCCTTCTACTGTTGATAGCGTTACTATGGTGCCTTCGGACTACTTCACTAAATCTGCAAAATGAAGGTACAAATGGTCCAGTAGAGTCCGAGAGTGGACATGCCTTTGTCACATCTTTGTATTCTTCCTGGGTTATAGTTTCAAGTAATTCTTTAGTTCAAAGAAAGATATAGTTCTTGAAAATCAAAACCCAAACTATTAGTATGATATAAGTGATACGTGTGGAGGATAACCAATCATCCATGCCACTTGGTTCCTTTCTGTTAACTTTGGGAAAGCATGCAAACAAGTCCGAGTTTATTTACGTGCAGAGCTGAGTTGCAGGCAGTTAGGCCAAACCAAATGCTACTGTTGAATTGTACTACTCCCTCCGATCCATATTAGTTGATGCTAAAATTGATATATCTTAAACTAAAATATGTCTAGATACATTTATATTAGTGTCAAGTAATATTAATCGGAGGGAGTGGTACGTAATTGATCCCTTAATATGCTGTCCACTGATTTAAAAAAAAACTATTTTTTTGACTTTTCATATTGCGAATCTCACAACTGGTTGGCTGGCAATTTGCTGGAGCAGGAATATAAAAATCAAGAATAACGAATTCTCTGAAGAAAGGCATGAAGAGGATAGGAGGCAGGTTGACATGGGTAAGAGACTTTCAGTTTTGACTTGTTTGCGTTTATTATCAGGCTGGACTCAAGCATTTTTGCGTTTGTTCTCAGTTCTCATAAGGCCTGCTCATAGGCTGCAGTATGAAGGTGTTTACTCTGCCAGATGGCTGCTATAACATGGTTGTATTTATCTTAGCAAAATGGCTACACTTTGAATTGACTGTCATGTCTTTGCCACATTGCCGCTAACATGGCATTCTTCTAAAAATCTGCAGGTGGCTTCTATCCTTTGTTATTCAGTGTACATGACTGCATATTGGCTGGCATTTGTCTTAAATCTACAGGTTGCTTCTGTCCTTCGTTATTCAGTGTCCATGACTGCATAGTGACTTCACATCCCTATTGTTTGCGTTCACATGATTTAGCATAATCTGATATGAACTGCAATATTTTTTGACAGCCACTGATTTCACAATTGCCTCCATCAGCTCCGCCCACTCAGCTTTCTTCCATGCTACGAGGAGGCGGCTAGGATCTAAGAGCATCTCGAGCCGTCTCCCCGACGAGGCCCCCAGAACGTTTTTTTTTTTTATCCAGATGGACGAAAATGGCCCAGTCGCGCCCCGGCTCCTCGATTTCGTCTGGATTAGACCTTTCATCCGTCCGGAGAGCCCAGACCATCCCGGCCTATCGACGACAAAGGCCTGGTTTCTACGGCAATACCGTCGTCTTCCCGATAGACGGGACGCGTTCGTTTCCGGCAAAATTTGTAATTCTACGGCAATACCCTCGTCGAATGAAAGCTTTGAACAAATAAGTGGTGCAACATAGACAAATTGAATTGCGTATAAACCTTCGAATAAACATAAAAATTACATATAAAAACTATAAAACAAACTTGAACTACTTCTTCTTCCTAGATGGCCCCGTCTCATCGTCCTGGCGGCGACGCTTCCGGCTCGATACATCCTCCGAAGAGCCGGTGTCCTCCTCGTCGCTCGCCGGCGCCTTCGCGTTCGCCCGGGCCGCCGTGTCCTCAGCCTCTTCCTCCTCAGCCTCCTGCTCTTCTTCCTCCTCAGCCTCCTCCTCCTCCTCCCACTACTAGGAATTAGCTTATAGCCGCACTTCTTATCGCTGGCGCTCTCGGTTCGAAGATGCCAGCGGTAAGTTACCGCCGGCGAGTTGGTTTGGGGATGCCGGGGATAGGCCCCTTACCACCGGCGATTTAAGACTGAAACTGCCGGCGGCAAGTTGAGCCGAAAGCACACAGATGGACCTCTCAATACCGCCGGCGAATCGGACTGAAAACGCCGGGGGTATTTGGCCCAATACCACCCGGCCCCTTCCACCTCCTCACGCCCCCACTCGATCTAATCTGTTTCTCCTCCCGCACCCCAACCTCTCAACCTCTCGATCTCTCACTCCTCACGCAGACGTGCAAGTCTGCAACCCCCGCGCCCTCCCTCTCACCAACCCCCGCGCCCTCCCTCCCCCCAATCTGCCCCAAACCCTAGCGGGCAGCCATGGCGCCGAGCTCCCCGTCCTCCGCCGCCACGCCGGCGCGCACCTCCTCCCGCAAGCGGAAGGCCACCGCCAAGGTCGTCGCCGACCCCGAGCCCGACCTCGACCAGGACGCGGCGGCGGACAAGCGCCCGCGCAAGGGGCGGGGGCGAAGAAGCCGCCCAAGAAGGAGAAGGCGCGGCAGGAAGACGAGGACCTGCGGCGAGGAGCCGGACGAGGAGGAGCTGGCGCTGGGGGAAGACGAGGACATGGCCGCCGCGGGGGACCAGGAGGGCGCGCAGGAGGCGGGCGCGGCGGCGAGGAAGCGCGTCGCCAAGCCGACCAAGGCCGTCGTCGTCGTCGAGCGGGATGGTGGCGTGCGGCGGCGGGATCCAGATCGGGGAGATGGGACTTGATCGCTTTTTCTTTTCCTTTTAGGGTCCTTGATGTAAACTGTAGTTTCTGGTTGGACTATTTTGTAACTTGGACACAGCCTGGTGGCGCTGCAGATGCATCGCTTGCCATGCTTTTTTTTTTATTTGCAAAAACAGATACCGCCGGCGAATAACTATGGGAGTAGGGAAAACGCCGGGGGTAATGCCCAGTTACCACTGGCGAATTTGAAAACGCCGGCGGTAAGCGTTTACCACCGGCGAGGTGATCGCCGGCGAATCCGAAAACGCCGGCGGTAACACTTTTCAGGTTGCCGGCGGTAAGGCTTTTTCTAGTAGTGTCCTCCTCCTTCTCCTTCTCAGCCTCTTCCTCGGCCTCTTCGTCCTCCTCGTCGTCGTCATCCCATTCCTCGCTGTACGGCGGCGGGGAATCGTCGTTGCTGGACGATGCAGCTCGGTCCCACCAATGGCGCCATCCAGGTGATTTCCCCTCGCTGTCGGTGTCCGATAGCCAAGAGATATCGCTCATGGTGACAGAGGATGGTGAGGAGAGAAGAGATGAATGGTGTCGGCCGTCGGAAACCGTATATGTAGGTCTACCAACATCGAGGCCACTTCGCCCGTTTCTGACGAGGCGTTTGGGCTCCTAAGACCACTTCGCGGACCATTACGGCGGTTCAATGCGTCGAGACCACTCCGACGGTTCCCCTTTCCGGCGACTGCACTGTCGCAATGCACGCGGTAGGTGAGCGTCAGTAGGCGACCGTGGGCTCATCGCTGAAAAAATGAGCCCCTCCTCAAAAAAATACATCCATCCGGCGCTAATAGTGCCGGATTTCGGCCTGGGAGCCCAACGGCTGGGATGCTCTAAGATCGCTGGAAAATCTTGGGTCGCGCTGTCTCGCGCCGCATCGCTAGGCCGTGGATGGATTTCGGTTGCTAAAATCACGGGAGGAACAAAAGTTGCACCAACAAGTTTGCTCTAACTCATCCCGTAAGATTTTTACGTAATGAAGTTCCCGTAAGTCTAGCATTATTGGTTTACTCCTCACTCGTCTGATACAATGTCCAACGTGTGTGCCAACGTTGCACACGGCCAAGAGCCATTCCACCCTCCGACAGCCGACTCCGTCGTTGCCTTCCGCCATGAGCATCTCCTATATGATTCCCGGCGACACTGCCTCTCGCTCATTGAAGGCCGAGAGCGACGTGCTGCTATTCCATTTCCCTAGCTCGTTATGTTTTTCGGTGCTTGCTCAGCTGCGTGCGCACGTCTTCCTTCTGACATTAGTAGAAAAACTATTATAGGTAGAAATGACATCTGTGACGCATCTAAAAAAATATGCTCCACAAAAATTATTTTTGTGGCGCACTAAAAACATGCGTTACAGAAGTTACGGCCAGTTGGATAATTTTTAGAATCACCAAATTCAAAAAAAGTAAAAAGTTAGTTAAAGATTTTTTCCTGCAAAATAGAACAATTAAAAAAAATTCTATGGCGCACCAAGTATCCGTGCGCCACAGAAGTTTTGCCCTGAAATTTTGAATTTGGCCGGCGCCAAATTCCCTACTACTCCACTTCTCCACCACTTCTCCATCTTCCTCACTTCTCCTCCCACCACCACCACCTCCTCACTTCTTCTCCACCACCACCACCACCTCCTCCCCCCTTCTTCTCCGACGACCACCACCACCACCACCTTTGGCCACCACCACCACCACCTCCGGCCACCACCACCATCTCCGGCCACCACCACCGGCCGGCCACCACCATCACCAACACCACCTCCTCCTCTGGCCGGCCACCACCATCACCACCATCACCAACACCACCACCACCACCACCACCACCTCCGGCCACCACCATCACCACAACCACCTCCGGCCGGTCACAACCATCACCAACACCACCACTTCCTCCTCCTCCTCCGGCCAACACCACCACCACCACCACCTCCTCGTCCTCCTCCGGCTAACACCACCACCACTACCACCTCCTCCTCCTCCGGCCAACACCATCACCACTTTTTTAAAAAATTCCGGCGGCCCCAGATCTAGATCTAGATCTGGTCGCCACTTTTTTAAAAAAAATTCGAAAAAAAAATCTGTGGCGCATATTGGTATGGTGCGCCACAGAAGTTTTGGCGAAGATTCTGTGGCGCATATTGACCTAGTGCGCCACATAAGTTTTGAAAAATTATGTGGCGCATGTACATATGCGCCACAGAATTCAAATACTAGTCGCGTGGTAACTGTGGCGACCTGGATATGCGCCACAGAATTCGATTTTGGTGCGCCACAGATAGCCTATTTTCCACTAGTGTCTAAGATGCTTAAGAAGATGCTTAAGTGTTCGACCAAATAGGTCAATGTCTATTTCCACCAAGGAAATATTCTTATAACGGAAAATAGCGATTCAGGTCATCAAGTTTCATAGAGTGTATATAGCATAAAACTACTGCATTGAAAAGCAATTTTACGAAATGATACCATCTTATGTTCCGAGAACTAAGATCTGGCACTATTTTTGCAATTCCCGCAAATAATCGATTGACCACAAATTAACAACAACACTTATAGTGAGACCCATTCGTTAGCGCCGAGGTATAATTGTAGGAAAACGTAGCATAGAAAACAAAAATTTTCCTATCGCGAACACGCAATCCAAGCCAAGATGCAATCTAGAAGACGGAAGCAACGAGGGGATGATCAAGACTAACCCTTGAAGAGATTCCAAAGCCTATAAGAGTAGGCTCTTATTGCTGCGGTAGACGATCACTTGCCGCTTGCAAAAGCGCGTAGAAGATCTTGATCACGATCGGTTTCGGCGCCACGAACGGGCAGCACCTCCGTACTCGGTCACACGTTCGGTTGTTGATGAAGACGATGTCCACCTCCCCGGCCGGCGGGAAGTAGTAGTAGCCTCTTGAATCCGACAGCACGACGGCGTGGTGTCGGTGGCGGAGAGGCGGAGCTTCGCTTAAGCGTGCGGGATGTGGTGGAGGAGAGAGACCGCTAGGGTTTGGGGAGAGAGGGGGTTGGGCGCCGGCCCTCTAAGGGGTGCGGCCAAGGCTGAGCCAAAGAGTGGCTGCCCCCTCCCTCTCCTCCTCATTATATAGGTGGAAGCACCAAGAGTTCTAGTCCAAGTCTTCGAATAAGACCCCAACACTAAAACCTCCCATATGTGGGAAACCTACCAAGGTGGGAATCCCACTTGGGGTGGATTCCCCCTTCCATGAGGGGGTTGGCCACCCTAGGGGAGTCCACCATGGACTCCTCCCCTTTAGGGTTGGCTGGTCATGCAAGGTGGAGTCCCTCCGGGACTCTACTTTCCATGGTGATTTCTTCCGGACTTTTCTAGAACCTTCTAGAACCTGCCATAAATGCACCGATCATTTCCAAACTTGGAATATGACTTCCTATATATGAATCTTATTCTCCGGACCATTCCGGAACTCCTCGTGATGTCCGGGATATCATCCGGGACTCCGAACAAATATTCGAACTCCATTCCATATTCAAGTACAACCATTTCAACATCCAACTTTAAGTGTGTCACCCTACGGTTCGTGAACTATGCGGACATGGTTGAGTACTTACTCCGACCAATAACCAATAGCGGGATCTGGAGATCCATAATGGCTCCCACATATTCAACGATGACTTTAGTGATCGAATGAACCATTCACATACAATACCAATTCCCTTTGTCTCGCGATATTTTACTTGTCCGAGGTTTGATCTTCGGTATCACTCTATACCTTGTTCAACCTCGTCTCCTGACAAGTACTCTTTACTCGTACCGTGGTATGTGGTCTCTTATGAACTTATTCATATGCTTGCAAGACATTAGACGACATTCCACCGAGAGGGCCCAGAGTATATCTATCCGTCATCGGGATGGACAAATCCCACTGTTGATCCATATGCCTCAACCCATACTTTCCGGATACTTAATCCCACCTTTATAGCCACCCATTTACGCAGTGGTGTTTGGTGTAATCAAAGTACCTTTCCGGTATAAGTGATTTACATGATCTCATGGTCATAAGGACTAGGTAACTATGTATCGAAAGCTTATAGCAAATAACTTAATGACGAGATCTTATGCTACGCTTAATTGGGTGTGTCCATTACATCATTCATACAATGACATAACCTTGTTATTAATAACATCCAATGTTCATGATTATGAAACTAATCATCCATTAATCAACAAGCTAGTTTAAGAGGCATACTAGGGACTTCTTGTTTGTCTACATATCACACATGTATCAATGTTTCGGTTAATACAATTATAGCATGGTATGTAAACATTATCATAAACACAAAGATATATAATAACCATTTATTATTGCCTCTTGGGCATATCTCCAACAGTCTCCCACTTGCACTAGAGTCAATAATCTAGTTTACATATGTAAAGATATAACACCTTGGCCTTCTGGTGCTTTATCATGTTTTGCTCACGGGAGAGGTTTTAGTCAACGGTTCTGACATGCTCAGAAACGTATGTATTTTGCAATTCATATGCGTCTCAGCGCATCACTCATTTTCCAAATGAGTCGGCATATATGCTTAGTCCTCTGGTGGAACCTTAATTTCGCGGTCTGAAATATGTCACTAATATTGTCACACACAATATAGCTTCAAAGTTCTGACTTTGTCGGAACTACACCAAATTCTCAAAGAACCTCCTGACTTAACATCCTTTGTCATTGTCAAAACAATGACATATTCTGCCTTCTTTTGTAGAATCCATCACAATATTTAGAACTCTTCTAAATCTAGCATAGACAACTTCTAGCTCATTGTGCTATCTTTTAAACAACACTTAGTCTAATTTGAGATTTGAAATTATATTTTATATGTGACAAAACCAATATCGGTGTAACACCTTACAGCGATTTGTTTGTCATTTCTTCATACAAAAATATATATATATATCCTTAGTTCTTCTAAAGTACTTAAGGATATTCTTACTGTCGTTCAATGATCATCATATGAATCATTCTGGTATATGCTCATAACACTTTATAGCACATGATATCTGATTGTGTACATGTTATTCGTGATCTATAATCACTCATGTGTTTTTACTCATTGAGTGTCAGATACACTCAAGTCTTGTTAAACCTTCACATGACAAGAACATTTTCTTAATATTTCTATATTGAACTACTTCAATATCCATCATATGTACTTTGACTTAAACTTATTTATGTGTTTCAATCTATCTTCATAGATCTTGACACTAAATTTGTTTCAGTCCATATCCTTTCATTGAAGTTAATTCTCAATGAAACCTTTTAATCAAGTATATAATTACATCATTTATAACCAACTATATGTCACCTACATAAAGTATTATAAATGTGTCTTAGCGCTCCCACTTAATTTCTTGCAAATGCAAGCCTCTTCATCGTCTCTGATGAAATCAAAAACTCTTTGACTATTTCATCTGGTGAAGATTCTAACTCCGTGATACTTACTTCATCCAATTGAAGTTCGTATACCTATCTAGTATTCCACGGACCAGCAAAACTCTTGGTTGTATCTTGTATACACCTTTAATATACACTTCTGTTAAGTAGTGTATTTTGCCATCCTACTAGCATATCTCATAAAAGAAATATGTAGTGATTACTAGAATAATCCACATAGACTATAAGCATTGCTACGGAAGATCTAATCTTATCGTAGTCAACTCTTTGAACTTTGTCGTAAACAATTTTTCGACAAGTCGAGCTTCTTTAAGGATATTCCATCCAAGTCCATCAATTTTATAAATCCATTTACTTTCAAAAAGTATTTATCTATCTTGGATTTCATGGCGTATAGCCATTTTAACGGAGTCAGGGCCCATCATAACTTCTTTGTTTGTAGTTGGTTTATCATTATTCAAAATCAATCCTTTGTTCACAAATCATTTATTTGATCACAAAGTAAACCATACCTACAAGGTTCAATATGTACTTCGATCTCCATGGCTAAAACACTTTGTAGTCATGGGAGCCATGATCGTCGTGGCCGCTTCCGAAACAAATTCCGATGCTGCGCTACTCTGATCATTATGCTCAGGTTCATAAACCTTATCAAATTATATTGTCCTCCCACTCAAATACTTCACTAGAAACAATTTCTCGGAAATAAGAAACATTGACAAACACTTTTGTCTTTGTCTCGTGGGAAGAATTCCCAATTAATTCTCTGGGATAACCAACAAAGACATTCATCCGATTTTGGTTGTAAACTCTTAGACCAAAATTTAAAGAAAGACTATTAGGGTTTATACCCATACCATAACTCGTATGGTGTCATTTCAACGGATCATGATGATGCTCTATTCAGTGTAAAAGCGGTAGTCACTAAAGCATAATCCACAAAAATATAATGGCGTCGTAATATTTTATCTCATCATTAATCCAACAAGGTTTGGATACATATCTTGGATACTATATCATCATTATGATACTCCAAGAAATGTGAGTTGTAGAAAATTTCATAACTCTCTTAGATGTTCGCTAAAACTCGTAATTCAAATATTTCTACCATGATCCAATCATAGATATTTGACTTTTCTATTATGATGATTTCCACTTCATGCTGAAATTTATTTGAATCTATTCAAATGTTTCAAACTTCTTTCTTATTGAATATATCCACATATATACTCAATTCATTGTTGGAAGTTTTCATGAAGTAGAAGAATCTCCCGCACACAACTATGCCCAGTGAACTACATACATCATCATGTATATTTCCACTAAGTTAGTTGCCCGTTTCAACTCTTGGCCTATGAACGGTATTTTAGTCATTCTCTTTAGAAAAGATTTGCAAACGCCAAACGATTCAAAAATCAAATGACTCCAAAAATCCATTTGCATGGAGTTCCTTCATGCGTTCCTAACATGACCTAAATGGCGGTTCCACAAATAAGTGGAATTCAAATCATTTGCCTTATGGCATTTTAGCGTCAGTGTTATGTATGTGTGTTTCACCATTAAGATTTATAATAACTTATCCATCATACATGGAGTAATGTCATAATTTGAACAACTCATTGTTTTTATTTGACCAGAGCAAAATAACAATTATTAAGTTCTTTATTATAAATTCTAAGGGCTAGATAGAATGCCAACGATGAACATAATAACACTTTATTTTTGTTCCAGACGTGCATACCTATCATATTCCTTGTCAGTCACTTAGGCCATTGTATTCTTGTATTGTGTTGTTTTGTATGACACTTCATACCAACCAATATAGCACTAATACCCAAGAATTTCATTGTGTGACTAAACTAGGAATACATCCATAACATGTATATCATTTATATACACCTGAGCTAGACTTTCTAGTCTTTTCTTTATTTCTGCCAGAATATCTTTTGCAGTTTCTCTTTTAGCTTTCCTCATTATTCAGAAAAACACTTCAACATCAATAACTTCTAGGTTTGTTGGTCAAATACCAATAACCTTGAGGTTTTTACTTTGAAGTTGTTCATCATATGACAAGTGTTCTAGATTTCATTTATTAGTAACTATGATGAACAATTTCACTCATAATTTTATCCATCAATTCATGACAACTTTTTGAGACCATGTCTGTACATGCTAGGCTCATAAAGTTTAACCTTAGTATTTGTATGTGCAAATCTGGCTTGCACCCATTGTAAGCACACGTAGAATCTATAACACCCGATCATCACGTGATGCTTCGATACGACGAGTCTTAGCAACGGTGCATACTAAGGATGATAACTTCATGGATATGCGAATATCGTTAGTGCTCCAATAGTTGGAGGATTGTGACGCCTGGCGTCTTCAACCTTCATACATTCCCATAAAACTTATGAGTTTATGTAGTCTCACCAAATTATATTCTATCATCTTGCAATAAGGTCTTAGATATCACATATATCTCATACCTTGATTATTTCTGAAAACTAAATTTTCAGCTCCTTACTTTTCAAACAGATTTGAACTTCAAGTTTCACGGAGACAAGATAACTTTAGGTACTAATTGAAACCATAGCTCTCTGAATCAACAAAGTGAGTTTCACTAAAAGTTTGCAATAGGACTTAATCAATTCTTGATTCTTTAACAATACGGTACTAATCCGTAAAGTTTCTTATCAGATTTTAACAGTATTTCTATCTCAATAACAAGACTAGCGCATAGTAGTAAACGGATGCCAATACTACAAAATTAATTCAAAATACTACTCAGACTATGTTTATGATAATTAGTTCATGTTTTAATCTAATTACTAATGAACTCCCACTTAATACAACATCCCTCATAGTTGTTAAGTGGTACACGATCCAAATCCACTACATCAAAACCGATCATCACGTGAGATGATGTAGCTTCAATGGTGAACATCAACATGTTGATCATATCATCCATATGACTCGTGTTCAACCTTTCGGTTGTCCCGAGGCCATGTCTGTACATGCTAGGCTCGTCAAGCAAACCCAAGTATTCCGCGTGTGCAACATGGCTTACACCCGTTGTATGTCGAGTTTATCACACCCGATCATCACGAGATGCTTCAAAACGTCGAACAATGCAACGGTGCATACGAGGGAAGAACACTTTATTATCTTGATATTAATGTGAGGGATCATCTTATAATGCTACCGTCGCGATCTAAGCAAAATAAGATGCATAAAGGATTAACATCACATGCAATTCATATGTGATATGATATGGCCCTTTAGTCTTTGCGCCTTCGATCTTCATCTCCAAAGCACGGACATGATCTCCATCATCTTCGGGCATGATCTCCATCATCGTCGGCGTAGCGTCAAGGTTCATGGCGCCGGCTTCATGGTTGTTCACCTCATGTAGCAACTATTACAACTACTTTGAAATACTACTCAACATGAAAATTAAAGACAACCATAAGGCTCCTGCCGGTTGCCACAATACAATAATGATCATCTCATACATAGTCATCATCACATTATGGCCATATCACATCACCAAACCCTGCAAAAACAAGTTAGACGTTCTCTAATTTGGTTTGCATATTTTACGTGGTTTAGGGTTTTCGAGTAAGATCCAATCTACCTACGAACATGAACCACAACGGTGATACTAGTGTTGTCAATAGAAGAATAACTTGAATCTTCACTATAGTAGGAGAGACAGACACCCGCAAAGCCACTTATGCAATACAAGTTGCATGTCGAGCGTGGAGCAAATCTCATGAACGCGGTCATGTAAAGTTAGCCCGAGCCGCTTCATCCCACTATGCCACAAAGATGCAAAGTACTCAACTAAAGATAACAAGAGCATCAACGCCCACAAATCATTGTGTTCTACTCGTGCAACCATCTATGCATAGACACGGCTCTGATACCACTGTAGGAAAACGTAGCATAGAAAACAAAAATTTTCCTATCGCGAACACGCAATCCAAGCCAAGATGCAATCTAGAAGACGGAAGCAACGAGGGGATGATCAAGACTAACCCTTGAAGAGATTCCAAAGCCTATAAGAGTAGGCTCTTATTGCTGCGGTAGACGATCACTTGCCGCTTGCAAAAGCGCGTAGAAGATCTTGATCACGATCGGTTTCGGCGCCACGAACGGGCAGCACCTCCGTACTCGGTCACACGTTCGGTTGTTGATGAAGACGATGTCCACCTCCCGTTCCAGCGGGCAGCGTAGTAGCTCCTCTTGAATCCGACAGCACGACGGCGTGGTGTCGGTGGCGGAGAAATCCGGCGGAGCTTCGCTAAGCGTGCGGGATGTGGTGGAGGAGAGAGACCGCTAGGGTTTGGGGAGAGAGGGGGTTGGGCGCCGGCCCTCTAAGGGGTGCGGCCAAGGCTGAGCCAAAGAGTGGCTGCCCCCTCCCTCCTCCTCATTATATAGGTGGAAGCACCAAGAGTTCTAGTCCAAGTCTTCGAATAAGACCCCAACACTAAAACCTCCCATATGTGGGAAAACCTACCCAAGGTGGGAATCCCACTTGGGTGGGATTCCCCCTTCCATGAGGGGGCCGGCCACCCTAGGGGAGTCCACCATGGACTCCTCCCCTTAGGGTTGGCTGGTCATGCAAGGTGGAGTCCCTCCGGGACTCTACTTTCCATGGTGATTTCTTCCGGACTTTTCTAGAACCTTCTAGAACCTGCCATAAATGCACCGGATCATTTCCAAACTTGGAATATGACTTCCTATATATGAATCTTATTCTCCGGACCATTCCGGAACTCCTCGTGATGTCCGGGATATCATCCGGGACTCCGAACAAATATTCGAACTCCATTCCATATTCAAGTACAACCATTTCAACATCCAACTTTAAGTGTGTCACCCTACGGTTCGTGAACTATGCGGACATGGTTGAGTACTTACTCCGACCAATAACCAATAGCGGGATCTGGAGATCCATAATGGCTCCCACATATTCAACGATGACTTTAGTGATCGAATGAACCATTCACATACAATACCAATTCCCTTTGTCTCGCGATATTTTACTTGTCCGAGGTTTGATCTTCGGTATCACTCTATACCTTGTTCAACCTCGTCTCTGACAACTCTTTACTCGTACCGTGGTATGTGGTCTCTTATGAACTTATTCATATGCTTGCAAGACATTAGACGACATTCCACCGAGAGGGCCCAGAGTATATCTATCCGTCATCGGATGGACAAATCCCACCGTTGATCCATATGCCTCAACCCATACTTTCCGGATACTTAATCCCACCTTTATAGCCACCCATTTACGCAGTGGTGTTTGGTGTAATCAAAGTACCTTTCCGGTATAAGTGATTTACATGATCTCATGGTCATAAGGACTAGGTAACTATGTATCGAAAGCTTATAGCAAATAACTTAATGACGAGATCTTATGCTACGCTTAATTGGGTGTGTCCATTACATCATTCATACAATGACATAACCTTGTTATTAATAACATCCAATGTTCATGATTATGAAACTAATCATCCATTAATCAACAAGCTAGTTTAAGAGGCATACTAGGGACTTCTTGTTTGTCTACATATCACACATGTATCAATGTTTCGGTTAATACAATTATAGCATGGTATGTAAACATTATCATAAACACAAAGATATATAATAACCATTTATTATTGCCTCTTGGGCATATCTCCAACAATAATGGCTGATGTTGGGGTATTAGAGCATCTCCAGTCGTGTTCCCTAAATTGTGTCGGATCGAACGTTTGGGGATGTTGTTGTTTGGGGCGCGTCTCTGTCCACCTCCCACATTTGGTCGTGAGACCAACATAGAGCAGAGTACCGAACAATAGCAAATTGAGCTTGGAGCACACCGAATGCCCGCTCGACATCCTTCCGGCAAGGCTCGTCGCGAAGCAAAGTGGTAATTCTTCTGACCTAATGGCGTCAAGATTGTTTCGACAAATGTCGCCCATTTTGGATATATACCATCAGATAGATAATAACCTTTGGTATATTGGTGGCCATTGATCTCATGGTGGAGCATGACCTTTCACTAGTTTGCTAAACACCAGACTGCTACAACACGTTGATGTCATTGTGTGATCCCGTGCCAAAGAAAGAATGCCAAATCCATAGTTTATAATATGCCACAGCTTTAAGCACCACACTGTAATATCCATGACGCCCTTTGTATATATCTTGCCAAGCAGTTCTTTCATGACCAGTGCATACAATCTATGCTTTCAAGCATCTCAGGGAGAAGATCTCAGGGAATCCTCTCGCTGCATTTTGGGCCATGATCTTTATAGTCTCTTCTTCAGTTGGCCCTCTTAAGTAGTACTTGCTAAACTTTCCCACCACAGCTCGACAAAACTTATACATGCACTCAATGGTAATAAACTCACTCATGCGTAGGTAGTCATCCTGTGTATCGGCAAGTGCTCTATATGCAAGCATCCTTATGGCTACGGTGCACTTCTGAATCGACAGGAACCCAGCCATGACAACATCGTCGTGCTTCAGCGAGAACGACGGCGAGGGAGCCAGTCGTCACGGCGGTGTCCGACGCAGGAGGAATTGTCGGTCGAGCCGGCCGGAAAATAGAGCAGCAACGGAAGGGTGGGAGGCGCGGGAGGGTAGGCGCGACGAGAAATAAAGGCGGGAACCAACCGTTCAGGATGTGGTCGCCGCGAGGTGGGTACCCACCTCGCTTCTCGCGCTGTCCAGCGTGCCCAAAACTTCTGCTGTGGAGCGGGGACGGTCTTAAAATGGCGGACACCGTATTGGGCCGCCAAACGAAAAGGGCCTAGGACACGCGACTAGGATCAGTTAAATGTCCGGCGCGGCTTAAAAAACTTTAGGTGACGCTTTGGAGGCCGCGATTAGAGATGCTCTTAGGCCCGAAGCATCAGCTGGATGAGTAAATTTAGGCAAGTTATCATGACCATTGTAGAGTGACTTAGTTTTTCGAGATAAAGAAGTACTATGTATACATGAATTAAAATAAATACGTTTAGATATATATTCGTGTATTAAGTTACTTATTTTACAACAGAGGTGTACTCCCTCCAGAGGGAGTATGATGATTTATAAAGTTTCAATTGCTGTCACTCCAAATTGTATACAGGCAGCTCCGACCGGGCATAACCGAACCGAAACCGAATTCGAAAAAACCTAACTGCACCTGAAAACTCGGTTTTTTCAGTTTCTGGTTAAGGTTACAGTTACCAGAAACACTAACCATATGATCCTCGGTTTTTTCGGTTTTAAACCGAAAAACCGCGGTTTTGACCGAAATTAACCGAAGTGTCCGCGCAAGGCAAGGCCCAGCCGCGGACTGCCCAGCGGCCCAGCCCGACAACCGCGCAAGGCCGGACCAAACTCTCGCTCCGTCGCTCGGCAAGGCAGCGCGAGTGCGCGACACACACGCAGACGCGAACCAGGCAGAAGGGGCGGCGCGAACCCTAGTTCTGCTGGCGGTCGGACTGGCGGCGCACCTTCCTCGGCCGTCCGGCGACGCGCTCCTCTATCCAGCCGCCGCCGGCTCCTCCCATCTGGCCATCCCCGCCCCCTCCTAGCCGGCCTCCACTCTATGGCGGCCCACACCGACCACCACGGCGACCTGCGGCGACCACCGCGGTGAGCCGCGCCGACCACTACGGCTAACGCCTGACAGCCCCACCTCGGCACATCCAGGCTCCGTCGCCGGTCATCCCCTACTCGGCGCTGAGGTAGCCCCATTCCATCACTGACTACTCTGAAAATGCTTTGAGAAATTTCAGTGTTTTACATGTCCCTATGTATGATACGGAAATATATTTTGTGTTGGTCCTGAACTCCTGATGGCACTGCAGCTTCTCTTCGCACACTGGATGAGAGCCCAGACATTAGTGTGCATTTGTATTGAATATCCTACTGAATTAGCATCACGGCCTGAAACAATGTGCATTTATATTGTTTATGGATTATGAAACCTTCCGTACTAATTATCTTATGGTGTTTCACAATGTAGAATTTGGATGCCTCGAAGTAGATGATGATGAGATAATATCGGTGGATTGATCTTCATGCGTGGAGTCTGGTGTGGGAAGCTGCTAAATGTTACTGGTTCCTGTAGGCTGTAGTAGTTGTTTGTTCCTGTGTAACTGTGTTACTGACTTGATGTAGTAGTTGTTCCAGAGTTCCTGTAGACGTGTGGAATATTCAGCTTGATCAAATCTTTTGAGTTTGGGACAGAATATATTATCCTATGCAACTGTGATTTAGTGACTTATATCTCTTATATTTTTACATGAAGCAAAAGGTCATGCCAAAAAATATCACTCGAGTGAATGCTTACCGAAAGTCATGATGCCAAAAGTTGTTCCCGCTCGTCATTCAAAAATTCGCGTCGACTTTGGTTAATTTGGTTATTACCGAAACCGAACCGAAAGTTATTGGTTATTACCGAAACCTAATCGTATTCTCGTACAAAACCGTATTTACCGAAGTATTGAAATCGTATTTACCGAAAAACCATATAAACCGAACCGATTTAACCGATTTAACCGAATGCGCAGTTATACAGGCAGCGTCGTTGACCTTGATTACATTACTCTACAAAAGTAGCCCACGAACTCCCGCCAAGCGAACAGTATCTCACTTGCAGCCTTCGCAGCTCTATCCTCTACTTTGCAAGTCAACCGAGGTCACACGCAACCCCACAGCCATGGCATCCTCCTCCGCCGCGGCCGCCCCTGACTCCGGCCGCGCCGCCCTCCTCAAGGCCTTCGACGACTCCCGCACGGGCGTCCGCGGCCTCGTCGAGTCCGGCGTCTCCGCCGTCCCGGACCTCTTCGTCCACCCCGACCCCTACGCCACCGTCCCGCTCGCTCCCCCCGGCGTCTCCATCCCCGTCGTTGACCTCTCCCTCCCCGCGCCGCTCGCCGTCGCCGCCGCCGCGGAGGCCGCCCGCGACTGGGGCTTCTTCTACCTGGTCAACCACGAGGCGCTCGTCCCCTCCGACTACCCCGCGAAGGCCCTCGCCGCGGTGCGCGCCTTCCACGAGCTCCCGGCCACCGACCGCGCCGCGCACTACGGCCGCGCCATGGGCGGCGGGGTCTCCTACTCCTCCAACGTCGACCTGTACAGCTCCCCCGCCGCGAGCTGGCGCGACACCGTCCAGCTGATGTTCGGGCCTACGCGGTGCGAAGCGGAGCGGATCCCGGAGGTATGCCGCTCGGAGATCGTCGAGTGGGAAGCGCACGCGGCGGCGGTTGCCCGCTCCGTGATGGCGCTGCTCTGCGAGGGGCTCGGTCTGCGGGAGGCGGCGCTGGAGGAGGCCTCGTGCCTCGAGGGGAAGCTGATGGTGTGCCACTACTACCCGGTGTGCCCCCAGCCTGATCGCACCATGGGATTGGTCCCGCACACCGACCCCGGCGTGCTCACCGTCCTCGCGCAGGATGGCGTCGGCGGCCTGCAGGTGAAACACACGGATAAGGACGGCAAGAGCTACTGGGTGGACGCGAAGCCTGTACCGGGCGCGCTTGTGATTAACGTCGGGGATCTCTTGCAGGTAAAATGCACTCCGGCAGTCCCCAAATGCTCCCGACTGAATCTACTAGTTATAAAATACAGTATGTAACAACCTGATCCTAGTTATATTTGATACCGAGTCATCAACAAGACCTGTTGCTGAATAGTATTTGCTTTGTCGATTGCATTTCCATCTATCTCCTATTTCCAAGTGAAAACCTATCGATTTTTTAATTATGAATCCATGTCCAAATGTACTTGGCTTTGTCTTAGTATGTACTATACTTGTGTCTTTAGACTGGACTGGATCCTGTTTTAGCAAGACTGAATATTAGTATAGTGGTGACTGAATGCTGTTACCTGGCACACTCATGCAAACAGATACGAAATACCATAGTTTTGTCGAATTCAGCTTGTTTTAAAGTTGAATCACATAATACACACTTTGTAAAGCCATTTTCACATGTCCGTTATTTTAAACATAGCGCACTTCAACACCTTTTATGGAGTCAACCAAGCCAAACACACATCTTGAGTTGGAGTACTAAATAGTGCGCATTGCGCTAGCAAAGTGGCAATGGATGGATTATACTAGTAGAAAGTAGTTCACGTGAACCTCCAAACTACTCAACATTATTACATGTTTCCAAATTCTAGACAATCGATCTTGACTACATTATCATCAATAATTTCAAAAAGATTCCTGCTTAATAAATGTAATTAAACAATTCACCACGTATAATAATTCTTAATCTGCTATTCACTAGCTTTATTGTAAAAGAATACTGACTCTGTCTTCCATGAACAGAAGCGACATGATTTGTAAATGTGGGTCAACTTCTTCTGTTTTATCAGATTCGGTGGAACGCGCTCAACATGATTTTTGTTAATCTGCACAAACTACCATCTTCTTTCATGTTATTAATAATGTTATGAAGCTGGAAAGTAATCAACAATGAAAAATATGATGTATTGTTTGCTAAATTATTTTGCGGTGTTTGATAAATTGTCCGACTAGACTATTAAACACACAACATGTATATACACTAGTAAGTTTTTTGTAAACATGGTGCACAACTTCGGGAGGCACATATCATCTTTGCAACTAATTTATTTTTTTCTTACATATCCTTTTATCAGATAATGTCCAATGATAAGTACAAGAGTGTGGAACACAGAGTGGTAATGAATTCGTGCGAAGAAGCTAGAGTATCTGTTGGGATCTTTTTCAATCCTGGGAAGAGAGGGGAGTCAGTCTTTTATGGACCATTGCCAGAGATAGCAACTTCAGAAAACCCACCAAAGTACAGGAGTTTCACCATGTCCGAATTTTTAGGGGCCTTCTTTAAACGAGACCTTGCTAGCAAAGCTCTGATCGAGCACTTCAAGTTGTAAGATTATTTGTTGCCAAATAATCCCTCCATTCCTATTTATAAGATGTTTTGGCAAGCCAATTAAGCTTGTAAAATGTCTTGTAAAAGGGAACAAAGGAAGTGATGTTTCATTTTACAAACATGTAACTATGTGGCCATCTCACTGTCAGTGACGTTTTCTGATAATGCAAGACATAACTCTTACCGGGACAAGTCATGCTGCTCTCTATTTCATGTTGTCTACATAGCGTATCCCAAAATAAATTATAGTAACTTTCTTGTGCAATCATCATATTCTTTGTATCGTAATGCATGGTTGGCTTATGTAGCCAACTGTGGCCTCAAATCTGGTTTTCTGCCTTCAATAATCCTGCCCCAACCAGCCTGCATACTTTGCTCACTGATATGTTGTTTCTTCATGTAAAGTTTTCACATGTTCTTAGGAATGCAGTTTCAAGTGAACCAATATGTGCATTATATGTGTACATTTGTTTCTGCAACCATCATTGCTTGACCTACTAGGCTGAGGATGTTTGTCAAAATTTCAGTATCTGCCGTTTCGTAAATGAGAACAAGGTACCTCTGCAGCTTGTCTCACATGCTTATATTCTGTACTTCTTTCTCCACTTGGTTGGAACTTATTTATATTAAAATATAAGTTGCAAACTAATTGAAGTATGTGTAATGCAGACATGGTTCCCATTTTCCAACGCTTTGCTCTTCAAGCCACACTGCGGAGACTTCACACATCTAGAATGAGCAGCTTGTTTGGGTGGAGTTCAGAAATTCATTAGCCTTGTAAGTTCCATTTTGTTCTCATGTTAGTTCAAGAAACATTTAAAATGTTTGGATCTGGTGATTGATCCTTGTCTTATTAACCGTGCAGTGCCATAAGATGTGACCTAGATTAGCGTGGTTGGTCCGAGGTGTGGTTGTACAGCCCACCACATATGTTTTAGTCATCTTCAGCCCATCTTGAATTCTTGAAAAGATTCCTGAATTATGATATATCCCACTTTCGATTATGTCGAGATAGAAGCAAAAAATCAATCCTAAGTTACTCCATGATTTTCGTCTCTTTCATACAGCGTACTGGAGCATAGCTTGCCACATCAAGTTATACTTCTGGAGAATTACCTATCATTCATCATATCTGTTGTCGCATTTCTTTCAGGGTTCTTGCGGTCGTCTCTGCTTTTGAAAAAAAATATGAAAACAAATGTGGCATGCACCAGTCAGTTCTGTTCGTTTCCACCCCGTTTTCATCCGTACTCGAGTCTTTCTTATCTTTAATTCACAGCTAGCAGTCTGAATGAGCAACCAGAGAGGGTAAGCTGAAATGGCCGGCCACCGTCACTAGTAGAAAAAGGGGCTTCAGGCCCGGTTCATATGGGGCTTCAGGCCCGGTTTTGGAACCGGGCCTAGCAAGGCGGGACTAAAGGGTCACCCCTTTAGGCCCGGTTTAAAGAAGCACCGGGTCAGAAGGCCTCGCCACGTGGTGCAGCCAGGGGGCTCGTGGTGGAGGACCTTTGGTCCCGGTTCGTGATACGAACCGGGCCTGGAGGGCTTCTGCGCGCAGAAACGGACGTTTCTCTGCCGCGGCACAGGTTTAGGTGGAGCAGCTCGCCGCGGCAGAGAAACTGGGCATTTCTCTGCCGCGGCTGAGTTTCAGCAATGCATATATATATATATATATATATATATATATACATCATTCAAGAAACCACAAAAGATCGTCATGAATATATAGACATCGTCAACAGTACACGTAATGCATGCATTGTTTACAGTACATTAATGTCGGTCCTCTTTACTAAAGAAAGATCTATGAACTGCCGATAGTATTCTCCTTTTGGGGAAAGAGCCTCGTTAAGAAAGAATCCCGCGAGTTCCTCTTGGATTGCTCGTATGCGATCCTCCGTTATGAGAGAGTCCCGCAAGCTCATCATCTATATTAAAAAAGGATATCAATATATATGAATGGAACTCAATACAATTGATGGTAATAAGCTTAATTGTGAATATTTGTTCACGTACACGAGAGTGGTGTATAGCGTCCTCCGCATCCCTGTAAACAGCCATCTCACGAATGAAGTCGCAAACGTATTATCCACATAAGTTATTCCCGCGTTCCTGCCTCATACACTTTACGAAAAAATAGTTCGATCAAACTAGTAATCAAGTATCGTATTTGAAACAAAATATCAAAGAGATGCACGGACATAGCTATATATATAGTACTACTTACAGGGTAATCTTCAAATGTAAGCTCCGGTTTCCATTTACCCGGAACAACATTGATGAACCGTTTCCAAGCCCTGCCCGGCAAAGAAAAAATAAGTAAATGAGTTATTGATTAGTTCATGATATCGTCGAGGGAGAACAGATGAAGATGCCGATACGAGATTGACTGAAATTACCTCTGGAGCAGCGTAGCCATGTTCTCCCATTCCTTATGTTCATAACGTTTCGAGTCCATTACAAGTACGACTCCTTTCTTAAGCTGAATGATTAGGAGAATAAAGTGAAAGCTGCACAAGCATAGCTCAATGATTAGGAGAATAAAGTGGAAGATGCAGAAGCATAATAATGTATGTTAAAACACTCACTTGAAATTGTAGGGAAAGAATATATTCTCTTTGTCTGCTTGCTTCTGTAAAAACATTAGCATGTTGTCCTCTGTGTCCTTGGGGTAGTCTCAAACCGTAACTACATGAACTGTGTTTGGGTCAATGAACCCGATGGGATCGAGCTTGCCTCTTTTGCATTCGAGCTTCTTCATTCTGCATATAGCGTACACAAAGAATATACACTACAAGAAAAGTTCTGATAGACAACGTCCCAAAATCGTCAACTAAGGGGCATTTTTCGTCGCCTATGGGCCTAACCCGACGATATGGGTTCTGTTGTCGAAACTGCGTCAGGCAAAGTCCTACGACGTTTTGTCGTCCGTGCGCTTTCCGCCACTTGGAAATCGGGATCGGACGCGGAAGTGTTTTCGGGAGCCCGTTGATCGCTGACGTCATGCAACCGACACGTGGCAGCGCCGTTAATCGGCGCTAAAGGCGTTAACCGGCTGAAACCCCGTGGTAGATGGTAGGCCCACACGAGGCCTGCCACGTCTTAAGCGGGCGGACATAGTTTGACCGGTCAACTATATAGCTGGGCTGGTCCATTAGTTACGTGGGCCGGGCCTAACCTCTAAGGTTGACTGGTCAAAACTTAAATGGGCCGCCCATTTAACATGTGGGGTCCACCTTACAGCAATCGGGCCGTAAGAAGCTGTGGGCCGCCAAAAACACAGTGGGTCCCACTTTCCGTTAAAAGGCCGCCCATTTAGTGGGGTCCATCGTATAGCAAGTGGGCCGCCCAACAAGCAGTGGGCCCAAAAACACAGTGGGTCCCACTTTCCGCTTAAAAGGTCGGCCCATTTAGTTTGTGGGGTCCACCATATAGCAAGTGGGCCGGCCCAACAAAATAGTGGGCCGGCCAAAAACACAGGTGGGTCCCACTTTCCGTTAAAGGGCCGGCCCATTTAGTATGTGGGGCCCACCATATAGCAGTGGGCTGGCCCACCAAGATAGTGGGGCCAAAACACAGGGGGTCCCACATTCTGTTAATGGGCCGGCCCATTTGGTATGTGGGGTCCACCATATAGAAAGTGGGCCGCCCAACAAGATAGTGGGCGGCCAAAAACAGTGGGTCCCACCTTCCTATTAAAGGGCCGGCCCATTTACCATGTGGGACCACCATAGAGCAGTGGGCGGCCCAACAAGATAATGGGCCGGCCCAATAAGCATGTGGAGCCCATTATCGTGTAACCGGGCCGGCCTACTAAAGAAGTGGGCCGGCCCAAAATGAAAGTAGGTCCCACACTACTGTAAGTGGGCCGGCCCAATCTGTTGTAGGGCCCTACTTGTTTGACTAGTCAACTTGCATTAAATTTCATGAGCCTAAAATCTGATTTCAATGATACACACAAGTACATACACAAATAAAACAAATAGGAAAATTACAAGGCAATTAATGTGCCCAAATAAAAAAATTACATAGAATCATTGAGGACTTCTATTAGCATCATCAATAACACGTTGACATTTGGCAATCGCCTTGATTGAATCTTGTGTACTCTTTGTCAACATATCAGCTACAGATCTTAAAGCAGCAATACCATGTCTTTTATAAAGTACAGCCTTGAGATATTTACTGTTTGATGAAAGAAATGGTCTAGGTTGACGGCTATGAGAAGATGCATCAGAAGAAAGATCAGAACTTTTTGTGGGCCTCACTTCTAATGAAGATTGCTTCATCACAACTGCATTCTGATAATAATGCAAAAAGAGTTAAACGATGAACTATGCAAACATTTATTATGCAATGTAGATATAAGATAATAACAAGTTGCATAAATAAGACATGTATGGAACTTGTACTAAGCACAAACTTACATCATAATGTTGCACAGGGTCGCTACAGATCCTTTTTTGGCGACTATCTTCTAATGATGACTGCTTCATTAAAACTGCATTCTGGTAACATTGTAAACATAGTTACAACAATTAACTATTCAAACATTATTACGCAATGTAGAGATCAGATAACAGCATGTAGCAGAAATAAGCACAAGATAAGATAAGATGCATGTACTAAGCACATACTGGCTCACTGCAGGTCCTTCTCTTGCGTGCACTAGTCGTGGTCAACATGCCTATCATTTTAGGTTCAGCCATCAAGTGAAATGCTAATCCTCCTGCTCCATTGTCCTTAATCTGTGTTTAGATATCACATTTAAGACCAAGTCAGCTGGTTTCAAATAACAAAAAACTTGAGCTGCCAAATGAATAAGCCAATATTTACCAGATATCAGATTAAAACCAACTAGATGTTGCTTTGCATGAGATACGAATTTCAGACATTCAGATTTAGAGTAGGGTAATGCCAAGGTTTTACACATAAAGTAAACTGGCATTAAGAATGACCAAATGTCAGGTTCAAATCACCCTCGCAGTTTCTCCAAGACAAGCATATCAAATAGGCAGAAACATAGTAAAGCATGAATGGCATTGCTATGGCAGGGTTCCAAGTGTTAATCTCTTGCATAAGGAACAATGCATATAGGTTATAGATAATAACGGAAGTAAACTGCCAAAATTACCAACCACGAACTCAGATTCCAACCTTACCTAGCGTCCCCGCTGTTAATGTTGGATGTTCTAATAAGTGGTTCGCATGATCAATCCCTAGGAAAAATAACATTGACAAGTCAGTCTACGATAATACAAAGACCAGACATGCACGCAACAATAACTATATAAGCTAAAGACGAGGTATAAGAGAAAGCAGATTGGAAATGCACATAGCATGATTATAAAAGCAGTGTGAGAATAGCAGACACGAGAAAACAGCTAGCGGTGAGCTAATGACGTGGTATAAGAACAAGCAGATTGGAAATGCCCATAGCACGACTATAAAAGCAGTGCGACAATAGCATGCAGTACAAAAACAGTTGGCAGCAAATGAATGGGTACAAGGCTATAAATATGTGGATGCACACAGGTGTCAGTAGAATGAACAGGATGGTAGCGACCGGATAATGCTTTTGTACTGTACAATATTTAAACAAACTTCATGCGAAGCAACACATCAAGAAAGTTAACGGCATATGAGATCTGCAAATAACTACACAAAACATGGCTAAAGAAACACCGCGATCTAACGGGCCAGCGTACTAACCAAGCTGCGGCGGGGTGGACGGGGGCGGCAACTTGCATTCCAGCGGCGGCGAACGCGGAGACGATGAATCGACCCTGTTTCAGTAGAAGCGGGCGTTAGTGAAGCAGATCTGGTTGGCTGGCAAGGTATTCGGTGAAGTTGATACAGCCGCTGCGGCGAGGTAGTCGGTGGCGAGGTCGGCGGTGAAGCAGATCCGTCGGTGGCGAGGTCGGCGGTGAAGCAGATCCGTCGGTGACGAGGGCGGCGGGGGAGCGGATCAGGTGGGTGGACAGCCAACACGATCAAGGCTACGCTGTGGAGGAGTATGCCGGCGGCGAAGCAGATCTAGTACTGTAGAGAGTCAGAGCTTTGGCGTGTGAGAGTATTTTTGAGCTAATGGGGCGAATGGTTGGTGGGTGGGTGTGGGCCTGTGGGGAGGGTTCGGGATCTAGGCATGATATTTCATTGTTACCGAATGAGCCCTCCATGGTCGGTGGGTTGTAGCTTCCGGACCAGGGTTAAAAGGGTAAAACTGGTCACGGGATTTTCGAATGGATGCGGCGGGATGATTTGGCGCGCGGCCGAAATTTTCAGTTTCAAGCTACGAGCAGAACGACAAAAATAATGTTCTTCCCCAGGGAGCTCTCATTTCTTCCTCTTCTCTTTCTCTCTCGAGTCTCTCCCACTCCCCCGGCTCCTCTCCCCCTTCTCTCCGGCGGCCTCGCCGGCCGGAGACGAGGCCGACTTCTCTCTGTATATTGTACACCCTCCGAACTAAATTAATTGATTCAACTTTCCTTAGACGTGTATGTATCTAGAGTAAAAACATGTGTGGATACATCCATATTTAGATAAGCAAAGTTGAGTCAGCTAATTTGGATCCGAGGGAGTTAGTGTTGTTGTAAGCTTAGATCCAGTGTTTCCCATGAGCAGAATGGCACAATGGAGTCGGGGATCTCGTCATCGGCTTCAGATCTGGCCTATGGTGAATCTGGCGGATCTTGCCGGCCAAACCCCGATCTGGTCCATCAATGTGATGGCGCTAACGGTGAGGCTTGCTTTGGTCAGTGCTTCAGATCTGGCCAATGGGGAAGTCAAGCTGCTAAAGTTCACAAGCTCGGGGCATACGACGGCGTCATCCGTCTTGCCCGTGCACATCTTGGACTTTCAGCGGCCCTTCTCAGAGCCAATATGCCGTTGCTGAGGCCCTTCTTCTCCTTCGTCCTGGCGACTACCGGCGACACCGTCCCAAGTGGTGCGTCCCCGGCGACGGAGTTGCTGGAAAGGATGCGGAGCAGAGATCTGATGTGCGGTCGAGAAGGACTCGATTGATTTTCTTCTATATGTTTTGGGGTCCTTTTTGTAAAGTTGCAGGTTCTATTAGTTATTGTCTAGTACTTTTGGTCCTCTATGTAATTTTTTGGACTAGTTTCCATTGGCACTGATAAACTTGAATTTTGACAAGTTCACGGGGAAAAAAATTCCTTTGCACATATGGCCTATCATGTATAAACATTCTTGAGATTTAAACTATATGTAATGTGCCATGCATTAACCCTAAACCATATATATGTAACTAACCCTAGCTGATCAAACCCTACTTAATTAAAACAAATAACCCTAAACTATACGCATGCACTTTATGCGCAAAGGCGCGGGTGCCTCTAATAATGTGTGTGCGCACTCGATCGATGATCCCTAAACCTTATACAACCCTGAAAACCTAATCCCTAATCCCTAAACCCTAAACACCCTAAACACTAAACCCTAGACCCTAAACCCTAACCCTAACCCTAAACCCTAATTAAACCCTATATATAGGCCAACGACACTTAATTGTGCATCAAGCAGGCCAGGGGTGCCTCGCGGTCCTCTAATTAAATTAAATGTGCCATGCATTAACCCTAAACCATATATATGTAACTAACCATAGCTAATCAACCCTACTTAATGAAAACACATAACCCTAAACTATACTAGCTATAACCCGATCTAATAAAAACATGCTCTATATATAGCAGCTAGCTAGCAAACCGTAGATTAACACCAATTAATATATACATGGCCTATATCGATCATGTTGTATAACATATCCCTGAGATTCATTAATTAATTATATAATTATCGTGATAAATTAATTAACTTTAATTTTGACAAGTTCTCTCGAATGAAAACACATTTGATTAAGTTGCCTCATAATATATATATATAATTAGTGTGCATGCATGGCCTACCATGCATTCGTGCATATATTTTAATGTATATTTGAACATATTCTTGGGGATTTCAATCTCTCTCTCTCGATCATCTATATATCGTTGGTGGCCAAAAAACACACATATATATGCATGCAATTTATGCGTAAAGGCGCGGGTGCCTGATACGTCCAATTTGCATCACTATTTTGTATCATAATTTGCTGTTATTCATTGATATATTTCATATTGGGACACAATACTTATGTTATTTCATCTATTTTTGCATGTTTCATCATCATTGGAGGATCAAGCACCGGAGCCAGGATTCTGCTGGAAAAAGCACCGTCAGAACGCAATATTTCGGAAGATCAACTGTGGAAGGAAATTTCACGTAAATTCCTATTTTTCCAGATGACGGAGGGAGCCAGAAGGGGAAGAAGAGAGGAGCGTGGGCCCAGACCATAGGGCGGCGCGGCCCATGGCCTGGCCGCGCCACCATGTGCTCTGGGGGCCCCACAGCCCCTTTCGCCTCCTTTTCTTCGCGTACTCCTTCGTCCCGAAAACCTAAGCCACAGAGAGGACCTCACGAGGGTTACAGCCGCCTCTGCGGGGCGGAGAACACCAGAGAGAAAAGAGCTCTCCGGCGGCAGGAATCCGGGGGAAATTCCCTCCCGGAGGGGGAAATCGACGCCATCGTCATCGTCATCGAGCGGGACATCATCTCCATCATCATCATCATCATCTCCACCATCTACACCGCCATCACCACCGCTGCACCTCGTCACCGCTGTAACAATTCGGGTTAAATCTTGATTGTATGATAGGGGAAACTCTCCCGGCATTATTCTCTACTTGTTATAGATGCTATTGAGTGAAACCATTGAACCAAGGTTTATGTTCAGATTGTTATTCATCATCATATCACCTCTGATTGTATTCCATATGATGTCTCGTGAGTAGTTCGTTTAGTTCTTGAGGACATGGGTGAAGTCTAAATGCTAGTAGTGAATTATGGTTGAGTAATATTCAATGTTATGATATTTAAGTTGTGGTGTCATTCTTCTAGTGGTGTCGTGTGAACGTCGACTACACGACACTTCACCATTTATGGGCCTAGGGGAGTGCATCTTGTATTCGGTTGCTAATTGCGGGGTTGCCGGAGTGACAGAAACCTAAACCCCCGTTAGTATATCGATGCAAGAGGGATCGCAGGATCTCAGAGTTTAAGGCTGGGTTAGATTTATCTTAATTACTTTCTTGTAGTTGCGGATGCTTGCAAGGGGTATAATCACAAGTATGTATTAGTCCTAGGAAGGGCGGTGCATTAGCATAGGTTCACCCACACAACACTTATCAAAACAATGAAGATTATTAAACCACATGAAGCGAAAGTACTAGACTAAAATCCCCGTGTGTCCTCAAGAACGTTTGGTCATTATAAGTAAACAAACCGGCTTGTCCTTTGTGCTAAAAAGGATTGGGCCACTCGCTGCAATTATTTCTCTCGCATTTTACTTACTCATACTTTATTCATCTGTTACATCAAAACTCCTTGAATACTTGTTTGTGAGCATTTACAGTGAATCCTTCATCGAAACTGCTGCCAACACCTTCTGCTCCTCGTTGGGATCGACATTCTTACTTATCGAAGATACTACGATACACCCCCTATACTTGTGGGTCATCAAGACTATTTTCTGGCGCCGTTGCCGGGGAGTGAAGCGCTATTGGTAAGTGGAATTGGTAAGGAAAACCTTACTGTTTGTGCTGATTTTATTTCTGCCTGCTGCTATAAGTCATTATGGAGAGATCTTCTCTTCAATTTCTATTTGGGAAATCTACTACTACTGCAACGGTAGTGGATGAAGCGCCAGGTGAGGAAGTAGTACCATATAAAATACCTATGAAAATTATTGAACGTGTTATGGATAACCGCTATGAAGGGGATGGAACTGTCCATCCTGGTGATCATTTATTGTTTTTGCATGAATTATGCGGGTTATTCAAATGTGCAGGTATTTCTATGAATGAAGTTAGGAAGAAACTATTCACTATATCGCTGTCTGGTAAAGCGGCGCACTGGTATAAATTGCTGAAGAATGGTGATTCTATTGATTGGGAGGACATTGTGCCTTTATTTTATTCCAAATTTTATCCTCCAAGTGAAATTCACAAAGATCGGAACCGCATATATAATTTCTGGCCTCATGATGGAGAGAGTATTGCCCAAGCTTGGGGGAGATTGAAGTCTTTAATGCTCAAATGCCCCATTCATGAGCTTCCTGGTAATGTTATTATTGATAATTTCTATGCAAGACTTTCTTTTCAAGACAAGACCTTGTGGATACTTCTTGTTCTGGATCATTTACACGCAAGAATGAAGAGTTTAAAAGGGACCTTCTTGATCGGATCCAAGAAAATACTGAAGGATGGGAGAACGACAAAGATAGAGAATCAGGTATAATTTATGATTATAAATGCATTGAAGCTTTTATGGATACTGATAAATTTCGTAATATGAGTGCTACATATGGTCTTGATTCCCAAGTTGTTGCAAATCTTTATAAAGCTTTTGCCTCTCATTATGAATTGCCTAAGAAGAATTTTGATAAGTATCATGAACCGTATAAAGATAAAGTTGATTCATCTGTAAACAAATGTGTAGTGATTGAAACTGTTGATAATGTTATTCCTGAAGCTTATATTGAAAAAACTCCTTTCCCTGCTAAAATGAAGGAGTACTCTGTCATATCTAGTGCGGTTAATAAAAGTGAAAAGAAACCTAAAGAACCTGAAGAACAAATTAAAATTGAACCTGCTGTTGCTATAGTTAAAGATCTTGTGACTGAAAATGTGGAGGATGGTCATATTATTTTCTGTGAAGATGCTTCTAATATTGTTTCACATCCTAATAAATCCAAACAAGTTAGTGTTCCTATGCTATCTGTTAGAATTGGTGATCATTGCTATTATGGTTTATGTGATATTGGTGCAAGTGTTAGTGCTATTCCTTATGAGCTTTACACGGAGATTATGCACGAAATTGGTTCTTGTGAACTTGAAGATATTGATGTGGTTATTCATCTGGCTAATAGAGAAACTATTTCTCCAATTGGTATTGTTCGAGATGTGGAAGTTCTATGTGGTAAGATTAAATATCCTGCTGACTTTTTGGTACTTGGTTCTGCTGCTAGTGATCATTGTCCTATCATTTTTGGTAGACCTTTTCTAAATACTTGTGGAGCTATTATAGATTGTAAGAAAGAGAAAATTTTGACTAGATTTGCTGGTGAACCTTATGAATTTAACTTTTCTAAATTTACCAAAACTCCTTATAAAACTGACTTGCCTAGTAATGATTTTAAAATGGAGCAGTGTGCATCTATTGTTCTTGTTCCTAATAATCCTTTGCAGCAACATTTGGAGAATAGTGAAAGTGAAGCTTTTAGGAAAGAAAGAGATGAGCTTGAGGAAATTTTTCTTCGTCAACCTATTCTCAAGCATGATTTACCGGTGGAAGATTTGGGTACAACACCGCCACCAAAGGAAGATCCTGTTTTTGATTTAAAGCCTTTACCTGATAATCTTAAATATGCTCATATTGATGATAAGAAAATATATCCTGTTATTATTAGTTCTAAGCTTTCAGAGATTGAGGAAGAAAGGTTATTGGAAATATTGAAGAAACACCGAGGAGCTATTGGCTATACTCTTGATGATTTGAAAGGGATTTCTCCTTCTATTTGCCAACATGCTATTAATATGGAAGAAGATGCAAAGCCTGTTGTTGAACATCAACGTCGTCTAATTCCAAAGATGAAAGAGGTGGTAAGTGATGGCGTGTAACTCACACGTTCGTTGGGAACCCCAAGAGGAAGGTATGATGCGCACAGTAGCAAGTTTTCCCTCAGAAAGAAACCAATGTTTAATCGAACCAGTAGGAGCCAAGAAGCACGTTGAAGGTTGATGGTCGCGAAATGTGATGCGGCGCAACACCAGGGATTCCGGCGCCAACGCGGAACCTGCACAACACAACCCAAGTACTTTGTCCCAACGAAACGTGAGGTTGTCAATCTCACCGGCTTGCTGTAACAAAGGATTAAGCGTATCGAGTGGAAGATGATTGTTTGCAAGAAAATAGTAAAACACAATTGCAGTAGATTGTATGCTATGTAAAGAATAGGACCGGGGTCCACAGTTCACTAGAGGTGTCTCTCCCATAAGATAAAAGCATGTTGGGTGAACAAATTACAGTCGGGCAATTGACAAATAGAGAAAGGCATAACAATGCATATACATGATATGATAAATATAGTGAGATTTAATTGGGCATTACGACAAAGTACATAGACCGCCATCCAACTGCATCTATGCCTAAAAAGTCCACCTTCAGGTTATCATCCGAACCCCATTCAGTATTAAGTTGCTAAGCAACAGACAATTGCATTAAGTATGGTGCGTAATGTAATCGACAACTACATCCTTAGACATAGAATCAATGTTTTATCCCTAGTGGCAACAACACATCACAACCTTAGAACTTTCTGTCACTGTCCCAGGTGTCAATGAAGGCATGAACCCACTATCGAGCATAAATACTCCCTCTTGGAGTTAAGAGTAAAAACTTGGCCAGAGCCTCTACTAATAACGGAGAGCATGCAAGATCATAAACAACACATAAACAATAGATTGATAATCACCATAATCATAGTACTCTCTATCCATCGGATCCCGACAAACACAACATATAGAATTACATATAGATGATCTTGATCATGTTAGGCAGCTCACAAGATCCAACAATGAAGCACAACAAGGAGAAGACGACCATCTAGCTACTGCTATGGACCCATGGTCCAGGGGTGAACTACTCACTCATCACTCCGGAGGCGACCATGGCGGTGTAGAGTCCTCCGGGAGATGAATCCCCTCTCCGGCAGGCCGAGGCGATCTCCTGAATCCCCGAGATGGGATTCGCGGCGGTGTCTCTGGAAGGTTTTCCGTATCGTGGCTCTCGGACTGGGGGTTTCGCGACGGAGGCTTTAAGTAGGCGAAAGGGCAACGCGGGGGCCACACGAGGTGCCCAGGGGCAGGCCGCGCGGCCAGGGGCGGGCCGCGCCGCCTATCCCCTGGCTGCCTCGTGGCCCCACTTCGTTATCTCTTCGGTCTTCTGGAAGCTTCATGCAAAAATAGGACCCTGGGCGAAAGTTTCGTCCAATTCCGAGAATATTTCCTTACTAGGATTTCTGAAACCAAAAAGCAGAAAACAACAACTGGCTCTTTGGCATCTTGTTAATAGGTTAGTTCCGAAAATGCATAAATATGACATATAATGTGCATAAAACATGTAGGTATCATCAATAAAGTAGCATGGAACATAAGAAATTATCGATACGTTGGAGACGTATCAGCATCCCCAAGCTTAGTTCTGCCGTCCCGAGCAGGTAAAACGATAACAAAGATAATTTCTGAAGTGACATGCCATCATAATCTTGATCATACTATTTGTAAACATATGTAATGAATGCAGCGATCAAAACAAAGGTAATGACATGAGTAAACAAGTGAATCATATAGCAAAGACTTTTCATGAATAGTACTTCAAGACAAGCATCAATAAGTCTTGCATAAGAGTTAACTCATAAAGCAATAAATCAAAGTAAAGGTGTTGAAGCAACACAAAGGAAGATTAAGTTTCAGCGGTTGCTTTCAACTTATAACATGTATATCTCATGGATATTGTCAACATAAAGTAATATAACAAGTGCAATATGCAAGTATGTAGGAATCAATGCACAGTTCACACAAGTGTTTGCTTCTTAAGGTGGAAGGAGATAGGTAAACTGACTCAACAATAAAAGTAAAAGAATGGTCCTTCAAAGAGGAAAGCATCGATTGCTGTATTTGTGCTAGAGCTTTTATTTTGAAAACATGAAACAATTTTGTCAACGGTAGTAATAAAGCATATGAGTTATGTAAATTATATCTTACAAGTTGCAAGCCTCATGCATAGTGTACTAATAGTGCCCGCACCTCGTCCTACTTAGCTTGGACTACCGGATCTTTGCATGCCATGTTTCAACCAAGTGTCACAAAGGGGTACCTCCATGCCGCCTGTACAAAGGTCTAAGGAGAATGCTCGCATTTTGGATTTCTCGCTTTTGATTATTCTCAACTTAGACATCCATACCGGGACAACATGGACAACAGATAATGGACTCCTCTTAAATGCATAAGCATGTAGCAATGATTATTATTCTCATATGAGATTGAGGATATATGTCCAAAACTGAAACTTCCACCATGATTCATGGCTTTAGTTAGCGGCCCAATGTTCTTCTCTAACAATTTTGCATGCTCCAACCACTAAAATGATAGATCCTTCAGACAAGACGGACATGCATAGCAACTCACATGATATTCAACAATAGTTGATGGCGTTCCCCAGAAGCATGGTTATCGCACAACAAGCAACTTAATAAAAGATAAAGTGCATAAGTACATATTCAATACTACGATAGTTTTTAAGGCTATTTTGTCCCATGAGCTATATATTGCAAAGGTGAATGATGGAATTTTAAAGGTAGCACTCAAGCAATTTACTTTGGAATGGCGGAGAAATACCATGTAGTAGGTAGGTATGGTGGACACAAATGGCATAGTAGTTGGCTCAAGGATTTTGGATGCATGAGAAGTATTCCCTCTCGATACAAGGTTTAGGCTAGCAAGGTTATTTGAAGCAAACTCAAGGATGAACAAGTGCAGCAAAACTCACATAAAAGACATATTGTAAACATTATAAGACTCTACACCGTCTTCCTTGTTGTTCAAAACTCAATACTAGATATTATCTAGACCTTAGAGAGACCAAATATGCAAATCAAATTTTAGCAAGCTCTATGTATTTCTTCATTAATGGGTGCAAAGCATATGATGCAAGAGCTTAAAATGAGCACAACAATTGCCATGTATCACATTATCCAAGACATTTTACCAATTACTACATGTAGCATTTTCCAATTCCAACCATATAACAATTTAACGAAGAAGAAACTTTGCCATGAACATTATGAGTAAAGCCTAAGGACACATGTGTCCATATGCAACAGCGGAGCGTGTCTCTCTCCCACAAAGTGAATGCTAGGATCCATCTTATTCAAACAAAAACAAAAACAAAAACAAACCGACGCTCCAAGCAAAGAACACAAGATGTGATTGAATAAAAATATAGTTTTAGGGGAGGAACCTGATGATGTTGTCGATGAAGAAGGGGATGCCTTGGGCATCCCCAAGCTTAGACGCTTGAGTCTTCTTAAAATATGCAGGGGTGAACCACGGGGGCATCCCCAAGCTTAGAGCTTTCACTCCTCTTGATCATAGTATATCATTCTCCTCTCTTGACCCTTGAAAACTTCCTTCACACCAAACTTCAAGCAAACTCATTAGAGGGTTAGTGCACAATTAATAATTCACACATTCAGAGGTGACACAATCATTCTTTTCACTTCTGGACATTGCATAATGCTACTGGACATTAGTGGATCAAAGAAATAAATCCAACATAGCAAAAGAGGCAATGCGAAATAAAAGGCAGAATCTGTCAAAAACAGAACAGTCCGTAAAGACGAATTTAAAGCTGGCACCAGACTTGCTCAAATGGAAAAACTCAAAACTAATGAAAGTTGCGTACATATCTGAGGATCACGCTCGTAAATTGGCAGATTTTTTCGAATTTTCTACAGAGAACTGTGCCCAGATTCGTGACAGACAGCAATGCTGTTTCTGCGCAGCGATCCCAAATATAACATCAACTTTAACATAGAAACTTTACTTGGCACAAAAACATGATAAGGAGAGGTTGCTACAGTAGTAAACAACTTCCAAGACTCAACAAAACAAAAAATTGCTGTAGTAAAAACATGGGTTGTCTCCCATAAGCGCTTTTCTTTAACGCCTTTCAGCTAGGCGCAGAGAGTGCAAATCAAGTAACATCGAGAGATGAAGCATCAACATCATAACTTGTTCTAATAATAGAATCAAAAGGCAACTTCATTCTCTTTCTAGGGAAGTGTTCCATACCTTTCTTGAGAGGAAATTGGTATTTAATATTACCTTCCCTCATATCAATAACAGCACCAACAGTTCGAAGAAAAGGTCTTCCCAATACAATAGGACAAGATGCATTGCATTCGATATCCAAGACAACAAAATCAATGGGGACAAGGTTATTGTTAACCGTAATGTGCACATTATCAATCCTCCCCAAAGGTTTCTTTTTAACATTATCGGCAAGATTAACATCCAAATAACAATTCTTCAATGGTGGCAAGTCAAGCATATCATAAATCTTTTTAGGCATAACAGAAATACTTGCACCAAGATCACATAAAGCATTACATTCAAAATCATTGAATTTCATTTTAATGATGGGCTCCCAACCATCTTCTAACTTTCTAGGAATAGAAGTTTCAAGTTTTAGTTTCTCTTCTCTAGCTTTTATGAGAGCATTTGTAATATGTTTTGTAAAGGCTAAATTTATAGCACTAGCATTAGGACTTTTAGCAAGTTTTTGTAAGAACTTTATAACTTCAGAGATGTGGCAATCATCAAAATCTAAATCATTATGAGCTACAGCAATGGAATCATTGTTCCCAAGGTTGGAAAAAATTTCAGCAGTTTTATCACAAGCAGTTTCAGCAATTTCAGGCAGTTTTGTTCGCTTTGCACTAGGAGTGGAAACATTGCCAACACCAATTATTTTACCATTGATAGTAGGAGGTGCAGCAACATGTGAAGAATTAGCATTACTAGTGGTGGTAATAGTCCAAACTTTAGCTACATTATTCTCTTTAGCTAGTTTTTCATTTTCTTCTCTATCCCACCTAGCACGCAATTCAGCCATTAATCTTATATTCTCATTAATTCTAACTTGGATGGCATTTGCTGTAGTAGTAATCTTATTATCAATATCATTATTAGGCATAACTTTCAATTTTAAAAGATTAACATCAGAGGCAAGTCTATCAACTCTAGAAGCAATAGTATCAATTTTATCAAGCTTTTCCTCAACAGATTTGTTAAAAGCAGTTTGTGTACTAATAAATTCTTTAAGCATGGCTTCAAGACCAGAGGGTACACTCCTATTATTGTTGTAAGAATTCCCATAAGAATTACCATAACCATTACCATTAGCAGAAGGATATGGCCTATAGTTATTACCAGAGTTGTTCCTATAAGCATTGTTGTTGAAATTATTATTTTTAATGAAATTCACATCAACATTTTCTTCTTGAGCAACCAATGAAGCTAAAGGAACATTATTTGGATCAACATTAGATCTATCATTCACAAGCATAGACATAATCACATCAATCTTATCACTCAAGGAAGAGGTTTCTTCAACAGAATTTACCTTCTTACCTTGTGGAGCTCTTTCCGTGTGCCACTCAGAGTAATTTATCATCATATCATCAAGAAGTTTTGTAGCCGCCCCCAATGTGATGGACATAAAGGTACCTCCAGCAGCTGAATCCAATAAATTCCGCGAAGAAAAATTTAGTCCTGCATAGAAGGTTTGGATAATCATCCAAGTAGTCAGTCCATGGGTTGGGCAATTCTTTACCAAAGTTTTCATTCTCTCCCATGCTTGAGCAACATGTTCAGTATCTAATTGCTTAAAATTCATTATGCTACTTCTCAAAGATATAATTTTAGCGGGAGGATAATATCTACCAATAAAAGCATCCTTGCATTTAGTCCATGAATCAATACTATTCTTAGGCAAAGATAGCAACCAATCTTTAGCTCTTCCTCTTAATGAGAAAGGAAACACTTTCAATTTAATAATATCACCATCTACATCTTTATACTTTTGCATTTCACAAAGTTCAACAAAATTATTGAGATGGGTAGCAGCATCATCAGAACTAGCACCAGAAAATTGATCTCTCATGACAAGATTTAGTAAAGCAGGTTTAATTTCAAAGAATTCTGCTGTAGTAGCAGGTGGAGCAATAGGTGTGCATAGGAAATCATTATTATTTGCATTTGTGAAGTCACACAACTTAGTATTTTCAGGGGTATTCATTTTAGCAACGGTAAATAAAACAAACTAGATAAAGTAAATGCAAGTAACTAATTTTTTGTGTTTTTGATATGGAGAGCAAGACAGTAAATAAAGTAAAACTAGCAACTAATTTTTTGTGTTTTGTTTAGGTGCAGCAAACAAGGTAGTAAATAAAATAAAGCAAGACAAAAACAAAGTAAAGAGATTGAGAAGTGGAGACTCCCTTGCAGCGTGTCTTGATCTCCCCGGCAACGGCGCCAGAAAAAGAGCTTGATGGCGTGTAACTCACACGTTCGTTGGGAACCCCAAGAGGAAGGTATGATGCGCACAGCAAGTTTTCCCTCAGAAAGAAACCAAGGTTTAATCGAACCAGTAGGGAGCCAAGAAGCACGTTGAAGGTTGATGGTCGCGAAATGTGATGCGGCGCAACACCAGGGATTCCGGCGCCAACGCGGAACCTGCACAACACAACCCAAGTACTTTGTCCCAACGAAACAGTGAGGTTGTCAATCTCACCGGCTTGTGTAACAAAGGATTAAGCGTATCGAGTGGAAGATGATTGTTTGCAAGAAAATAGTAAAACACAATTGCAGTAGATTGTATGCTATGTAAAGAATAGGACCGGGGTCCACAGTTCACTAGAGGTGTCTCTCCCATAAGATAAAAGCATGTTGGGTGAACAAATTACAGTCGGGCAATTGACAAATAGAGAAAGGCATAACAATGCATATACATGATATGATAAATATAGTGAGATTTAATTGGGCATTACGACAAAGTACATAGACCGCCATCCAACTGCATCTATGCCTAAAAAGTCCACCTTCAGGTTATCATCCGAACCCCATTCAGTATTAAGTTGCTAAGCAACAGACAATTGCATTAAGTATGGTGCGTAATGTAATCGACAACTACATCCTTAGACATAGAATCAATGTTTTATCCCTAGTGGCAACAACACATCACAACCTTAGAACTTTCTGTCACTGTCCCAGGTGTCAATGAAGGCATGAACCCACTATCGAGCATAAATACTCCCTCTTGGAGTTAAGAGTAAAAACTTGGCCAGAGCCTCTACTAATAACGGAGAGCATGCAAGATCATAAACAACACATAAACAATAGATTGATAATCACCATAATCATAGTACTCTCTATCCATCGGATCCCGACAAACACAACATATAGAATTACATATAGATGATCTTGATCATGTTAGGCAGCTCACAAGATCCAACAATGAAGCACAACAAGGAGAAGACGACCATCTAGCTACTGCTATGGACCCATGGTCCAGGGGTGAACTACTCACTCATCACTCCGGAGGCGACCATGGCGGTGTAGAGTCCTCCGGGAGATGAATCCCCTCTCCGGCAGGGTGCCGGAGGCGATCTCCTGAATCCCCCGAGATGGGATTCGCGGCGGCGGCGTCTCGGAAGGTTTTCCGTATCGTGGCTCTCGGTACTGGGGGTTTCGCGACGGAGGCTTTAAGTAGGCGAAAGGGCAACGCGGGGGCCACACGAGGTGCCCAGGGGGCAGGCCGGCGCGGCCAGGGGCCGCGCCGCCCTATCCCCTGGCTGCCTCGTGGCCCCACTTCGTTATCTCTTCGGTCTTCCGGAAGCTTCGTGCAAAAATAGGACCCTGGGCGAAAGTTTCGTCCAATTCCGAGAATATTTCCTTACTAGGATTTCTGAAACCAAAAACAGCAGAAAACAGCAACTGGCTCTTCGGCATCTTGTTAATAGGTTAGTTCCAGAAAATGCATAAATATGACATATAATGTGCATAAAACATGTAGGTATCATCAATAAAGTAGCATGGAACATAAGAAATTATCGATACGTTGGAGACGTATCAGTAAGGAACGAGGTATTAAAACTTCTTGAAGCTGGTATTATATATCCTATTGCTGATAGTAGATGGGTTAGTCCTGTGCATTGCGTTCCTAAGAAAGGAGGAATGACTGTTGTGCCTAATGATAATGATGAGCTTATTCCTCAAAGAATAGTTGTAGGTTATAGAATGTGCATTGATTTTCGAAAAGTTAATAAAGTTACTAAGAAAGATCATTACCCTTTACCCTTTATTGATCAAATGCTAGAAAGGTTATCTAAAAATACTCATTTTTGCTTTCTTGATGGTTATTCTGGGTTTTCACAAATTGCTGTTAAAGCTAAAGATCAAGAGAAAACCACGTTTACTTGTCCTTATGGAACTTATGCTTATAGGCGTATGCCTTTTGGTTTATGTAATGCTCCTGCTACTTTTCAAAGATGCATGTCTGCTATTTTTCATGGTTTTTGCGAAAGTATTGTAGAGGTGTTCATGGATGATTTTTCTGTCTATGGGAATTCTTTTGATAATTTCTTGCGAAACCTCGATAAAGTTTTGCAGAGATGTGAAGAAACTAACCTTGTTCTTAATTGGGAGAAATGCCACTTTATGGTTAATGAAGGAATTGTATTGGGACATAAAATTTCCGAGAGAGGTATTGAAGTTGATAGAGCTAAAGTTGAAGCAATCGAGAAGATGCCCTATCCGAGGGATGTTAAAGGTATTCGTAGTGTTCTTGGTCATGCTGGGTTTTATAGGAGATTTATTAAAGACTTCTCTAAAATTTCAAAGCCTCTTACTAATCTTCTTCAAAAAGATGTACCTTTTGTTTTTGATGATGATTGTAAGGAAGCTTTTGAAACTCTAAAGAAAGCCTTAACAACTGCTCCTATAGTTGAACCTCCTGATTGGAATTTGCCTTTTGAAATTATGTGTGATGCTAGTGATTTTGCTGTAGGCGCTGTTCTTGGACAGCGGGTAGATAAAAAATTAAATGTTATTCATTATGCTAGTAAGACTCTTGATGCTGCTCAAAGAAATTATGCTACAACTGAAAAGGAATTGTTAGCTGTAGTCTTTGCTTGTGATAAGTTTAGACCCTATATTGTTGATTCGAAAGTTACAATTCATACTGATCATGCTGCAATTAGATACCTTATGACAAAGAAAGATGCTAAGCCAAGGCTTATTAGATGGGTACTTCTGTTGCAAGAATTTGATTTACATATTATAGATAGGAAAGGTGTTGATAATCCTGTTGCTGATAATTTGTCTAGATTGGAAAATATTGCTTATGATCCTGTTCCTGTTAATGATAGTTTTCCAAATGAACAATTGGCTGTAATAAAGGTGAGCTCGCGAGAGAGCCCTTGGTATGCAGATTATGCTAACTTTATTGTTTCGAAGTATTTGCCTCCAACCTTTTCAGCTCAGCAAAGGAGGAAATTCTTTTATGACTTGAGGCATTATTTTTGGGATGACCCACACTTATATAAAGAAGGAGTGGATGGTATTATGCGAAGATGTGTTCCTGAATATGAACAACAGGAGATATTGAATAAATGTCATGGAAGTGTTTATGGAGGACATCACGCTGGAGATAGAACCGCGCAAAAGGTTCTACAATCAGGTTTTTATTGGCCAACACTCTTCAAAGATGCAAGGAAATTTATTTTATCTTGTGATGAATGCCAAAGAGTTGGTAATATCTCTAGACGCAATGAAATGCCTATGAATTATACTCTTGTTATTGAACCATTCGATTGTTGGGGATTCGACTTCATGGGTCCTTTCCCTTCTTCAGATGGTAACACTCATATACTTGTCGCTGTTGATTATGTTACTAAATGGGTAGAAGCTATACCTACAAAAAGTGCTGATGGTGAGACCTCTATAAAAATGCTTGTAGATGTTATATTTCCTAGATTTGGAATACCTAGATATATTATGACTGATGGAGGTTCTCATTTTATTCATGGAGGTTTTAGAAAAACTCTTGCTAAGTATGGTATTAATCATAGAATTGCTTCGCTTATCACCCTCAAACTAGTGGTCAAGTAGAATTATCAAATAGAGAGATTAAAGCTATCTTAGGAAAGACTGTTAATAAATCTAGAAAGAATTGGGCTAGCAAATTGAAAGAAGCACTATGGGCTTATAGAACTGCTTATAAAAATCCTATGGGAATGTCACCTTATAAAATGGTTTATGGAAAAGCTTGTCATTTACCTTTAGAACTAGAGCACAAAGCTTATTGGGCTGTTAGAGAACTAAATAAAGATCCTAAACTAGCCGGTAATAAGAGGTTGTTGCAATTAAGTTCTCTAGATGAATGGAGAAGTGAAGCTTATGAAAATGCTAAACTCTTTAAAGAAAAAGTTAAGAAGTGGCATGATAGAAGGATCATTAAAAGAGAATTTAATGTTGGAGATAAAGTCCTATTGTATCGGTCTCGTCTCAGATTCTTTGGGGAAATTACTCTCGAAGTGGGAAGGACCATATGTTGTTGAGGAGGTGTATCGTTCAGGAGCAATTAAAATTAGCTCTCTCCAAGGCAATGCCACACAAGTGGTGAATGGACAAAGACTCAAGCATTATATCTCGGGTGATTCTTATAATGTTGATGTTGATATTATTCAAGTGGAAACACCGGAGGCTTCATCAAAGGACAAATTGACAGTCCGCCAGAACTGGACTTTGAATAGGTAACAGTACAGGTAATAAAAAGTCCGCGTTTACCTTTCCGAACATTATTTCTGCTGTTTTTAGAAAATATGAAAAATTACGGAATCGAAACGGAGTGGAAAAGACGCGCGAGGGCCCGTCACCACAGGCCGGCGCGGGCCCCACCCTGGCCGCGCCGACCTATGGTGACAGCCCCTCGGCGTCCCGTTTCCACTCGTTTTCGGCCTGGAACCTTCCTTTTGTCGTAAAAATATTTGCTATATAATCCCCCGGACCCCTGGAGGTCCGTAATATCGTTTTCTCGTCGTGTTTTGTTTCGAGCTGTTTTCTGCCAGATTTGTTTTGATCTAGAAGCACCATGGCCTCCAACAACAAGGACAAGGAACCTTTGAAGGAAAATATTCAAGACCCGGAGCTGAAGAAAGAAGACGCAAGAGAGGATGAGGAAGAAGTGGAGGAAGCTCCGCAGGAACACCAGCAAGCCACCGTTGCAAGTATTGGCGTGATATCAAATCCATCCAACATCAAGAGGAGTGCACGAATCGCTACCGGAGGAGCGGTTCCACGTCATTACTTGGCTCCAAGGACATCTTCTCCGAGCAATTACAACCCTTACCGCAATCTAATCTACGATCGTCAAACTGAAAGGACCCCCAAGGTAGTGTTGCCAAGTAATTGGGATATAGATCGTTCTGACATTGCAGGAGAGATGAAATCTGAAGCTGAAGGATGGGGAAACAACTCTAAGAGTTGGAATTCACCACCTGACATGATTATGAGCCGCGTTGAGCACAACTCGGAGATGATTCGCAACCTCACCTATGAGATTGAAGATTTAAAGGAGCTTGTTAGGAAGCTTGTCGAGAAGAATCCATCACCATCATCACCGAAGGAGTAATTCATCATCGGTATTGGCATCCCCTTGGTTTGTTCCAAGCTTGGGGGAGTGCCGCGGTATCACATCATCATTACCTTTATCTTTTACTATCAAGTAGTGTCATATCATGAGTAGGGAAGTTATCATATGGAATAGTATGCAATGTGGAAGTATCTCTCTTAGTTAGTTATCTATGTATCCGTTGGTGTGAGTTATCGTTATGGAATATTAATGAGAAGTCTTATCATTTACTTTTTGCACACCTTATTTTAGTTTGCAATCTCCATTATATGATTACTCTTGACATGAGTATTGATATCACTTTGGGAGCATCAAGTAAATCTATTTGGTTTTGGCAAACTTAGCATTGGTCAATAGCAACAACATCTTGATGTTTAATAGAAGAGAGAAATACACTTAGATATATTACTCTATTATCTCTATGCTTAGTATTCTAAAGTTAAAATTGCTTGTGCTTATGAGAAAGATGCATGATTGTTTCTATCATATGTATATTTGTTTGTTTCCCTCAACCTTTATGCTTGCTATCAAACCTTGCTAGCCAAAGACCTGTATCGAGAGGGAATGCTTCTCATACATCCATAACCTTAGACCAAACCTATGCCATTTGTGTCCACCATACCTACCTACTACATGGTATTTTCTGCCATTCCAAGTAAATACTTCATGTGCTACCTTTAAATAATTCAAACTATACTACTCCTTATTTGTGTCAATGTTTTATAGCTCATGAGGAAGTATGTGGTGTTTTATCTTTCAATCTTGTTGGGCGACTTTCACCAATGGACTAGCGGCACATCCGCTTATCCAATAACTTTGCAATAAGAGCTGGCAACGGGGTTCCCAGCCCCAATTAATAACTTTCATTAATAATTCTCTTCACATGTTTTGCTCTGATTTATCAGTAAGCAACTTAATTTTGCAATAGACACTCCTCCATGGTATGTGAATGTTGGAAGGCACCCGAGGATTCGGTTAGCCATGGATTGAGAAAGCCAAGGTTGGGGGGAGTGTCATCCTTAATAAAACTAAAATACATGTGTAAACAAAAGAGAAGGGGGATGATCTACCTTGCTGGTAGAGATGCCGTCCCTCATGGGAGCCGCTCTTGGAAGGTTCGTTTGGCAAGGGGGTTAGAGTGCCCGCTACCATTCGTTGACAACAACAAACACCGCTCAAAATCTTACTTTTATGCTCTTTATATGATTTCAAAACTTGAAAAGCTCTAGCACATGATTTAATCCCTGCTTCCCTCTGCGAAGGGCCTATCTTTTACTTTTATGTTGAGTCAGTAAACCTATTTCTCTCTATCTCAAGCAAGCAATTGAGTTGTTGTGAACCAATCATTTATGCTATGATTCAGTTAATCATGTCTCTTATACTTTCTTGTTTAGTACCAATTTTATCTGAATGAATATGACTTTGAAGTTATCAATGATTATGAGGAGATTGTTATGCTTAAATATGAAGGCTCAGCTATAAAATCTAATATGAAAGCTTTGCTTAAAAGTACAATCCGTTAGTAGTTCTCTGACCAAGAACAAAGTTTGCCATCACCAACTATGATTTCTTATGCACCTTTACTTGTGATTTCTCTTTACCTATTTCAAGATGAGTTATATGAGGAAGTTGTTTACTAGAATGTCTTGTGTGAATGAATATGATGCTTCTTGTCCGTATTTTATTTATCGACTCTTCACTCCATAAACATGTGGTCTTGTTTATCGAGCTCAGTTTCGCTTGGGGACAAGCGAGGTCTAAGCTTGGGGGGAGTTGATACGTCCAATTTGCATCACTATTTTGTATCATAATTTGCTGTTATTCATTGATATATTTCATATTGGGACACAATACTTATGTTATTTCATCTATTTTGCATGTTTCATCATCATTGGAGGATCAAGCACCGGAGCCAGGATTCTGCTGGAAAAAGCACCGTCGAACGCAATATTTCGAAGATCAACTGTGGAAGGAAATTTCACGTAAATTCCTATTTTTCCAGATGACGGAGGGAGCCAGAAGGGGAAGAAGAGAGGAGCCACTGTGGGCCCAGACCATAGGGCGGCGCGGCCCATGGCCGGCCGCGCCACCATGTGGTCTGGGGCCCCACAGCCCCTTTCGCCTCCTTTTCTTCGCGTACTCCTTCGTCCCGAAAACCTAAGCCACAGAGAGGACCTCACGAAGGGTTACAGCCGCCTCTGCGGGGCGGAGAACACCAGAGAGAAAAGAGCTCTCCGGCGGGCAGGAATCCGCCGGGGAAATTCCCCCCGGAGGGGAAATCGACGCCATCGCCATCGTCATCGAGCGGGACATCATCTCCATCATCATCATCATCATCTCCACCATCTACACCGCCATCACCACCGCTGCACCTCGTCACCGCTGTAACAATTCGGGTTAAATCTTGATTGTATGATAGGGGAAACTCTCCCGGCATTATTCTCTACTTGTTATAGATGCTATTGAGTGAAACCATTGAACCAAGGTTTATGTTCAGATTGTTATTCATCATCATATCACCTCTGATTGTATTCCATATGATGTCTCGTGAGTAGTTCGTTTAGTTCTTGAGGACATGGGTGAAGTCTAAATGCTAGTAGTGAATTATGGTTGAGTAATATTCAATGTTATGATATTTAAGTTGTGGTGTCATTCTTCTAGTGGTGTCGTGTGAACGTCGACTACACGGCACTTCACCATTTATGGGCCTAGGGGAGTGCATCTTGTATTCGGTTGCTAATTGCGGGGTTGCCGGAGTGACAGAAACCTAAACCCCCGTTAGTATATCGATGCAAGAGGGATCGCAGGATCTCAGAGTTTAAGGCTGTGGTTAGATTTATCTTAATTACTTTCTTGTAGTTGCGGATGCTTGCAAGGGGTATAATCACAAGTATGTATTAGTCCTAGGAAGGGCGGTGCATTAGCATAGGTTCACCCACACAACACTTATCAAAACAATGAAGATTATTAAACCACATGAAGCGAAAGTACTAGACTAAAATCCCCGTGTGTCCTCAAGAACGCTTGGTCATTATAAGTAAACAAACCGGCTTGTCCTTTGTGCTAAAAAGGATTGGGCCACTCGCTGCAATTATTTCTCTCGCATTTTACTTACTCATACTTTATTCATCTGTTACATCAAAACTCCTTGAATACTTGTTTGTGAGCATTTACAGTGAATCCTTCATCGAAACTGCCAACACCTTCTGCTCCTCGTTGGGATCGACATTCTTACTTATCGAAGATACTACGATACACCCCTATACTTGTGGGTCATCGCGCCTCTAATAATGTGTGTGCGCACTCGATCGATGATCCCTAAACCTTAAACAACCCTAAAACCTTAAATCCCTAATCCCTAAACCCTAAACACCCTAAACACTAAACCCTAAACCCTAGACCCTAAACGTACCCTAACCCTAACCCTAACCCTAACCCTAAACCCTAGCTAATCCTAAACCCCAATTAAACCCTATGTATAGGCCAACGACACTTAATTGTGCATCGATCGAGCGGGTCATGGGTGCCTCGCGATCCTCTAATAAAATTAAATGTGCCATGCATTAACCCTAAACCATATATATGTAACTAACCCTAGCTAATCAACCCTACTTAATTAAAACACATAACCCTAAACTATACTAGCTAGCTATAACCCGATCTAATAAAAACATGCTCTATATATAGCAGCTAGCTAGCAAACCGTAGATTAACACCAATTAAAATATACATGGCCTATATCGATCATGTTGTATAACATATCCCTGAGATTCATTAATTAATTATATAATTATCGTGATAAATTAATTAACTTGAACTTTGACAAGTTCTCTCGAATGAAAACACATTTGATTAAGTTGCCTCATAATATATATATAATTAGTGTGCATGCATGGCCTACAATGCATTCGTGCATATATTTTAATGTATATTTGAACATATTCTTGGGGATTTCAATCTCTCTCTCTCGATCATCTATATATCGTTGGTGGCCCCAAAAACACACATATATACGCATGCACTTTATGCGTAAAGGCGCGGGTGCCTCTAATAATGTGTGTGAGCACTCGATCGATGATCCCTAAACCTTAAACAACCCTAAAACCCCTAAACCCCTAAATCCCTAATCCCTAAACACCCTAAACACTAAACCCTAAACCCTAACCCTAACCCTCTACCCTAGCTAACCCTAAACCCTAATTAAACCCTATGTATAGGCCAACATCACTTAATTGTGCATCGAGCAGCCCAGGGGTGCCTCGCGGTCCTCTAATTAAATTAATTGTGCCATGCATTAACCCTAAACCATATATATGTAACTAACCCTAGCTAATTAACCCTACTTAATTAAAACACATAACCCTAAACTATACTAGATATAACCCGATCTAATAAAAACATGCTCTATATATAGCAGCTAGCTAGCAAACCGTAGATTAACACCAATTAAAATATACATGGCCTATATATATCGATCATGTTGTATAACATATCCCTCAGATTCATTAATTAATTATATAATTATCGTGATAAATTAATTAACTTGAATTTTGACAAGTTCTCTCGAATGAAAACACATTTGATTAATTTGCCTCATAATATATATATAATTAATTAGTGTGCATGCATGGCCTACCATGCATTCGTGCATATATTTTAATGTATATTTGAACATATTCTTAGGGATTTCAATCTCTCTCTCGATCATCAATATATCGTTGGTGGCCAAAAAACACACACATATATATATACGCATGCAATTTATGCGTAAAGGCGCGGGTGCCTCTAATAATGTGTGTGCGCACTCGATCGATGATCCCTAAACCTTAAACAACCCTTAAAACCTTAAATCCCTAGCTAATCCCTAATCCCTAAACCCTAAACACCCTAAACACTAAACCCTAAACCCTAGACCCTAAACCCTAACCCTAACCCTAACCCTAACCTTAACCCTAAACCCTAGCTAACCCTAAACCCTAATTAAACCCTATATATGTATAGGCCAACGTCACTTAATTGTGCATCGAGCAGCCCAGGGGTGCCTCGCGGTCCTCTAATTAAATTAATTGTGCCATGCATTAACCCTAAACCATATATATGTAACTAACCCTAGCTAATTAACCCTACTTAATTAAAACACATAACCCTAAACTATACTAGATATAACCCGATCTAATAAAAACATGCTCTATATATAGCAGCTAGCTAGCAAACCGTAGATTAACACCAATTAAAATATACATGGCCTATATCGATCATGTTGTATAACATATCCCTCAGATTCATTAATTAATTATATAATTATCATGGTAAATTAATTAACTTGAATTTTGACAAGTTCTCTCGAATGAAAACACATTTGATTAAGTTGCCTCATAATATATATATAATTAATTAGTGTGCATGCATGGCCTACCATGCATTCGTGCATATATTTTAATGTATATTTGAACATATTCTTAGGGATTTCAATCTCTCTCTCTCGATCAATATATCGTTGGTGGCCAAAAAACACGCACATATATATACACATGCAATTTATGCGTAAAGGCGCGAGTGCCTCTAATAATGTGTGTGCACACTCGATCGATGATCCCTAAACCTTAAAAAACCCCTAAAACCTTAAATCCCTAATCCCTAATCCCTAAACCCTAAACACCCTAAACACTAAACCCTAAACCCTAGACCCTAACCCTAACCCTAACCCTAACCCTAAACCCTAGCTAACCCTAAACCCTAATTAAACCCTATGTATAGGCCAACGACACTTAATTGTGTGCATCGAGCAGGCCAGGGGTGCCTCGCGGTCCTCTAATTAAATTAAATGTGACATGCATTAACCCTAAACCATATATATGTAACTAACCCTAGCTAATCAACCCTACTTAATTAAAACACATAACCCTAAACTATACTAGATATAACCCGATCTAATAAAAGCATGCTCTATATATATAACAGCTAGCTAGCAAACCGTAGATTAACACCAATTAAAATATACATGGCCTATATCGATCATGTTGTATAACATATCCCTCAGATTCATTAATTAATTATATAATTATCTTGATAAATTAATTAACTTTAATTTTGACAAGTTCTCTCGAATGAAAACACATTTGATTAAGTTGCCTCATAATATATATATAATTTTAGTGTGCATGCATGGCCTACCATGCATTCGTGCATATATTTTAATGTATATTTGAACATATTCTTGGGGATTTCAATCTCTCTCTCTCGCGATCATCTATATATAACGTTGGTGGCAAAAAACACACACATATATACGCATGCACTTTATGCGTAAAGACGCGGGTGCCTCTAATAATGTGTGTGCGCACTCGATGATCCCTAAACCTTAAACGTACAACCCTAAAACCCTAAATTAATTATCGATCTCCCTGTGATTCATTAATTAATTATATATATAATTATCGATGATAAATTAATTAACTTGAATTTTGACAAGTTCTCTCGTATGAAAACACATTTGATCAAGTTGCCTAGCTCATAATATATATATAATTAGTGTGCATGCATGGCCTACCATGCATTCGTGCATATATTTTGATATATATTTGAACATATTCTTGGGGATTTCAATCTCTCTCTCTCGATCATCTATATATCGTTGTTGGTGGCAAAAAAACACACATATATATACGCATGCACTTTATGCGCAAAGGCGCGGGGTGCCTCTAATAATGTGTGTGCGCACTCGATCGATGATCCCTAAACCTTAAACAACCCTAAAACCCTAATCCCTAATCCCCTAAACCCTAAACACCCTAAACACACTAAACCCTAGACCCTAAACACCCTAAACACTAAACCCTAAACCCTAGACCCTAAACACCGTAAACATTAAACCCTAAACCCTAAACACCCTAAACACTAATTAAACCCTAAACCCTAGACCCTAAACACTAGACCCTAAACCCTAGACCCTAAACACCCTAAACACTAAACCCTAAACCCTAGACCCTAAACACCGTAAACACTAAACCCTAAACCCTAAACACCCTAAACACTAATTAAACCCTAAACCCTAGACCCTAAACACTAGACCCTAAACCCTAGACCCTAAACACCCTAAACACTAAACCCTAGACCCTAAACACCGTAAACACTAAACCCTAAACCCTAGACCCTAGCTAAACACCCTAAACACTAAACCCTAAACCCAGCTAGCTAACCCTAAACCCTAATTAAACCCTATATATAGGCCAACGACACTTAATTGTGCATCAAGCAGGCCAGGGGTGCCTCGCGGTCCTCTAGTAAATTAAATGTGCCATGCATTAACCCTAAACCATATATATATATAACTAACCCCTAGCTAATCAAACCCTAGTTAATTAAAACACATAACCCTAAACTATACTAGCTATAACCTGATCTAATAAAAACATGCTCTATATATAGCATGCAGCTAGCTAGCAAATTAAACGGTAGATTAAAACCAATTAATATATACATGGCCTATATCGATCATATGTTGTATAACATCTCCCTGAGATTCATTAATTAATTATATAATTATCGATGATAAATTAATTAACTTGAATTTTGACAAGTTCTCTCGAATGAAAACACATTTGATTAAGTTTCCTCATAATATCTAAAGGTATAATAGAGGGGAGCTCATGGAGCCTTCCCAGGCCATCCACGACAGGCCAGCAGGCACGCAAGGGTTGGGCGAGAGCGATTGGCCGCCCGCTCGCTTTGCCTCCACCCAGCTGGGCCACGTGTCACGGTAGGATTGGGCCGGTTCGGTCCAAAATATCTCTCCTCAGCCAACCCAATCGAGCAACCCTATCCTCTCCCTGTTCGTCTCCTCCCCGAACACCGCATCGCTCGGTCGCCACCGCCGCTCGCGCTGCCTCCTCGCCATCCACGGAGCAGCGCCGTCTCTCTATCGCCAGGAGTTATTCCGCCCCACGCTGGACCGGATCCATAGTGAGGGGATCGGCGCCGGCGCTGGCCGCAGACCTCACCGTCCCCTGCAGCGACCGGCGATTCGAGGTGAACAACCTCGCCCATCTGTTTCTCTTGCCTCGATGGACGACAGCACCTAGCAGCGGCCGTAGACCTCGCCGTCCCCTGCAGCGACCGGCGATTTGAGCTGAAGGACCTCACCACTATGCTGCTCTTCCCCGATGACACAGCCTCGATGAACGGCACAATCCCCGGCAGTCTGGCGATTGGAGGTGAAGGACCTCGCCCCTGGACGGGCCTGCATCCCTGCAGTGACTAGCGATTGGCACCGCTATGGAGTTTGCCGGTGCCTCGTTCTGCAGCCCATACCCGAGCTGTTGATCCCGGCGTCTCCCAAAGCTACTGCCGGTCCCCGAGCACCTGGCGCTGCCACCTCCACGACTAGCTACCGTAGGTTAGGCCCCTATCCTCCTCCTCCTTCCTCTACTCTTGCAAAAATTAAATCAGTATATCATGTGGAATGTGCTAGCACTTGACAAGCCGTGTGTTCATTGATGTGGATCAATTTTTGTTCAAAGTGTTTCATCGGATTTTCTCTGTTGGATTAATTTTGATTTATACTTGTACACCGATAACTTGATTAGTAGTTGATATTAGCTGCTATATTAGCTGTATGCAGTGAGGAATCAAGAACCCACTTCATGGAGGCCATGGATGTTCTTAATCTTGTTGGATTACTTGGAGGGACACATTGGAGGCTTTCCTGCAATCCCAGGTGTAAATAAGGGTGGGGGGATTCAGAGCTGCATCAGGGATGTGCTCATATTCAATTTTTGTTAACTGGTGCGACAGGTCGGTTCTAATGCTTTTGTTATGCATCATTTAACAGAAGAAGCAACGTTGTTCATAATTCCATGGCCTGATTTATCCTATTACATCATTTTTTATTTTGTGCATTAGCTGAAGATTGCAGGTTTCTTTTGCTATGCTGATGTCAGATTGTCATCTCTGCCACAAGAGCTGTTGCTGGACTGGTTTTAGAGCCCCAATCATCCGAGTGACTTCCATGGTCGCTCACTCATACGTGAGCTACAAAGATGCAGGTACAATTTTGTTTTTGCATGTTAGTGGAATTAATACATTCTATATTTGATTCTACGTGTAATACATACTGTAGAATTTTAGTACTGTGAGCAGTTTATATCTCGAATTAACTTGGAGGCTAATTTTTTAATCTTGCTTTGAGAATAACCAACGAATGAAGTAGACCTTTTTGAACTATAGTCATGTAGCTATAAGAAGCTTGTACCATTCTTGTATGATGCAGGGATGCAGCCCTGTCTTGAAGACATATAAGCCTTCATTCCTTTGAGAGCAAGAAGTCCAGGTCCTTAGAATAAGATGACTTAACTTTATACTGAACTTTTGCCACAAAATGGCATCACCGTTTTAGGCAGATTTCGGCTCCCTTTCAAAAACTAGGTAATCGTACCATACATCTCTCAATTCTGTGACTTGCATGTACAATATATTGACTCTCAGTTTTATCAATTGGTCATGCAGGCTATTATTGCTAAATAGATGAGTGATTCATGGGAAAATACATACGTGTTGTATTGTCTGAGACTCAAGCATGACGCAGCGCTGTCCTTGGAACCTGCTTGATATTTATTTCTATTGCTAGCCTACGGGCTTGTTGGACAATCGTCATCGGCCATGGTGGAGGCTTGTGGATTTAGTGGTTTACTGAACTAAAGCTTTTTTTTCGCATACACTTATGTTCTGATCTCCATTGCAAGAGTTGCCTGATGTGTTCACCTCTAAAATTGCAGTGCTGCCTACCAATGGAAGATTGTGTGTGCCTGAAACTTGCTCCCTGCAATTTGTGGGGCGGAATAAATTTTTGGCTGTACATGCATCCAAAGGTCTGTCCTAAGATTTCTGTTGTACACTTGTAATCGCCGCCACGCCTATTGCCAGCGCCCAGCAAGGTACCTTCCCAAATTCCGATCTGGTGGCAATATTCAGGTGCCCCTCTGATTACTGAAAGGTTTCCTTCTTAATTTTTTTGCCACAATTTTTCCTAGATTTTGAGGCACCTTTCTCTTACTTCTTTTGCTGATGCATCTCTTCTTGTTTAGGTTATTGACTGCTTATAGTGAGGGAGATGGGAAGGGGAAGAAGAGGCCCGCAACGGTGCTTGCATCTCCACTGCCGGCCAGCAGTGGGGATAGAAGTGCAGATGGCAGAGGAGCACATGCAGGTCAGCACCGGCTGGTTGAGGCAAGGCACACAACGGCAGATTTTCTCCAACAAGAGAAGCACGACGGATGCACCGTGGGAGGGGACTCTGTGAGGTATTTCCTTTCCTTCTTAATTTTTTTTACACAATTTTTCCTAAGTTTTGAGGCACCTTTCTCTTACCTCTTTTGCTGATGCATCCAGTAAGTCATCTCTGGCCTCATTTTGTTTCAGGGTGTTGCTTCTGTAGAGGCTGCACTTAACTCTCCTTCAGGTATTTGTATTTCTACTTTGCTCTGATTTTTTCTAGACAGTGAACTCTGATTCCCTTGGATAATATTTTGTAGGCTTTAATGTGTATGCTCAAAGTTTAAATAGTTGGTCTAGGCACCATTTGTTCCCCTGCTATAATCTTGAGGTAGCAATTTGTAGTAAATCATCTGATATGTGAAATTAAAGTCTGATTCAGAGAAGGCTGTCTGCTATCTGTTCTGCTGATCTTGTGTTTGCTGGAACTAAAATTCTACATGTTCTATAATAGATGTACAAGCAAACATGAGGTGAGAAAGAAAATGAGCCGCTCTCTGTGGATTGGATCGACTTCGCCCTAGACTACATTAGCATTGTCGTTGGTTGCCTCTGCACCAGCTTTTCCAAAATACAATGGTTTCGTTTTGTCCAATGGCAAGGGTGAGGAGCAATTCTTACTCTTGTTTGATTATCCAGAATTTGCTTGAATTGAATGCTTATAAGTTATTACTTCTTTACATTATCTTTTTTAGTCCTCTACTTCAATCCTAAATTAACTAGCACTTATATAGCAAATATGGGGGAAAGAGAAAGACATGTACTGAAATCTGTATCTCATCACTTACTAAGATAGCCTAAAGGTGGCTTTGTTTTTCAAGCTAGCTACAAATATTGGGAGTATAGATCATAATTCATTTTTGGTAAGACATGTTTGTAATCTTCCTTGCGGCAATAAGTTAATTTGTGTAGGGCACGTACAGGTCTCTTTTCCTGCAAAAGCTCCTTATAATTTAGTAAGATAGGTTCTCTATACTTCCTTTGGCCAAAATCACTTGACATGAAGCAATTTTTTTGCTATAGTCTACAGGCTTGGAAGTAGCTTTTTTTAATGTACTTGCTTGTTAGTATTAGAAGTACTGTTCATACGTTTTTGGAGAACGTGCAAACTGTCTGAATATATCATTAAGTTGTTGCATTTGCATATATACAATCAGAGTTTACTCAGCGTATAGAAAGTCTTTTGTGATGCTTTTGTTTCTTTGTGCAACGCTCAAGACCAAACCTGAATATTCGAGTGTCTAGAAAGTTTTATCCTAGGGTTATATATGGTGCACCCCCACGGAGCATCCACAGGGATTTACAATGGTAGTCGCCGGATCATGCCTTGCCGCGAATCTTGGCCGTCACTTTGCTTTCACCACGTGGTATATAAGAGCTCCCCTGTGTGGACTTAACTTAATTTGAACCTCCCATGTTTCCGCTATATATCCCTCCTTTTCTGAACTTAACAATCAAACATCATATATTAGATCAGCACGCAAGTGATCTGGAAATCATTTTATTCAGATGATGACCACGCAATACAACACACCCACTGAATTATAAATTTATGGAATATTGCTTGAGGATCATGAATTGCTCCCTGGTAGTAGATGCCAACAGAAAATCGTAGGTTTGCACCAAGTTAGCTGTACCTTTGCAAGCTGAGCTGATGTGTTCACAGGCAAGAGCAATGCAAATGACCAGAAATGGCTTTATTTTCTTGCTTGAGTACTTGGATAAAAAAACACCATCTGGAGGTTTGATATAATTATCTATACTGTAGAATATTGTTCTAGGCTTGGAGCATTTGCTCCCGCTGCTCAACAAGTTCAACGAGCGATTGGGAATCCAACAGGTCAGTCTCTCTCTGGTCCATGTCATGAATCAGGCTTATAAATAGAAAAGGTATCCAATATTAGGTAATTTGTGTCGCATATTTAGTGTGCTTCCCTATTAAAAAGTTGCAACTGAAAATAAAAACACAAACGGTTTAGGGAGTTGAAGACCCATAAAATGTGATTCCTAAGGCCAGAGGGTGTCACGTCCTAGCAAGTTTGGCTGTAGTTATTTGCAGTTTTAAGAGTTCCAAATCGTGAGCGTCCTAATAGATATGTTTTTTTCAGTTTCCTATTCAGGTGTACACTAATACATTGTCGGGTGTGTTCTCATTTAGCAAACTGGATTGTATGATGTAGCTTATAGACAATTAACTCTACTCAGAAAATTCTGATAGTCAAATTCTATTAACCAACTAATTGGTAAATTAAATGTTACTGCCATAATAGTTTACTTGGTACTCAAAAGAAAGATTTGGAGGGACTTCAGAGATTGGTAGTTGCTGAAGGAACTCAAGAAAACATATAATGTTTCCTTAGCTTATATAAGTTTCAGATGGGGGCAGTGCAAGCTTCAGAAACTTTCTCTTTTAGTTCGGTATTGCCTAGCCGATACCTTGAATGGCAGCACCTTTCCTTGGACAAGTTTTTGGTGGTAATGAAATTATACAACTGTCAGTATTTTCAGAATTAGGATATTTAAACAGTCAATAGCTAAGAAGTAAGGGGAGGAACATATAGTACACTACTGACCTTCCATAACCTAGGGTGTTCATATAATCGATTATGAGAGTTCAAAAATCTGTAATACACTCAGTTCCTTGATCTGGGTGGCACACATGTCCTTGTTTTAGTAAGATTTCAAGGTTCCTTCAAGAGTACCTACTAGGACATACTCACTCACGTTGCTTTGTTACTTTATTTCGCTCACTGTAGTGTCAATTATGCTTACATATTTCAGTAACAGTATTTACGTTGTGCCTCATACCTTCTTATATATGGACTTCACATTATGAAATAGTCAATAGGTATACAATTTTTCTAGAAGGTTCCTAGAGGCTTGGTCCTATTTCAATGTCCAGAAGGTTCTCCTCAATTGGTTCTTGCAGTTCCACAAATGGATGCTACGGGTCTAAACAGGCCTCGTGCCCTCTAAATGTTCAGTTTTTGGATTCTATACCACCTAAAGAAGTTGCTGCTAAGCAATTCATTTTAGAGTCCTTCAAAAATCTCTGGGCTGGTAGAAACCAGAGGCGAGCTGCTGATAATCAGTTTGGCTTTCTTTACTGCCTTCAAACAGAGCTTTTGGTGGCTTCCTAAAAATGTGACAAGGTATCCATTTCAAAATTTCACTGGTTTATTAAGTTTGGTTTTGTTTTTTTTGTTAGTTCTCCAGTTTCTTAATAGTTACCCTTTGCAGAAATTATTTAGGGGATTCTTCAGACTATATTAGCAACAGGCTTATAACCAATTTTCTTGTCAAAATTGTTTGCCGAGATTACCTTCAATTATCACTATGGAAAAACATAGATGTTGTTCCCAGTTCGTTCTCTTAAAAAGTCATTGTTGGTGGTGAATGTGTGCCACCCTACTTACTATTATGAAGATTCTCATGTACAATTTATATGGTTCTGTAGAAGGAATATACTCTATATATGTGTTCTGGATCTTGATACATGTATACTCTATGTGCTATAATATCATTCCTTTTTAGTGTAACTACAAGGCAATTGATATGTGCGTTTGATGTTTTGTCTTGGATTATAATTGAGTAGCTTGAGATGGAATATTGTGTGCATTTCGTTGAGTTGCTTTATAAATGCCTTTACATGTACAATTCCTCATTGACCTTCAGGTTATCACTAATCTTAATCAATTTTCTACGACTTATTATCGTCTTTATACAAAGTCCACATCCACAAGAGTTCAACGGGGTCGTGCGCCAAGGCGCACTTTTAAATCTAGTATATATAATTAGTGTGCATGCATGGCCTACCATGCATGCATTCGTGCATATATTTTAATGTATATTTGAACATATTCTTGGGGGATTTCAATCTCTCTCTCTCTCTCGATCATCTATATGTCATTGGTGGCCAAAAAACACACACATATACGCATGCACTTTATGCGCAAAGGCGCGTGTGCCTCTAATAATGTGTGTGTGCGCACTCGATCGGTGATCCCTAAACCTTAAACCCTAAATAAACCCTAATCCCTAATCCCTAAACCCTAAACACCATAAACATTAAACCCTAAACCCTAGACCCTAAACCCTAACCTCCTAACCCTAAACCCTAAACCCTAATTAAACCCTATATATAGGCCAATGACACTTAATTGTGCATCAAGCAGGCCAGGGGTGCCTCGCGGTCCTCTAATTAAATTAAATGTGCCATGCATATATATATGTGTTTAATTTGGGGATTTCAATCGCTCTCTCGTATGTAGCTCTCTCTACCTCTCTCTCTCTCTCTCTCTCTCTCTCTCTCTCTCTCTCTCTCTCTCTCTCTCTGGGTGGCCAACAACACACACATGCACTTTGTGCGCAAAGGCATGTGCCTCTAATAATGTGTGCGCAGTCGATCGATCTAGTTTTGATTAATCATAGCACACAAATAAAGAAGTTGTATTTGAATCCACACAACCTAATCTAAAACACATAACCCCTAACATGGCCTAATTAATTAACCCTTCTCGATCTCTACCTAATTAGTGGAAATTGCACAAAATCAAAAGGGGTCCCTCACTAATTATGCATATCTGCTAGATTGTGATAAACTTTTGCCACATATATATTTGGTGGATGGGTGCATCTTGGCATGTAAACAATTAGTGTTTGCAAATGGCGTTGTCAAAATTTATGTACAAATGATTTCTTTCCATCCAAAGTGCATAAAATGGGAGTTTTAATGAAGAAAGTACAAATAAAACAGCTCAACATGCTTCCACACCCCGATTTTCACACGAAGTAGAGCATATTTAAAGGATAATTCCAGAGTTTTACTATTTTTCAAGCAACTTTGCTAATTTTCCCCCACTCACATGACTTTATGTCGATTTAACGAAAATATGGCGAATTTAAACTACATGGGCGGGATAGTTTGAATTGTGCGCGCGGCAAAGGGAACCGCCTATTCCTCAACCTTGTGCACGGCAAATTACACACGCAACTCCATTAAACGCCACCTACCGACCTTAATTATCACCCCGGCGGCCCGGCCGCATGACCCCCACCCACCCGTACACAACTTATCCCCGTCCGTGCGAAGAGCTTCCCCTCCCCGTCCCGTCCGTGCGAAGAAGAAGCTCCCTCCCCGTCGTTCTTCTCGAGACGCACCGGCGGTCAAGTTGATCCACGGTAGGGCTGCTATCTCTAGCTCAATCATGTATCGGGCAAGACAGCCTAACGATTTATATTTTCTTGATGCTGCTAAAAAAATTCGTATGCTCGAACTAATTGGCACTTTATAGTTTTCCGCTCGATTTGTCATCGATCAATTTGTTCATTTGCGTGGGCATATAGAGTCAGTTCTGCACTCGATCCGTTAATTTGCTGAAATGCCATGGCAGAGTTTTGTACACGATCTGTTTGCTAAAATGTCGATGGGCATTTTTTGTTTTGTACTCGACATGATTGCTGAAATGCATAATCATGTAGTATAGTTTTGTACTCGATGGATATACATTTCCTACTTCGCCTTAAATTAATCACCAACCATTGTATCTCATAATTAAACAGATGGACAGAACTTGGATACTGCATGGACACTTATGTTCCCCTTCATATATAAATGGTGTTCAACCCTTTATGGGGTTTATTAGAGCTCATGATGGTCACAACCTGGACGTGTATTGCCCGCGCTGCACATGTATGAATGGTGAGAAGAGGCCTCACCCTGTAGTGGCAGATCATTTACACATTTTTGGGATGGACCGCACATATGTTAGGCGGGTTTAGCATGGTGAACCATATAATGATCCTTTAGCAGGAGAAGCAGATCTTGCTCACACTGTATGTGTGCTGGCATATGTAGTTAATTATTTATATTGATGCTGCCGCTGTTTCAATCAATAGTTTGCATTGCTGTGCAAGGTTCTGTACTCAAATTTAACTTGTTGCAGATGGATGGACGGGAAGGAGAGAAAAAGCGCTTGCTTCAGGAAACGGGTTTCAGCTCTGGGACATGTGCTGTGCCAGATGAGAAGGTAAATATGTAAAACGGCATTTGTTCAGGTTGCATCCCTTAGATGTTTGTCTAATCGGTTGATGTACTAATTGCAGATAGAGTTGAAGAGGTCTCTCAGTTTGATGGGAGATTTGAAGATGAATCTCAGTTTGATGCACTGTGGATGGTACTGATGACGAGCCTTTCATAGACGAAGGTCCTGCACCTGAGATTATCCAGCCTAAGGAGGCCGTGGACCGAGTACACAGCTTTGCGTTGAAGTGGATGCACGCCCGGAGATCATCACGGCCGTCCGGGTAGTCTCAAGACCACCCAGCCCTGATGCACCTGTGGATGGTACTGATGACGAGCCTCTCATAGACGAAGGTCCTGCACCTGAGATTATCCAGCCTACAGAAGGAGGCCGTGGACCGAGTACACAGCTTTGCGTTGAAGAGGATCCACACCCGGAGATCATCAGGGGCGTCCCGGTAGTCTCAGGACCACCCAGCCCTGATGCAAAATGTTGAGCTACTTTATGATTCGTACTCTTATGTTCTGGTGCTGTAGTATGTTATGATTTGTACGCCTTTGGCGCTAGATTAAGCATTCAGTGGATGATCGCGTTGCAAAATTCGACACCCACACAATCAGTTCATCGTATGAGTAGTAGCACAATTACTTCTACATCGATTCCTGCCCGCATTAGTTGGTAGCATGAAACACTTTCAGGTACTCCCCTCTGATTCATATTAATTGACTCAATTCTGTCTAGATATGGATGTATCTAGATGCATTTGTTAACTAGACTAACAAACTTGAGTCAGTTAATATGAATCCGTGTAAACCGCCCAAGTCCTCGAGCAGCTAGTTTATTGACTCTTGACTCCAAGCCTCTCGCGGCAAGCCATCGACGAAGCTTTGACCAGATCTTGGCCCGCAATTTTTTTTGTGGCGAATAGCAAAGCTTTGACCAGTTCCTCTCGGGATACAGCACGCCGGTGAGCTTGCACGGTTGCCATGAGCACTTTCCGGCGGAACTTCCTCTTCAGCGCCCTCAAGCCGCTGCTGCGGACAGCACGCAGGCCTCGAGGTGGACGGAATTCTGGATCTCGGGCGGGTGGTCCGCATCGTCCGGGAACGATCTCCAGCGGGTTAACGAGGACATGCATGGCGGCCGGGGGATTTGTTTGTTTTTTTTTGGTTTGAGCTTGGGATTTGGGGTTTTTTCGGATAGGGGAGGAGGAACCGAGGAAGAGGAAGGAACAGCCGCGTGCTTGGCGCGTGGCGGTGTGCTTGAATTTCGAATTTTTGTGAAATGTTTCATTTCCCGCTACAATTCGGGGGTTTCTTGACGCGCCAATGCGTCCCGCCGGGCAGCTTCAAGTAAATTTGGGGTGCCACACTATGGGCCCTAGTTTCAGTGAGACATGTAATGACTAGTCACATCAGTAAGTTCACTGTGTAATAAAATATGTTACCCCTCCCCTTTATGTAGCACCCCTTCTCTCCCGATCGAGTGCCGATTGCCGACGGATGCAAGCCGCTAGCTCGATCCCCTCCTTTCGCCTCCACCGTCCAGGCATCCAGCTTGGAGGGGCAAGCTGCATCTAGCCCAAGCGGATTAGGTAGGACTAGTAATGTTCTCTCCTTTCTCGAGATCGGTTCTTTTTTCCTCTCCTCGATATCTTGCGCATCTCTTTCCTATTCTGGGCGAAGGGGTGTCTTTCTGGTCACCCTCGAGCTGGGAGTGATTGATGGGGGTGGGGGGCGGGGGCTACCTTTGCTTGGATTGGGGTGTTCTTCCTTTATTTGTCGACATTTGCAACCTTTGTAGTTTCTGCTGATCCTCACTGTATCTTTTGTCAGCTTGTACAGGAAAGGTAAGACCTCGGCGGTGGGGGCAATGGAGCGTAAGGCCACCACGCATGTGGGCAGTTGGCTGAGCCTGAGCTGCGTCCCCAGCCCCGCGAAGCAGGTACTCCGTTTGCTTATCCACTCTTTACCTTTTAAGTGTCTCTCTGGTCTCTGCATCCTCAATCTGTTCCTGTTCTGGAATATGCTTAAAGTAGCACATGTCTTCAGCTGTTTGTGCGTAAAGCCTCTGTGACACCATGCTCTATATTCTCTGTATCAGGTTGGTACCTCCAGGTTCCGTGGAGGCTATGGGGAACGAGAATAGCGCCCCACCTGCTGCAGGAGCATGGCCCGATCTGCAGCACAAGAAGCGAAATGCCACTGCCGAGCTGGGCAGACCGCCCAGGGGTAATTTTTTAACCAACTTACCATGATGTAGTCTGAATCTGATACTCCCTCAGATCCAAATTAATTGACTTAACTATCTGTAGATACGGATGTATCTAGATGTGTTTTAGCTCTAGATACTACTGCCTCCATCCCAAAGCTTTCGGCTTATATTATTTTTAGAAAGTCAAACTATACCATGTTTGACTAAGCTTTTACCAAAAATCAGTAACATGCAAAATACAAAATTAATATCATTAAATCTATACCTAATAATAAAGGGAGAAGTGTTTCCCTGGTTCGGTCCGTTAGCGTTTCTATCGTCCAGTTTCTTCCGTCGTTGTACGTCGCCTTGGTAAATTCAATTTCCTACGTCGCCTTCGAGTCCTGCCATTGTGCGAGTGCAAGTTGGGTTCGGTTCGGTTTCCATCTGGTCCGCTCTAGATTTCCTACGTGGTCTCTTCGTTCCTATGTCGGCCGCTTTGTTCCGTTCGTATCCTCAGCGGAAGCCTGGATCGCTATGAGTTTAGGAACACAGTACGTACCAGCTGGTTCGCTCTCCATATGGTTTACGTGCGATTTAAGGACTGCTTTATCTATCTATATCCCCGAGGAGATCGATCAGCCCGACATAGCGTGCAACACCACCGCCGCCTTCTCCGCCCTTCCTAGACAGACGAGATCGATCGATTCCCTGCTCCATCGACAACAAGGCTAACCCTTTCACAATCCTCATCGATTTCGCGAAGAACTTGCTGATCGGACGCCTACACCGGGCACCGATGGCTCGATCTCGTCCACTCGCCGGCCTTGATCTGGTCGGAGCAGAGGTTCGTCGGTGTAGAAAAAGCGGGTCGCCGATGAATCCGAAAGGAGGAGAATCAGGAACGAAGATAGTCAGTTACTTGGCTGCCATGGCTGGCGGCTGAAGGTCAACGTCACGGCCATGGCATGCGCGACGAGCTCCAAAAGAAAAGCCATGGCCAGCGACGAGCTCGGGGTCGCACGGCCGCTCCCCTGCCTCCAGCGACCTACCTGCAAGCCGGCCGCACACGGCCCTTGCTGGCACTCTACCCCTCCCGCCGTAGGGCTCCCCCTCGACTCCCGGCTAATGTGACGCCACCGCGCAACGCGGTCCCGCTTTATCTGCGCTGCCGTATGGGGTGGTAGGTGGAGGCATAACCAGGTGTCGGAGCCGAGGATGCCATGGGAGAAGGCGAAGGCTGACGAGGTCGAGTCGGGCGCGCATGATGTCCAGAAGTTGCCACTCACGACCAACACTGACGAGGCCACCTATGCAAGCCACAACCAGACGTCCCCTATGGCCTATCTCGCAAAAGATCTGATGGATTTCGTGTGCCGCACGTTGTTTACTGAAGGAGATCAACGTGTGGAATTCTCAGCTGAGGCCAACGACAGTTTGGTGTAGCGCCTGATGTGGTATTTCTAATGGAGAACTCGGTGAAACTGGATGACCGTCTAAACTTCAGAGTTTGCTGGGTGGTGGATTCGAGAGAAATTCCAAGGCAGAATGAAAGATATATAGAGTGACATATTACACATAGTTATTTGAGATAGACTGTACTGCTGAATTTACATGGATGTGATCCTCCTTGCTGAAGTTACTGTACTCGCTGATGGATGAGCTCTGAAAAAGCACTTTGTTCCTAAATTTGCTAATAAATATTTCGGTGCCTGCAGTCTACGTGACTTTGCAGCAAATGTTCAGCAGCTCGCTATATACAGGATATTTGCTACGTAGAAGAAAGTTCTGTAGGCAAAACTAATTAAATATTAATGTGTAAATGGTGTCAGAATTTACAAAAAATAGTACATCTAAGAAAAATATTTCATGTGTTAGAAGATCAATGAATGGTTTCTCGCACAATCATGAATTATCTAATGATTCCTTTCACTTAGTAAATGCTTTAGAAGAAAGACAATTAAAATGATTTCTAATGAGTATTCTTCTCACAATTAGCTGCAGTAAAACTTATGGATATGTGTGTCAAAATTCATCGAATTAGAAGGAAATACAATTTATTGTTAAGAACATGTGAGGAGCCGTGGCTGATTTGTTAGACTCCATGCTCTTTGCGTGGCGTAGAGGGAGCTCCTGACACGACCATCGTCAACGCCGCTACTTCCAAGCGAATATGTTATCATGTTGGCTTGGCCTGTCGACCTGTCCTTGCTATTTTGTTTTTTAATGTAGATAGAATGTGAGTGGCTAGGGTTTTGTTATGTCGGCATTATGCATCGGTGTGTCCGATTGTTGTCTCACAAGTCCCAACATCGTCGTTGAGTTGCATTAATGCGTTCGATCACCACAGCATCCCCAGTGCAACGCACGGGCACTTTTGCTAGTAGATAATAAAATATATTTTCCTACGGTATCTACACAGTATTATATTTGTTGATAGAATGTTCTAAAATTTTGGTCAAACTTTGCTTGTTTTGATTTCTCAAAAATAAATAAGGCTTAAGCTTTTGGATGGTGGTAGTACATTCATATCTAGACAAAGCTGAGTTAACTAGTTTTTTTGTCTGTCCATAGCTAGTGTTCACGCTGCAAAAGGCTAAGAGCATCCACTATATGCATCAGTCTATCTCATACAGTAATTCAATATCACTGCTGAGGTCTGCCTTTTGTTTTGCTATTCATATGCAGACTAAAACTTTAGGGCCTTTACTCAAAAGGAAGATCAAAACTGCGGCTGATCAGGCTGCCAGTATGTTGATGCCGCCCATCTTCTAAATGCCTCTACAAGCACAAGGCCACGCACCAGCTGGGTGGTGATCTTTTAATGAATATGGTATATTTTCTTAATCCACAAAACATGTCTTGATTTTTCTCTATTGTCGGTTTTTTCTATGCTTGCCAAAATTTTACAACAACAACAACAACAACCAAGCCTTTCAGTCCCAAACAAGTTGGGGTAGGCTAGAGTTGAAACCCATAAGATCTCGAAGCCAAAAGTTTAGAAACACCAAATTCGTTTGCTTACAATCATCATACAGTAATGTTCATCTACTCCAGTTCCCCTAACCCAACATAAAATGATGTTAATTACGATTTTTAGATTAAAAGAGCACCATTAGGTGCTGTTAATTACGACTTTGAGATTAAAATGTCATTTGCAATTGTTAATTACAATTTTGAGACAATTGGTTAGTTTAACCTCGATCTCTTCTGCTCTCCATTTTTTCCAACCGAACAAAAATGTAACCATTCCATTCCTCTGAAATGGAACCATTCCATTCCATTCCACGCTGTTTCAGAACCGAACACACCCTTGCATTGTTGTGAACTGTTGTCCATACACGGCCATACCCTTCTACTTACATCTAGCACTATATGCATCAGTCTGTCTCAGAGTCATTCAATATCATTGCTGAGATCTGTTCCCATTCTTATGCAGGCTGAAACTGCTGCGCCTTTACTCAAGTGGATGCAAAATGAGGCTAATGAGGCTGCTGTGAGGACGATGGTGCCGGCACCATCTTCCGAAAACCTCTACAAGCACGAGGCCATGGGCCAGCTGGGTGGTGACCTTTTAATGAATCTGGTATATTTTCTTAATCCACATACATGATTTTATTATTATCTGTTTAATTACTGTTGGCTTTGTCTAATGCTTACCAAAAGTTCAGAAACACTGCGTTTGCTTACAATCATCATACACTAATTTTTCTCTTTTCAGTCTGTCTCATCCAGTATATAAACTGTTGATTTCCATTGGCTTCTTTTGTAATCATTTGCATTGTTGTCAACTGTTCTCTATGCACAACCCTATTCTTCCACTTACACCCCACACTATTTGCATCAGTCTATCTCATAGATTTATTAAATATCAATGATGAGTTCTGTTGCTATTCATATGCAGGATGAAACTTCTGTGCCTCTACTCAAATGGATAAAAAATGATCCTGATGAGGCTGCTGTGAAGACGATGGTGCTGCCACCATCTTCTGAAAACCTCAAGCACAAGGCCACGGGCCAGCTGGGTGGTACCCAGTAAGCAGGTATATTTTCTTAATCCTCATACATGATTTGATTTTTGTCTGTTTATTGCCGGCTTTGTCTAATGCTTACCAATAGTTCAGAAACACACACACCTATTCTTCCACTTACATCCAGCACTATATGCATCAGTGTCTCATAGATTCATTTTATATATCACTGCTGATGTCTCTGCTCTTCAATTTTTATATGCATCAAACGCTAAGCCTTCATTGGTCAAAAGGATTGCAACTGCTTGATGAGGCATCTGCAGAGGCTGCCACCAAGTTACTGTCAGCCCCACCTTCTCGATGCTTATATAAGCTCAAGTCCAAGGACCAGCCGGGCCGTAACCATCCAAGGGTTCGGGTATATTTTCTTAAGCCACATATACATGCCATGATTTATGTCTGATATTATCACCGGCTCTGTCTAATGCTTTTTGGAATTCGGAAACACCAAATTAGCATGCTTATATTCATCATACACTAATTTTTCACTGTTCAGTTTGTAACATAGTGTTATGCACTTGCTTGTCAACATTTGCATTGCTCTGAACTATGCACTTTACACAACCTAATTCTTCCACTTACGTTCAGCGCTACGCACCAGTAGTACCTCCCATGTTTCCTTCACCATCCCGATGCCGAGCTTGCGGGAATATGGCGGCCCATGTACATACCCCGCATATAACACCTCCTATGGCTCTATCTACCTTTCTAGTAGCTCCTTCACAGAGTTACAGGTATGTATTCTCAGTGGTTTAGCATGAATTGGCATATAGTAAAGTCTTGTTTTTAGTCTTCCGCTTCTTACATTTGTATCAATTTTCACATGCAGACTGTACCTTGTGAACTTCGTCCAATGATTAACCAGATGTGTCCGCATGAAGGATCTTTCACTATGCATGGCAATGGCAAATTGATGAACACCTACATGGTCTATGAGGTGTATGTCTACAAGACGCAGGCCATCACATATTTGTATGGACATGATTGGAGAAAGTTTGCTTTTGACTACGGTCTGAAGAAGGGCGACTGAGGATCAGAAACTCAAACGGGCAGATATACGTAACTGCTTCCAGAGTTGGAGACACTTCCAAATATATAATATGTAACTTTTTTCTACTCATATCTTTTGATTGCATTCTGAGCACTTGTTCTAAACCATTCCCTCTGTTCTAGCTTGCTGGGTTTAACATGATCAAAGCTGCAGATCCGATGGAACAGGAGCGGATGTCACAAAGGGCAACCACACCAACACCGCACCGGCTTCCCACTCTCGCATCAGCACCGGTTCCCCAGCTCCGTTTACTGCATCTACCCAGCAGTCCCCTACATCAGCATTGGTTCCCGTAGAGGCCCCATATACTACACATGCCCAGCAGTTCCTGCACCGCACCGGGTTCCTCTAGCTGCACCGCTTACCGCACCTGCCCAACAGTCTCCTGATCGCACCGGTTCCTCTAGAGGCAACGTTTCACAACCTGCCCAGCAGTCTCCTGCATCAGCACCAGCTCGTGTACCAGCCCAGGCTCATGCACCTGCCCCACCAGATCACCGAGGTCTAGCCATTGTGTGGCCACCCGTGTGGTGACCAGGACGCATCTGAAGGCTATGTTCGTGAGTATATGACAACATAACTGCTCTTATCTTGATGTCTTCTCTGCTCAAAGTCTCACATGGTTCAGTGCATTGGTGCCATTGACTAATTTTTGGTGGTATCTCTTGCTTTGAATCAGAAATTGCCTAAAAGTATCTCCAAGGATCTCAATGCTGGCCGAGGCAAGATATCCCTCGTCATGGAGAGTGAAGGTCTCACCGTGGAGGACGGTACTCTGTCAGTCCCACAGATGGCCGCTTGGCTGTTACTTCCAGTGGAAAAAGTTCATTGACGGTGCCAAACTTCGCATTGGATCAAAGTTGAAGGTCAAGATCTTTCGATGTCGTGACATGCTGGTCATAAAGTTCGCGGTTGTCTAGTTCGTTGTCCCATGAGCCCTTAGCAAATGCATTTGTAGTTATACTTATATAAGGTTATCTTATCTGAACTGCTAATTAATTGTATGGGTGGTAAAACTCTGGCAAGCTTTTGCTCTTAGCAAGTATGTATGTATGATCAGCTATTATGATAACTAATGTTTGTGTTCATCTTAATTTGCATTTCCGTTTTAGAAAAAAACTTAATTTCTATTTTGGCTGACCTGTTAGAGAACTATCAGATTGAACCCACAACATGATTCATATAGATTCATTACACCGAGCCACATGTCTTGACCTTGCGATACACTACTTCCATTAATTAGTGCAAGAAGGCTTACCTGAGCTGCCTGAACCATGGCAGATTCGAATCCACCTTATCTATCTAGAAATACAACCTTTGCAGAAAGAGGATTTGCAGTATGGGGAGGCCGACATTGGGGACCCATGAGCCAGCAGCGTCGTCAACGTTTTAAAGGTGGCAGGAGATCGAAATAAAAAATAAGCCAAAAATCAGTTGGTAAACAAATTCAAGAAAAGAAACATTTACCTTTCTGAGAGGATGACATACGGGACCCATGAGGCAAGCAGATCCTCAACTATTTCAAGGCAGGGGATCAAAATAAAAAGGAAATAGCCAAAATTAATTAGGGTCAAAAATAAATCCATCAAAGGAAACTTTTATTGTTCATAGAGGATGACATGTGGGACCGACTTGCCAGCTGCGTCGTCATCGTTTCAAAGGGGGCAGGGATCAAAAGAAAAAGACAAATAGCCAGAAATTAGGGGAAAAATAAATCCAACAAAGAAAACTTTTATTGTTCATAGAGGATGGGACATGAGCCAGCAGCTTCCTCATTCAAAGTCCCATGAGATTGAAAGAAAAAGTCAAGTGACAAATATCGAGCAAAAATAATCCAAGAAAAGAAACTTTATTGCATAGATCAAAGAAATGCAGCGCGTCCAACGGGAGGCTAACCTTTGAAAAGATGAAGTATTGTAGGGGGAAATAAAAGAGCAAATTTGGATCATTGTCTCCAATATCGGCTCAGGGTCATTTTGCGTACAGCTCGCTAGGGTGGGAATTCTGAAAACAGAACCAGATCGGGGTTATCTCGACATATTTCGTGTCTATCCTTCGAGCCCTGCGTGGTCTGTTATCGTTTGTTCAGCCCACTCCAAACAGGACCCATGAGCCAGATTTTTCTCAACGGGAAAGATGCGCAAAAACAAAAAACAAGGAGATTCAACATATAAGTTTGTTTATGTAGAATAAAGATTTAATTTATCCGTTTGCAATAAAAGAGCGAAATAGTTTATTTATGCAAAATAAAATATCACATGTTTCTTGTACGGGGAGGCTGACATCGGGGACCCATGAGCCAGCAGCAGTCCAACGTTTCAAAGGCGGCAGGGGATCGAAAATAAAAAAATACAAGAAAGAAAACATTTATCGTTCGAGAGGATGACATCCGGGACCCATGAGGCAGCGGCATCCTCAACGTTTCAAAAATTGAGATCGAAAAGAAAAAGGCAAGTGACATAATATCGGGGCAAAAATAATCCAAGAAAAGAAACTTTTGTACATAGAGGATGACATGCGGGTCCCATTTTGTAGCAGCGGTCTCAACGTTTCCAAGGCGGCACAGGACCAAAGAAAAATGAGGCAGCAGCATTCTCAAATTCCAAGGCGGCAGGGGATCAAAAGAAAAATAAAGGAAATAGCCAGAAATTAATTAGGGTCAAAAATAAATCCACCAAAGGAAACTTTTATTGTTCATAGAGGATGACATGTGGGACCGACCTGCCAACAGCGTCCTCATCGTTTCAACGGGGGCAGGATCAAAAGAAAAAGGCAAATAGCCAGAAATTAGGGGTAAATAACTCCAAGAAAGGAAACTTTTATTGTTCGTAGAGGATGACATGCGGGACCCGAGCCAGCAGCTTACTCAACATTTCAAAGGCGGCATGAGATCGAAAGAAAAAGGCAAGTGACCAAATATCAGAGCCAAAAATAATCCAAGATTTATTGTACATAGAGGATGACATGAGTGTCCCATTTTGCAGCGGTCTCAATGTTTGTAATGCGGCTTGAGATCAAAAGAAAAAGAAAGTAGCTAGTAATTAGGGGGTGAAAAAAATCCAAGAAAAGAAAGTTGATGGACATAGAGGATGACATGCGGTCCCTTGAACCAACACTTACTCAACGTTTCAAAGGGGGCAGGGGATCAAAAGAAAAAGGCAAGCCAAAAATCAGAGGGTGAAAAAAATCCAACAAAGGAAACTTTTATAGCACACAGAGGATGACATGCGGGTCCCATGAGCCACAGGTTCAACGTTTCAAACGTGGCATGAGATCGAAAGAAAAAGGCAAGTGACCAAATATGAGGTGCCAAAAAAACTCCAAGAAAAGAAAGTTGATTGCTCATAGAGGATGACATGTGGGTCCCATTTAGCTGCAGCGGTCTCACCGTTTGAGAGGCGGCAGGGGATCGAAAGAAAAAGTCAAGTGACCAAATATGAGGTGCCAAAAATAATCCAAAAAAGAAAGTTTTATAGTACATAGAGGATGACATGCGGGTCCCATTTAGCAGTATCACTGTTTGAGAGGCAGGAGGGGATCGAAAGAAAAGTCAAGTTACCAAATATGAGGTGCCAAAAAAATCCAAGAAAAGAAAGTTTTATAGTACATAGAGGATGACATGCGGGTCCCATTTAGCACAGCGGTATCACCGTTTGAGAGGCAGCAGGGGATCGAAAGAAAAAGTCAAGTGACCAAATATGAGGTGCCAAAAAAATCCAAGAAAAGAAAGTTTATTGTACGTAGAGGATGACATGCGGGTCCCATTTTGCAGCAGCAGTATTGATACGTCTCCAACGTATCGATAATTTCTTATGTTCCATGCTACTTTATTGATGATACCTACATGTTTTATGCACATTATATGTCATATTTATGCATTTTCGGAACTAACCTATTAACAAGATGCCAGAGAGCAGTGCTTTGCTGTTTTGGTTTCAGAAATCCTAGTAAGGAAATATTCGGAATTGGACGAAACTTTCGCCCAGGTCCTATTTTTGCACGAGCTTCCGAAGACCGAAGAGATAACGGGTGGGGCCATGAGGCAGCCGGGGAGGCCGGCGGCCGCCTTGGCCGCGCCGACCTGCCTCCCCTCGTGTGGCCCCCGCGTTGCCCTTCCGCCTACTTAAAGTCTCCGTCGCAAACCCCCACCGAGAGCCACGATACGGAAAACCTTCCGAGACGCCCGCGAATCCCATCTCGGGGATTCAGGAGATCGCCTCGCACCCTGCCGAGAGGGATTCATCTCCTGAGGACTCTTCATCGCCATGATCGCCTCCGGTGATGAGTGAGTAGTCCACCCTGGACCATGGGTCCATAGCAGTAGCTAGATGGTCGTCTTCTCCTTGTTGTGCTTCATTGTTGGATCTTGTGAGCTGCCTAACATGATCAAGATCATCTATCTGTAATTCTATATGTTGTGTTTGTCGGATCCGATGGATAGAGAGTACTATGATTATGGTGATTATCAATCTATTGTTTATGTGTTGTTTATGATCTTGCATGCTCTCCGTTACTAGTAGAGGCTCTGGCCAAGTTTTTACTCTTAACTCCAAGAGGGAGTATTTATGCTCGATAGTGGGTTCATGCCTCCATTGAATCGGGACAGTGATAGAAAGTTCTAAGGTTGTGGATGTGCTTGCCACTAGGGATAAAACATTGATTCTATGTCTAAGGATGTAGTTGTTGATTACATTACGCACCATACTTAATGCAATTGTCGTTGCTTAGCAACTTAATACGGAGGGGGTTCGGATGATAACCCGAAGGTGGACTTTTAGGCATAGATGCAGTTGGATGGCGGTCTATGTACTTTGTCGTAATGCCCAATTAAATCTCACTATATTTATCATATCATGTATATGCATTGTTATGCCTTTTCTCTATTTGTCAATTGCCCACCGTAATTTGTTCACCCAACATGCTTTTATCTTATGGGAGAGACACCTCTAGTGAACTGTGGACCCCGGTCCTATTCTTTACATAGCATACAATATACTTGTTTACTGTTTTCTTTGCAAACATCTTCCACTCGATACGCTTAATCCTTTGTTACAGCAAGCCGGTGAGATTGACAACCTCACTGTTTCGTTGGGACAAAGTACTGTGGTGTGCAGGTTCCACGTTGGCGCGGAATCCCTGGTGTTGCGCCGCATCACATTTCGCGACCATCAACCTTCAACGTGCTTCTTGGCTCCTACTGTTCGATTAAACCTTGGTTTCTTTCTGAGGGAAACTTGCTCGTGCGCATCATACCTTCCTCTTGGGGTTCCCAACGAACGTGTGAGTTACCGCCATCGGTATCACCGTTTGAGAGGCGCGGGGGATCGAAAGAAAAGGTAAGTGACCAAATATGAGGTGCCAAAAATAATTCAAGAAAGAAACTTTTATAGTACATAGAGGATGACATGCGGGTCCCATTTAAGCAGCGGTATCACCGTTTGAGAGGCGGCAGGGATCGAAAGAAAAAGGTAAGTGACCAAATATGAGGTGCCAAAAATAATTCAAGAAAAGAAAGTTTTATAGTACATAGATGATGACATGCGGGTCCCATTTAGCAGCAGCGGTATCACCGTTTGAGAGGCGGCAGGGGATCGAAAGAAAAAGGCAAGTGACCAAATTTGAGGTGCCAAAAACTCCAAGAAAAGAAAGTTGATTGCACATAGAGGATGACATGCGGGTCCCATTTAGCAGCAGCGGTCTCAACGTTCCAAGGCGGGAAGGGATCAAAAGAAAAAGGAAGTAGCCGAAATCAGGAGGTCAAAAAATCCAAGAATAGAAAGAATTTTGGTTCATAGAGGATGACATGCGGGACCCATGATCCTGCGTAAACGGCTCGATCGGAGAACATTGAACGAGATGGCGCGATCTAGAAAAAACAATGCCAGAGGCTGCCATCTGGGCCCTACATCCCTGGCGGTGCGGATTTGCGTTGACTCGGCCGGCGAACCCGGATTTCGAGATGCACCACGTCCCGGGCCACCATACGCGACGTTTTGGCCGCTTCGCTAGGTGGCCTCAAAAACGAGAAAAAAAAAGTTTTGACATGCACCACGGAGGGACCAAAATCGTCGGCCATGGTACACCAGCAACCACGGCGCGACTTCAACTTCGTCGGCCATGGCAACTTTTCTTGTAGTGATATTGAGGATAATTGCTAGTGCAAATGAATGAGCTGAGCTAGAGACTTAATTACATAAATAAATCACTTACAGGCAGTAGCAACTGATGAAAGCTTTGTCGAGGGCGTCTTGATTGAATAACTGAAATAGTTCTTCAAGCTCAAGGTTTATCTCCTCCTTCCCCGGAAGTAATGCTCATCTCTAAGTGAGACCGTGAGGTAGCGATCACCTTTTCGACAGGCTCGCAGGTACCATTCATGCAACCTTCTTATCTGAGTCCCCAAACGCGCGAGCTCGCCAGGTTTGACGAGATCATGTCCGTATCTATACTTGTTTACGACTTGAGCCGTTGGATAGTAAACTTGGTACTGAACATCTGCTCCCTGACCTCTAGCCTCCCGTTTGATCATCGATGCCGTCTCTGGATCATCGTAGGGCTGCACGACGAAGTGGGGTATGGACTGCTTTTCTTGTTGTCCAAGCAGGGGGACATTTTTCGCTTTGGCCACTCTATAGGACTGTCCAAGAGAGCGGTCATAATCAGTTCTCAGCTCAGCTCTGAGCTGATGGTCTGTTTGGAGCTGATCTGTTTGGAGCTTCAATACTTGCCGCGGTACTACTCTTCCTCTTTTGCTTAGGAGACGGCGAAGCCTGAGGAGACGGCTCATGCACATGACAATCATCACGCACAGGAGAATCATCATCGTGCAGAGGAGAATCATCACGCGGAGGAGACTGCGGCGGAGTATTCTCACGCGGAGGAGACGGCGGCGGAGTATTCTCACGCGGAGGAGGCTTAGAACGAGATGGAGGTGGCATGCTTGGCTTCGAACCTGGAAACACAATGTTCTCCTTCCGCCATTGAACGGTGGTTCTACGGGCTTGTCCCAGTTCGTTGATTTCCCCATCTTCACCTGCTGGATGCTCAAGGACCATCTGCTCATAATCTGCCATCACTTCATCCACAATCACAACAACAAAGTCATCTGGGACCGGACGTTCCCCAACGAGGGCGCAGTTCCCCAACGACGTCGACAACACCGACGCGTTCTTCGCTGACCTCAGAGCACATCGTAGGTCCCACAGGCGCCACCGTCGGGCCGTCGCCGAGTTCGAGCTCGACAACCCGAATACAACTTGGGCCGACAACGACCCTCGGTGGGAAGACATTTGGACCGAGACAACCTCCGACAACGAGTAGATCGACTAGACTAGTTGTTTATCTATTTTGATTGTATTTTCAATAAAGTCGTTGTCGATTGATTTAGTTTAAATTTAGTTTATATACCCCTTTTATCCCAAAGCTGGTGGCTTCATTGTGGCTGAGGCTGATGATGCAAATTTTATTATGATTGAACTGGAATTAAAGTACAGAGCTCAACTGAAAATTAAGATACATGGTCAGATTCGACTGTTGGAGTCATTCAGTCATACTCGTGTCTAGCCCTATAGTACTCGCCACTATAGTCGTCGTAGTCGCCGTAATCATCGGAGCTGGCATCGAGGTCGCGGTAGTCGAACCTCGGCGGGTGAGCACGCGTGGGCTGGGACTGAGGGTAGCGCAGGCGGGGGCCACGATGAGCCATGACGCTCGGAGAGTCCGGCCGCGCCACCCAGCCGATGGCCGGCCTCGTTGAAGTTCGAACGAGGCGGACCGTCCTCCTCGTGTCTGGCAAGCGCACTCTCACGCCGATTGATGAAGAAGCTCCCAAGTCGGGCTGTAGTCGGGATGCAGGGATTCCTCCGCTGCTCTGGCGTGAGCTCGAAGTAGTAGTGGTTCGTGATGGCCATCTCGCGCGCCACACCTAGAGGACAGGAGGGACTGCACGCCTCCGCCTCGGCAACCGCCGGTCGGGACGTGATACGTCCCGACGTATCCATAATTCTGTCGTTCATGCTTGTTTTATGACAATACTTACATGTTTTGCTTGCACTTTATGATGTTTTTATGCGTTTTCCGGAACTAACCTATTAACAAGATGCCACGGTGCAGTTCCTGTTTTCTGCTGTTTTTGGTTCGAAAAGGCTGTTCGGGCAATATTCTCGGAATTGGGCGAAATCAACACCAAACCTCCTATTTTTCCCGGAAGCCCAGAACACCGAAGAAGAGTCGGAGAGGGGCCAGGGGGCCACCACACCACATGGCGGCGCGGGCGGACCCTGGCCGCGCCGGCCTAGTGGCGCCCCCTGTGCCCTGCTGCGCCCTCTTCGCCTATAAACCCCTTTCGACCTAAAAACACCGTACCTTGACGAAACTCCAGAAAGACTCCAGGGGTGCCGCCACCATCGCGAAACCAATTCGGGGACAGAAGTCTCTGTCCGGCACCCTCGGGACGGGAAGTGCCCCGGAAGCCATCTCCAGCAACGCCATCGCCTCCATCATGCTCCGTGAGTAGTTCCCCCATGGACTACGGGTTCTAGCTGTAGCTAGTTGGTATTCTCTCCCCCATGTACTTCAATACAATGATCTCATGAGCTGCCTTACATGATTGAGATCCATCTGATGTAATCGGTGTTGTGTTTGTTGGGATCCGATGGATGATACATTATGATTAGTCTATCTATAAAGTTTGTGAAGTTATTGTTGCTGCAATCTTGTTATGCTTAATGCTTGTCACTAGGGCCCGAGTGGCATGATCTTAGATTTGAGCTCTATACTTATTGCTTAGATTGTATCTACAAGTTGTATGCACATGTCACTGTCCGGAACCAAAGGCCCCGAAGTGACAAGAATCGGGACAACCGGAGGGGATGGTAGTGATGTGAGGATCACATGTTTTCACGGTGTGTTAATGCTTTGCTCCGGTACTCTATTAAAAGGAGTACCTTAATATCCAGTAGTTTCCCTTGAGGGCTGCTGCCACCGGGGTAGGACAAAAGATGTTGTGCAAGTTTCTCATTGCGAGCACGTACGACTATATACGGAAAACATGCCTACATTATCTTAATGCTTTGATTCCTATCAATTGCCCAACTGTAATTTGTTCACCCAACACTTGTCACTTATTGGAGAGTTACCACTAGTGTAGATAGCAACGGTCCATCTTTCATCATCATATACTCGTTCTACATGTCAACTATTTTCTGTACCATTGCTCTCATATTACTACTCTGCTCTTTGTATTCTTTATTACTATTGCTCTCATATCATCACTTTCACATCACCCCTAGTGCTGTTTCAGGTGCAGCTGAATTGACAACTCAGTTGTTAAGGCTTATAAGTATTCTTTACCTCCTTGTGTCGAATCAATAAATTTGGGTTTTACTTCCCTCGAAGACTACATCCCCTATACTTGTGGGTCATCAAGACTATTTTCTGGCGCCGTTGCCGGGAGGCATAGCTCTACTCATAAGTTCACCTGGGGAGTACACTCCACCTCTCTCTCTGCTTTTATTTTATTTTGTCTTGCTAGTTTATTTCTATCTAGTTTATTTGTGCTTAGTTTATTTCTGTCTAGTTTTACTTTGCTTAGTTTACTTTTGTCTAGTTTATTTTTGTCTAGTTTTATTTTCCCTATATACCCGAAAATCCATAAAAATTTGAAAAAACTAAAAATTAAAAACTGCTGTTATGGGAGAACCAATAACCTACTTGGAGCTTATAGAATGTTATAATAATTATAGAGAATCAAGAGCTGGTAAAATAATGAGTGCTATGATAGAAAAATTGAATACAATGGCTAGAATCTTGCTTAGACGCCATGATATAAACTGTTGCTCTCAACATGATACTAAACATCTTAAATTTCAATGTGGCTTTAGTGAGGAATTTTTAATTAAGAACTATAATCGGAATTGCTATATTCATTATGGGTTCGAAGAGGTAGAACAATTTGTCTTATTTATGGGAGCCTCCGAGATAGAATCCTTCATGGTTGAGAATTATGAAACTTGTGCTATTTGTAAGGACCTTAAAGATTATGTCTCTACTATCCTTAATTCTTGCATAGAATGCTACGTAGGAATCCTTATATCCTTGATTATAAAGAGAGACACATTAATGCACAAGAATGCACTCACAATTTGCAGGAACCGGTGGAAGAAGAAATTGATGAACCTGAAAGCTCATTGGATGAAAAAGAGGAGGAAATTGATGAACTTGAAAGCTCATTGGATGAAAAAGAAGAAGAAGCGACGAACAAAAGGAGGAAGAATGGATTAGCTACCCATGCCAACCTTCTAATGAGAGTAACTCTTCATCTCTTACACTATTTGATTGTCCTCCATGCTTACGAAAGAGGTTGAATGTTATGTTCCTGTGGATTCTCTTGAAATAGTACCTATGAGTAATACTTGTGAGAATGATTATGCTACTGTTATATATGATAATCCATGCTACTTTGATAAATCTTATGATAATGCTTTGTTTGTGCGATGTCGAAATGCATGGTACTAAAGAATTTTGCTTGGCAAATGTTTATGATAAAGCTCTAGATGATGGTCCTATGTTACTTGATAATATTAATTGTACTACTAATGAAAATGGGATTGGAGAGTTCTTGACTTATTCTATGAGTCCCATATCTATTGAGATTGATCACCTACCTTGTTATATTATTAATAAAAGTAAGTTTGAAAGTTTTAATTCCACTATTCTTGAATTTGATAAAAATTATGTGTTTGGAAATCATGAAAAGTATGCTGCATGTGATAGTTATATTGTTGAGTTTATTCATGAAGCTACTGAAAATTATTATGAGAGAGGAAAATATGGTAGTAGAAATTTTCATGGTGCTAAAACACCTTTCTATATGCTTAAAATTTTGAAGTTACTCTTGTTTTATCTTCTTATGCTTATCACTTTGTTCTTCATGAATTTATTTGTGTACAAGATTCCTATGCATAGGAAGTGGGTTAGACTTAAATGTGTTTTGAATTTGCTTTTTGATGCTCTCTTTTGCTTCAAATACTATTTCTTGCGAGTGCATCATTAAAATTGCTGAGCCCATCTTAATGGCTATAAAGAAAAGAACTTCTTGGGAGATAACCCATGTGTTATTTTGCTACAGTACTTTGTTTTATATTTGTGTCTTGGAAGTTGTTTACTACTGTAGCAACCTCTCCTTATCTTAGTTTTGTGTTTTGTTGTACCAAGTGAAGCCTCTAATCGAAGGTTGATGCTAGATTTGGATTTCTGCGCAGAAACAGATTTCTATCCGTCACGAATCTGGGCTGTTTTCTCTGTAGAAAAATCAGAAAAATATGCCAATTTACGTGCGTGTTTCTCAGATATGTACGCAACTTTCGTTAGTTTTGAGTTTTCTGATTTGAGCAACGAAAGTATTTTATTAAAATTCGTCTTTACTGGCTGTTCTGTTTTGGCAGATTCTGTCTCTGTTTTTGCATTGTCTCTTGTGGACTTTAAGCGAGCTTTTCTAGACATGAGAGCTGTAGCTAATGTTTTATTGAGTTCTTGCAATGTGCCACTACAGGACCAAGGTGGATTCAAATTTTTTGTGTACTAACCCCTCTAATGAAGTTTATGAGAAGTTTGTTGTGAAGGAAGTTTTCAAGGGTCAAGAGAGGAGGATGATATATGATCAAGAAGAGTGAAAAGTCTAAGCTTGGGGATTCCCCCGTGGTTCATCCCTGCATATTTCAAGGAGACTCAAGCGTCTAAGCTTGGGGATGCTCAAGGCATCCCCTTCTTCATCAACTTATCAGGTTCCTCCCCTGAAACTATATTTTTATTCAGTCACATCATATGTGCTTTACTTGGAGCGTCGTGTTTATTTTTGTTTGTTTGTGTTTGAATAAATTCGGATCCTAGCAATCCTTGTTTGGAGAGAGACACGCTCCGCTTTTCATATGAACACTTGTTCTTCGTTTATTTTTAATGTTCAATGAATAAAAGTTGGAAGCTACAATATTTATCTTTATTTGGTTGGGAAAAGAAAATGCCTCATATGTCTTGGATAATTTGATACTTGGCAATTGTTTTGAGCTCTCAAGTAGATCATAAGTTTTTGCATGTAGTTTAAACCTATTAGTGGAGAACTACCGTAAAGCTTGTTAAAATTGGTTTGCATAATTGATCTCTCTTAAGGTCTAGATATTTTCTGGTAAAAGTGTTTGAGCAACAAAGACAGTGTAGAGTATTATAATGCTTTCAATATGTTCTTATGTAAGTTTTGCTGTACCGGTTCATACTTGTGTTTGCTTCAAATAACCTTGCTAGCCTAAACCTTGTACTGAGAGGGAATACTTCTCGTGCATCCAAAAACCTTGAGCCAAAACCTATGCCATTTGTGTCCACCATACCTACCTACTATGTGGTATTTCCTGCCATTCCAAAGTAAATTGCTTGAGTGCTACCTTTAAATAATTCAAAATGCTTCTCAATTTGTGTTAATGTTTCATAGCTCATGAGGAAGTATGTGGTGTTTAGCTTTCAACCTTGTCATTTACTTTTGACGGACTCTCATATGGACTAGTGGCACATCCGCTTATCCAATAATTTTGCAAAAAGGCAATGGGATTCCAGTCCGAATTAATTAATTTAAATAGACACTCATCCATGGTTTGTGATTGTTGGACGGCACCCGAAGGATTCGGTTAGCCATGGCAAGCAAAGGTTGGGGGAGTGTCATCATCATAATAAAACTTAAATAAAAGGCACTCCTTCATGGTATGTGATTGTTGGCAGGCACCCGAGGATTCGGTTAGCCATGGTTTGTGAAAGAAAGGTTGGAAGGAGTGCTACCCAAAAATAAATAAAATGGGAGCCGCTCTTGTGAGTCCGGTTGATGAGGTAGTTAGTGTACCCACTACCATTCGTTGACAACAACAAACACCTCTCAAAATTTTACTTTTATGCTCTCTATATGTTTTCAAAACCAAAGCTCTAGGACAAATATAGCAATCGATGCTTCCCCAAGGGCCATTCTTTTACTTTTATGTTGAGTCAGTTACCTAATTCCTTCCACCTTAGAAGCAAACACTTGTGTCAACTGTGCATTGATTCTTACATACTTGCATATTTGCATTCATCATATTACTCTATGTTGACAATATCCATGAGATATACATGTTGAAAGTTGAAAACAACCGCTGAAACTTATATCCTCCTTTGTGTTGCTTCGATGCCTTTACTATGAACTTATTGCTTTATGAGTTAACTCTTGTGCAAAACTTTTGATGCTTGTCTTGAAAGTACTCTCCATGAAAAGTGTTGCTATATGTTATCTATTTGTTAGCAACTATAGATCATTGCCTTGAGTCACTTCATTCATTTCATATGCTTTGTAATAGTATGATCAAGGATATGTAAGTAGCATGTCACTACAGAAATTATTCTTTTTATCGTTTTACCTGCTGGACGAGCAGAACTAAGCTTGGGGATGCTGATACGTCCCCGACGTATCCATAATTTTCTGAGTTCCATGCTTGTTTTATGACAATACTTACATGTTTTGCTTGCACTTTATGATGTTTTTATGCGTTTTCGGAACTAACCTATTAACAAGATGCCATGCCAGTTCTGTTTTCTGCTGTTTTTGGTTCCAGAAAGGCTGTTCGGCAATATTCTCGGAATTGGACGAAATCAACGCCAAACCTCCTATTTTTCCCGGGCTCCGAACACCGAAGAAGAGTCGGAGAGGGCCAGGGGGCCACCACACCACATGGCGGCGCGGGCGGGACCTGGCCGCGCCGGCCAGGGTGTGCGCCCTGCCCCCTGCCGCCTCTTCGCCTATAAACCCCTTTCGACCTAAAAACACCGTACCACTGACGAAACTCCGAAAAGACTCCGGGCGCCGCCACCATCGCTCCAATTCGGGGACAGAATTCTGCCCGGCACCTGGGGAAGTGCCCCGGAAGCCATCTCCATCAACGCCATCGCCTCCATCATGCTCGTGAGTAGTTCCCCCATGGACTACGGGTTCTAGCTGTAGCTAGTTGGTATTCTCTCCCCCATGTACTTCAATACAATGATCTCATGAGCTGCCTTACATGATTGAGATCCATCTGATGTAATCGGTGTTGTGTTTGTTGGGATCCGATGGATGATACATTATGATTAGTCTATCTATAAAGTTTGTGAAGTTATTGTTGCTGCAATCTTGTTATGCTTAATGCTTGTCACTAGGGCCCGAGTGGCATGATCTTAGATTTGAGCTCTATACTTATTGCTTAGATTGTATCTACAAGTTGTATGCACATGTCACTGTCTGGAACCAAAGGCCCCGAAGTGACAAGAATCGGGACAACCGGAGGGGATGGTAGTGATGTGAGGATCACATGTTTTCACGGTGTGTTAATGCTTTGCTCCGGTACTCTATTAAAAGGAGTACCTTAATATCCAGTAGTTTCCCTTGAGGCCCTGCCACCGGCTGGTAGGACAAAAGATGTTGTGCAAGTTTCTCATTGCGAGCACGTACGACTATATACGGAAAACATGCCTACATAATTAATAATCTGGTTCTATCTTAATGCTTTGATTCCTATCAATTGCCCAACTGTAATTTGTTCACCCAACACTTGTCACTTATTGGAGAGTTACCACTAGTGTAGATAGCTGGGAACCCCGGTCCATCTTTCATCATCATATACTCGTTCTACATGTCAACTATTTTCTGGTACCATTGCTCTCATATTACTACTACTGCTCTGCTGTTATTGTTACTATTGCTCTCATATCATCACTTTCACATCACCCTTGCTAGTGCTTTTCCAGTGCAGTGAATTGACAACTCAGTTGTTAAGGCTTATAAGTATTCTTTACCTCCTTGTGTCGAATCAATAAATTTGGGTTTTACTTCCTCGAAGACTGTTGCGATCCCCTATACTTGTGGGTCATCGGACGCGGTAGCCCTCGGGGTAGTTCGAGGCGCAAAGCGCCTCCGCCTCCCGGGGTTAGAGATACAATGGAAGCCATGTGACAGAGTGATGAGGTTTCCAGATATGAGTGTAGAGATGTGATATGTAAATGGAGGCCAACCCTACATATATATAGTGAAAAAATGGCGGGAAGAGGTCGACGCGGAAGAAAAAGGCGGGAAACTTTCATCCCGGGTGGGGGCTCAAACCGGGACAATAGATGGGAGGCTTCATCTGGGAGAGGCTTATCTGGTTTTTGCATTATCTGGGGGGGGACTTGGGGAGGATTAGTCAGGCAAACATTAGTCTCGGCTGGTGGGTACAACCGGGACTAAAGATGTTTTTTTCTTATCATCTAACAAAACTGTCGGTGGGATAAGGACGTGTGGGTAACCTTTAGTCCCGGCTGGTGGGTGCAACCGGGACAAAAGATGTCGGCCGGATAAGAACGCATGGGTGGACGCTGCTCGATGAGATAAAGCATGTAGCGCACGCCTGTCGAAGAACAAGACAAAGTAGAAGCTGCGTGCTATAAAAGGAGCATCGATACGCCTTGCCGGCAGATCAACAAGCCAGCAGAGTTTCATTCCCATGGATGAAGGAAAGGGTTGGAAATCTCCCGTGGCACATCTTCTCGAAGATGTCGTTGGTGCACACGCCCTAAGGCATCTTCGGAGGCTGTGCCTCGGAAAATTTTCCGGCAAGCCCGTGAACGACTACATCTCCTCTAACAGTGTGGGGAAAGGGTTGGGAAATCTCCCGTGGCACACTTCTAGAAGATGTCATTGGTGCACATGCCCTACGGCATCTTCGGAGGCTGTGCCTCGGAAAAATTTCCCGGCAAGCCCGTGAACGACTACATCTCCTCTAACGGTGTGGGAAAGGGTTGGGAAATCTCCCGTGGCACAACTTCTCGAAGATGTCGTTGGTGCACACGCCCTACGGCATCTTTGGAAGTTGTGCCTCGGAAAAATTTCCAAGCCCGTGAACGATGACATCTCCACTTTTAGTATCTTGCATACAGTTATGATTACACAAAAATAAATGGGAAATTGATTGCCATGTTGAGATACTCATTTGTGCCATGAACTTTCTTCAATTAACTTGATGATGGAGCGTCTTCATCATTTAATCTTCTTCGGCCGTAACCATGGAGCATCTTCATCATTTAACTTGATGCTTGGGTCAATGTTCACTGTGAAGGGTGGAATTTCATCAAACTTATTATAATCTTCGACATGTCTGTCTTGTCCTCCACTCCCACGATGTTTCTTTTCCCGAAAGAACTATGTGGCGCTTTGGCTCATCGTATGATGCATTCGTTTCCTTATGTTTCCTTTTTCTTGGTTTGGTAGACATATCCTTCACATAGAAAACCTGGGCCACATCCTTGGCTAGGACGAATGGTTCGTCTATATACCCAAGATTGTTAAGATCCACTGTTGTCATTCCATACAACTTGTCTACCTGAACCCCGCCTCCTGTTTTCTTGACCCATTTGCACCTAAACAAAGGGACCTTAAAAGAAGGTCCATAGTCAAGTTCCCATATATCCTCTATGTAACCATAATATGTGTCATTTGGGCCATTGTTGTTTATTGCATCAAAGGGGACACAACTGTTTTGGTTGGTGCTCTTTTTATCTTGGGCGATCGTGTAAAATATATTCCCATTTATCTCGTACCCTTGGAAAGTCAATACAGTCGAAGATGGTGTCTGGGCCAACAAGTACAGCTGATCTACAATACTGTTGTTATTCATGAGATGTTTTTGAACCAACCGCCGAATGTAGACATGTGTTCACGTCTAATCCAATCATCCGACTGCCTCGGGTTCTGGGAGCGTACAAAATTCTTGTGGTCATTGATATACGGAGCTACCAAGGTGGAAATTTGTAGAACTGTGTAGTGTGATTGAGTGAAATAAATCCCGTCCTACATATCATTGATTTCCTTCCTAGCGTGCCTTTTCCACTTAGTCTCCCCTCATGATGTGATTCAGGAACACCAATCGGCTTAAGGTCAGGAATAAAGTCAACACAGAACTCAATGACCTCCTCTGTTCCATAGCCCTTGGAGATGCTTCCTTGGCCTAGCACGGTTATGAACATATTTCTTTAAGACTCCCATGAACCTCTCGAAGGGAAACATATTGTGTAGAAACACAGGACCGAGAATGGAAATCTCATCGACCAGGTGAACGAGGAGATGCGTCATAATATTTAAGAAGGATGGTGGGAACACCAACTCAAAACTAACAAGACATTGGACCACATCATTCTGCAACCTCGGTAGAATTTCTGGATTTATCACCTTCCGAGAAATTGCATTGAGGAATGCACATAGCTTCACAATGGGCAGTCGAACATTTTCCGGTAGAAGCCCCCTCAATGCAATCGGAAGCAACCGTCATTATCACGTGCAGTCATGAGACTTCAGGTTCTGGAATTTTTCTCTGCCATATTTATTGTTCCCTTTATATTGGAGGAGAAGCGGACGGGACCTTGATGCTGCTCAGACATTCAAAAAATTTCCTTCTCTGCTTTTGTAAGAGCGTAGCTGGAGTAATAAAGTCCTCTATCTTTCTCATGCAGTTTGTCGGGGTCTTTCATACGTTGCTGGTCCTCTCGTGCTTCTGGTGTATCTTTTGACTTCCCGTACACGCCTAGGAAGCCTAGCAGGTTCACGCAAAGATTCTTCTCACGTGCATCACATCGATTGAAGAGCGGACCTCTAATACTTTCCAATAGGGTAGATCCCAAAATATAGATTTCTTCTTCCACATGGGTACGTGCTTATCAGCGCCGTTAGGAACAGGCCGTCCGCCAGGACCCTTTCCAAATATTACATCTAGATCCTTGACCATACCTAATATATCAGCACCATTATGGTCGGCAGGCTTCTTCCGGTGATCTGCCTCACCCTTGTAATGCTTGCATTTCTTTCTTACGGGATGGGTATGCCTAAGAAATCGACGATGCCCCAGTACACAACCTTCTTACATTTATCCAAATAATCACCTTCAAGCTCATCTAAACAGTGCGTGCATGCATTGTATCCCTTGTTTGACTGTCCTAAAATGTTACCAAGAGCAGGCCAATCATTGATGGTTACGAAAAGCAGCGCTCGTAGGTCAAATTCCTCCTGCTTGTACTCATCCCACGCAGGTACACCTGCTATGGACCACAGCTGTAGAAGTTCTTCGACTAATGGCTTCAGGTACACATCAATGTCGTTGCCGGGTTGCTTGGGCCTTGTATGAGCACTGGCATCATAATGAATTTGCGCTTCATGCACAACCAAGGAGGAAGGTTATATATACAAAGAGTCACGGGCCAGGTGCTATGGCTGCAGCTCTGCTCTCCAAAGGATTCATGCCATCTGTACTTAGACCAAACCTTAAGTTCCTTGCATCCTCTGCGAAGTACGGGAAATGTCTATCGATTTTTCTCCACTGAGACCCATCAGAGGTGTCTCAACATCTCGTCTTTCTTACGGTCTTCTTTGTGTCATCGCAACAACCTAGCGTGCTCTTTATTTCTGAACAAGCGTTTCAGCCGTGGTATTATTTGAGCATACCACATAACCTTGGCAGGAACCCTCTTCTGGGACGCTCGCCCTCAACATCACCGGGTCATCTCGTCTGATCTTATACCGCAATGCAGTGCACACCGGGCATGCATCCAAATTCTCGTACTCACCGCGGTAGAGGATGCAGTCGTTAATGCATGCACGTATCTTTTGCACATCTAATCCTAGAGGGCAGACAAACTTCTTCACTTCGTACGTACTGGCGGGCAATTCGTTACCCCTTGGAAGCTTCCTCTTCATTATTGCCAGCAACTTTCCAAATCCTGAGAGTGACACCGTTCTCTGCCTTCCATTGCAACAACTCCAGTGTGGTACTTAACTTTTTATGGCCATCTTCGCAAGTTGGGTATAACAATTTGTTGTGATCCTCTATCATCTGGTCGAAGGCCAACGTTTCATTTTCAGTTTCACATTCTATCCTTGCATCAGCAATGGCCCGACCAAGATCATCATCAACAGGCTCATCTGGTGCCTCTTGATCTTCTGCTTCATTGTCTTCATTGTCTGCAGCATCACCGTATTCAGGGAACATGGGATAGCTGTCATCTTCCTCTTCCTCTGCTTCATTGCCTTCCATCATAACCCCTCTTTCTCCGTGCTTGGTCCAACAATAGTAGCTGGGCATGAAACCTTCCCGCAGAAGGTGGCTGTGAATGGTACTCGAGTGAGCGTAATTTACGATATTCTTACAGTCAACACATGGACAATACATAAAGCCACCATGTTTGTTTGCCTCAGACACGGCGATGAAATTCTCCAGGCCCGAAGTGAACTCGTCAAAGCGTCGGTCAACATACATCCATTGCCGATTCATCTGCATGATATAACTAAGATTATCAAAAACCATTACAAAAAATCACGATTAGTGAAACGATATATATATATATATATATATACACACATGCATTTTATCAACGACAGATGAAAGGATAAAGTTGTTAACCTTGATCGAGAAAAGAAAAAAACAGTTAAGTGCGGCTTGTTTTGTGTGAACTGAAGTGACAAAACCTCTTAGGCAATTCATCGAACACCTCTTGTGCATGTGAAGAGAGCAAACAACATACACCCCTTCTTGTGATTTGAAGTGGAAAAATGGCCAAGTGTGGCTCACCATGGGCAGGGGCAAGGATATATAGGCTGATCGCGACTTTGTCCCGGTTGGTATTCCAAACCGGGTCAAAGCGGGGGTTTGGATTACCAACCGGGACCAAAGGGCGGCCTGCCACCCCGAAGGGCCTTTAGGCCTGGTTTGTCTCTCAAACCGGGACCATTGCTCCTCATTGGGCCCGGTTTAACTCTGAGCGGTGCCATTTGCTGCTAGGGGCTTGGGACGAAAGGCCTGTTCTCCACTAGTGCGTCTTATCTGAACAAAAGCAACAAGTGTGCAGATTAATCTTTGTTCTGGAAAAGGCTGTTCCTGAAGTCTTCGACGACCCAATTTATTCCGCAACATGCACTTTAGGGTGCAGTGAAATCCAGAAGATCGCCCGTCAGGCTAGCTAGCTTGTTGAACTGGGGAAGAAACAAACATACTCTTCTTTCCTCTCATCCAGCATACCGGAGCATATCTTGCCACATCAAGTTATACGTCTGGAGAATTACGTATCATTCATGCCATCTGGTTAATTTCTATAAACCTCGGGAAAGCATGTAAACAAGTCCAATTATTTTACCATGCAGAGCTGATTTGCAGGCAGTTTGTCCAAACAAATGCTATTGCTCATATACTCCACCTTTGGTCACGAGAAATCTTGATTTTTGTGGCTTAGCATATGAAGTTTTCTACTCGAAAAACACAAGGGGTCCATCAAGTCCTCCGTTTGAAATAATAATATCAAAAAAGCAGAGTGCAGACTGTAGAGTAGAGGTGCAATCTGATGTACTCCTCGGACCATGTAAATGCTACCACGGAGTCTGATGTAATGTGAATGCTACCACGGAGTATCACTCTTTATATTCGAACTTTAAATCCCAATTTCAAGTTGTATTTATTGGTATTGTAGATGGTGATACTTTTTTCCTAGACTTGGTCAAACTAAAACAGTTTACTTCAGATTAAAGTCTGTAAACCTTGTTACTGTATGGCTGAATGTAGACAATAATAAGAATAGTTCAGTTGAGATCACGTTGGCAAGCGTAAACAAGCCACATATGCATGTAGTATGTCGTAATACGAAAACATTGAGCTATGCCCGACGTAAACAGACTCGTAAATTAAGTTCGCTGCCACAAACCAATATCAGTGGATAATTTATTCGTCATTGGTTGTTTCGTCACATTAGTCTACTAAACCTATTGATAAGGAAAATATAAATTGTCATGATCTAAGACGAACATGCTTAATGTATTTTGATGATTGAGACAAGAGCTATGCCATCCCACTCAACTGATGCTTTGGATGTTGGTATTGATTTCTTCCGAATCTTGTCGATGATAGTCTGGTGCCCGGATCTATTAAGCATGTGGTCTTGTCCAACATGTGAGTGTTACTACACTCCAGACTCCACGTAATTACTAATACGGTGAGTGGTGTTGGCTGTTGGCTCTCGATGTGATACCAATTAGCCCTATATGATAGCTATACAGCTAGCTAGCAGTCTGAACGAGCAACCAGAGAGGATACATAAGCTGGAGTGGCCGGCAGGGCCGGCCGCCTTGTGATCTGAATAGAAGCAACAAGCGTGCACATTAATCTTTGTTCTGGAAAGGGTAGTAGCTCGTGAAATCGTCAAGTCTCCAACGTATTCCGCAACATGCAGTTTAGGGTGCAGTGCAATCCGGAAGATATCGCCCGTCAGGCTCGCTAGCTTTGCTGCATTGGGGAAGAAACTAAACTTGCACGGCCACACAACGGCGCCGATCTATCCATCGATCTGGCCGTGAAAGCTACGGCCCGGCCGGTAGTTTGGCGTGAAGGGAACAGCTTACCGGCAGAACACGCAGCTCTCGATCGGAAAGGCTACTATAGAATCGGCGATCTGCCCGTGGACTGTGCACACGTACGCACGTGCTGGAGACTGAGGTTGATCGTGCACGACTTTGATTGAGCGCGATCGAATCCATGGATCGTGCACGTCAAGGCTTCTCTCGGCGCCCAAATCGGAAAGGAGATAGCAGAGGGTGTATGCGACGAACACGTCGACGTGTCGCTCGCTCGCCGGCCGGTGCGTGCCCTCCGATGGATGTGTTAGGGTGTCTCCAGCCACGTCATCGTCGATGGTGATGACCACCGGTGGTGGTCAAGGCCTTGGTGGCGCCAGGCGATGTCGTTGGTTCGGATGCAGGCTGCCGTTCAGTCATACCACGGCGTCCACGGCGACCAAGGGTCATGCTGCACCGTTGGCAGGATCCTTGGTGACGGCTCCGTCTTTTGTCCACGTGACCACATTTTTATCCAAATTTAATTTAGGTAGGAAATGCGTCGGTTTGCTGACTCACGTCTATTTAGGTCATGACGATGTGCCATGCTTTTGCCATCTTTCTGTCCGCACGAATCAAAACAGTCTGTTTAGGTCACACTGCTGGAATGAATCACTTGTTCCACATATCATGGGAGCGGTCACTAAAAGTATTTTCTCCGTTTTGTTTTAATCTACATTCTAGAAAAAATCAGATAAATTAGTACTGAATTTATTGGTACTACTTAAGTAGGTAAACAACCAATCAAAGCTACATGAAAAATAGTGATATCCAATAGATAAATGAGGACCGCTTTGTTTTCTGTGTTCTTGTTGCCTAAAAGCTAGAATTTAGATTATTTCAGAACAAATTTTTAAGCTAAAATGTAGAGTATTTTAAAACGGGGGAAGTATTATTCAATGTAGAATATAATGTGGCCTAGGTTCTCCTCTTCCCCAAACCAAGCCATTGCAGTGCTTCCGAAGAGATCAGGCCGTGAGGATGATGCCCATCAAGATTTTTCTTGTACTTGCTGTCAAGCCTAGCATGCAGGTGCGGACATACTTGGGCTAAGTGGGGGGCTAGGCTCCCAGTAAATTTATGTGCTACTTTCAAGGTTAGAACTTTATTAAATTAAAAAGAACTAATATGGAAAGAAGAGAGCACTAATTAGGCTCTCGTTCAACCCTAAAACAAGCCCCCACAAACGTGGGTTCCACTTGGTTTTTTCGGCCGGGTCCATAGTCGGAGATGTCGCGGGTCCCATCTTTCTTGGGAAGAAGTATGATGTTTGTGGAGATGAGACAATGAAGATTATTGGAGTGAAGATTGGAGAACCCGTAAACCATATTGTTTAGACATCTCAAAAGGAAAGCATGGCGAGTATTACGCATTGGAGACTGAAAAACGAAGCACCAAAGCATATTTCCGGGCTAACACAAGGGTAACCTCTACTTCTTTAGTTTTAAAAAATGAACTAACTTTTCTCATAACATCGTTATTTTGTAACAAATTATTGTAATTGTTTTCACTAAAGAGGGTAGTGGGTACCCTGATATTGACCCACTTGAATTGCATCTCTAATTTCCGACATGTACAAATTACCTCCGTTCCTAAGGCGCACACACATTTGAGATATTTTTTAATCTCATTTTGAGAATTTTGACTGAAAGAACTGAGCTACAATATATTGTTTATATAGTACATAATTATTATCGATGGATTCATATTAAAATACACTTCCTAATGATGCAAATGTTATACCAATAATTTGTTATATATTTGGAATAATTCTTGCTGCAAGATAAAACTTAAAATACATAGGCCTTCTTAATTGGAATGGAGAGGATATGATTATTGGATGCAACCGGATGCTAGTGGTTGCTCAGGACTTCTTTTCCCGGGCTACTGGATGGCGACACGTTAATAGATTAGCAAATGGATAGGATGTCTTTGTGTTGCATTTTACTGTGGTTGATTCATGTATCGACCTTAGCTTTCCCCATGAGTGTAATCTTGGATTTTTTGTAAACGGATTTCGTACGTTTTGGTTTAATAAATTTAGCCGTGTGCATCTATTGATGCAGAGGCTGAGACGATGCTCCCATATCTAATTTTTTTTGGAATGGAGTGACTATATTGTTCAAGACATAAAAGCTGAAGTAGCTTTTTTGCATGAAAATAATAAACAATGCGAGCTTTGCATGTTATACAAAAAAGGTTAGATTTCGATTCTGGCTTCAAGGCTTCCATAGGGGAGAAAATAACAGTGAAAAATGGAAAAACTTGAATGGAGCAGGTGCGACAGCGCACCTGCACGCTTTTTGACTTTTATTTTTTTATATCTCTTAAATTATGTAATATTTTGATTTCATTTTTTTGCAAGTCACTCAAAAATAACAAATAAAATGGGAGAACAATAGTTCTAATTTTTTTTGCAGTTTCAGTTTATAAATTTTTTTAAAATTCAAAATAAATTCTTGATATATATATATATACATAATGATATAAGTATCTGCAATATTTTTCCTACATTATAGTTGTTATATTTATGTGAACCGGAAATTTCAAGTTTAAAGATTGTGTTGTGTGAGACATATAAATGCGAAATTGTTTGAGAGGAGGAAAAAAAAAAGAGCTAGCACAAATCTTGATGCAGTATAGACAGTCTAGGTACGGGTGCGCACTGAGCAACTGCTCTGAAAGTCCCCTCTCGTGAAAAGTAGCAATGAGTCGACAATTTTTTTGCAAAACCATTTTTTCTATAAAAGAAATATATTAATATTGCAAACCGTATACAGTACGTAGATACTTCTGTTTCGACAGGATATGCAGTGGGTACATGTCAAAGGTGTTAACCCCTTTTAGGTCCATGGAGCTGTGTATTGGCTTTGGGCAGCGCAAGGGAGCTAGGTAATGGAGGCTCCACATACTTGGGCTACGGTATTGTCGTCGTGGGTCAGGTCCGCAAAGGCAAAGAGCTTGTTGATCAAATAGGAAACTAAAAAGGCGCAAGCTGTACATGTTCGTCTGGGACTGACCCGCGCGCGCACGGCATCTACCCGCTCGAGCATATATACCCCACGAGTGCGCCGGATATCACTGTACCACCCATAAGCTAGCCGTCGATCGCAGTTCGCCACTGCATCCTTTTTCCTGTTCTGCGTATCTGAGATTTCTCCCGGCAACTTTCCCATTTTCCATCCATCGCCGGAACCACGCATGGCCTCCAAATCGGTGGACACAGCAGGTAACTAACTCCGCCGTTCATGGCTCTGTTTTACGCTCTGTTCGGCGGCAAGCTTCTGATGCTGGCGCTCACGGCGGTGCTCCTGCGTGTTCTGCCATCAGGGGGCAAACTGAAGGAGGAGCCGTCGTCGTCCATGGCGGACGTGTACAACTCCGAGCTGACGCCACTGCAGCAGCACGCCGCCTTCTTCGACCGGAACAAGGACGGCATCATCTACCCCTCAGAGACCTACGAGGGTGAGTCAGTCACCCGCGCCATGCCGATTAATTTGCCGAAGATATATACAGTTACCTCTCTGCGCCTCAAATGTTTGCCGCAGTGATGGTGGAGCTTCTTCTTGGCAGGGTTACGCGCGATCGGGTGCGGAGTCGCGGTGTCTGCCGTCGGCGCCGTCTTCATCAACAGCTTTCTCGGGCCCAAGACCGTCCCGGTATGCAAAGAGCACAACCAACCTCACTTTCGCTCCCTCACCGATCTATCTCTGTGTGTGGATGATGGAGATGCGTTTCAAGTACTGCTGTGCTCACATTACAGTTGTGCTCTACCCAGAAAAAAACAAGTATTTTCTAACCTGGCACACATTAAACGAAATATATTTGTTATATTCCATAAGAATAAATCATTGGGATCTTATTCGAGAGGTTTCTAATGGTATATTTTTTGGCATATCAATTTTATTTTGTTGGTCAAATCTAGAACTTAGAAATATGTGAAGGCCTTGTATAGTAGGAACAAGTCAATATTCAAGATGAAAACTAATCCATGCATTTTTCTATTTCCATCTTTGAGGATCCTTCAAATTAGAGAGTCCCTTCTGTCTGAATCATTCAAAACTTAACAAACTATAAGGGTGAGGCTAATTTCTTGTCGGCCACTTCAAGTTTTACAACAAATAATGACTTCCAGTGACACGCAATGAGGTTTTGATTGTTAATTCAGGTGTAAAGAGGTGATGATGATCAACCTGAGTTTTCCATTTTTAACTCTTGTTTTATTTATGCAGGAGAATGTGAAGGCTCCAGCCTTCAAGTTCCCCATCTATGTAAAGAATATCCAGAAGGGCAAACATGGGAGTGATACAGATGCTTACGATACCCATGGAAGGTATATATACTACTAATAATAGTACGTTCCCAATACTTATCTAACTTAGAACACCGAAATATAGAAAAGTGATATGGGGAAATTGAAAATATCATAGTTGAGGTTGTTATAAATTCAATCCTTAGTTCTACAAATATTACCAATTTATTCAAATCATAATAGCTGTCAAATACATGTCTCAAAAACTATGTATAGGCCTAATGTAACAAGGTTTTTAAGAAAATATAGTAGTTTATTTATTAGAAATGACATATTGTATGCAATAAAATTCATCCAATTACTTGGTAAATAATGTGCGAGAGAGAGCGAGAGAGAGAGAGAGCAAGAGCGAGAGAGAGAGAGAGAGAGAGAGAGAGAGAGAGGGAGAGATGAATTCTAGCTTCCATGGAGCTCTTTTTTCTAAAAAATACATTCAAATATTTTAAAACTCTTATAAAGTGTTTTCCACATTTAAAACTAAATGCTTTCTACATACTTATATATTTCAAAGACGGATATTTTAATTTGGGGATATACAACAACGACAAATATGATGGTTTATAATAGTTCTAGTACTAAATCGCTATATCTGCGCTCGAATATATATTCTCATTTTTTCCTTATAGCACAAAGTTAAAATTATTTATTACTGGTATTATTCGAATGTATTTTTAGGGAAACATCTATGAGTCCATAGAGTAATTTTTTTCAAATAGTTGAAAACCGCAAAAATATTTAAATCCAAATTTGTTCGACTCCATGGATCATAGGATCAAAAAGTCCACAACAAGAGAGACATACATGTAGAGATAGAGAGAGGGAGACAACGAGGGAGAGGTTGAGGGCGACACAGAAGGAGAGAGGGAGAGCGGGAGTCCGGTAGAGACAAAGAGCGAGAGAGGGGTAGGTAAAGAAAGAGAGTGGGGGAGAGGGGGAGACAGAGAGTGAGGGAGAGAGATGTTGACAGGGGCGATATGTATGAATATATAGAGAGAGGGGAGAGGGGGGAGATACATGGATGCCAGTCACAACTCATGAAATCCTAAAAGGAACAAGCAGAGAACGGTTCCACATTTATGGCATGGATGCAAGGCTACTAAACATCTGGTATTTTTGTGTGTTAAGTTACCTGGGTAATGTAATAGCAATGTACACTCAATAAGCCATTACTTCCAAATGCGAAACAGATGAGATTAATGTATAATTCTATTTGGTCGTGTCACTATAAAATGTTCCAGTTTTGCTTGTGAAAGTCCTACAATTGTTGAATCGCACTTTGTGATGTTAAGTTGTTCGATAAGGAACACAATGATACAACACTAAACGTTTGAATTTCTTACCTAGGGTCCTAGGGTGTGTAACATGGATCCACAAATTCTAACTCTATTGTATGTAAAAATTCCAGGTTTGTTCCTGAGAAGTTTGAGGAGATATTCAAGAAGCATGCCCACACCAGGCCTGATGCCCTAACAAGCAAAGAGTTGGATGAGTTGCTTCAAGCAAACAAGGAGCCTAAAGATTTAAAAGGACGGTAAGATTTACTCTATCTGGATAAGGAATAATGTAAATACAAGAATTTCTCGCGTGAGCTCAATTTTTGGCAAAAAAAAAAAACATGGCAGGGCGGGTGCCTGTGGAGAATGGAAACTTATCTATTCACTGTGCAAAGACAAGGAGGGATTTCTTCATAAGGATACTATCAGGGCAATCTACGATGGCAGCGTGTTTGTGAAGTTGGAGCAAGAGAGAAAGCAAGCTAAGGAATTAGAGAGGAAGAAATGATGAAACCTCCAATGGTACCTAGTATTTGTAAATTATGGTGTGGTTCTGATCGAGTTTGTTACCCCGAACTAGTGTGTTTATGGTGACTTCATATGTATTTGTTTTCCATTATTTGTGAAATGAAATTGAGAGTTTGATTCTAAAGATATGGCAATCATTTTAATTTTGTGAAATTCTCAATTCACATGTCCATTTAATTATACATGTTTTTGCTAGTCTTGCTTATCAGCAAATATATGATACCATTATTATGTTTTCTGTTTATTTTCTTCTCAACATATGTGCATTGTAACTAGTCCTTAGCTAACTATGAACCTAATGTTTGACTAGGTTAGGCCAACACTTTTACGATTTTTTTATGGTTGCATGAACATAGAAATGTCATAACACATTGTATTCTCTTGCACCGTGTTGATGTGACTTCAAGGAATTATTAAAATATTATAACAACTAATATGTTTGACAGAAAAATAATTATTATTCATTCTTGCATTTTTTGTTTATATTTTCCTTTACAGCACTTGGAGCACAAGAATGGGCAGGAGTTTCGTAGGATAGAAGTTCACTTTCTTTGCTTTTGTAGAAATTCTCTAGGAATCCAAACATCTAGCCCGAATCGGAAGAATGTTGTTTATACATGATTTTTTTCCTTTGTAGTGTTTCAAATGCACCAATGAAGGCTGGAATTTCATAGGATAGGGATTCATTTTCTCCACTTTTTCAAGAATTATGTACGATTCCACACAACCACTATCTCCTCATTTTGTCCGTTCCTTAGCAGAAGTCCGAGGCACCTCAGTCACTAGCGAAGCTAAATCTGCGAGATTAGAGAAGTGTAGTGTTTGACTAAGAATTGTCGTAGTTATACAAGTTCATAAATCTCAAATTAGTTGAAAGTGCAAGCAAAATGTCAACAAAGGTTTCCCCAGTGAAAAAGAGGAAGAAGAGTACAAAGGATCATGAGGATCATGTGCACTAACGCACACGTACGAGAGAAATAGAGGGTATTGATTCAGGAATAATACGTGCACATAGGTGATCGATTTGTTCTGGGCTATTGCTCGCACATGCACGCATCGGAACCTGGTCGTTTGACTGAGCTGGTTCTAGCTTATCGTTTTGTTTGGATTGATAAGCATTAGCGAGTATTAGGATGAGCTCTTGCCGAAAACGCTGCGGAGGGTTAGTTCGGCGACTGACGGCGCAGTCTTCCGGGAGGCCTGATCGCCACAGGCAAGTATAAAATGGACCTCACATTGAGAGGCAAGGCGAATGCTTTTCTCCCCGAAGAGCCGGTTTCCAGGTGCGCAAGGGAGACCGATTTCTCCACAGCAATACATCTACATCCCAACAAGCAGCAGATCGATCCATCGGCATCCACTAAATTCAACCGCTGCACATGCTCATCTGCAGATTTCATCTAGAGACCCCATAGCAAGCGGGCGTGGTCTCTCTTTTGGCCTCTCGGCTTGCCGTCAATGGAGCCACCCAAATATGGATGATCATTATCTCCAATGGAAATACACACGGCTTTGAGCCGTACCAGGTTATATGACGGGTGATCTTTGTCCCCGATCATGGCTTCGAGTCAAGCAGATTATATGACGGGTGATCTTTATCCCGATCACAGCTTCAAGCCGTACCAGGTTATATATGACGGATGATCTTTATCCCCGATTATGGCTTCGAGCCAAACATGTTATATGGCTGGTGATCATCACCCGCAATCATGGCTTCGAGCCAAGCATGCTTTATGACTGGTTGGTCCTCATTCCTGGTGGAGGCCTCTAACCATACAAGATGTGTGACGGTTGTCCGTCACCCTGATCATCGTGTTGCACATACAGGTTTCGAGCTATATAGGATGTGTGGCGGGTGTTCATACAATCTAAATTTTAGTCATCTTTTTAGTGGACAATGGAATTTATTTACACTCCCTGACCGATTAGGCGGTATTCGGTTTGTCCGCGGATGACGAGGCCGAACAGTTATTTTGGAGCCATATGGGAATCTTTGGAGATGAAACATGACAATTGAAGATTATGATCATAGGCAAGGCAAAGCAAGCAGGTGGCACACACCATTTAGATGAATATTAACCAGTGGATACAAGATCATTTTAACATCACATGTACAATTATTCTTATAGTGGATTGGCCTTTGTGCCACCGTGGTTTTTTTTTTCCCCAATTAGGGTTTTTCACGTTAAACTTTGTGTCAAGTATGCTCCACCATTTCTATTTTCAATGTTGCGGATTTAACACGAGAGCTAGTAATGATGACCGTATTGATGAAAACATAATCGGAGGTATTTCATAGACCTAAGTCAATCGATGAATATAATTAACGGGAAAGTCTTTCGAGGCTCTAGGAATCAGGAACTCTGCAATAATCTTTGTCAGATATATTTAGGCGCAAATACATAAAATACATCGAAGATGGGAATCTTTAAATTTTCAAGAATCCATAACATACAAGTTTCTCATTTCTATGTGTTCACAACCAATTTCTTTGTATACAAATGTATACTGGAACGCCCACACTTAAAATGCTAATGCAGATAGATTTAAATATTTATCTCGCTAGTAGAAAGGAGAACTCATCATGGAAGGTCACCTCTTCCACCCCTTCGCTTGCCAATGCCCTCTGGCCTCCTCCAATTGCTATACACGCCATATCGTTTTAATAGTGAACTATACTTGAAATTACATGTTGAAAAAATGAGATATAGTCTAAATTTAAGTATTATTGTTCATGATTCATCGAAGACCACCGTTGGGATAATACTATTGGATAATTGACATCGACAATATGATGTTACAAAATTGTTTCTGAAAAAATAAAGCCAAAAATAACTTGTTAAAAATTGTGCCGAAAAATTGCTACCAAAAAGTTTTTGCAAGATCGAACAAAAGATAAAATAAAAGTGGCACAATACAAGTAAACCCCATAGAAACTACATAGGAGTCTAAGGTGATGGAGAACCAATCTGAATATTACGTTGCCATTCATGTTAAATAAAAACATCTCTCATCGTGTCCTTTTACCGTGCAAACACCTCCATAAACATGTCACGATTCTACAAAATTTGTTGAGACGATGATGGCGGCTACTAGCAACGCCAAAAAGACCTTGATACGTTAGGACTCCAAGTGCAGAGTGTTGTATCAAGGAAGTATCTTTCCCACGAGGGTGACTCGAGTGTTTATATCAAACTCTCGGGGAACTGGATGGAAAAGTACTTCTCTTCTCTCAATCCTGCAAGTAAGTAAATGCCTTGTGTCCCGAACTCCACTGTGTGGTTGTCAAACAGAAGGTTTTGCGTAAGTAAATAACACAAGTAGTAAACTAATCTAGCTAAAATAACTAAGTAAAAAACAGTAAAGAGATTGATTGTTTTTGGTGTTTTGGATGCAAATAAGAAAAGTAAATATTTTTGTATTTTCGAAATAAAATAGTGCAGCTAATAGAAAACGACGTAAATGCAAGATAAAGGTGTTTCTTATGATAAAAATTAAGTGGACCAGAGTTCAAGGTTTCACTTGAGTATTCTCTCGTAAAGTTGTGATGGACAAAAAGCAATTCATCGATTAGATATGAAGGTACAAATCATATTATATGTAAGATCAAAATTAATATGGGCATCACGTTCTAACATAGAGATGATGCAACCGCCGACGATGCCGGCGCTGCCCTTACCACTGCCCTCGAAGCTGCCGGCGCTGGCGCCGCCGTCGCCGCCGCATGAGCTCTCAGAGATGCAAGGGCCTGAACCGCTGCTCCATTCTGTAGATCCACCGACGATGCAAGCCCTGGATGCATCCACCGTACCACTGCTTGCATCCCATAGCTAAACTGGGCTGGGCCTGCTTACGGTATAAATTCAGCTGAACAAACAATCAGAAAATTTTAGGAACAGCCTGAACCTGATGTGCCTACCTAGAACTGAGTCCATGGTCGCCGGTGCTTGTTTCCGCCATTGCCTCGCCAGCTCGCCGCCTCGAAATTGCTCGCGGAGGGAAATCAAAAGGAATGAAGGAGAAGGAAACAGAAGTAGTATGGACGATTTGGTACAGATTATTACAAGAGCTATCTTCTGTGCCAACGATGCATTAAATGTTGGCACACACGGAATCAAAATCGTTCGAATTTGTCATAACTGCTCTAAATGAATGCTCTGACCATCATGAGCCTCCTATCATACGATCTGGCCGTATAGAAGATTTTCTCCCGCTTGTATTTCAGTTCAAATCTTTGGAACAGGTTGGTGGCACAGATCCCAACGCAAATCTAGACGTACAGGATACGAGCAGCAGCCGCAATCAGTTGCGGGAAATCCCTTCTCGAAAGGTTTCAACTCTTGTCTGTTCAAATACTATGGTCGTAAGTTGAATAAGGCGGCACATCTCTTAGCTCGTACAACTCTTGTCTGTTTAAATATTATGGTCGTAAGTTGAATAAGGTGGCACATCTCTTATCTTGTAGTTGTGAGCACTCAGTTTGTATTTGCTTGAATGTAATTCCGGAGCTTATCCGTGATGTACTCTGTTCTGATAAAAATACCGATATTCTCTCTCAAAAAAAGGTGTCTCAACGGAATGGTTGAGCGTGAGCCCTCAGTTTCTTTCCAAGAGCCTATTGGCTGATTGTAATCCTGAAAAGAATTGTGTTGACGCCCGAAAAATACAATTAAAGGTTTTGAGGTGACAGGATGCATCCTTGGAGGGTGGAGACACATGAGGAAGCACTGCAGCAATTTGAGGCAACATTAATTCTAACCCGGAACGGGTAAGGGAGTACATATCAACATCCATTCTGTTTATAAAATTTAGTATGCCATCTTTGTTTTTTCTTTGCAAAAGGACTTAGACCCTGCTATACATGCTCCAGATTTTTCTTTCGAAGACTATACATGCTCCAGTCTGGCCTCCAGATTGAGAGAGCTATACAGGATTCACTAAGTTGGTGATATTTTGAAGCTATTTTTGCAATATAATGATTCTCAAGGAGGAACCCAAATCCTTGGCGTGTTCATCCATCACGACTCAACTCACAAGGTGAAAGAAGATGAACCGATGTAGGTGCTCTCTTTTCTCTGCTTTATAATGACGTACTGTACGAACAAAAGAGCAATCGCCGCCTTCACAGGCAATGTCAGTTATCCGCCACAGGATGGTCACGCATGGGCGGCAAGTGGCAACCTAAACCCTAAACCTCCATATAGAGGGCCACGCGGACGGACGGAAGGAGCTCATGCGCCGCACCGCTCACCGTCACCGGGCACCGCACGTAGCTTGCCAACGTCCGACCATGTGTGGATATATATATATATCCGATTACTTCCGCAACACTGCAAATCACCCTGATCATTCCCGATTCCCTTGCGAGTTGGCGTCAGCGAGCCCAGAGCCCTCTCCTTGACATCTTCGAATCTCTCTCTCCGCTTCCACCTTTCCTCTCTCTCGGTCGAAATCCATGGCCGCAGACGCTGCAGGTGAGTTCCATCCCGCCATGGCTCTGTTTCACGCTACCTACTGCGCTCTCGCGCTGGCGCTCACCACGGTGCTCCTCTTTGTGCCGCGTTCAGCGCTGGCGGACGTGTACAACCACGACCTGACGCCGCTGCAGAAGCACATCGCCTTCTTCGACAGGGACAAGGACGGCGTCATCTACCCCTCCGAGACCTACCAAGGTGACTCGCTTTGCGCATGCCTATCTATCTTTGCTAGAACAAAAGGTATCGGCGGACGGCGGGTAAGGTTTCCGTAACCCAATCTGTCCGTAAGTCTGGGATTACCGCTTTTTCTTGGATGTGCGCGTGAGATACGTACAGAGATCGGGACCGGTGTTGATGGAGTTTGCTTGCAGGGTTCCGCGCGATCGGCTGCGGGGTGGGGCTCTCCGCCTTCAGCGCCGTCTTCATCCACGGCCTGCTCGGACCCCGGACTGTACCGGTATGTTTTCTTCTTCTCATGCTCGTACTCCCATAAAAACAGTTGATCAGCTTTTTTAGACAGAGGAAGTATCAAATCTTGTATTACTTCCGTCCCATAAAACATGTCTGAGAATGTCAATACGAACGTATCTTTAACTAAAATATGTATACCTCTGTATGTAAATTAATAAAAGAGTATTGAGCAACTTTATTAGGAACGAAGGGAGTATTATTTGTATGCATGAAATGCATGATACTCCCTCCTTTTTTTTAGCATAGGGGGTATATTTCTGTGGCACGTTTATTAAGGAGACATCTTGAGAGCTAAAAGTTTTCCCACTTTACCCCTCATAATTTCTCCCCACCGCTCCGAAGTCCCAAACCCATCCCCATCCCCATCCACGCCTCAACCCCGCCTCCATGGCGCAGTTCCCAGCCCCAGTGCCACCTCACCCAACCCATCGCCACCTGAGAACCATTGTCTTGCCGCCAAACCGGAGGGGACCGTCGCCTCATCCCTAGGCCGCATCGGTGCCGCAGATGCGCCGCCTCGAGGCCTCTGTGTAGCACTGACGCTCATCGGCCATGAGGACGCATGTGCCCGACCCTATACCGGGTAGTTGTAGGAACTTGCTGGCAGCGACAAGATTACAGGAAGGTCGAAGCTCGCTGGGTGGTGCATAGAATAGGAGAGAAGCCGAAGCTCGCTGGGCAGTGGCCAGAGCGTGAGGGAGGTTGCAGATCCCTCGGCGGGGGCCAGAGAGCGCTAGGGGTATGGTAGCGGCGGTCAACAATTGAGCTGCAGGCAAATGTGTGGTCATCAATGTGGATCTGTTGTTCGAAACGAAAGAGCAAGTAGAAAGATTCGATGCACATGAGCACTAGTTCGCTCAGTTTTTAAAATATTTAAAAAATTGTGTATCTGTGTTTAAAAAAATCATCACATTTATTCCTTGAATACATATATATGTTTCAAATATTGGTGCGAAGTTTCGGTAGAAGTTGCATTGTATTTTAAGCAATAGGAAAAAAAAACAAATTTGTGGCTACGTATAGGGGCGTATATTTGTCTAAATTTTGTCTTCTTTGTCTAGAGATAATCCCTAACGGATGGAGTACTAGCTATAATACCTCATTATGGGTATGTTTTTTTAGAGATTAGACTGCTCATAGTGGGGGTAACATAGATGGTAACATCACATATCTCAAAGCATTTTGGTGACATGTCATGATAATAAAAGAAAAAAGAGAGTTATGTGGTAACTAGCTATGTTACCATAACATCACACATCCCAAAGCAATATGAGTCTACAACATAATTAGTGACACATTGCATGAAACCACATCTAAGTTACTACCCACTGTGGAGATAGTAAATTAGACTAGTAACAGGACATATGTTACTAGACTAAGTTACTCTCCACTATGAGCGACCACCTCATTAACTGCTACATGCTCCAATAATTTAACATGGATGAGAGAAGGGAGAAAAACATTAATTAAAGAGTAGAATAAATAAGATAGATCTTATAATTCTTAACAATTTCAAAATGTTCTATCTCCAACGAAGGGAGTAGTTTGTGATAGTAACTAGTCCGTTCATTGGCTAGACAACCTAGATAAGCATGGTTCAGATTAGCAATTTCATCTAGTACAAGTACTAATATTGAGATCTCACTAGAAGAAATATGCTCACCTGTGACCCTTCATTTTTGACACTGCAATCCTATGAAAAAAAAATCCCTCAAAAGCTAGCCGTCGCTAATGAATTATAATGGCGATTTTGGTAAAATAGGCATAGTCGTCTATGACGATATTGGGTCATCATAACCATTATGATGGTCCAATATCGTCGATACCAGTTTGGTATGGTCAGCTCATATCCTACATGGTCGATCCGACATGGAAAATTGTGATGAAACAAGATCGTCGTAGAGCAAAATCAGCTCGGTCCACTACGATCCTTTAGAAGGGCCGAGCCCAACAAGTCTGGCCTTTCGTTGCTTAATCCTAGCCTTTTTTACATTGCCTTTTTTTGGCCTTGGCCTTGTAAGGTCCATTTCTTTAATGGGCTTTCTACAGTCCTTTTCTTTTTATAAATTTGGCTATCTAATTTTATTTTATTCTCATTCGTATTCTACTCTAGTCCAACGATTTCTCGGCCAATGCCTTTCAAAAGTTAAACCAATGTTTCAATATTTCAAATACGAAGCAAAAGAAGTCTTAACTCCATTACACTACAATCTCATCCACGATGTTAAAAATAAGATTTTATACCAAATGACAACCAGATTATCATAAGTACATCTAATATCAAGTCTTCAGCTATATACCGACATTAAATAAGTTGACGGGTAGAACAAGCAATAATCCATCCATCCACCGAGTGGCCGAGGCAGAAATGTGAAATTTTGCTTGTTGAGGGGGCTGGTTAAAGAAAAATTTCCAAAATCTGCATTGTTCATAATTTTTTTTAGCAAGAAACCAATGGTGTTAGGGGGGCCAATGTTGATGGGTAGAACAAGAAATAATCCATCCATCCACCCGTGCCAATCCTTCGTTCACCCTAGGCTAAGAATATTGTTCTGCAATTTCAAACTACACAAGGTTAAATAAAAGACAAATAAACTTTGTGCATATGAACAACTACATCAAATAGAGAGGAACAATGTAAAACTCAGTGCATCATTAATTTAGGAAGACAATATAAATTGTAAAATGAAAAGCAAACGTCTACCCTTAAACTTTAAGGAAGTTAACTAGGAATAGTACATGATTCATTACTAAACTTCTGTAGCTAATACAATAGCAGGCAACAATCAATATATATTTAGATCAATGCAGTCATGATAATATAATCAATGCAAATTCCAGTTTTTACCCCTACTTTGAAATTTTTGATACTAATTACCCCATGTAGAATTTTGTCATCCTAATTACCCCATTTAGCAAAAAAAGTGCCAATTTTTACCCCTTCTACAGTTTTGCAACTCTTTTTATCGACGGATCCCTAGTGCCAGCTACACCATGTTCAAGTGTTTAAGAATAATTTACCACAATCAGTGTTCTTCCTTCCCATAGAGTCTGCAAGTACTTCTCCCATGAACACGCTGATTTATTCTACCATGAAGGACATCTTGTGCCTTCCCTCAAAGAAAGAACAGCCAATGTACTGCTTAAGCTGATCAAAACCTATGCTACATCGAACTGAACACCACTCCTGATCCGTTGATCTATTAAGAAAAATTCAATAACTCGGTTCTTATTCAGACTGCACCTAGCACACCCGTGCGCAGAGTTGCTTAATACCCTCATAGACTGATAGACATATGTGCGACGGTTCGATCACTGGATCACACAAATGCATATGCATAGGTTCCATATGCAGCGTAGGAGCTTGGCAGACACGACCTACATTGCCGTCTTCGCGTGAATATTATGCATCGTGCATCTTGTATTGTTGGTGGGATAGCAGTGGATGCTCTTTAGTTCGATGACATAGAGGTACAAAAATTAAAAGGGGTACAAGTTGACAGCACTTTTGCTAATGGGGTAATTAGAATGAAAATTAGGTAAATGGGGGTAATTAGTGTCAAAATATCAAATTAGGGGGTAAAAACAGGAATTGACTCCAAATTATATATAGAAGACCATTGAATGGAACCTATTTCACATCTACTGTAAGAATCATGTCATGCACGCACGGTCACAACACGAAGGGCATTTCTTAGAGCATCATGGAGAAGGTTGCAAACCTAAACCGTAGCTATAATATGTAAGAGCAAAGAGATTGTAGATTCAAAAGTTATACCAGTGATTCTCGAGGTCCCACTCAAGGGTCAACAAGCTGCATGCAGCCTCGAACCAGCAGCGCCTCTGCTCCCCTTCTCCAGCTCCATGCTCCTTGCTCAGAAGCCTACTTCGCTGTACATAGCATTTTTGCGTCAACACAACAACATTCGAAAGAATTAGTAACGAGCAGAGCAAAAGAGTAGAGTAACTTACAGTTCAGGTCTTCAGGAGCCAACCTTCTGGGTATGATCGATACATGAATCAACCATTAAAAAGAGAGAAAACATGAAGTGAGTTTGCGCTAACATGTTATCCTAAGATTAGAATGCCAACTGCACTGACTGTATATATCCTGTCTAATATTTCTCTAGCTACTTGAACATGGTAGCCAAATTCCTTTTTCCGTTGGTTGTAAAAAAAACCACATATGTATCTAATGCATATCCAACGAAATTACCTGCATAAAAGATGTTAATTTCGCATTGTTGAAGATATAATCATTTCTAGTATTTCATACGGCCAAAGTAAATCACATACACTAGCTCAGCTTTGCACTTTATCTTTTTTTTCAGCCCCCAGAAGCCAATTTCTAAACAAATTTATGATATTAGTACATCAGAAATTTACAGCTTCTGCATATGTAAGCAAATCTCATGTGCCCCATCAAACTACGCCAGTGCTACTACGTCATGTGGTCGTCACTTCACGTGGGTCACTGTTGGCATGGGCGGAGCGCCTTGGAGGCGAAACTGGGCTATTTTCAAGCATGAAAATCATCTCTAGATGTTACAAATGAAACTACAACAAAATTAGCATGAAGAGTTTATTTGTCAGACGAAAGTTTGTGTTGCCCCCGCTTTACTTTTGGTCACACTCCACCACTGTTGTTGGCATGGTATGGCAGTATGGCCCCAAACAAGTATGGCCCCGCAAAGATCAAATAAATTACAACAAAGCCTTTATTCTCAAACAAGTATGGCTCTGCAAAGATCAAATAAATTACCAACAATTATGTTTGCGTTTTGTAAGCTGGCAAAGGTACAGTACTAGTACATGTAATCACAAGGTGCGTGTCCTTTACAACAGAACTTCGAAACTGCAACATGAAATAGGTATGGTTACCGGTAAAAGGACAAGTATTTTTTCTTTGTTTTTTTCGAAATATGGAGCATATAGCCCCAGTCTCTACATCAAAATAACGCACACAATCATTATTTATTGCATAGTTTTATCATTCAACGTTTACAAATCACGGATCACACAAGGTAAAGGAGAAGTACTGATAGAATCGTTATCTGATGTTAACCCTATCGAGTTACTGTTGCAGGAGAACATGAAGGCTCCAGCATTCAAGTTCCCCATCTACGTAAAGTGCATCCACAAGGGCAAGCATGGGAGCGATTCCGGCGTGTACGATGCTCAAGGAAGGTACTAACTACTCCGTATTATATATCTCATATTAATAAAGTAATAAAGAAGCCATATGCATCACTTTGAAGCAGAGGCTGGGGTATGCCCCTATTTCGAAAAAATATCTCATATTACCATGTGACCAATTGCTCTAGGACAGATCATGCCAGTATGCCATCATGCAGAATTAGCCTTGTGTTTTGGTATTTGCTTCTGACTCTGCTTTACCGAAGGGATCTTAGCTAAAATAAGAAAATATGTCAGCCAATTAACTGAAGAATATGAAAAGTAATGAGATGGACAGAGAGATGTGAATTGGATTACTTTCTAAAAGAAACAAAAAGAATAGTACTGCCATCTTTTTTATTACCAAATCATCTTGATATGAAGCAGAGGACCAGAGGTTAAGGGAAGCAGCTAGAACTGGGCTTGCTTACCTAGAGGTTCAAAGATAATGCAACAAAGTAGCATGGCTCCATACTTGCTCACCTTATAGTTTGTCCAACCTACAGGTTCGTTCCTGAAAAGTTTGAGGAGATATTCAAGAAGCATGCCCACACCAGGCCTGATGCCCTAACAGGCAAAGAGCTGAATGAAATGCTTCAAGAAAACAGGGAGCCTAATGACATAAGAGGACGGTATGTGTTGACTTATCTGGTGTATGGAAATGTAAGCAGTGCTCTTTTTAGCTTATATAATATCATTTCCTCTGGAACCAATGTTGTAGGGTGGGTGGCTACACAGAGTGGAAACTTCTCTACTCGCTGTGCAAAGACAGGGATGGGTTTCTTCACAAGGAGACTGTTAGGGCAGTCTATGACGGCAGCCTGTTTGAGAAGATGGAGCGGGAGAGGAAGGAAGTTAGGGAATCTGCGAAGAAGAAATAATGACAACTCCTCATCAGGTTCCATCCGTCAATGAAAAATCTCTGTCAGTGGTTCCTTTTTATGTGGAGACTATTTTAAGTTGGGTTTTTAGTATAATAAAGTTGCAATATATAAGTATGAATAATTTGGTGGAAAAATCTATGAGTGAGGAGGGTTGTTCCGCCTTTGTTTGTTTTACTTATGCAATAAAGTTATCAATCATGTTTGCAATGATATTGAGTTCAATATTTGGCATTCAAAATTTTATTATATTAAATTTTTTTGCATCACAATTTTGTTATATTAACTTTTGTTGCATGACGCAGTTAGCAAATATGATTTTAATTCCCTAAATTACAAATGTTGAGAACTCCAAGTGTCGGAGTGTGAGCAAGCAATAGTCACTAGTACAAAACCCACCACTAGAGCTGGTTTTCAGCGATTTTTTTTTAAATAATACACTTTTTAATGTTTAATCCAGAAATAATATTCGTTTTAAGGCAATTCCAGAAATAATACACCATCGGGGCCCGTGAACCCGAAATTTAAAAATCGGGTTAGAGGAACCCGAATTTTAAAAGTCGGGTTAGGTGTACCCGATTTTTGGAGAACCTGTGCTGCACCAGATCGAACCAGAAAAAATCGGGCTAGATGAACCCGATTTTGAAAAATCGGGCTAGGTGAACCCGATTTTGAAAAATCGGGCTAGTTGAACCCGATTGCACTGTTTTCCCGCTTTTTTGCGTTCACACAGTTTCCCGCCCGCCCTTGCCGCCACCCTTCCCGCCACTCTTTCCCGCCACCATCTCCCGCCAATTTTATCCCGCCAGTCCTTCCCGCCACCATCTCCCGCGCTGGTGTTGAATTTTAGCCTATAAAAGCAGGCAGCGCTACCCTGGATTGCACAAGTTCTTGTATCTCTATCTTTGTGCTGTTTGCTCACTGTTAGCCATAATGAGTGTGCCGTGCTCTGACCCGGATTTTAGGCCGGTGAAGGCGAAGGCTGCAAGTTTACCCCCCGGTGTGACTGCGGAGCGTTGTTGGTGCGGCCGTGTTGCTAAGGTTAAGCAGGTGGAGGATTTCTCCGACAAGTTCGGCATGAAATTTTTCATGTGTGCGAGCTATGAGCATGATCCACCCCGTAGTTCAGCTTCGTCGTCCACCAGGCCGCCGGTATGTTTCGACATAATTTTATGTTGACTTAATTATGTTTGTGAATTTGATTTACTGTTCCTGTTTGTGTTGTAGTCTCCCCCGCCCCTATGCAAATGGTTTCACTGGATAGACACGGAGCAGCGGATTGGGCGCGAGGAGGTTGAGGAGAAACAGCGCCGTGCGTGGGCAACGTTCTTTGAGGAGGAGCGCCGGGAAAAGGTCCGTGCTAATGAGAAAGCAGAGCGAGAGAGGCAGATACAGAAACTAAGGGCGGAACAAGCTCGTAATCGAGAGGTGAATCAGAAGAGGATGGATGATGAGGCTGCATGTAGGTTTGCAGAGGAAGAGGTGCGCAGGGAGGCTCGTGAAGCGGAGAGGAAGAGACTAAGGGAAAGAGCTGCTGAAGCGCAAGCGGCGGAAGAACGCGGCGACAAGTCCGGAAAATGGCCACGGTGGACGCAGGGAAAGTAGTGTGATGTGTCGTATTGGCTATGTATCTTAATTTCAGTTGTATCTTAAATTTCGTTGTAGTGTCGTTGTATCTTAAATTCCGTTGTAGTGATAAACCCTATTTTTATTTGAGCTGCAATGTATCTTCATTTCAGTTTTAGTATTATTGTCTCCCGCCTAATTTTTCCCGCTCAGTTTTTCCCGCCTTTACCCCCCGCCGTAATCTCCCGCCAATTGTTCCCGCTCAAATTTTTCCCGCCTTTTACTCCCGCCCTAATCTCCCGCCAATTTTTCCCGCTCACCTTTTCCCGCCGAAAGTCATCCCTTCTAGCCTATAAAAACCCCCCAGTGTTTCCTTCTGTTTCAGTGTATTCTCTCAGCAAGATGGATCCCCCATATAAGAATCCCCCCCATCTTTTCAACGAATCCATGGCCGAACCTCTTCTACACGAGGCCCACAAAGTGATGAGGGAGAGTAAGGTAGACACATTCGAGGAGTTCATCAGTAGCGACGCCTTACTCCGTAAGGTGGGTAGGGAATTTGAGAAATATTCCTATGGGTGGCCAGTGAAGAAGATGCCTGCTCGCAGCCCACGGGAGATAAGGTGTGAGCTTATCAGGTTGAATAAGAAGTGGCAGTCACTAACATGGAAGACTGAAGAAGATAGGGAAAGGGATTTGAAATATCCATTCCGGTGGGCGGCTGAGAGTGAGGATGACGATGATATCTTCGAGCCTAGCACGAAGGCAAAGAATGCTGCATCGTCGAAGGGCAAGAGTGCCAAGTCCTCGAAGGGCAAGAGTGCTGCACCGCCGGTCGTCGACTCGGACGACGACTTCGAGCCTAGCACGAAGGCGAAGAACGCAGCATCGTCGAAGGGCAAGAGTGCCAAGTCCTCGAAGGGCAAGAGTGCTGCACCGCCGGTCGTCGACTCGGACGACGACTTCGAGCCTAGCACCAAGGCGACGAAAGCTGCATCGTCGAAGGGCAAGGGAAAGGGTGTGCTGCGTTCTTAGTGTTCTAGTTATCAGTAGTCTCATGGATCTTGCAGTATGTTGTAGCGTTGTTGTACCGTTTAATTTGTTAGAATAGAGTTATGTTGTAGTGGTAAGTTGTATCTTAATTATCAGTTCATGTTTGAATGCGAATTGTTTGTTGAATTTGAAATGTTTGTTGAACACAAATAGTAGTGATACATGGTCCATACAAATAGTACTGATACATGGTGCATACAAATAGTACTCATACACTAGATGAAGGAAATAGTAGTAGTAATAAGTCTCATCCATACAGATGACTCAGTGAGTGTCATCTCACTGACCACGGCCCCTCCCTCGACGCCTCGGTGGTGGCGGTCCAGCCTGAAAAGGTGAGGGCGAGTAGCCTCTGATAGGTGGCTGCCGCTGTCGGGGAGGAAGCATGTACCCCTGCTCGTGCTGACTGTACTGCGTGGGCTGTGTGGGATCTGGGGGTGGAGTCTGATGTTGACTAGACATCCAGTCTTGGTACATCTGCTGTGTTTGTTCTTCCTGATCGTGAGCACTGGACCAGAAGGATCGTGATCCGGACATAGACGACATATGTGTATCACCTGTGATTGGATAAAAAAACGTTAGTCGTGAGGAAATTGACAAACGGTGCACAATTAATATGGATAGTGATGAACTGCATACCCTGTGGCTGATCCATACGGGGACGCCACCCCAAGTTAGGCATCGGAGTTTGCTGCTCCATGCCGAAACCGCCACGCTGCCAGTACTCGTAAGTAGGCTCCTGCTGCTGCTGGTTTTGCCAACCAGATCCTCCTGCCTGGTTAGGAGATGGTGGCCTCGGGCTCGGCGGAACCTCCATACGTGGGCGCGGGCCGTGCCGCGGCTGATGCATCTGCAAAGAGGGACGAGGTGGCCGCTGTGCTGCTCGGTACTCGACAACATCGGAAGATCGGGTGCATGTGATACTCGCGTAGATACGACGTAGTTTCTCCTGAAAACGCTGTGCGAAGGAGACGTGGTGCTCATACCGTCCAAGAAGAGGGCCGACGGAGAGCGAGCGTTCATACTGGGCGGCCTCATCTTGCAGCTCCGCCGTCAACACGGCCTACAATTGTGAGCTCAAATTAGTAAATTGTTGGCAAAATGTAGAAAAAATATAGTTGACCTACTGCGTGATGCCGAGTGCCTGAAGTGGAGTGGCGAGGGTAGGTGTCCCACTGTGTCGAGGGAGCCATCTCAACTGGGTCACACGCCTGGCTCAGCCGAAGGCGTGTCCTAGGCATGTACGCCCGCAAGTACTGCTGAAATTCCTGAAGATCAAACGGCTCCCTAGTGGCCCATGAGACGTCCGGCGCATTGTCCCAAGCACCGAGGTATGGACCCAGGAGCTGCACCCATCCGACAGCAGTCTTGTTCGCTCCTTTTCTGTTGTACCTGAAAATTGAATTGTACACATCCGTCAATGATTGTCCAATTGATGTAATAACTGATGCTAAAAATAAATTGTACTCACGCGTGGACGCGTGGTGGTAGAGGAACTGTGTGAGGTGGTGGCTCGATCAACTGACGCATTCCGAACTGTCTCATGACCCTCTGCTGCGACATCTCCTCCACGAAGATATCGAAGATGATCTTCGCCTTCGTCATCCAGTAGGCCCAATCTCTGGTACACATCAACGATATACCACCTGGGTATGCCTCGTCGCGGTGGTCCTCACTGTAAGGCTCCCAGCTAACATCGCTCTCCAGTAGTAGGTCAAACTGCTCTGTGAATGCTGGGTAGCAATTCCTTAGCTGATTATGCCCAAAATGTCTCTGCATAACATAACACAACTATGTTACTATTGCATATAGATCCAAACGTCTGCATAACATAACATAACATAACATAACATAACACAACTATATAAACAAGGTGTGTATACCTTCCGAGAAGTCCATATAGATCCAAACGTCGGCATGTCGATGCGATCCGCGTCATACAACTCGTCTGGCGGCCAAGACCCACCACCAATCTCAGGACGGCCGATGGGAAACCTCGTCCAGGACCAGAGCTGCAACAGGAGGGGGCAACCAACGATTCCAAAACCATGCGAGGTGAGCTGGCAACCCTTACACATACCTCGGTACGTAGCGGCTAAGACCGCAGAACCCCAGCTCCTCTGTGTGATGTGCTCTGCTTCTGTGGCATCTGCTATCTCCTGAGCTATAGGGATGTACCGCGCACTGATCGTGTTCCCGTGATTGTCCGTGAACATCGTCTTCCCGAGTAGCCACATCAGGTACGCCTCCAAGCTGCGAGTGATCTGGACCGCAGTCATCGGTACATCGGGGTATCCGAACTGCTCGATCTGTCAACAAATATTCAAAGTTAGGACTACATATTACGCGGTATTTAAGGCTTGAAAAAATAGACGAAACTGTTACGAACCTGGAACTCGTGTAGCCACGCCTGACGAGGGCCGTGAGCGTCAAAAGAGATAGGCCCAACGCCCTCGCGAACACCAAGGAAACGTGCATCCATGCTGTGCATCCAGCCCACGGGTTCCTCCAATGGGCCGATGGGCTCACCAGCCAACGGAAGTCCAAGCAACATAGACACGTCCTCTAGAGTAGGAGCCATCTCACCCCAACGAAAGTGGAAGGTGTGTGTCTCGGGCCTCCACCGATCCACTAAGCAGGTGATCAAAGCTGCATCGTAGTTCAGACGCGAAATGTTATCTCGGGCCTCCACTAATCGAGCGAAAGGTAGTAGTCCAGCCCACTTCAACCTGCAAAAGAAATGATGAACAAGCTAAAGTAAGGTCCAATTCGAAGATAAATTTCAAATTATAGCTAAAACACGTACCTGTCTTCCCACTGAGGGTGTATCATCCAGTTCTTCTTTGGAGTACGGGTCTGCAGTGGGTCCATGCTCTGCGGGTCGGCCTCCAAGTGCGATGCACGATGTTTCTGATCAATCCCTGGATCGAGCAACGGTCGGCCCGCCATATCTGCATAAGGATATCAAAGATTACAAATTAAAACATCATTCATAAAAATACAAATTAAAACATCATTCATAAAAATACAAATTAAAACATCATTCATAAATATTACAAATTGTAGCATTGTTCGAAGATGATACAAATTAAACCATTGATCACGAAGCTTACAAATTTAAGCATAGTTCATAAAAATACAAATTAAAACATCATTCATAAATATTACAAATTGTAGCCTTGTTCAGACTAAGATGGTTCACACATACTACAACTTAAGCATAGTTTATAAATATTACAAATTTGTTACTGTCTCCCTCCAGTTCTTCCCCTCCCACGCCTTCCTCGGTTGCCTCGCCTTCCTCGGTTAGCCGCCGCCGCAGCTGCCGCTGGGTAGAAAGTGGGACATAGGGGGTCCCTGTGTCCAAATTGGTTGCAGAGAAAACATTGCCTAGTGGGACCACCCGCTTCTGCTTCATCCATATCATTTCTAATGCGCCTTGTCTCCCGTCGACCTCTGTTTGTACGCAATAACCTTGGGTCAGGGATGTACCGCCTTTCATTTGGTATCACCGTAGTGAAATTTCCCACAACTCTATATCCTAACATCTCACCGGTCCAGGTGTTCATCACAGCCTCTTTCGTGTAATACGGAGAGACGAAAGAGATTGAGTCCATCCCTAGTTGTCTGGTAGCTGCCAGCACATGGGAGCATGGAAGGTGAAGCAATTTCGGTTTGTTGCATGTGCACTCGCACGATGGCCATTCTTCATTTCCAATTCTCACCTCATGTGTTCTCACCGCATTCACACAACCAAACTTGTCGGTTGGTAAGCGCACCTCGAACCTCCTTTCCTGATTACCGATGGCCAGAACAGTGTGTGACATACCCTTCTTCATCTTCACATCCATATATTCCATAATGGCCTGACAGTACGGAGTGTTTGGATTTTGCAGCATATGACTCACAGCCAACTGTCGTCTCTCTTTGAAATAATTCATAGTGCCATATAAAATACCCTCCACAAGGGCTGTCAAAGGCAATGCCCTATTTCCCCTAAGCACGAAGTTGTATGATTCAGCTAGGTTGGTAGTCATCACACCATACCTAGCTCCATGTGTGTCATGCAGCAAAGACCACCTTTCTAATGGCTCGTGCTCTATCCACTCTGCAAAAATTTTAATCCGTCGTCCAGGCCTCCTTCTTGTATTTGGTGGGTCAAATCCAGGCAGGTCGCATAGCCCAATAGGATCTGGCTCGGGGGCTACTGGAACCTGTGTACCCTGTGCCACAGCTGCTGCATGAGCTGCTGCTAATGCAGCTCGGGCGGCTAACCTCTGCCGCACATGGTCCTTAGTGAACTCATCCAGCTTGCCACGGAGAAACGTGTACTTGCATTCTTGATTCTGCTTGCACAACTTCTTGAACAGATTCATAAGACCCTTGTTCCTAAACTGCGAGAAGAAATTGGCCCCAAGGTGGCGCATGCACCACCTACTCTGCATATCCTGCCATGGCGTCTCTTCATCAGGTCCGGCTTCTTTCAGCGTCTTGATAGCCGCAAGTATACCTGCATGCCTGTCATGGAGCACGCACACATTTGGGCGATCTTTCACTATCGATTTTTTTAACTGCCTGAAGAACCATAACCAGCTAGCAGTGTTCTCGCTCTCAACAAATGCAAATGCGAGAGGCACAATTCTATTGTTTCCATCCACTCCAATTGCTGTCAGAATCTGTCCCTTGTACCTCCCAGTCAGAAAAGTTCCATCTACACACATCACCGGACGACAGTGCATGAAAGCCTCGATGCATATGCTGAATGCGAAAAACACCCTGTGCAGAACCCTGACATTAGGGAACTCAGGTATCACAAAGTCTTGTATGTCCACATGGGTGCCCGGATTCCGGTCCTTCAATGTCTGCAGGAGACGGACGACACCGTCATAAGCATCAAAGAAGGTTCCGAATCTGTTCTCCAGTGCCGTCTGTTTAGCCCTCCATGCTTTGCCATATTTAATTTCATAATTATATTGAAGGTGAACTCTTCTCTGGATGGCTTTAACCCCCATCGCTGTATTCTCTACAATCTCCTTGTAGAACAAACGAGCAAGCAGAGTGGATGTAAGGTTTCGGTGATCCTTCAGCATACTCTTAAGGACACAGTTGTGCGGCACACAGTCGCTCACCACCCATGTTGTGTCATACTTCGGACAGTACCCATGCACCCTTGCTGGACATCTAGCATCGCTGCAGACCACTGTCAAGAATTTCTGACTTGAAACGGTGGTTCTGAATACCCTTTGCGTGTTCATTGCCCACTGAGTGATTGCTTCCTGCAGATGTCTCTTGTCAGCCTATCTAGCACCAACTGAGATGGTGTTCATGCTGTACTCCCAGGCAGAATCATGCCGATCATCGACTATCATTGCATCCGACAAATCATGGTTCCAAGAAGAGGGGATCGGATCCTCCTCGTCGTTATCATCTGAAGTATCGGATCCACCGGATTCATCTGAGTCAAGCTCATAGTCCACTCCATCCTCGTCTTCCTCGTCCATCATGTTCTGCATCTGGTCTTCTTCTTCATCCTCGCTTTCAAGCTCGACAGTACCATCATGACCACCTGCTGCATGGCTACTCTGTCCGGATTGGAAACTGCTGCCGCCAGCATCAGAACTTTGACTGCTCTGGCCTGGATGGAACTCACCCTCGCCTTCCTGGGAATTCACCACCTTCGCCTCGGGAAGCATTAAGGCGATGGGGTGAGTTCCCCTGCGCTCGCACGCTTCCAACCAGTGCACCCACTGAGAAGTCCGCTCAATCGGCTTCAACCGCCAGAAAAGCTGGGTGCTTGAGCTGCTCCACAAAGCATGCACACCAACAGTGTATGCTTCGGGATTAAGCCCGAAATTCACGGTCAACCACTCCTTCAACTGACTAACTCGCCATGTTTTTGGGTTTGTCAGATGCAAATCCTCATACTGAAACTCGCTCAGATCAGCTCCCATCGGAGTTGTTCGGACCGTGCCATGACCGAAGTAAACAACAAATTTTACTATATCTGACATATCTGCTCACCTATACAAATTACAGACTCGTCAAAAAAATCTAGCACCTACACTCTACAATAAATACTTTCTACCGGTACATATTTCAGTAACTAATCTGCGAAGCTAACGAACACAACATGCATCATTACACGATCTAATATCAGGAATTAGGGTTTACCCTTGAAGCGTGCCAAACAACTCCGTCAGCAGCTCAGCTCGTCCACCACCAGCAGCTCCTCCACCACCACCAGCAGCTCCTCCACCACCACCACCAGCAGCTCCTCCACCACCACCACCACCAACAACACCTCCACCAAAACGCTTCAAAAACTAACCCATGTATAGATCAGATGATTCTACAGCTTTTGGTGGTCAAACTACAGCAAATGGCTGGACAAATTGCTCAGCAATGCGAGAAAACGCTGCTGGCCTAAGAGCAAACGAGAGAGAGAAAGCAGATGAGCTGAGGCTGAAGGAGGAAGAAGAAGGGCAGAGCGCTCGGGCGAGCCAGCACCGCGCGCGACGCGTTTAATACCGCCTCGAATCGGGGTACTCCTGCCCGACTCGGGCTCAGCGTGCCCGAATTGGCGGCCTCGGGATTCTACGCCCCGACAGCATCTGCTCCTGTCCGGGGGACAGGCCGACACGGGCCGTGTCGGGCCGCGCGTGGCCGACAGCGCCGTCTCGGGGACGTCGAACCCGACTTTGGCCTGGCATGCGTGATTCCCTCCGCTTCGGGATTCCCGACCCCGATTTTTTAAATTCGGGTTCACACAACCCGACGGTGTATTATTTCTGAAAATTCGTGAAAACGGATATTATTTCTCGAATTAATAATAAAAAGTGTATTATTTAAAAAAAATTCGCTGGTTTTCATACATAAGACAAAGCCGGTTTACCCATCCGGCTCCGGACCATTGTCTCTAATAAGGTAACACTAGATCCTGCTTGAGAAAATGGCTCTAGTACCATATATAGGACCTTAAACGGCCAAACAAACACCGCTGCTAGCTTGTCTATCGAAGCCGGCTTTTATTATCGGCCGGGTCCAATAGTATGGCAATCGGAGACGGTTGTTGTTATTGGCCGGCTACATTTGTATGACTCCTAAGACGGTTTATTTTTAGCTGGCCATAACCACGGTAGGGGTCTGAGTTTTCTCTCCGGCCAACACTGTTGCGGCCAGATCGTAATATTCGGAAGTTCCTAAAAAGTTCGACACTCCGGCTATATACAATATTTAAGTAGTAATTGTGGCACCACATATTATTTAAGCAGTATAAAATAATAAGAAGTGAATAGATTCCATAAGTCACAAATTGCGGCATACAATTCCAACATATATATCCGTACTAGCTAGAATTAACAACCGGCTCGGTTTCTCGGAGGTGCTCATAGGGGTAGGGTGTGCGTGTGTGCATTCATAGGGGTGAGTGTACATGCGTGTTTTTTTAGCGTATGCGTTGTGCTGTGTTCTCAATTTTTTTCTAACATGTACGTCTAATGTTTGGAACGAGAATCGATATGTAGCGGCGGCGGCTGCGATGCGAAAAAGAAGCCTTACGGCTCTGATACCATGGTACGAGAATAATCTGTGTTGTATTATGGGGGCCAAAAGGCCACAATATATAGTACAATGTACAGGTGCAATATGCAAAAGGGCCCCTAACATATGGGCAAAATATAATACACACATATCTACTCTAACAGTTCCAAACTACAATTGAATGATGAAGTGTGTGAGGATCTTGTTCTTCAGATCGGCACAAGCAGACTTGGACGTTTCCTTCCAAGGAGGAAGGTTGATAGACACTCAATTCCGTGCCACGGTCCTACAAATGGACAAGAACTTTCTTTTACTCGCATCTGGCTGCAACGAAACTCCGGTCATTGGATTGATGGAGGTCATGATATACCTAACCTCTGGTGTGAAAATAAGATAATAATAATTATGTCAACATCAAATGAATTAACTAACACCAGCACACATCAACCGATTTTCTAAAGCATAATACAATGAGACATACTATGAGAAACATATTAAGTCATAATCATAGATGTAAAGTCTCATATATAAAGACCACAAGAGGAAAAAAATAGTGCCTAGAAGACCAAATCAAATGCGCAAGCAATGTGCCCTTCTTCAAATGTCCTCTTCCTCTCCTTCTTCTTCGTCCTCTTATTCCTCTTCTTCCTCTTCTTCGTCCTCTTCTTCCTCTTCCTCCTCTTTCTTCCTCTTCCTCTTCTTCTTCCTCTTCCTCTTCCTCTTCTTCTTCCTCTTCCTCTTCTTATGGTCTTCCTCTTCCTCTTCCTCTTCCTCTTCCTATTCCTCTTCTTCTCCTCCTCCTCCTCCTCCTCCTCCTCCTCCTCCTCCTCCTCAGTGATGCGTGAGTATTTCATCCCAGGACTATGGGTCCATAGCAGTAGCTAGATGGTTGTCTTCTCCAATTTGTGCCTCATGTTTAGATCTTGTGAGCTAAATGCTACATGTTGTGTCTGCTGGGATCTGATGAATATTGAATACTATGTTGAGATCGGTTATATACTTGTCATATGTTATTTGTGATCTTGCATGCCCTTGATTCTTTGGAAACAACAAATTCCAGACAACAAAATGATGAGCTCGTTCAGGTATGCCACGGGCCACGGCTCTAATCAATAACTATAGTAATATTGATCTATAGGAATAAATCCCGCCTGGCTAATCCTCTCATCATGTGTCACTAGAGATTCCTCGCACATCGAGTTTTTCCAAGAGCCGCCGCTGGTTCTACACATAAGTAGTTTCAGATTTCATCTAAAAAAAAGTTGTTTCAGATTTTCAGATTTAGTTAAAGTGCAGTGTGTGCGGATCTGCAATTCTATAACCGTGGTACTGATGATAGCCAATGAGTTTACAAATAACATGAAGATTAGCTATACATTTCATAAACACGCAGTACTCCTAAGTTACGTTTTGGTGGGTAAATCCGCTAAAGAAGAGAGTATAGCTATTTGTAGCACATTGTGAGAATAAGAAAACCTAAATACATTACTCGCCAGAAGATAACCAGGCTTCACCAGAAGTTATTTTTACATGCAAATGATGCAAAGATTATTAGTACAATGATTTAGATGAAGTCAACAATTTCCTGAATTATGTCTGAGACCTTCTTCAGGATTTAGTGTAAGATTGGGCTTTAACGAGCAACACCCATTTGAGAAGAATCATTGCTCTGCTGGATCAACATCTATAAATTCAAAGTTAGAATAAATACGCCTATATATGATACAAATATTTTTTTTGATTGTGTTGTCAAATCAAGTAATTGCTTGCATATTCATGAAGGTGACTTCACCTGAAGATCATGCTTCCATGTGTACCTTGTCCGACCGAAGTGCCCTGACAATTCGGTCGAGTGGGTCGGATTGGTCAATCCACATCCCGACAGCTCCCAAAATATGTATGCTTTCTTTCACTTTGTCTAATCCTTGACCTCGAGGGAGGCAAAGGCTTTAGCGGCGCGGGGTGAGGTGGCGATAGCACTAACGCACGTGTGTCGTGTTGCTTGACTAAGGCGATGGTCAAAGGAGACAGTGGATGCACTAATAGCGTGTTTGGTAGCCTGGACGGCCCTTGGCTCGCATCGGCCCAACAATTTTCAACCCTTTTGGTTGCCTGTAGGCCGCCGCGTTATTGCATGAACCGGTTCTCGAATCACCCTTGGGATAAGCCCTAGAGGAATGCCCGGAATGGCAGTTTCTCTGGAACTAGGCCGGTTGTGGCCAGAAGGTTGCACGCGTGGGGAAGGGTTATGGAAACGCCGCGTCCCTTCGGGAACACACGCCATAATTAGCCTCACCGCTCTCCTTCCTCTCACTCGCGACCTCACTCTCACCACCCTCAAACTGTCACATCACCACGCGGTTCCCCTCCCGCCAACCAATCCGCCGCACCGCCGCAAGGAGGAGCACCGGTACCACAGGAAGAGACGTCGGCGAGTGATACGTCTCCAACGTATCGATAATTTCTTATGTTCCATGCTACTTTATTGATGATACCTACATGTTTTATGCACATTATATGTCGTATTTATGCGTTTTCTGGAACTAACCTATTAACAAGATGCCGAAGTGCCAGTTCTGTTTTCGCTGTTTTTGGTTTCAGAAATCCTAGTAAAGAAATATTCTCGGAATTGGACGAAACTTTTGCCCAGGGTCCTATTTTTGCACGAAGCTTCCGAAGACCGAAGAGATAACGAAGTGGGGCCACGAGGCAGCCGGGGGTGGCGGCGAGGCCTTGGCGCGACCTATCCCTGGGCCCTCGTGTGGCCCCCGCGTTGACCCTCCGCCTAAAAGCTTGTCGCGAAACCCCGCGAAGCCACGATACGGAAAACCTTCTGACCGCCGCCGCCGATCCCATCTCGGGGATTCAGGAGATCGCCTCCGGCACCCTGCCGGAGAGGGGATTCATCTCCCGGAGGACTCTACACCGCCATGGTCGCCTCCGGTGATGAGTGAGTAGTTCACCCCTGGACCATGGGTCCATAGCAGTAGCTAGATGGTCGTCTTCTCCTTGTTGTGCTTCATTGTTGGATCTTGTGAGCTGCCTAACATGATCAAGATCATCTATCTGTAATATTATATGTTGTGTCCGATGGATAGAGAGTACTATGATTATGGTGATTATCAATCTATTGTTTATGTGTCGTTTATGATCTTGCATGCTCTCCGTTATTAGTAGAGGCTCTGGCCAAGTTTTTGCTCTTAACTCCAAGAGGGGGTATTTATGCTCGATAGTGGGTTCATGCCTTCATTGAATCTGGGATCGTGACAGTAGGTTCTAAGGTTGTGATGTGCTGTTGCCACTAGGGATAAAACATTGATGCTATGTCTAAGGATGTAGTTGTTGATTACATTACGCACCATACTTAATGCAATTGTCTGTTGCTTTGCAACTTAATGGAGGGTTCGGATGATAACCGAAGGTGGACTTTTTAGGCATAGATGCGGTTGGATGGCGGTCTATGTACTTTGTCGTAATGCCCGGATTAAATCTCACTATATTTATCATATCATGTATATGCATTGTTATGCCTTTCTCTATTTGTCAATTGCCCGACTGTAATTTGTTCACCCAACATGGTTTATCTTATGGGAGAGACACCTCTAGTGAACTGTGGACCCCGGTCCTATTCTTTACATAGCATACAATCTACTTGTTTTACTGTTTTCTTTGCAAACATATTTCCACTCGATACGTTTAATCCTTTGTTACAGCAAGCCGGTGAGATTGACAACCTCACTTTCGTTGGGACAAAGTACTTGGGTGTGTTGTGCAGGTTCCGCGTTGGCGCCGGAATCCCTGGTGTTGCGCCGCATCACATTTCGCGACCATCAACCTTCAACGTGCTTCTTGGCTCCCTACGATTAAACCTTGGTTTCTTTCTGAGGAAAACTTGCTCTGTGCGCATCATACCTTCCTCTTGGGGTTCCCAACGAACGTGTGAGTTACACGCCATCAAGCTCTTTTTCTGGCGCCGTTGCAGGGGAGTCTCCACTTCTCAATCTCTTTACTTTGTTTTTGTCTTGCTTTATTTTATTTACTACTTTGTTTGCTGCACCTAAACAAAACACAAAAAAATTAGTTGCTAGTTTTACTTTATTTACTGTCTTGCTCTCTATATCGAAAACACAAAAAATTAGTTACTTGCATTTACTTTATCTAGTTTGCTTTATTTACCGTTGCTAAAATGAATACTCCTGAAAATACTAAGTTGTGTGACTTCACAAATGCAAATAATAATGATTTCCTATGCACACCTATTGCTCCACCTGCTACTACAGCAGAATTCTTTGAAATTAAACCTGCTTTACTGAACTTGGTTATGAGAGATCAATTTTCTGGTGTTAGTTCTGATGATGCTGCTGCCCATCTCAATAATTTTGTTGAACTTTGTGAAATGCAAAAGTATAAAGATGTAGATGGTGATATTATTAAATTGAAAGTATTTCCTTTCTCATTAAGAGGAAGAGCTAAAGATTGGTTGCTATCTTTGCCTAAGAATAGTATTGATTCATGGACTAAATGCAAGGATGCTTTTATTGGTAGATATTATCCTCCCGCTAAAATTATATCTTTGAGAAGTAGCATAATGAATTTTAAACAATTAGATACTGAACATGTTGCTCAAGCATGGGAGAGAATGAAAACTTTGGTAAAGAATTGCCCAACCCATGGACGACTACTTGGATGATCATCCAAACCTTCTATGCAGGACTAAATTTTTCTTCACGGAATTTATTGGATTCAGCTGCTGGAGGTACCTTTATGTCCATCACATTGGGGGCGGCTACAAAACTTCTTGATGATATGATGATAAATTACTCTGAATGGCACACGGAAAGAGCTCCACAAGGTAAGAAGGTAAATTCTGTTGAAGAAACCTCTTCCTTGAGTGATAAGATTGATGTGATTATGTCTATGCTTGTGAATGGTAGATCTAATGTTGATCCAAATAATGTTCCTTTAGCTTCATTGGTTGCTCAAGAAGAAAATGTTGATGTGAATTTCATTAAAAATAATAATTTCAACAACAATGCTTACAGGAACAACTCTGGTAACTATAGGCCATATCCTTCTGCTAATGGTAATAGTTATGGTAATTCTTATGGGAATTCTTACAATAATAATAGGAGTGTACCCTCTGGTCTTGAAGCCATGCTTAAAGAATTTATTAGTACACAAACTGCTTTTAACAAATCTGTTGAGGAAAAGCTTGATAAAATTGATACTATTGCTTCTAGAGTTGATAGACTTGCCTCTGATGTTAATCTTTTAAAATTGAAAGTTATGCCTAATAATGATATTGATAATAAGATTACTACTACAGCAAATGCCATCCAAGTTAGAATTAATGAGAATATAAGATTAATGGTGAATGCGTGGGTGGGATAGAGAAAAACTAGCTAAAGAGAATAATGTAGCTAAAGTTTGGACTATTACCACCATTAGTAATGATAATGATTCACATGTTGCTGCACCTCCTACTATTAATGGTAATATAATTGGTGTTGGCAATGTTTCTACTCCTAGTGCAAAGCGTACAAAACTGCCTGAAATTGCTAAAACTGCTGAAACTGCCTGTGATAAAACTGCTGAATTTTTTCCAACCTTGAGAACAATGATCCCATTGCTGTAGCTCATAATGATTTAGATTTTGATGATTGCCACATCTCTGAAGTTATAAAGTTCTTACAAAAACTTGCTAAAAGTCCTAATGCTAGTGCTATAAATTTAGCCTTTACAAAACATATTACAAATGCTCTCATAAAAGCTAGAGAGGAGAAACTAAAACTTGAAACTTCTATTCCTAGAAAGTTAGAAGATGGTTGGGAGCCCATCATTAAAATGAAATTCAATGACTTTGAATGTAATGCTTTATGTGATCTTGGTGCAAGTATTTCTGTTATGCCTAAAAGATTTATGATATGCTTGACTTGCCACCATTGAAGAATTGTTATTTGGATGTTAATCTTGCCGATAATGTTAAAAAGAAACCTTTGGGGAGGATTGATAATGTGCATATTACGGTTAACAATAACCTTGTCCCCGTTGATTTTGTTGTCTTGGATATCGAATGCAATGCATCTTGTCCTATTGTGTTGGGAAGACCTTTTCTTCGAACTGTTGGTGCTGTTATTGATATGAGGGAAGGTAATATTAAATATCAATTTCCTCTCAAGGTATGGAACACTTCCCTATAAAGAGAATGAAGTTGCCTTTTGATTCTATTATTAGAACAAGTTATGATGTTGATGCCTCTACTCTTCATGTTACTTGATTTGCACTTTCTGCGCCTAGCTGAAAGGCGTTAAAGAAAAGCGCTTATGGGAGACAACCCATGTTTTTACCTACAGCAATTTTTGTTTTGTTGAGTCTTGGAAGTTGTTTACTACTGTAGCAACCTCTCCTTATCATGTTCTTGTGCCAAGTAAAGTTTCTATGACAAAGTTGATGTTATATTTGGGATTGCTGCGCAGAAACAGCATTGCTGTCTGTCACGAATCTGGGCACAATTCTCTGTAGAAAATTCGAAAAATCTGCCAATTTACGAGCGTGATCCTCAGATATGTACGCAACTTTCATTAGTTTTGAGTTTTTCCATTTGAGCAAGTCTGGTGCCATCTCTAAATTCGTCTTTACGGACTGTTCTGTTTTTGACAGATTCTGCCTTTTATTTCGCATTGCCTCTTTTGCTATGTTGGATTTATTTCTTTGATCCATTAATGTCCAGTAGCATTATGCAATGTCCAGAAGTGAAAATAATGATTGTGTCACCTCTGAATGTGTGAATTATTAATTGTGCACTAACCCTCTAATGAGTTTGCTTGAAGTTTGGTGTGAAGGAAGTTTTCAAGGGTCAAGAGAGGAGAATGATATACTATGATCAAGAGGAGTGAAAGCTCTAAGCTTGGGGATGCCCCGTGGTTCACCCCTGCATATTTTAAGAAGACTCAAGCGTCTAAGCTTGGGGATGCCCAAGGCATCGCCTTCTTCATCGACAACATCATCAGTTCCTCCCCGAAACTATATTTTTATTCAATCACATCTTGTGTTCTTTACTTGGAGCGTCGGTTTGTTTTTGTTTTTGTTTTTGTTTGAATAAAATGGATCCTAGCATTCACTTTGTGGGAGAGAGACACGCTCCGCTGTTGCATATGGACACATGTGTCCTTAGGCTTTACTCATAATGTTCAAGGCGAAGTTTCTTCTTCGTTAAATTGTTATATGGTTGGAATTGGAAAATGCTACATGTAGTAATTCTAAAATGTCTTGGATAATGTGATACTTGGCAATTGTTGTGCTCATGTTTAAGCTCTTGCATCATATGCTTTGCACCTATTAATGAAGAAATACATAGAGCTTGCTAAAATTTGATTTGCATATTTGGTCTCTCTAAGGTCTAGATAATATCTAGTATTGAGTTTTGAACAACAAGGAAGACGGTGTAGAGTCTTATAATGTTTACAATATGTCTTTTATGTGAGTTTTGCTGCACCTGTTCATCCTTGAGTTTGCTTCAAATAACCTTGCTAGCCTAAACCTTGTATCGAGAGGGAATACTTCTCATGCATCCAAAATCCTTGAGCCAACCACTATGCCATTTGTGTCCACCATACCTACCTACTACATGGTATTTCTCCGCCATTCCAAAGTAAATTGCTTGAGTGCTACCTTTAAAATTCCATCATTTACCTTTGCAATATATAGCTCATGGGACAAAATAGCCTTAAAAACTATCGTAGTATTGAATATGTACTTATGCACTTTATATTTTATTAAGTTGCTTGTTGTGCGATAACCATGCTTCGGGGAACGCCATCAACTATTGTTGAATATCATGTGAGTTGCTATGCATGTCCGTCTTGTCTGAAGGATCTATCATTTTAGTGGTTGGAGCATGCAAAATTGTTAGAGAAGAACATTGGGCCGCTAACTAAAGCCATGAATCATGGTTGAAGTTTCAGTTTGGACATATATCCTCAATCTCATATGAGAATAATAATCATTGCTACATGCTTATGCATTTAAGAGGAGTCCATTATCTGTTGTCCATGTTGTCCCGGTATGGATGTCTAAGTTGAGAATAATCAAAAGCGAGAAATCCAAAATGCGAGCTTTCTCCTTAGACCTTTGTACAGGCGGCATGGAGGTACCCCTTTGTGACACTTGGTTGAAACATGGCATGCAAAGATCCGGTAGTCCAAGCTAAGTAGGACGAGGTGCGGGCACTATTAGTATACTATGCATGAGGCTTGCAACTTGTAAGATATAATTTTCATAACTCATATGCTTTATTACTACCGTTGACAAAATTGTTTCATGTTTTCAAAATAAAAGCTCTAGCACGAATACAACAATCGATGCTTTCCTCTTTGAAGGACCTTTCTTTTACTTTTATTGTTGAGTCGGTTTACCTATCTCCTCCACCTTAAGAAGCAAACACTTGTGAACTGTGCATTGATTTCTACATACTTGCATATTGCACTTGTTATATTACTTTATGTTGACAATATCCATGAGATATACATGTTATAAGTTGAAAGCAACCGCTGAAACTTCATCTTCCTTTGTGTTGCTTCAACACCTTTACTTTGATTTATTGCTTTATGAGTTAACTCTTATGCAAGACTTATTGATGCTTGTCTTGAAGTACTATTCATGAAAAGTCTTTGCTTTATGATTCATTTGTTTACTCATGTCATTACCTTTGTTTTGATCGCTGCATTCATTACATATGTTTACAAATAGTATGATCAAGATTATGATGGCATGTCACTTCAGAAATTATCTTTGTTATCGTTTTACCTGCTCGGGACGAGCAGAACTAAGCTTGGGGATGCGATACGTCTCCAACGTATCGATAATTTCTTATGTTCCATGCTACTTTATTGATGATACCTACATGTTTTATGCACATTATATGTCATATTTATGCATTTTGGAACTAACCTATTAACAAGATGCGAAAGAGCCAGTTCTTTTGCTGTTTTTGGTTTCAGAAATCCTAGTAAAGAAATATTCTCGGAATTGGACGAAACTTTCGCCAGGTCCTATTTTTGCACGAAGCTTCCGAAGACCGAAGAGATAACGAAGTGGGGCCACGAGCAGCCGGGGGTGGCCGCGCGGCCAGGCCTTGGCCGCGCCGACCTATCCCCTGGGCCCCTCGTGTGGCCCCGCGTTGACCCTCCGCCTACTTAAAGCTTCCGTCGCGAAACCCCAATCAGAGAGCCACGATACGGAAAACCTTGCGAGACGCCGCCGCCATCCCATCTCGGGGGGATTCAGGAGATCGCCTCCGGCACCCTGCCGGAGGATTCATCTCCTCCCCGGACCGCCATGGTCGCCTCCGGAGTGATGAGTGAGTAGTTCACCCCTGGACCATGGGTCCATAGCAGTAGCTAGATGGTCGTCTTCTCCTTGTTGTGCTTCATTGTTGGATCTTGTGAGCTGCCTAACATGATCAAGATCATCTATCTGTAATATTATATGTTGTGTTTGTCGGGATCCGATGGATAGAGAGTACTATGATTATGGTGATTATCAATCTATTGTTTATGTGTCGTTTATGATCTTGCATGCTCTCCGTTATTAGTAGAGGCTCTGGCCAAGTTTTTGCTTTTAACTCCAAGAGGGGGTATTTATGCTCGATAGTGGGTTCATGCCTTCATTGAATCTGGATCGTGACAGTAGGTTCTAAGGTTGTGATGTGCTGTTGCCACTAGGGATAAAACATTGATGCTATGTCTAAGGATGTAGTTGTTGATTACATTACGCACCATACTTAATACAATTGTCTGTTGCTTTGCAACTTAATACTGGAGGGGGTTCGGATGATAACCTGAAGGTGGACTTTTTAGGCATAGATGCAGTTGGATGGCGGTCTATGTACTTTGTCGTAATGCCGGATTAAATCTCACTATATTTATCATATCATGTATATGCATTGTTATGCCTTTCTCTATTTGTCAATTGCCCAATGTAATTTGTTCACCCAACATGCTTTATCTTATGGGAGAGACACCTCTAGTGAACTGTGGACCCGGTCCTATTCTTTACATAGCATACAATCTACTTGTTTTACTGTTTTCTTTGCAAACATATTTCCACTCGATACGTTTAATCCTTTGTTACAGCAAGCCGGTGAGATTGACAACCTCACTGTTTCGTTGGGACAAAGTACTTGGTTGTGTTGTGCAGGTTCCGCGTTGGTGCGGAATCCCTGGTGTTGCGCCGCATCACATTTCGCGACCATCAACCTTCAACGTGCTTCTTGGCTCCTACTGGTTCGATTAAACCTTGGTTTCTTTCTGAGGGAAAACTCGCTACTGTGCGCATCATACCTTCCTCTTGGGGTTCCCAACGAACGTGTGAGTTACACGCCATCAATATCCCCCCGGTAGGGTGCTGGGAAGAGCTTCAGAACCCTCTCGAGCTAGGGTCTGCGATGGCGGCCGCGACGGAAATTTTCGTGGATGGAGGCTCGGGTGTTTATGTTTTTTCCGAGATCGTGAATAAATGGGCGGAAGGGCGAGGTCGGTGGACACCTGGGGGGCCCACACCATGCCATGGCGTGGGCCCACCCTTGGCCATGCCATGAGGTGGTGTGGCCGCCCTGTGGCGCCCTCCGTCTGTCCTCCGGACTTCGTCTTTGTTACGGTAAAATATTAATATGGCTTCTGTTTCGTCCAATTACGAGAATATTTCTTGTACAACTTTTCTGAAATACAAAACAACAGAAACAGGGAACTGGCACTGTGGCATCTTGTCAATAGGTTAGTGGCGAAAAATGTATAAAAGTGCAACAAAGTGTAAGCAAAACATATATAAATTGGTGTAAAACAAGCATGGAGCATCAAAAATTATAGATACGTTTGCAATGTATCAATATCCCCAATCTTAACTCCTGCTCTTCCTCGAGTGTAGCTAAGTGATAACAAAAATAATTTTTGAGGTGACATGAAGACAACACAATCTTGATCAAGTTATTGTAAAGCATTGTGAGATGGGATTGAATTACTCTAAACATAGGCATGATAGATATAATTCTAACAATAGAACATAGCAACTATGTTACGACATGAGAAGTAACTTAAACAAAGGATCATCAAAAATTGTGCATTGAAAGCAATTGTTTGTTGATGAGCATAGAGAAAACATAGCAAAGTGGTACTCAGCGTGTCCTTTATGAAGTAGCAAAACATAAATGCCAGGACACCTTTAAAGTTCAAAGGGTGACTAGATACTAGTAATCTGAGAACAAGCAATATCACAATCATGAATCAATCAATAATAGATTTTGGGACTATGCACATTATACTCAGAATGACAACTATGCTCTCTTAATTGATGCATAAAGCAAGAAGATGAAGACTCGACATAAAAGTAAAAGAAGGGTCCTTCGTAGAAGGAAGCAAGATTAACAAGTTTTACAAACCTCCAAAAAGTATGGTACTCATTAGTTTTGAGCTCTCATTACTCCTATCATAAGCATCTTGAATGGTTAAAGTTAATGTGAGGGCAAATATGAGTTATATGCTTGACAAATCACAAGTTGAAAATCTCGTGCCCTGCTGGCGTGTAGTCAACACGTCCGTTGGGAACCCCAAGAGGAAGGTGTGATGCGCACAGCAGTAAGTTTTCCCTCAGAAACCAAGGTTATCGAACCAGTAGGAGCCAAGAAGCACGTGAAGGTTGTTGGTGGAGGAATGTAGTGCGGCGCAACACCAGTGAAAACGTGGAACTTGCACAACACAATCAAAGTACTTTGCCCCAACGTAAGGTGAGGTTGTCAATCTCACCCTTGCTGAAAACAAAGGTTTAAACGTAGAGTGGAAGATGGTGTTTGTTTGCAAAGAACAGTAAAGATAGAATGTATTCAGATGTAAAAGAATGGACCGGGGTCCACAGTTCACTAGTGGTGTCTCTCCAATAAGATAACTAACATGCTGGGTGAACAAATTACATGTGAGCAATTGACAAATAAAGATTCAATACATATCAACGATGATTACTATATGATTTAATCAGGGCATTACGACAAAGTACATAGACCGCTATCCAGCATGCATCTATGTCTAAATAATCCACCTTCAGGTTATCATCCGAACCCTTCCAGTATTAAGTTGAACAACAGATAATTGCATTAAGTATGGTGCGTAATGTAATCAACACAAATATCCTTAGACAAAGCATCAATGTTTTATCCCTAGTAGCAACAGCACATCCACAACCTTAGAACTTTCTGTCACTGTCCCAGATTTAATGGAGGCATGAACCCACTATCGAGCATAATTACTCCCTCTTGGAGTTACAAGTATCAACTTGGCCAGACTCTACTAGCAACGGAGAGCATGCAAGAACATAAACAACACATATATGATAGATTGATAATCAACTTAACATAGTATTCTCTATTCATCGGATCTCACCAAACACAACATGTAGCATTACAAATAGATGATCTTGATCATGTTGGCAGCTCACAAGATCTATAACAATGAAAGCACAAGCGGAGAAGACAACCATCTAGCTACTGCTATGGACCCATAGTCCAAGGATGAACTACTCACGCATCAATCCGGAGGCGGGCATGATGATGTAGAGCCCTCCGGTGATGATTCCCTCTCCGGCAGGGTGGCCTGAATCCCCGAGATGGGATTGGCGGCGGCCTCTCAGTAATGTTTTCCGTATCGTGGCTCTCGGTACAGGGGTTTGCGACGGAGGCTTTAAGTAGGCGGAAGGGTAGGTCAGGGCGTCACGAGGGCCCACACTACAGGCGGCGCGGCCAGGGCTTGGCCGCACCACCTGTGTGTACCTCGTGGCCTTCGGTCTTTCGGAAGCTTCGTGCAAAAATAGGACCCTGGGCGTTGATTTCGTCCAATTCAGAATATTTCCTTACTAGGATTTCTGAAACCAAAAACAGCAGAAAACAGCAACTGGCACTTCGGCATCTTGTTAATAGGTTAGTGCCGGAAAATGTAAAATAATGTTGTAAAGTATGTGTAAAACACTCAAGTATTGTAATAAAGTAGCATGGAACATAAGAAATTATCGATACGTTTGAGACGTATCAAGCATCCCCAAGCTTAGTTCCTACTCGTCCTCGAGTAGGTAAACGATAACACAAATAATTTCTGAAGTGACATGCTACCAACATAGTCTTGATCAACATTATTGTAAAGCATATGAGATGAATGGAGTGATCTGAACAAAAGATTGCTAACAAAGATAATGACTAAACAAATGAATCATATAGCAAAACTTTTCATGAATAGTACTTTCAAGACAAGTATCAATAAGACTTGCATAAGAGATAACTCATAAGCAATAAATTCAAAGTAGAATGAATTGAAGCAACACAAAGGATGATTAAGTTTCAGCGATTGCTTTCAACTTGTAACATGTATATCTCATGGATATTTGTCAACATAGAGTAATATAACAGGTGCAATAAGTAAACATGTAAGAATCAATGCACACAGTTAACACAAGTGTTTGCTTCTAAGATAGAAGGGAATGGGTAAACTGACTCAACAATAAAGTAAAAGATTGGCCCTTCGCAGAGGGAAGCATTGATTACTATTTTTGTGCTAGAGCTTTTTGTTTTGAAAACATAGAAACAATTTTGTCAACGGTAGTAATAATTCATATGTGCTATGCATAATACTTCCTACAAGTTGCATGTCTCATGCATAGAGTACCAATAGTGCTTGCACCTTGTCCTACTATCTCGGAAAACACGGATTCTCATCGCATAACATATGCTTCAACCAAGTGTCACAAAGGGGTACCTCTATGCCGCTGTACAAAGGTCTAAGGAGAAATCACGCATTGGATTTCTCGCTTTTGATTATTCTCAACGTAGACATCCATACCGGGACAACATAGACAACAGATAATGGACTCCTCTTTTTCATGCATAAGCATTCAACAATAGTTAATATTCTCATAAGAGATTGAGGTTGTATGTCCAAACTGAAACTTACACCATGATACATGGCTTTAGTTAGCGGCCCAATGTTCTTCTCTAACATATGCATACTCAAACCATTTGATCATGAAATCCACTACTTCAGACAAGACGAACATGCATAGCATCTCACATGATATCCAACAAAGGTAAAGTTGATGGCGTCCCAGAAAACATGGTTACCGCTCAACAAGCAGCTTCTAAGAATTAAGACACATAACTACATATTCACCACCACAATAGTTTTTAAGCAATTTGTCCCATGAGCTATATATTGTAAAGGTAGAGGAATGAAATTTAAAGGTAGCACTCAAGTAATTTACTTTGGAATGGCAGAAATACCACATAGTAGGTAGATATGGTGGACACGAATGGCATGGTGTTTGGCTCAAGGTGTTTGGATGCACGAGAAGCATTTCCTCTCAGTACAAGGTTTGGGCTAGCAAGGTTGTTTGAAGCAAACACAAGTATGAACAGGTACAGCAAAACTCACACAAGAACATATTGCAAGTATTATAAAGCTCTACACTATCTTCCTTGTTGTTCAAAACACTTTACCCAAAAATATCTAGACTTAGAGAGATCAATCATGCAAACCAAATTAAACAAGCTCTACAGTAGTTCTTCATTAATAGATTAAACTACATGATGCAAGAGCTTAAACATGATCTATGAGAGCTCAAACAATTGCCAAATTGTCAAACCATATGCATCATTTTCCAATTCCAACCATATAGCAATTTAACGAAGCAATAAGCTTTCGCCATGAACATTAAAGCACAATTAAGAACACAAGTGTTCCATATGAAAAAGCGGAGCGTAATATCTCCAATATAAGAATGGCGAGATCCAACTTTATTCAAACAAAAACAAAAACAAACCGACGCTCCAAGTAAAGAACATAAGGATGTGACGGAATAAAAATATAGTTTCACTAGAAGTGACCTGATAATGTTGTCGATGAAGAAGGGGATGCCTTGGGCATCCCCAAGCTTAGATGCTTGAGTCTTCTTAAAATATGCAGGGATGAACCACCGGGGCATCCCCAAGCTTAGACCTTTCACTCTTCTTGATCATAGTATATCATCCTCTTCTCTTGACCCTTGAAAACTTCCTTCACACAAACTTCAAGCAAACTCATGAGAGGGTTAGTGCATAACCACAAATTCATATATTCAGAGGTGACACAATCATTCTTAACACTTCTGGACATTGCACAAAGCTTCTGAAAGTTAATGGAACAAAGAAACTCATTCAACATAGCAAAAGCGGCAATGCGAAATAAAAGATAGAATCTGTCAAAAACAGAACAGTCCGTAAAGATGCATCTGGACTGGGCACTTAACTTGCTCAAATGGAAAAACTCAAAACTAATGAAAGTTGCGTACATATCTGTGGATCACGCTCGTAATTTTGCAGATTTTTTCAATTTTTTAGAGACTTATGCCAGAATTCGTGACAGACAGCAATGCTGTTTCTGCGCAGCGATCCCAAATATAACATCAACTTTAGCATAGAAACTTTACTTGGCACAAAAACATGATAAGGAGAGGTTGCTACAGTAATAAACAACTTCCAAGACTCAACAAAACAAAAATTTCTGTAGTAAAATAAACACATGGGTTATCTCCCAAGAAGTGCTTTTCTTTAACGCCTTTCAGCTAGGCGCAGAAAGTGCAAATCAAGTAACACCAAGAGTAGAAGCATCAACATCATAGCTTGTTCTAATAATAGATTCAAAAGGCAACTTCATTCTCTTTCTAGGGAAGTGTTCCATACCTTTCTTGAGAGGAAATTGATATTTAATATTACCTTCCTCATATCAATAACAGCACCAACGGTTCGAAGAAAAGGTCTTCCCAAGACAATAGGACAAGATGCATTGCATTCGATATCCAAGATAACAAAATCAACGGGGACAAGGTTATTGTTAACCGTAATGCGCACATTATCAATCCTCCCCAAAGGTTTCTTTTTAACATTATCGGCAAGATTAACATCCAAATAACAATTCTTCAATGGTGGCAAGTCAAGCATATCATAAATCTTCTTAGGCATAACATAAATACTTGCACCAAGATCACATAAAGCATTACATTCAAAGTCATTGAATTTCATTTTAATGATGGGCTCCCAACCATCTTCTAACTTCCTAGGAATAGAAGCTTCAAGTCTTAATTTCTCTTCCCTAGCTTTAATGAGAGCATTTGTAATGTGTTTTGTAAAGGCTAAATTTATAGCACTAGCATTGGGACTTCTAGCAAGTTTTTGTAAGAACTTTATAACTTCAGTAATATGACAATCATCAAAGTCTAAACCATTATGTTCTACAGCAATGGAATCATTGTCACCAATATTTTGAAAAATTTTAGCAGTTTTATCACAAACAACAGTTTCGGCAGTTTCAGGCAGTTTTGTACGCTTTGCACTAGGAGTAGAAACATTGCCAACACCAATTATTTTACCATTAATAGTAGGAGGTGCAGCAACATGTGAAGAATCAACATTACTAGTGGTGGTAATAGTCCATACTTTAGCTACATTATTTTTCTTTAGCAAGTTTTTCTTTTTCTTCTCTATCCCACCTAGCATGCAATTCAGCCAACAATCTAATATTATCATTAATTCTAACTTGGATGGCATTTGCTGTAGCAGAAAATTTTGTATCATTATCCTCAGGTTTAGCAGCCATTTTATTAATTAAAGAAGATTGTGATTCAGACATATATGAGATTCGCTTTTCAGCGCTTGTAAGTTTAGTTTGCAAACCAGAAATTTTCACATTCAAAATTTCAAGTTGATTTCCTATATTTTTCAACAAAGCAGATTGTTCATTCATAGTTTTAGTAAAAAATTGATTTTGCTCATACTGAGATTGCATAAAGCTCTTAGTAGTTCTTTCAATTTCCAATATCTTTTCCTCATTAGGCAAAAGATCTACCATAAGAATTACCATAACCACTACTATTATTAGAAGGATATGGCCTATAGTTGTTGTTGAAATTATTGTTCTTAATGAAATTCACATCAACATTTTCTTCTTGAGCAAACAATGAAGCTAAAGGAACATTATTAGGATCAATATGAGATCTACCATTTGCAAGCATAGACATAATAGCATCAATCTTATCACCCAAAGAAGAGGTTTCTTCAACAGAATTTACCTTCTTACCTTGAGGAGTTCTTTCAGTGTGCCATTCAGAGTAATTGATCATCATATCATCAACTAATTTAGTTGCGGCTGTTACCCTCCAAAACCCACCGACGGGCAATGGCTAAGCAACACGAAGAGCCGGGAGGCTCCCAAGGCCGCTTAGTGGACCCTGGCACCTCGCGTCGTCCCGCAAATCTTCCAGCCCGTCCTGGCGGTTGCTAGGGCGTGCCACCTGACCTAGACCCGATCAGGAAGGTGTTAGAGTGCTTCGATTGTTCCTGCATGGTAGACACGTAAACATTAAATACGAGCCCTATCGGCTCTTCAGGTTTCCCTGTGGATCGGCTCAAAGAGCCGATCGCCCCATGGTTCATGTTGGATTTACAATGACATGGGGATCCTGCTTGATCAAAACAAAGCTAAAGCGATCCACGACAGGGTTTTCACCGCATAACCGGAACGTCCTACGTGTGATCGGGCCTAGCAGCTACGGAAGATGATGCAAACTACCCCTACGAGAGGCCTAAAAACCAACATAACGTTGATTCCCGGAACATCCCTTGCAGGGACGGTGAACAACACCTAACGCACTACCGGATCGTCCGACCCCAGCATAAGGCCTAACTATGCAGATATTAAACTAATCCTTGCGGGCAAGGAGCAACTATAACGGATCGGATCTACTAAGTAGCGAACAAGCAAGATGCTGCCCTTACACCTGGATAGGTGTAAGGGCAGCTAGATGTCGAGGGACGGCATTGCGATATGCACGCGAAAGCATCAATGCAAGCCCCTAAACACCTAAGGATAAATAGTACTGCTCGCCATCAACAACGCTTCAACACGAGCAGTACAAGGTAGACGAATATATCTGCCTAGATCGCTAGATGCGATCTAGGCAGCATGATGCTTACCGGGGAGAAACCCTCGAAGAAAGGGGTGGCGATGCGCTGATTTGTGTTGGTTGAACGATGATTGTCCTCCTTTTCCGATAACCCTAGATACATATTTATAGTCCAAGGGACTTTCTAATTGAGCGTGCACCTAACCGTGCACGGGCCGGACTCTATCTGTTAATTCTGAACACGATACGATCTAATAAATTACAGATACATGGGCAACTTAGCCCAAACTCTTAGCGCAAGGCCGCTTCGAAGATGCTCCACGTGTACGTCCTTCCAGCCCATCTTCACTTGCGGCCCATCTCCTGATTTGGCCAAAATCGGGTGGTAACACATGCCCCCCTGGTTTTGATAATGATAATTGCAAAACCATCTGTCTCCTTCGAAGGGTCATGTCGTGGCAGAACCGTCGCAGTTTTCTTCATGATGACGTCTTGCCTTCTCAACTTCTCTGTACGATTTGTCAGTTTTGGCCCCATGTCCTCGAAAACGGCTTCAACAATTAAACTTCCATCTCCTTCTATTTAACCGCATCGAACAGTTCTCCTCTTCCTCCCTCTGCATCAGCACTTCCAAAAACCCTCCTCCGCCGCCATGTCTTCCTCTTCTTCCTCCTCCACTTCATCGGGTCTTTCCTACGTGTCCTCCCCCATCCGGGAATCAACACCAAGTGGGGTACGCAGGCGGCGTACGATATCCTTGCCCCAACAGCGTGGGACAAGGAGGACCATGACTTCTCCGTCTGGTCCGAGGATGACAAGTCCTCAACGACGGGGAGAGTGACCTCCGCTTCCTCGCCAATGAGGAAGCGGTGGAGGCAAGCGACGACGACCGCTTTCCTGGGACGGGGTCACCTCTTCCGAGGAGGTGAAGGAGGAGGAGGAGGACGACAGCTCCTCCGACGAGCCGCCCAAACGCCATTGCCCCTGGCCCGGGAACCTCAGCGACCGACAGCGAAGACGATGATGCTGACGAGGAGGATGAGGACGACGAGGGTCCTGCCGGCGGCCGCTACAGCGCGATGGCGAGCCCGCCGGAAGCCGATAGCGGCGGCGACGGCGATGATGAGGGCAACAATAGCCCCTAGATAGGATCCCTAGCATAGGATCAGTAGTAGTAGGAGGGGCAATGTATTCCCCCCGGCCTTCCTTTTGAGAGCAATCAGCTCTTTTCATGTAAGAAATCTGACTATTGATTGAAGAAATTTCTCCAATTTGGCTCTGCCGATTCCTTGCAAATTGATTTAGCCGATTCTCCCTTGTATTGATTTTGCCGATTGTTGGCCTGATCAATGCTCGATGAACCGATGGCCACGCATCGGTTTCTTATGATAAATTTCGAGATAGATCAGTTCAGATCCTCCAGTCGAACAGGACCAAACCGGAATCGCGCACACCTTAAATCTTGGAAATCCAAGTCCCCTGAGCTTAATGTCAGCTTTAATCGGCAAGACTCCAGAATTGATGCCTTCAGGGGAGCTCTAGGACCATTGCTGAACATCTTGATCGCCTACAACTTTCGCCGCGATGCTTTGTCTCTTTGCAGCAACAAACTGGCCCAAAGCCTATCGATTATGATGGCTCGCTTCAAACTCCTCCTGCCAACCTGGTAATTTTCCTCTGCAAGAGTCCTCCACCCTTCAACATGGTTATGACGCAGAGACAGCCGATTTCAACACCATCGGCTTTTCAGAGCGAACAATCTTCAGGGCTAGCTGCCCGAGCCTCGTCAAGGCGAGAATGAAAGTGTACCAGCCGCATTGGGCCACTATCGGCTTCCCAACTGTAGTGCAGCATCAGCCGATTCTACCCAAATCGGCTTTCAAAAGCAGAGAACCTCCAAGGTGAGCTGCCCCACGAGCTTCTTCAGTCCAATGACACAATCTCTGGTGAGAATGCAGTTTTAGTCCAACTGGACGATCATCGGTTGTTCTCATGATCCTGGCCTGATCTGCACGCTCATGTTGTTCTTGCTGTTGGCCAGGGCTGCGATCCTCAAACTTGCCGGCAAATACCAACAGATTAACTTGAGGAAAAGGGCCGTCTTGGACGCCCGAACTGACGCTTCTGCTGGTACTGCCGAGCCTGAAATCCTGCAAAAGGAGTTGGGGGCCCTTGAAGAGAGGGCCTGAGTCACCAAGCCATCCCAATGAGGGGTTCCTCCAGTAGAGCCTCGCCACGTGACTTGGTGACTGCTCCATTAGGCTTCCGCTTGGTTGCATCCCTTGAGTCGATGGCCGTGCATCGGCTTTGAATTCTTAAGTCGATGTCTACGCATCGGCTGTGCCCAAAACTTTCTGTATTTTCGTTTTTTACGGCCGATTTGTTTACGTATCGGCCCCCATATTTGAGCTGTTCTGCTGGGGATTTGATATCTACTCCGAGCTTCGTATCCTCGTGTCTCATCCATCTATGTGCCCCCCGAGCCGATTATGTCAAGTAATTGATGGTATCGGCTCTTCAGGCATCTGTTGGATCAATGCTGAACACAGACAAAAGTATGTTGAGGATAATTTTGGCCGATTGCGGGAATCGGCCTCCTTTTCCGTTGCAATGCTTGACGATGGTTTGCAACTTCTTGGATTTCCATTGTAGCTACGTGGCATGCTGGAGATAAGATCCTTTGCTTTTCATTTTTTGAGGGCCGATCTCAGGGATCGGCCTTACGTATGTCCAATGTCTTGGACCTGCTACTCTGTTAGGACCACGGATACCATGTTTGTATCAGCCGATGCCTCGCATCGGCATCAGCCGATGCCTGTGCATCGGCTTTCGCCTGTTTTGGGCGCCATACTTTCTTTGGTGGGCGCGCCTCGTCTCCATTGTTTGCTGAATTTTCGCGGCCAGATCGGGCCGCGCTCTTCTCAACGTGCAGTACGTGCCTCGGCTTCTTCCAGTTTCGCGGCCGCTGCACTCTACGCTTCGAGAGTGGCTGAGTCCATCGGGCACCACCTTGGGGTGATACCTATCTTCTTGTCCATCGACTCCTCGAAGTCTTCTTCTTGAGATGACTCAGCTCGCTTGTTATGAGGTGGGAGAGGTCCTAGACGCTCGAACACTGAAACTTCGTTTGTCCTTCTCCTTTGCTGTTTGCATTGGGCAATTCTCGATTGTTGGCAATCGGCTCATTCCTGAGTCCCAGCAATGTTTGAAGAACGGACAGTCCCAGTGCTTATCCACGTTGTCTTGCTCCCTTGACATCCCTCTAGCGCGACGTTCGTACCGTCGTTGTTCCTGTCATGCTGACGATACCTCCTGTTCTGCATCGGACCAACGATATCTTTCATCGTCTTCGTCGTAGCGCCGACGTCGGTCGTACTGCTGCTCATATTTGTTGAGGAGATGCACGGAGAGTGGGCGCTGATACCATATGCTTCTCACCTCCTCCTCGGTTAGGTACCGTCTATCATCATCTTGGGGCCGGTCGCGTGGAACGGCCTCCTCTTTATCTTTGCCACGAGAGTGGCTGCTCTCTGCTTTATCTTTGCCATGGCGGATCACGAACCCTGCCATATTGACATTAAAAGAGAACCCAGGCTCCCTTATGGAGTGGCTTAGGTCCACCATGTTGACGTCCGGAAACGGACGCATGTCTACCTTCATGGCAAACTGTCCGAAAGTTAATCGGCCTGATTCTATCGCCATCTGAATTTGTGCGCGTAATACTTTGCAGTCGTTGGTGGCGTGCGTGAACGTATGATGCCATTTGCAGTATGGCCTTTTGTTCATCTCTTGTGCCGTAGGGATCTTGTGGCCTTCGGGAGCTTCAACTGTTTCTCTTTCAGAGTAGATCGAAGATCTGTTCAGTTTTGCTCACATCAAAGTCCAACCCTCTTGGAGGCCCTGGCGGGTTCACCCATTTGCGTGCCACAGTACGGCGTCCGGGTACACTCGGCTACCACGACTTCCTGATCTTCCGCAGAGTCTTCATCCTCATCAGCATTGACCAGGGTTATCGCGCGCTTGAACTTGTCTGGTACAGTTCTGGATGGCGATGTTCATATAAGGTCAGTCTATTGACCAGGCGTCAACGAGTTGTACTCCACTTGGAACGTCGGATCTTTGAATGACGCTGCAAGGCTACGGCCGTTCGATCGCTTCTTTCTCGGTTAAATGAACCGAATAGCATCGGTTCTTGACATTCTGAAACGGAATGTACTCAGACACTTTCTCTCGCCTCTGCCGAATCGTGCTAGTTCGGCAATACCAGCTTAGTAGCTTCTGAATGATATTGGATGTGAAACTGTTCCTCCAACTGCTTCCATGATCGTCTGAATTTGGCTGCGGCGCGAGGTGTACCATCCAAAAGCTGGACCGGTGAGGGATTGCGAGAAGCACCTCACCCGTAGCTGATCCGATGCCGAAGCCATGCCCAGGGGCCAAGTATCGGCTCACGTGCTCGATGGAGCTAGATCCTTCTGACCCACTGAATTTGTTGAAGTCCGGAAGCCGGTACTTAGGTGGTAGTGGGATCAGGTCGAGCTCATTGGGGTACGGCTTGGAATAGCCGATTATCTTCTTCTTCGGCAAGATGCCGAACTGATCTCTCAGGACTGCACTGATCTGATCTGCGGTGGAGGTAGTGGCAGCTGAGCTTTCCTGGACTGGTGCAGTGGTATACTTGGCTAGCCACGCCTGTTTCTCAGCTTCTGCTCCCACACCCCCGCATCGTTCCTCCTGGGAACAATGGCTCCTGCTCGGCCATCCCTCCTGTTGGAGCCGGATCGCTGCGTCCAGTTGTTGCAGTCCGACACAAACGTGCACACGTATCCGTGTGGGATCTCCTTGGGCGGTTCATACAGAGATAGTCGCCGGATCACCTCCAACCTTGTAGACAACGTATGCCGGTGAACCTTGTTGCTGTGGAGCTGCCATCGCGTACGGCAATGGTGGCCTGGTGTGGAGTTGCACCTCTCCTTGGTCCCTAGAACAGGTCCCGAAGGGGAGTACCGACGCTCCATGACTTCTTGGACCACCCGAGCGCAACGCGCTCCAAAGAATTCACCGGCTCTCGAATGCCGATGTAGCGAGTGAGCCACCACGTAGTTGATTTCTGTCGCAGGCTCTGGTACGTTCATCGAAGGGAGAGACAGATCCACCCCTTCAAGGACGCCTTGGCGTGAATCCTTTGAACCTGATGCCGTGCGAACGGGTCTTCTCAAAGGAGCCGATGAGTTCGGCTTCAACGATGGCCTTCAGCTCAGCGTACTTCTTCTTATGATCGGAGGGAGATCCTCATATGTGATCTGTTCCTCTGCCATCTCGGATGTCGGTGTTGACGTGGATGTTGCAGAAGACGTCCCACCGGGCGTGCCGGAATGTGTTACCCTCCAAAACCCACCGACGGGCAATGGCTAAGCAACACGAAGAGCCGGGAGGCTCCCAAGGCCGCTTAGTGGACCCTGGCACCTCGCGTCGTCCCGCAAATCTTCCAGCCACGTCCGGCGGTTGCTAGGGCGTGCCACCTGACCTAGACCCGATCAGGAAGGTGTTAGAGTGCTTCGATTGTTCCTGCATGGTAGACACGTAAACATTAAATACGAGCCCTATCGGCTCTTCAGGTTTCCCTGTGGATCGGCTCAAAGAGCCGATCGCCCCATGGTTCATGTTGGATTTACAATGACATGGGGATCCTGCTTGATCAAAACAAAGCTAAAGCGATCCACGACAGTTTAGGGTTTTCACCGCATAACCGGAACGTCCTACGTGTGATCGGGCCTAGCAGCTACGGAAGATGATGCAAACTACCCCTACGAGAGGCCTAAAAACCAACATAACGTTGATTCCCGGAACATCCCTTGCAGGGACGGTAAACAACACCTAACGCACTACCGGATCGTCCGACCCCAGCATAAGGCCTAACTATGCAGATATTAAACTAATCCTTGCGGGGCAAGGAGCAACTACAACGGATCGGATCTACTAAGTAACGAACAAGCAAGATGCTGCCCTTACGCCTGGATGGGTGTAAGGCAGCTAGGTGTCGAGGGACGGCATTGCCACGCAGATATGCACGCGAAAGCATCAATGCAAGCCCCTAAACACCTAAGGATAAATAGTACTGCTCGCCATCAACAACGCTTCAGCAGTACAAGGTAGACGAATAAACGTATATTGCCTAGATCGCTAGATGCGATCTAGGCAGCATGGTGCTTACCCGGGAGAAACCCTCGAAGAAAGGGGTGGCGATGCGCCTGATTTGTGTTGGTTGAACGATGATTGTCCTCCTTTTCCGATAACCCTAGATACATATTTATAGTCCAAGGGACTTTCTAATTGAGGCGTGCACCTAACCGTGCACGGGCGACTCTATCTGTTAATTCTAAACACGATACGATCTAATAAATTACGATACATGGGCAACTTAGCCCAAACTCTTAGCGCAAGGCCGCTTCGAAGATGCTCCACGTGTACGTCCTTCCAGCCCATCTTCACTTGCGGCCCATCTCCTGATTTGGCCAAAATCGGGTGGTAACAGCGGCGCCTAGAGTGATGGACATAAAAGTACCTCCAGCAGCTGAATCCAATAGGTTCCTCGAGGAAAAATTCAATCCTGCATAAAAGGTTTGGATGATCATCCAAGTAGTCAGTCCATGGGTTGGGCAATTCTTTACCAAAGATTTCATTCTCTCCCATGCTTGAGCAACATGTTCATTATCAAATTGTTTAAAATTCATTATGCTACTTCTCAAAGATATAATCTTAGCAGGAGGATAATATTTACTAATAAAAGCATCTTTGCATTTAGTCCATGAATCAATACTATTCTTAGGCAAAGAAAGCAACCAATCTTTAGCTCTTCCTCTTAATGAGAAAGGAAACAATTTCAGTTTTATAATATCACCATGTATATCCTTATACTTTTGCATTTCACAAAGTTCAACAAAATTATTAAGATGGGCAGCAGCATCATCAGTACTAACACCAGAAAATTGCTCTCTCATAACAAGATTCAGTAAAGCAGGTTTAATTTCATAGAATTCTGCTGTAGTAGCAGGTGGAGCAATAGGAGTACATATAAAATCATTATTATTTGTGCTAGTGAAATCACACAACTTAGTATTTTCAGGAGTACCCATTATAACAGTAGTAAAATAAACTAAGCAAATAAAGTAAAGACAAGTAACTAATTTTTTTGTGTTTTTGATATGGAGAACAAGACAATAAATAAAGTAAAACTAGCAACTAATTTTTTTGTGTTTTGTTTAAGTGCAGCAAACAAAGTAGTAAATAAAATAAAGCAAGACAAAAACAAAGTAAAGAGATTGGAAGTGGAGACTCCCCTTGCATGTCTTGATCTCCCCGAACGGTGCAGAAAAATCTGCGCGTGATTGACGTGGGAGATAGAAATCTTTGTGGTGTAACTTTTCTTCATCCCCGGCAACGGCGCCGAAAAAGTCTTGCGGCGTGTAGTCAACACGTCCGTTGGGAACCCCAAGAGGAAGGTGTGATGCGCACAGCAGCAAGTTTTCCCTCAGTAAGAAACCAAGGTTATCGAACCAGTAGGAGCCAAGAAGCACGTGAAGATTGTTGGTGGAGGAATGTAGTGCGGCGCAACACCAGTGAAACCGGCGCCAACGTGGAACCTGCACAACACAATCAAAGTAATTTGCCCCAACGTAACAGTGAGGTTGTCAATCTCACCGGCTTGCTGAAAACAAAGGATTAAACGTATCGAGTGGAAGATGGTGTTTGTTTGCAAAGAACAGTAAAAGAGGTAGAATGTATTCAGATGTAAAAGAATGGACCGAGGTCCACAGTTCACTAGTGGTGTCTCTCCAATAAGATAACTAACATGCTGGGTGAACAAATTACAGGTGAGCAATTGACAAATAAAGATTCAATACATATCAACGATGATTACTATGTGATTTAATCAGGGCATTACGACAAAGTACATAGACCGCTATCCGCATGCATCTATGCCTAAATAATCCACCTTCGGGTTATCATCCGAACCCTTTCCGGTATTAAGTTGCGAACAACAGATAATTGCATTAAGTATGGTGCGTAATGTAATCAACACAAATATCCTTAGACAAAGCATCAATGTTTTATCCCTAGTAGCAACAAGACATCCACAACCTTAGAACTTTGTCATTTCCCAGATTTAATGGAGGCATGAACCCACTATCGAGCATAATTACTCCCTCTTGGAGTTACAAGTATCAACTTGGCCAGAGCCTCTACTAGCAACGGAGAGCATGCAAGAACATAAACAACACATATATGATAGATTGATAATCAACTTAACATAGTATTCTCTATTCATCGGATCTCACCAAACACAACATGTAGCATTACAAATAGATGATCTTGATCATGTTAGGCAGCTCACAAGATCTATAACAATGAAAGCACAAGCGGAGAAGACAACCATCTTGCTGCTATGGACCCATAGTCCAAGGATGAACTACTCACGCATCAATCCGGAGGCGGGCATGATGATGTAGAGCCCCTCCGGTGATGATTCCCCTCTCCGGCAGGGTGCCGGAGGCGATCTCCTGAATCCCCCGAGATGGGATTCGGCGGCGGCCTCTCAGTAATGTTTTCCGTATCGTGGCTCTCGGTACAGGGGGTTTCGCGACGGAGGCTTTAAGTAGGCGGAAGGGTAGGTCAAAGGCGTCACGAGGGGCCCACACTGGCCGGCGCGGCCAAGGCTTGGCCGCGCCGCCTGGTGTGTGGCCACCTCGTGGCCCCACTTCGTCTCCTCTTCGGTCTTCGGAAGCTTCGTGCAAAAATAGGACCCGGGCGTTGATTTCGTCCAATTTAGAATATTTCCTTACTAGGATTTCTGAAACCAAAAACAGAAAAACAGCGCACTTCGGCATCTTGTTGATAGGTTAGTGCCGAAAAATGTAAAATAATGCTGTAAAGTATGTGTAAAACACTCAAGTATTGTAATAAAAGTAGCATGGAACATAAGAAATTATAGATACGTTTGAGACGTATCATGCCCCTTGAATACGAGTACCTAAACCTCATGCTACTCAACTTAGGTCCCAAATAAGTTCTTGTCATTGTAAACATACATGTATCATTGAGAATGCCAACGGGGTACCTCCTGCCCCATGATATAGGAGCATTCCCACACCAAAATGACAAGACAAACAGATAATGAGCATCTCAGGAATCCTTTTATTTACTATGTTCATAGCTTTTTATTGGAGATGCTTCACAGAATGCTCCCTATGGTTCGCTGTAAATTTCCACCATGAATGATGCATGGCTTAAGTTGGCCGCCCAGGCGTTTCTCTAACACATATACAAACTCCATGGACTTACAAATTTTCATTTTATTTCACACCGCTAGGCATCCATAAATAAAAGAACATGATATCCACTAAATAGGAATAAGTGCAATGTTGAAAGTGTGCCCCATTAAAGCATGGTTGTGCAAACTCCCAACTCGTAATTTGCAAGCATATAATCTTCATAAGATAGTCACAATGGTTCATGTTTATTAAGTGCAATAAAGTAAATGTGCCATCAAGTTCGTGATAGCTTTACTAACTAATTTTCTCATGACACGATTTAATTCGGAAGATGTATAAAAACATGATGAATATACTTGGAATAGCAATGATGCTAGTAGGTAGATATGGTGGACACTTTTGGTAAACTTTGGTTTTTGGTGGTTGGATGCACGATTAGAGCTCATACTCAGTACAGGCGAAGGCTAGCAAAAGACTGGGAGCGACCAACTAATTAAGAGAGCAATAATGGCCATAATCATGCATAGCGACAAAAAATTATTGATCAAAGCATAAAGTGATATTACAAGTCAAAAACTAAATGATCATAGAGGCTTTAGTTGACTGGTTTGTAGTCACAACATGGTATAAGCATGTGCCAACTCAACCCAATAAAGCATCAAAGGAGAATACCAGAATATTATGCTTTGTATGATGGAAACAAAACATGATTCTTTCAATGAAAAATTATGCACTCTCAGCTATTCGAGACAAGTCATGCTACAAAAATAAGTACTAAGCATATAATAAGATAACATCCAACATGACATGCCAAGGTCTATGCCACAGTCTAGACGAGCTTCCTTTTGCATCACTATCAGCATGAAACATTTTACTCGTCTCTAACACCAATCAACTTGTTTGAAACAACTCTTATAGATGAAAATCAATAAAGACCAGAGAGCTAATCATACGTAAATAAAGAAAACTAACAAGCTCTGAACAAAATAAGAATGGAAAACCAAGAGCTAAACGCAGTACTAGCAAACTAGAACACTCGCAGAACAATAAGAGCGAAAACTAGAGCGTTCTATGCAATTAAAATGGAGTGTGTCATTCTCCAAAACAAATATGCTGGGATCCAATCATATACTACAACAAACAAAACAAAATAAATACAAAATACAAAAATAAATACGCTCCAAGAATAACACATAGTATATGAAGCAATAAAATATAGCGTCGAGAAAGATGACCTCATGCTTTGTTGATGAAGAGGGGATGCCTTGGGCATCCCCAAGCTTTGACACTTGTACCACTTGGATATTTCTTGGGGTGACATGGGCATCCCCAAGCTTGAGATTTTGTCCATTCTTCATCTCATTACATCATTGTTCTCTCCCTACACTTGAAAACTCCCTTCATACAAAACTTCACATAATTCTTATTAGCAGCATTAGTGCAATCAAAATAACTAATTCACTTGGGTTCAGTTCTAAAATATATCAAACATCTACTAAAACATTAGCTACTGCAACATCTTCAAAAACCTCTTTCCTCAAAAAACTCAAAAAGACAGAAATTAAGAGGCAAATGCAAATAGTGGCAGAAATCTGTCAAAATAGAACAACAGGTAAAGATCGATTATTTCGAAAATCTTCTGTTGCTCAGATCGAAAAGTGGTAAGCTAACAAAAGTTAGATAATAACCTAGGGATATGCACAAAAATTGGCAGCTCAAAATTACGTTCTGGCTGGGAATACGAATTTTCATGGTGACAACACATAATTTGTTTCAGGACAGCAACTTCCCCAAATCTTACCTTCTTCCTATTAGAGGCTATTTTTGGCACAAAAACGAAATAAAAATGATAAGGAGAGGTTATTATAGTGGTAATAACTTCCAAGACTCAACATAAGAAAAATTACAGAAATAAAACATGGGTTATCTCCCAAGAGTGCTTTTCTTTAACACCTTTCAGCTAGGCGCAGAAAAAGAGCTAGCATCAAGTATTTTCAAGTAAAGAAGCATGAACATCATAACTTGTTCTAATAATAGAATCAAAAGGTGACTTCTTTCTTTTTCTAGGGAAGTGTTCCATACCTTTGTTGAGTGTGAATTAATATTTAATAATCTCATCTCTCATATCAATAGTAGCACTAACAGTTCTAAGAAACGGTCTTCCCAAAATCATTGGACAAGAAGCATTGCATTCAATATCCAAAACAACAGAATCAACGGGGACAAAGTTATTATTAACCATAATAAGAACATTATTAACTCTCCCCAAAGGTTTCTTTGTAGCAATATCAACAAGATGAACATCCAAATAACATTGTTCCAGTGGTGGCAAATCAAACATATCATAGATTTTTCTAGGCATAACAAAAACTTGCACCAAGATCACATAAAGCATTGCAATCAAAGTCATCTACTTTCATCTTAATGATGAGATCTCAACCATCTTATAACTTTCTAGGAATAGAACCTTCACGTTTTAATTTCTCTTCTCTAATTTGCATGAGAGCATTTGTAATATGTTTCGTGAAAGTCATATTTATAGCACTAGCATTAGGACTTCTAGAAAGCTTTTGTAAGAAATTAAATACTTCAGAGATATTGTTCTCATCAAAATCAAAGTCATTGTTATCAAAGGTAAAAGGACTATTGTCTCCCATACTTCGGAAAATTTCAGCACACTTATCAGAAATAGTTTCTGTGGTTCTAGGCGATTTTGTAGAAGGAGTGGGGACTTTTGCTACACCAATTATTTTACCATTAATAGTAGGAGGGTTGCTAGCATTTGAAACTTCATTACTACTGGTGGTGGTAATGGTACAAACTTTAGTCAAATTATTATTTCTAGCCATTTCATCTTCTCTTTCCCACCTAGCATGCAATTCCGCTAAAATCCTAACATTGTCATCAATTCTAACTTGAATAACATTTGAAGTAGCAAACTGATTTTCATCCATAGCTACAGGTTTAGCAGCCATTTTATTAATCAAAGAAGTTTGTGCTTCAGACAAGGATGAAATACAAGTTTCAGCATTTGAAATTTTGACTTGCAAACCAGAAATTTCCCTATTTAAATTGTCAAGTTGATGACTAATATTTTTCAACATAGCAGATTGTTCCTCCATGGTTTTAGTGAACACTTTATTTTGCTCATATTGCATTTGCATTAAGTTCTTAGTCGACTTTTCAACTTCTAAAATCTTTTCCTCACTAGGCATAGATCTACCATAATAACCATTGCCACTATTCGAAGGATATGTGATGTCTACGGGTGCTTCTATTCTTGTAGACAGTGTTGGGCCTCCAAGAGCAGAGGTTTGTAGAACAGCAACAAGTTTTCCCTTAAGTGGATCACCCAAGGTTTATCGAACTCAGGGAGGAAGAGGTCAAAGATATCTCTCTCAAGCAACCCCAATCACAAAGCAAGAAGTCTCTTGTGTCCCCAACACACCAAATACACTTGTCGATGTATAGGTGCACTAGTTCGGCGAAGAGATAGTAAAACACAGGTGGTATAGATGGTGGTAATATTGCAGAAAGTAAAGATGCAGTAAAACAGTAAACAAGCGGCGCCAGAAAATAGCTTGCTGGCGTGGGAAGCAATTCTTTGTGGTGGAAACAAGGCCTAGGGATCATACTTTCACTAGTGGACACTCTCAACATTGATCACATAATAAATAAGTTCTCTTTCCTTTGTGCTACATATACTCTTGTTAGATGATGAACACCACTAATTGTGTAGGATTACACGAACCCTCAATGCCGGAGTTAACAAGCGCCAGAACATTCGATATTCATGTTTAAGTAACCTTAGAGTATAATAGATCTTTGCAAAATAAACCAAGTACTAACATAGCATGCACACTGTCACCATCACACTACGAAGGAGGCATAGATCACATCAATACTATCATAATGACAATTAACTCCACAATCTACAAGAGATTATGATCATAATCTACGACAAGAACTACACGATGCACACACTGTCACCATTACACCATGCAGGAGGAATAGACTACTTTAATAACATCACATGAGTAGCACATAATAGTAGCGATACAAAGCTCATCATATGGATCTCAATCATGTAAAGCAGCTCATGAGATCATTGTATTGAAGTACATAGGAGAGAGATTAACCACATAGCTACCGGTACAGCCCCGAGCCTCGATGGAGAACTACTCCTCCTCATGGGAGCACCGGTGATGAAGATGGCGGTGGAGATGGCAGCGGTGTCGATGGAGAAGCCTTCCGGGGGCACTTCCCCGTCCGGCGGCGTGCCGGAACGGAGACTCCTGTCCCCGGATCTTGGCTTCGCGATGGCGGCGGCTGGGAAGGTTTCGCGTCACGTGGCTTATTTCTCTCGGGTTTTAGGTCGGGGACCTTATATAGGCGAAAGGGCAAGGTCGGAGGGGTCTGGGGCCACCGGACACTAGGGCGGCGCGCCCCTCTGGCCGCGCCGCCACCATGTGTGGGCCCCATGTGGCCCCTCCTGGCGGCTCTCGGGTGCTGAAGCTCCGGGGATTCTAAGATCTTTGGCGTTGATTTTGTCCGATTCCGAGAATATTTCCTTACTAGGATTTCTGAAACCAAAAACAGAGAAACAGGACCCTTCGGCATCTCGTCAATAGGTTAGTTCCGCATCAAAACGATATAAAGTGTGAACAAAACATGTAGGTATTGTCATAAAACAAGCATGGAACATCAGAAATTATGGATACGTTGGAGACGTATCAATATGGCATATAATTGTTGCTACCAAAATTATTCCTATAAGCATTGTTGTTGAAATTATTGTTTTTAATGAAGTTCACATCAACACGCTCTTCTTGAGCAACCAAAGAATCTAACGGAATATTATTTGGATCAACATGTGCTTTACCATTAACAAGCATAGACATAATAGTATCAATCTTATTACTCAAGGAGGAGGTTTCTTCAACAGAATTTACTTTCTTACCTTGTGGAGATCTCTCGGTGTGCCATTTAGAAAATTTTATCATCATACCATCAAGGATTTTTGTTGCGGCCCTCAAAGTAATGGACATAAAGGTACCTCGAGCAGCTGAATCCAGAAGGTTTCTCGAAGAAAATTTCAGTCATGCATAAAAAGTTTGGATGATCATCCAAGTAGTCAATCCATGAGTGGGACAATTCTTTACCAAAGATTTCATTCTTTCCCAAGCTTGAGCAACATGTTCATTATCAAATTGTTTAAATTTCATTATGTCACTTCTCAAAGATATAATATTAGCAGGAGGATAATATTTTCCAATAAAAGCATTTTGCATTTAACCCAATAATCAATACTATTTCTAGGCAAACATAGAAACCAATCTTTAGATCTCCCTCTCAAAGAGAAAGGAAACAATTTCAGTTTTATAATGTCACCATCTACATCCTTATACTTTTGCATCTCACAAAGTTAAACAAAATTATTAAGGTGAGAAGCAACATCACCAGTACTAACACCAGAAAATTGCTCTTTCATAACAAGATTTAACAAAGGAGGTTTAATTTCATAGAAAGCTGCTTCAGTAGCAGATGGAGCAATAGGTGTACAAATAAAATCATTGTTATTTGTGCTAGTAAAGTCACACAAGTTACTGTTTTCAGGAGTACCCAGTTTAGCAAAATTAAAACAAAGCAACAACAATAAAAGCTATAGTAGAAACTAATTTTTTTCTATGTTTTTTATATAATGAAGCAAACAAGACAAAATAAAATAAACTAAGCAAAACTACAACAAAGTAAATAGATTGGAGATGAGAGACTCCCCTTGCAGAAATCCTCTTTCTCCCCGGCAACAGTGCCAGAAAAGTAGCTTGATGAGCGCAGATTGGACACCGTTGGGGAACCCCAAGAGGGAGGTATGATGAGCACATCAGCAAGTTTACCCTCAATAAGAAAGCAAGGTTTAATCGACCAGTAGGAGAAAGGCGTGACTTCTGAAGATGTTGCTAGCTGACTTGTGACATGGCGCACTACCGGCGTCAGCAACAACCTGGAACATGTACACAACATAACCAAAATACTTTGCCCCAACTTACAGTTAGGTTGTCAATCTCACCGGTTTTGCTGAACACAAAGGATTAAATGTATAGTGTGGAAAGAGATATTTGTTTGCAGTGGAACTAAAGAGAATAGTGCTTGCACTAAGGAAATAGAACATGATGATTGTATCAGTATAAAAGAAACGACCGGGGTCCACAGTTCACTAGAGGTGTCTCTCGTAAAGATAAATAACATGCTGGTGAATAATTTATAGCTGGGCAATTGACAGAATAAAGACCATACATGACAAGATGATTACTATGAGATTTATTTGGGCATTACAACATAATACATAGACCGTAAGCCAACTGCGTCTATGACTAATAATCCACCTTCCGTTTATCATCCGAACCCCTTCCAGTATTAAGTTGCAAGCAACAGATTATCGCATTAACCAATGTGTGTAAAGTAAACAATAGAATTACCCTTAGATAAAACATTATTTTTTCTCCCTAGTAGCAACAACACATCTACAATCTTAGAAGTTATTGTCACTCTTCCGGAAAACTAGAGGCATTAACCCACTATCGAGCATAAATACTCCCTCTTGGAGTCACAAGCATTTACTTGGTCAGAGAATCTATTAGCAACGGAGAGCATGCAAAATCACAAATAACATATGACAAATATATAACCGATCTCAAAATAGTATTCAATATTCATTGGATCCTAGAAAACAAAATATGTAGTATTACATAAAGATGATCTTGATCATGATAGGAAGCTCACAAGATCTAAACATGAGGCACAAATTGGAGAAGACAATCATCTAGCTACTGCTATGGACCTGTAGTCCAGGGATGAACTACTCACGCATCATTTGGGAGGCGGGCATGGCGATGTAGAGGCCTTCGGTGATGATCTCCCCCTCCGGAAGGGTGACGGGAAGAGCTTTAGAACCCTCTCGGGCTAGGGTCTGTGATGGCGGCCGTGATAGAACTTTTCGTGGATGGAGGCTCGGGTGTTTAGGTTTTTCCCGAGATCATGAATAAATAGGCGGAATGGCGAGGTCGGTGGATGTCTGGGGGGCCCACACCATGCCCTGGCACGGGCCCACCCTTGGCCGCGCCATGGGGTGGTGTGGCCGCCCTGTGGCGCCCCTCCATCTCTCCTCCTGACTTCGTCTTCGTTATGGTAAAATATTAACTTCGGCTTTTGTTTCGTCCAATTCCGAGAATATTTCCTGTACAACTTCTCTGAAATACAAAACAGCAGAAAACAGGGAACTGACACTGTGGCATCTTGTCAATAGGTTAGTGCCGGAAAATGTATAAAAATGCAATGAAGTGTAGCAAAACATATATAAATTGGTGTAAAACAAGCATGGAGCATCAAAAATTATAGATACGTTTGCAACGTATCAGTGTGCCATATTCGTTGCACGCTAGACTTAGTTTCGAGACAGTCCCTCTGCCTGCCGTGTGATCCTAGATATGAGGCCTCGTTTTGGTTTGTCTAGTGCATTGGACAATGATTCAACAAAGGCACAATGAAAGGCAAGGTGTTGCCTTCAAACTTAGTCGTGTGTGCCATATTCGTTGCACACTAGACTTAGTTTGGGGACAGTCCCTCTACCTGCCATGTGACCAAATGTATGAAGCCTCATTTGTGTTGGCCAATGATTCAACAAAGACACAATGGAAGACTAGGTGGTGGCCTCAAACTTAGTCATGTGTGCCACAGTCGTTGCACACTACACTTAGTTTGTGGCCACTCCCTATGGCTGCCTGTGAGGCAACATATGAGACCTTACAAATGTTATCAATGTCCGCTTTCATCTAAACTACTTAGTTTGTGGCCACTCCCTATGGCTGCCTGTGAGGCAACATATGAGACCTTACAAATGTTATCAATGTCCGCTTTCATCTAAACTACTTGTGGGCAGGCACACCTCTAATGGTATGTGTTATTGTGGCAGACTGAGAAGATCATGCTTGGTTCATCTACTGAGGTTCCCGGCGAGGGACCGGCGAAGAAGCGTCGTGGAAGGCTGGCTAACATCGGCCACTTCCACGGCGACGTAGGGCCTGACCACTTCCTCCGCATCATCTTCAAGCCTACCTTTGGCCGGCTCATGATCCCTCAAGCTTTCGTCAAGTGGTTCGGAGAAATCCCTTCCAACATCATCGTCACCACCAACACTGGATGCAACTGGAGGATGACTACGAGGAGAGAAGGCAATGACGCATTCATCGACCAGGGGTGGGCGGCCTTCGCCATCGCCCATCAGCTCAAGGTAGGCCAGTTCCTCACCTTCAAGAAGGTGTCCTCCTTCGAGTATAGTGTGGTCATCTTCGACCACACCTGCACTGAGGTGATGAGAATGTGCCCGTACCATGGCGATGACACCAGGTGTGTCGTCTCCGAGCATCATGTCTGAAGCTAACCTGCTACCATGTCGTGTCTAGTTGTTGTTTGTGTCAAGTGTGCTGAACTATGATCATGTCTGATGTGTCCTGAACTATGATCATGTCTGAGCAATGGTGTGTCGTGAACTTGTGTCGTGTATGATCAGTGCTAAGTTCCGTGTCGTCAATGATTGTGTTCTTACTTGTGTTGTTGATCGCTGGTAACCTCATCTCTGAAGGGAAGATGTACCAGAAGAGGATTTTGGGTTACAACCAAACAATAGTGGCGCCGTTCTGAGCTGCTACTAGGCCTGAAAACCGACCTACCAAACGGGCAGAGCCCAAATCTCCACGGGGCCAAAAAAAAAACTCTACGCAGACCACCAAACAACGTGACTTTTCTGGCCCATGGCCTGTCTTAGACGTGCAGGGGCTTCTTCCCAGTGCGCCAGTGGTGCAGGAAATAGGTGCAGCCTACCAAACGCGCCCTTAAGGGTTGTACCAACGAGCCGTGATGAATTTTCTTCTCCTGTTGCAACGCACGGGCAATTTTTCTAGTTTATACCTAACACGGAGAGGTCTAATACATGTTTAACAAAGACAAAGACAACAGGGCTGGCCGGTGTTGTAGGTATGTTGAGCGACCGTCTATTTATAGATCCTCGTTGACACCGGAAGCATAAAAGATCGTCTATTGCTAGATCCAGTGTGTAGCCATGTAGATAACATGTAACTTTTTTTTGAAACAATTGCTTTGTTAAAAATTGATATTGCTACTGCATTTTGATATGGACAGACATAAAAGGACAATCCAATGCGTATTCTAGCTTAGTTTTTTCTTACCGATTCCATACAACCAATTCCTAAACATTTTTTGATATTAGTTGGTGGTAAAATATTGTACTCCCTCCGTCCACAAATAAATGTACGTGCGGGGTTTTCAAGATAAATTATGAAGTGGAGTTAAAAAATATATTGGAAATATGCATCTCTTCTCTTTATTTATTTCACCACTAATGAGCTAAGTGCATGTAGAAAACAAGAAGAACATGTGCTCAGTATTATTGGATTTGATTTCCATGCGATGAGAGAGAAGCAATTAAAGTGCATTGAGAAGATAGGTGTATATTTTTTTGTGGACAAAGTTTATAGCTAGATATTCACTTATTTGAGAACGGAGGTAGTAGATAAAAAGACAATGTGTGAAACAACTTTTGCAAAAGAACACTAGAAGAAAAAGACAATCTGTTTTTATACAAAAAGTCTAATGGCCGGGTTATTCAAAAACTCTGCTTTTCCAGTTTTACGGAAATCAACCCTTCTAATCTTAGGATTTGTTAGGGTACCCAAGCATAGTTTTAGACGGCTAGGTGGTCAAACGCGTTTAGATAAAGGGATTTGCTAGTTATCAGCTAACTATCAAGTCTTATACCATTTGATTTGCATCTTGATTGTGCTAGTTATCTTGAAATCAAAATGAGTTACAACTAAAATTTGTTGACATCATCTAACTAAGAACGAAATTAGTTTGCAATCGACTGAGAAATAGTCACACCCTTAGATGAAACTAGTTTTTCATAACTTGCTTGTCCAAACAGCCCCTGAATTCACGAGGTGTTGTAATATGCATGGCCAAATTAACTTGGTGAAGTTTTAGGCGGGAGCTGAATTATGTGCGTTTTGATTTCAATTGATTTTAAAAGATGTGATAAAATCATTTTAAGTGCGCGATTGGGCCAGAGACTAGAGACGCCCTCCAAAACTGGACTCCTGGTCGACCGAGTCGGTGCCGTTGCCGTGCCGTAGGCGCCATTTGGGAGACGCGGGCGAAGATACTCTCATAATCCCCGAAACATGAATACATGATTTAGGTAGTAGCTTATTCTATTTAATTTTTTGCTGCATACAAAAAGGGTCATCTGGAAGTGGACGCAAAGCTGCAGTAGTAGTGCAGTGGACATGAGCGGTGATGGCGCAACCCACTTTTAGGTCCACGGCGGCCGGCCGGCCCTTCGGGCGGCACTGCAGCCAGAGCCAGGCCCAGGCGACGGGAGACACATACACACGGTGAAGTGCTTTGCGAGAATGGTGGTCCCAGCAGTGTGTCGTAGCACCATGGTGGTTTCAGGGCGAAGGCGACGGCGGCTTGACATTGAGAGAACCCTGGAAACGTAGAGAAGAAATGAGCGGCTGAGGCAGCTAGCTAGGCCGCAAGGCCCAGAAAGCGGTAGCGGCACCGCATGTCGGGCATCGGGCATCCGTTGGCGTGTCGTGCGTCACAAGTTAGGAAAAAGCGAGACACGCACGCGCGCGACGCCGAGAATGTCGACCCAGCTTTTTCTGTTCCATGACGTAAGAAAGAACACACACGCCGAGTTCATGGACGATGAATCGTAGAGTGGAGATGGGCAGCAGAAGCCGCGTGCACGCACGGGTGGCATGGCAGGTGGCGACGAGCACGCCAGCATCCAAGGGGCCACGCCGGCAGAGGATCGATATGCGGCGCACTCGCACCACGCACCACGCTAGGCCATATCCGTCGGAGGCTTGTCCAGCGCCTTCACCCATGCGTGCAGTGGAGGTGCAGTTTAGGTAGCCTGCGGGGGTATATATCATTCCCGATCCCTTCCGCGGCACCGCGACGCAACCTGGTGATCCTGTTCCCAACTGGCGTAGGCGACGACGCGGTTTTGTCTAATATTCCCTCCGTGCACTGTTTTAGATATTTTTGAGATAGACTAGCTAGATGCAAACTGAAAAGAGTGAAGGTATAGACTATATACAAACAAAAGTGAGTAAACCTATGAGATGGCTAAAACGCCTTGCATTTCCGGATGGAGAAAGTATATGGACGACAAGATATTTACCGCTATCCTCTCTATCTCTGCCTTTCCGTTTTTCCACGACAAGATTCACAAGCTTCTTACACTACCCACACCGAGATATCATTGGTGGTATCATGAATGCAAAAAAAAAAAATGATGTGACACTAGAAAATTGGTTTTCTGGCTATCGTGGGTCAATAGATTGTTCGGCATTTATAGTCCGTCTAAGATCATAGAAGTTTTTTTTTCGAGTACCCGCAGGAGATCTGCGAGTTTTGTATTTAGATAGAAGGGTGGGGCAAAGCCCAAGACATGGTGAGAACCACCATCCCTCGTAGCCACAGGCGGCCGGAGGGTTTAGCCATGGTTTAAATAGGGAGCGGATGGTAAGCATAACCAGGGAGCGGATGGTAAGCATAACCAGGGAGTTAGCCTCCTTTAGCCTCGTATCCCGGAGGTGGCTGACGGCCCCTGGCCACCAATCAGAGAGGCCCGTCGTTGGCGTAGGAAGGGGTAGACGTAGCTCCGCCTCAATACCTGCACAAATGTGATCCGCGTATGGGCAGAGCAAGGAGATGTGGTCGATGGTTTCGTCAGCAGCTCCACACAGAGGGCAGGTGATGTGCGACGGCAGCCCGTGGCGTGTGAGACGGTCAGCGGTCCAGCAGCATCACCGTAGGGCTAGCCACGCATGGATCTTGAATGCCAAAGGGGCAAAAGAATTCCATACGTTGCCCGCTCCCGCCATCGCCGTGGTGCCCTCTTGCTGGATGTAGTAGGCCGAACGGGCGGAGAAGCCACCATGGCTAGTCCGCTTCCAACGGAAGGCGTCGTCCCCGTGGCCAGTTAGTGTTCCAGCCACTGCAGCCCAGAGTTGGAGGAATTGGACCACGGCGTCGACCGATAGCTCTCCCCTGATGTCCATGACCCATGCGTTATGGAGCAGGGCCTGCTGCACCGTTCTTCTTTTCTGGAACCTAGGCTTAACCATGGCGAGAAGGGCCGGTGCGATTGCCGCGGCATTTAGGCCACCGATCCAGGGGTCGAGCCAGAAGAGGACGGAGGCTCCATCTCCGACGCAGATGGTGACCGAGGCATTGAAGAGGTTGTTGGCAGCAGGTGCTGGTTTGAGGTCAAGCCCGGCCCAGGACCTGTGGTGATCGGTCTTTTTTAGTCAGATCCACTTAGCCCGCAGCGCCGAGTTGAGCATAGCCAAGTTGTGAAACCCCAGGCCTCCCAGGTGTTTTGGTCTGCAGACAAGGTTCCATGCAACAAGGCAGCGTCCTGCTAGAGTCTCAGTCGCCCGCCCAGAAGAAATCCCGGCGCAGTTTGTCCACAGCCTCAAGGAACCAGGGCTCCATGTCGAGTGCAAGCAGTTGATACACTACGGAGGCAGTCATAATCGCGTGCATGTAGGTGACCCTGCCTTCCTTCGCGAGGAGCCTGGCCTTCCAATGAGGCAATTTGGCAGCGAGCTGGTCCAGAACAAGCTGCAGATCGCCTTTGAATAGCCGTCCGATGGAGAGCGGCAACCCAAGGTAGACACAAGAAAACTACATCAAGGGGCAGGCAAGGTCCGGGGCAATGCTGTCTGGCACGCCGCTAGAACAACGGATGGGGGCGGCCGCACTCTTGGCTAGGTTGACGTGTAGCCCTGAGGCGCCACCGAAGCAGCGAAGGATGGTGTGCACTGCTTGGAGATCACGGGGTTCTGGCCTCGCGAACACTACCAGATCGTCGGCGTAGAGCGAGATCCGGTGCTTGATCCCCGCTAGCCGCAGGCTCTCCAGAATGCCAAGCTGTTATGCGAGACGGAACATTCCCGCCAGAGCATCCATGACGAGGACGAAGAGAAGGGGGGGGGGGGCAAAGGGTCGCCCTGCCGGAGCCCACGGGCGTGTCGAAAGGCATCGCCTGCGGAGCCGTTGACCAGCACCTTAGTGGTTGCCGATCGGAGCAGGAGCAGGATCCATCTGATCCAGCGGTTGCCGAAACCACGCTGCCGGAGGACGCTGACCAAGAAGGGCCACGAGACGATGTCGAATGCCTTTGCGATGTCGAGTTTCATGAGCAGGGCCGGGCTTCCGCCGGGACACGAGCCGCAAATGATGCCACGTATTATATCGACATTGGACCAGCCTTGTTATCGACACAACGGCTGGTCAGCTTTAATTAAAACGAATTTAGCTGACATGCATGCCAACTTCAATTAAGGTGACAATTTGGTTCCCTAGCGGCGACGTGTCTCATCATTGTTGCGATTTTCCCACACGTCAGAGTGCGGTTTTCCCACGCTTCAGAGTTATTGCACGCATTTACCTCCTCGCATGCCTTCTTCTAGCGATAAATACCTGCGGGTGCGCTCCATCGGCAATACCTATCTCTCGCCTGCAGAATCCCTAGGCACAAAATCTCGCCACCGACTAGAGCAATGGACGAAAACAACATTGGGCCGCCCAACCTCACCACCGACGAGGTGTGGGCATTGTACGACAACCAGTACCTCAACTCGCCTGACATGCGACTCATAACGAGTTGGAAGCTCGATCAGCATCGGCATTCCTCCCGCGCCTCAGTCGAACACCTTGCAGTGGATGCGCGAGATGAATGCCCACAACGAGACCCTTACATCGGCTCATCGCGTGTTGCCGATCTTGGCCTGTGGCAACATCGAGCACTTGGCGGAGATCTTCGGCCAGCGGCGCGGTCACGTCGAAGAGGCAGAACGCGAGCACTTGGGGACGACCACGCAAGCCCCCTCCCCCCCCCCCCCACCCCCACCCCATGTACAGTGCTAGGTGTTTAGAGGTGTATTTACAAAAAAAATCAAGTATTTTCGTAAGCACTAATGCTTATTTTTAGGAGACGGGAGTGGTGCTAGTTAGTCATCTTTCTAGTATGTGGGTATGTGCTCAATAAAACCATTTTAGTTTCACTTTTCTAAACGCTGTACGATCTAAGAACGCGTTCACGGGGGTGGTGCGGCGCGACGTCAGCGAGGGCGAAACCTAGGAGAAACTGATCATCGCTGTGATCTGCGCGTGTAAGAGCATCTCCACTCATCCCCCGAACAGGCCCCCGGCGAGTATTTTTTACATCCGGACGGCGAAAATCGGCCGTCGCCTTACTCGTTTCGTCCGGATTTGGCCCTTCCATCCGGCGAGCCCGCGCGTCCCCGGTCCCCGGGCGCGTCGGACTCCGGATGAAACGTTTTGGCGCGAACGCCGTGTGGACCAGCGTAGTCGGCGACAGGGAAAACCAAATCCTGTCGATTTTCCTCCATTCCTCCAATTTGCTTGCATATCCCCATTCTCTCCCGCCGAATTTCTCCATTCCCCTCGTCTTCCAGTTCCAGTTCCCGGCGGCGCCTTCTCCTCCACCACCGCTCTCCTCCTCATCTTCTCGTCCACCACAATGACGCCGAAGGGGACGACGAGGAAGCCGCGGGCGAAGAAGGAGCGGCCGCCGGGCATGACGAACGCACGTGGGCGGCGGACGAGAAACGGCGCGAGGTGGAAACAAGCTGCAGGGCGGAGAGGGTGAAAAAAGCCGCCGCTAAGAGGGCGGCGGCGGCCCAGGAGGAGCAAGCGAGGAAGATGAGCATGGCCTTCGGCGGCGGCGGCTCCATGTTCCCCGGCCAATGGCCGGCGCAAGGTACAAGCAGTTCCCCGTCGTCCTTCTCCCCTACGATGTACTCGCCGACGGCCATGTTCCAAGAGGGCGCCTACGTCCAACCGTCCAGGTTCACGCCGTCGCCGCCCGAGCTTGACATCGGCGGCGGCGGCGGCCAGTTCGAGGGCACCTCGCCGGTCATGCGACGAGGGCCGCTCCCGTTCGGTGCCCCGTTCGGTGCGTCGGCGGCGCCGAATGATGAGGCGATCCACGAGATGATCACCTCGGCTCCGTGGCCGCCGCTGCGAGCCGAGGTTCTTCATGGGCGCCGCCGCCGCGAGCCCGGGTTCTTCACGCAAGAGGAGGCGAGGGCGACGGCAGCTATGGCAGCGCGCAAGGATCATGTGGAGGATGTTGCCGACGGAAGCCAAGCCGTCGAAGAACAAGAAGACGAAGAACAAGGAGAGACAACTCAAGCCGACGTCAACCTGTCGAAGGGGAAGAAGAAGAGGAAGAAGGACTCGCCGCTGCCGAACCGCGTATCAAATGGACGCCGAAGGAAGAGGAGTGCCTCGCCGAAGCTTGGATGACCGTGTCCACGAACGGCATAATCGGTGCCAATCAGTCGTTCGACACGTATTGGCTTCGAGTGAAGCAGGCGTACGAGGAACTCAAACTCGTCGATCCCTACTTCAACAAGACGAACATGAACGTGTACCGGGGAGAGAAGGCAATGGCCACCCATTGGGGGATCATGCAGACGGCGTGCAGCAAATGGCACGGCATACAGGAGGAGGTCGAGAAACGGCCGATCAGCGGCCATGACTTGGAGCAAAAGGTATGCTCCGTCGACCCTGCATCACCGAGGTACATCGTCGTTAGCTGACCCGTTTCGCCGTGCTCTTTTTCCCCAGCTGCGCCGAGCTTTGGACATGTACACGGACGACACCGGCCTGCAGTTCAAGTTCCTCAACGTCTACGCCCGCCTCGAGCACTGCGAGAAGTGGAAGGAAACTCGCACGACCCTCTCGAAGAGCAAGACCGAGCAGTACAACCCCGCTCCGGCGGCGCGGCGGAAGGGCGCCGAACTCGGCCAGAAGAAGCTCAAAGAGCTCAAACGGACGGACAGTCCCACCGACAGGATGCGGGCGTCGATCGACAAGTGCTTGGCCGACTTGAGGTCGCACGCCGACGGGAGGAACGACAAGTTCGACGGTGGCGGGAGATGCTCGCCAACCGGGCGTTCGGATCGCACTGCCGAGACGACGGCGGCGAAGAGGAACACGGACGGCGTTCGATGGGCGGCGGCGACATGGAACGATGGACGAGGGAGGAATTGGTACCAGGGCCACCGCAGCGACATCCTCCGAGCCCTCCGGCCGTCGTCGTCTCCAGCTCTACCTCGTCTACCTCACCATCTACCTCGTGACTACGGCCTTCGACGTCCACGCCGCCTTCCCGCGGCCGCGCAGCACTCGCCACGGCGTGTGAGGAAACTGGTCCGTCGGACACCGCCGTGCCGCCGGACCGCCGACGAGCCTGTCTTCGTGTAATTTCCTCCGATCGCCGATCGTGGCTGATCCTTTTGCTCCTTTGCCGATCAACTGGCGTACTTGTAGCGCGGGACGGCGATTTGTTTGAACTTAAACTCTATCCGCCGAACTCGGGTGGACGGAAATACATCTCCAGCAATTTCGTCACGTCCGGCGGTTGTTTCGTCGGTTGGGCGTGGGAGCGCTGATGCTCTAAGCCTGGCGACCGTCGGGCCCGCGCGCACAAAGGTAGTGCATATATACCCCACGAACGCGCAGGACGGATACCAGTGCACCACCCACAAGCCTTCCATCAGTCACGGATCTTTACAACCGCCCCGCTCTCTTCTCTTCTGTTGCGTCCTCTACCCCTCTCATCGGCATCTTCCAAAGCCCAATTCAATCTCTCTCTCCGCAGCCTCCTTTCCCCACTCCTGGTCGGATCGAAATCCATGGCCGCCAAGACCGCGGTCGCTGCCGCAGGTGAGTTCGACCCCGGAGTTGTATGATCTACGGCTGGCATACGCCGTACATGGCTCTGTTGCAAGACTCTCGTGCCGGCGCTCACCACTATGCTTCTTTCTATGTGTGCCGCGTCCAGGGGGCAAGCCTAAGAAGGAGGATCCGCCGTCGACCATGGCGGACGTGTACAACCACGAGCTGACGCCGCTGCAGAAGCACGTCGCCTTCTTCGACCGGAACAAGGACGGCGTCATCTACCCCGCAGAGACCTACCAAGGTAATCAACTCACCCACCCACACCACACATCTCTTTCTTCCTACCAAGAAATATCTACACATTCTCTTGGATGCCTGAGATCGATCGATCGTCATCTGTGTGTGTCGTGGTCCTGAATCGGAGCTCGCTTCGTGGCAGGGTTCCGCGCGATCGGCTGTGGGGTGGCGCTCTCCGCGTTCAGCGCCGTCTTCATCAACGGCCTGCTAGGGCCCAAGACCGTACCGGTATGCACGCGCAGCCTCTCGTTCTCTCGCTCATCATCTCTCTCTGTGTTCACTGTTATACTACTGCTCTTGGTGGCCCAGTTGCTTTCAGAGTTAATAGTTTTACTCTGTTGCCTTGGTTATTTTGCCTAGTTGCTTTCACTTAGTTCTCAAGGTTTCAGTTCACGAAACAGAGCAGCAGAGACTACCTGGACCTGCAGGCAGCCGTCTGGCCATTAACCCAGATTATATGTTATTGGGATTAGCCAATGATTCTGAGATTAACAATCTCTTCTATCCAAAATCTCAAGCGCAAATCGTTAGTCTACGCGACCTCGCATTTTTGCACTCACAAAACGCTGCATCCTGACGCTCCTGCAAACAACGAGCAGGACAGAAATGCACAGCTTGTGCCCATGTATAAGCAGCAAAACTCAGGTGCTGGCAAATGAACTTCTGATAGTACGACGTCCTATGATCGAGACGTCACGCTGGCAACTGTTGGCATGGCACGGCAAAGAACAAATAAATTACTAGTACCAAGGATTAGGTCCGCATTTTCCCTTTCTACAACGAGACAAACAAACTTTATGGAGATCAATTGTGTTTTCCTTTTTTATTAAGCTGGCAAGTACTACTAACATGTAAGCACATCCGTATAGGTCTAACCGATCTTAAGGAATAACGAGGTGCTCTTTATCGAAAAAGCTATATAGGTCGATGCTATTCTTTAGCGGTTGTGCAAAGCAGAGAGGTGTAGTTCAAATTGTATATTGGTGTTGCTACTTAGGGCATGTACAGCGCGAGCGCTTAAGGGAGGCGCCAGGATCCTATTCCCGTCCGTTACGTCCAATTCCCTGCCGATCTCGGGAATTTGGCTGGCATCGGCGCCAAATCATGCGTCGGGTGCTCCACTTCTTGCGTCTACAAAAATACCTCGATCTTCCCTGTTTTAGCGCCTGAGGATAGCGTTTCCCATTGGAGATCCAGACGCTTAGCTAGTTCGGTTAGGATAATTGTTTTTTTTCGTCCGCTCAAGCGCCCAAGCAAGAGCCCAGCGTTGTACATGCCCTTATGAGTAACAAAGCAGCGCCATCTAGCGAGAAAAAAAACGCTCAACCGAATGCCAACCAAATTGATGGCTAACAATAGTTTTGCTCTTTTTTTTTTTGGAGCACAATAGTTTTGCTCTTTCACCGGCGTGCATTCCACGTGAACATCTAGAAACTGACCTGTGTGGTTCAAAAGATGGAAACAAAATATTGTTATGGCTTTCGAAAAAGCAAGAACGAGAGTGAATTGGTTGTATCTTGCGGTAACATAAAAAAGGCTGTGCCTTCCTCGTGGCCATCTAGAAGCCATCGTTGTTTAAAAACTACCAACAAAAAATGGTTAATTTCCCTTTCTGACAAAAGCAAGGATGAAAGCGAACCCGGTAGTCTCGTGGTAATGTAAAACGATGCTGCCGCAAGCTTGGTTCAGAGTTTTCATCGACTGAGTGCCATATGACTAGACAACTCCAGGTGAAAACCAAAACATATTATCCCTAACGTGAAGGCATGTACATGCCAACACACATCGCAACTAGAAAAGGTGCACCCAAATTATTTTCCAGAAAGGAAAGCGAACCACTGAGCAAAGTAGCAGAGCCAGGCTTTCAGGTTCATCGATCTCTTCAGACTTTACAGCACGACTTGGAAACAGCAACACGAAATTGCGACTATTACTGATACAAAAGAGAAGCGCTGATCGAATTGTTAACTGTTGTTAACTCTACCGTGTTGCTGCTGTGCTGCAGGAGAACATGAAGGCTCCATCTTTCAAGTTCCCCATCTACGTAAAGCACATCCACAAGGGCAAGCATGGGAGCGATTCGGGTGTGTACGATGCCCAAGGAAGGTACTAGCTATTATATACTCATATTACTATGTGCCCAATCGCTCTAGGACAGGTCATGCCAGTATGCCACCTATGCAAGAATAAATTAACCTTCGTGTTTTGGTATTTGATTCTGACTCTGCTTAACAGAAGGGATCTTAGATGAAATAATAAAAAATATGTCAGACAATTAACTGAAGAATATGAAAGTAATGAGATCGACATAGATATGTGAATTGGAGTACTTGCTAGAAACGAAAAGAATTGTACCAACTTTACGACTACCAAACAGATCTTGATATGAAAGAGAGAACGAGCGGTTAAGGGAAGCAGGTGGGACTGGTATCTTGTATCTTTTTTTTTTTTTTTGACGTAAAGACTGGTATCTTGTATCTGTTCTATTCCATTTGTCCAAACTCCGAAGGAAGAGATGCGACAGTGTGACACACTCAACAATTAACTACTTCCCAATGTGAGACACACGAGATAAGGTATTGTCGACTACATGCGGAAGTGCTACGGTGGTACAAAAGTACAACTGCCAATAAATTACATTGTACTCAGAGCTAATTTTATATTGGAAGGAGAGACAATAATAATTTTTTTAAGAATTGGCTAGCTTACTAAGAGGTGCAAAGATTTAACGCAGTAGGCTAGCATGGCTCCATGCTTGCTATAACTTTACAGTCTGCCCAACCTGTAGGTTTGTTCCTGAAAAGTTTGAGGAGATATTCAAGAAGCATGCCCACACCAGGCCTGATGCCCTCACAGGCAAAGAGCTGAATGAGTTGCTTCAAGCAAACAGGGAGCCCAACGACTTGAAAGGACGGTAAGTTTTACTTCACCTGTAGTATGAACAATGGAAATGTGAGCAATGTTCTTTTAAGCTTATATTTTTCTCTGGAACAATTGCAGAGTGGGTGGTTTCACAGAGTGGAAAGTTCTCTACTCACTGTGCAAAGATAAGGAGGGTTTTCTTCACAAGGAGACTGTCAGGGCAGTATACGATGGCAGCCTCTTTGAGAGGTTGGAAAAAGAGAGGAAGGAAGCTAAGGAATTTGCCAAGAAGAAATGATGAAAACTCACCTGATAGCCTTTAATTTGTGGCTGTGTCCAAGTATCTGTAAATTATGGTGTGCTCGTGAGTCTGGTTTCCAAAATTAATGATGTATCTTGATTTCATTTGTTTCATGTTTATGGATTGAGGGTGAAAAGCTGATTCTGAAGATATTGCAAAAAAATGTAAATTGGGAAGTTCTCAGTTCACACTTCCTTTTACTTTTACATCTTATCACTAGTCTGGCTTATTTATTTCTCCACAAACAGCTGATTCCACCTTGTTCTATCTCATTCTCCTCAACATACATGCTTTGTTACTAGTCTCAAGCAAACTAATTTGTATCAACCAGATGCTCTCCTGGATTTGGCCAGTAGTGTTTCGAATACATTTTGGCTTGTGTGGGCATGCCAAAGCAGAAGCTGGAAGAAGCTATTTGTAAACTTTATATATCAGAAGTTCACCAGCTACTCGTTTGTTTAGCTGCCAGTACAATTTTCTAGAAACATACCAGGTAGTAGAATCAGGCATCGATTGCTTAAATAAGGATTACACATTTACACATCAGTCAAGTGAAGAGACATACAATTACTAAAGAAACAACTCAATCGTGACATATTTTATGACCGGATGGACGACTGTCGAACCACTTGATATGAAACAAAAGGTTAAGGTGAAACAAAATGTTAAGGGGAGCAGTTGGGAGTGGTGCACTGTCTTTTGTTCGTTTGCCCCTTTGGCTAAACTCTGAAGGAGGTGATTGATGCCAAGCTGTGGTTGTGGCATCAAAATTAATTTGGTGTGTATAGCACATGGGATTAACAGCTATCCGTTGTTTAGGACTTGGACTCGGAATATAGGCCTGGGGTGTAGGAAAATCCAATTAGATACTGACAAATGACACTAGCAGATATCATTAAATTGCGAAAGACAGTACTAAAAGTCTGAGGCATTGGCTGTCACTTGTTCTCACTTTCCCCAACTAGGTTAAGACCAGAAGATCCGCACATGCCTTCTTTAGAGGTACAAAATATATGCCACAGATGAAGACAGGTGTATATTTGAGACAATTAGAGGTACAATATGTATGCAGGTTTGTTACTGAAGAGTTTGAGGAGATATGCAAGAAGCATGCTGTAGACTAGGCCTGATGCTCTAACAATCAAAGAGCTGCAGGAGTTGTTTCCAACAACAAACCGAGCCTGATGAATTCCAAAGATGGTAAAGCTTTGCGTCTGGAGTAAGAAGAATAAAAACGTGTAAGTATTGCTCTCCAGGAAAATGGCGAGGAGTCTGGAAATGAGAAAACACTCTAGATGCCATCTTATTTATGACCGTGCACAGGTATTTAAAAAAATAGCACTGTAGCGACGCAGATTTTGTGGACAATTTTTTCTTCAGAAAAAAACAAAGGACGCTTTTTCATTTCCTTGTAGAAGTTTATTGCGGATCTTCTAAGAGGAAGAAGTTACAAGAGGTAAGCAATTAGTGTACATATTTGGTGGATATGGGTCCATGTGAACGCTGATGGACAGTAAAATCGAAAAAAGCTAAATTTAAAAAATACAACATAAATCATGCCTAGAGAAAATGTATTCAAATATGTGCATGTCAAGTTTGAAAATAAAACATAAAAGTATGTATCTTGTGCGAAAAACAATAAGTGTTCAATGAATCATACAATTACCTGGATTTTTACTGTGCACCAAATATGAAGTTCCAGTTTCTCCATTTTTTTATATGCTACATACGCATACAATCATTTTTTTTGGCACCAGTAAGTATCAAGGCAATATGTACATGCATGATTTATTCATATTTTTAATGAAGTTTGAAACACGATTATTAATATTTCTTAAAATTTGGGTTCATGTGGACCCATGTTCTGCTGGCTATTTTGACGGGCTTTAAATCACGTGACCGCGAATTAATCTAATTCTTGGTCGACCAGTCATCATGTTTTTTAACTATACTTTTTAAGTAAGAATAATAAAAAGGCATGCATGACAATTGCAATTACAAAAGGATGGGAGAAAATACAATTACACAAAAATGAAATCGCACTTCCTTGTGCATTTGTATCTCTAAGAACAAACATATGCATAGATTCTTGTAGTACATAAAATTGCATAGATTTTTATGGTGAACAAACGGAACTTAATTATACTTATGAAGATACATTCAAATTACACACATATATGCAATTGCACTTACACAAAAATGGCATGCGTTTTCTTTTTTTTTTTAAAATGGCATGGGTTTTCAATCGTATATATATGTGCAATTGCGCATCTATATGCACTTGCATGTAAAAAAAAAGTCATGAGTTTCCAATTGCACACATATGTGCACACCTATATGCAATTGCACGTACAAAAAATGCATAGGTTTCCAATGAAGATTTCATCTACAGTTGTGTAGTCAATGTTTCACAAAAAAGATCACAAAAGAGACAGGCCAGATACAAAGGTCAGCCGAATGATCAAAAGCCCAACGAAAAAGGCCTACCAAAACAACAACAAGCTTATAACTTTAAAAAGACGTGAACATACAACTGGGCCAAACCAAACCAGAAAAAGTCCAAAGACAAACTACGAAAACTTAGCCCAAACGCAAATCTAGAGAAGTTGACTGATGGACCGAGTGCTAAGAAAAATCCCGGGTGACCTAGAGTTAGCAAAAAGGTTAAAAATGATAATGCATTCTACTTTTATGTGAGTTGTTAGATCTGTAAACTTAGACTAGTGTGGTGCGCAAATAAATGTTTTCTCAGTTCATATTTACTTTCATCGTTTACAACTCTTGCTTGTTTCTGTTTCCACAAACAGATGATTCAGAATATTTTTTATTAATTACAATAATTCAGTCTCATAAGTTCTTCAGCCAATAATGTTTTCTATAAAACTAAGGCAACTAGTAAAACCAGACATATATTACTTAAAAATGGGAACTAAGAGATTCTCCTATTTTTTGTAAGTTCTTTAATTTGCCCAACCTACGTTCTATTAAACTGTGGCTTGGTTTCTGCCAAGTGAACACAAGGACCACCGCATAGGGAAAACAGTTATGAAACATGTGGCTTCATTTGGTTCTCTAGTTACACCTGCCCATATCTTGTCTCATGATTGCAAACATAACATTACCTGCACGCAAGAAAAAGCTGGTAGTCAATAGCCGTGCACATCAATCATACAACGACATTTATGTACTTCATTCAGAAAAGAAGAAAGAGGGACCAGTACTACCACAGAGAGATGACTTGCTCATATTTAGCTCTTCCCTGACCTACTTAAACAGGGCCAAGCGTTACCATTTGTGAGGTGCACATCCAGGCATACAGCCGCAGAAGAAATAACCAACGATGATGGTGGGCTGGCGACGATCGTCAGCAGCGGCCTCTCTGCAGATGCCGCCGGTGACTATTCTTCTGCTTGTATGGGTATTTAGCTGTAAGTTCTTCAGTGTTGCGTTTTGCTCTTCTGTTTCTGAGATGTTCCTTCCAGGAATATCATTGTTAGTTCAAGATTTGTCTAATGGATATCATTGCTATGTTTCTAATTAAGGGGGGCATGCGACGGCATATCTTGATATTGCTAACATGACGGAACTCCAAAAACATGTCTCTTTTTTCGACCGTAACAAGGATGGAATTATTACTCCTTCAGAAACATTTGAAGGTGATTGTTGTTATGCATCTGATTCTGCAAAAAGAAATTGTTCTTGTTGAGAGTCAGAACCATCACATGTATCTGTAGTTCTTCTAATAAGATAGCGTGTCTACTGTTTGACAAGCAGAAACTAAGCTCAACTAGATGGTTTAATCGTACATAGGAAAAAAATCCAGAAGCTTTACTTGCGCCGAATTAATCCAAAAAAATGCTTCTAAGGTAGCTCAAGTTAACAGTTTTGCTATGTCTAGATTTTCTTTATATGCACTATAAAAAAATTCAGAAAAAGGATAACAAATAAGGTGAAGTATGTACGCTTAATATGCTTTGTCTTGTAGGATAACAAAGAAAAAGGATTTCCTTGTGGCATCCTCTCCTCACCTTTGTGGCTGGGTGTATATGTTGCACCCCATATGACATAACTAATAAGCATATGTTAATTATTACCTTAATATGCTTTGTCTTGTAGGATATGTTGCACTAGGTTGTGATGTTGCATTTTCTAGAGAGTCTGCCTCCTCGGTGCATGCTGCTCTTGGTCCTAAAACGAGCCCGGTATGACTCCCTCACAGATAAACATGTGCGCTCACACAATGGACTTGGCATTTAACAATTTTGGTATTAAATTCAGGTTGATGCGCCATTGCCCCAGATTAATATATACATAGACCAAATCCACAAAGGGATGCATGGAAGTGATACAGGTGCATACGATGCTCATGGAAGGTAATTCAGATCGCCTACTTATGTGATATCTTGTACATGCCACTGTGCACGATGTAAACTGTAAAGTAAAAGTAACAAAAGTACAGGCTACAATTTGCTCAGACTTTTAATATATATCCTAACCTATTCTGGGTTTAGTGGTTAAATCAGTACCAATCCTCAGTCATATCATAATCAATCTATGGTGTTTTGAGGTGGGACTTACATCAAGAACAAATGTATAATATGTCGCATTAGCATATCCAACACAATAAGCACATGTACTAAACAAATGAGACCTACTGCTCTAACTTCCAACTTAAATATTGTTGACATAGCTTTGACCATTTGGTGATATACTGATATAATATATCTATGCTTTAGCATTTTCTCTAGTGAGATAACACCGGCAGTGCTTAGTAATTTATTCATTCATTTATTCAGTTTATTCAAATCTCTATACATCTACTGAGCATGTGAAGCTGTAGGTTTGTTCCCCAAAAATTTGAAGAAATATTCATAAAGCATGCAAAAGTTAGATCAGATGCGCTGACATCCTTGGAGGTGGAGGAGCTGATCTTATCAAATCGTGATCCACTAGACCCTCAATCATGGTAATTTTCATTGGCACTTGGTTATTGTGAATTAACATTCTTGCAATAACTTTTTTTTTTGAATCGAATTTAAATTTTTTTTGAATCGAATTCTTGCAATAACTTTGGCTTTGTCAATATAAGTAATGAACGTGTGCCATATGATTCTATCACCTAGGTTTGTGTATCTAACTTTCCTCTTAGAAACTCACCAAAGGGTCAAATGATAAATATGGATCATAAAGTTTCCTAAGTTTTCATTTCTTTTGAATATAGGGGAGGGCCAGTAAAAGAGTGGGGTCTGTCATACAAGCTCTCAAGTGATAAGGATGGTTTTCTTCACAAGGATAGCATAAGAGGCATATATGATGCGAGTGAGTTTGTCAAGCTGGAGGAAAAACGGAGATCATCTCGAAGTGAAATGTGATGGGCTTTAACATGAATATGAATTCCACATAATTTGGGAAGCATATGTGTATAAAATATTAATTGCTGGTAAAATACGATATTTATCGGGCAAGTATATTTTGTTGCACATAAGTACTGAAAAAGGAAACACAATGTGTTTCAGTTAGCCGGTAAAATACAATACATATTATCAAGCAGTGCGTTTGCATAGTATGTTTTTTTTTTGTTTTCCTCTATACTCGTTTTTGTTAGATTTTGGCTGTGATATTAAAAAAATGTCACACTTAATTTTTGAAGCTGCAATTGGTTTTTACACTTGCATATCTTAAGCTCTATTTAGTCTGATGCAGTTATACTTATACCATGTCCGATTCATATCCTACCATAAGTCCATAGCCATACCTCTTCTCATAAGTCCTATACATATTCTTCTCACCTTATGTTATCCGCTGATAGTAGTGTTGATTCATTATTTTGGAAAACCAATGCTATGGAGGAGAACCTTGGCTTGGTCTGTGCAATACAAGAGGAGGTTAGCAATTTATATTAGAGCCAAGCTAGTATTTGGGCCAAAACCATCTCATTTGCACCCTCCATAATCATATACCAATCAAATTTACGTGCAGGGCTATTTTGGGTTGCTTTGACCCGGTTTATCCCTGATGTTGTGCTCTATGTGAGTGACGCCATGTTTCCATGTTCACCCAATGCAACATGCACAAATAAAACAGGATGGGACCAGCCGACCAGATTCCCGTTTGCAGATTTGAAAGAAGAGAAAGAACGCTTCGTCCGCTCCGCTCTCCCGCGGCCGGAGACGGGCGATCCCCACGACCTAGCGCCGCCAGGCCCAGTTTCCCTCTCTCCTCCCCTTCGCCGCCGTTGGCGCAGGCCGCCGGGCAAAGTCCCGAGTGGTGCCGGCGGCGGCGGACTCGCTCCTACCCGCGCGCGAGGCGGGCGACGCGGGATCTCCCGGAGCTGGCGGCAGTGCACCTCGGTGGGCAAGGTTCTGGCGGCTGCTGCGCTCCTGCCGGGAAGCGGCGGCGCTGGGTGACGTGGCGGCGTCGGCGCAGCCTCTTGGCGGCCGGCGGCGCGGTTCTGACCCAGATCTGGGCCTGCCTGGGCCCCATCTGGGCTTGGGCGGGACAGATCTGGCATCCTAGGTCTGCTCCCGGCGGCTGGTGGAGACTCTCCTGCCGAGTGTGGCTAGGACAGCGGCGCGTGGACTGCAGCGCGGCCACGGGAGCTTCACGAGCTCGTCGGGCTCGGCCGGGCCAGAGGGGCCTGGTTTGCTCCTGTTGCTGCGTCCGGTCTGTCACCGCAGCGGGTGGTGGAGGTGGCGTCCTCCCGCGTGGCTGCTGTCCAGGCTCCCCTCGGCTCGGGGTGTTCCCTACCGGTTTCGTCGGTCTTCGTCAGTGGGTCACGGTGAGACGGCGGTGGTGGTTGCGTGACCGTGGTAGCGCGAGTTGGTGGGCGGCGAGGTTGGCGGAGCATGACGGAGTGTCCGGGGCTGTGGGTCTTTGGGGGTCGGGAGAAATCCTTGTCGATGGCCGACACCGACGCGGTGACACTCGCGGGCGCCACCATTCCCTCTTGAGGGGCGTCGGGGTTTCCCCTTCCCACTGCCCCCGCAGGGAAACCCTAGGCTTGTCCGGGCAGCAGCGTCGTCATCGTCGCATCCCTTCTTGAAGGTGCTGCTTTGGTATGCGGCGCTTCGGAGGGCTAGGCTCGTGGTGGGAATCTTCCGGAGGGCGCAGCGGTTGCGGATCATCAGCGTTTTCGTCGATCCGGCTTTGTCATCCTTTCTTTCTTTTTTCTTCTTCTTTTGTTTTCTCTTGGGCTTTGATGTGCTGTTTGCCCCAGCGGTGGTCGCTATCTTGTATCAGTTCGTTGCTATATTAATATAGCGGGGCGAAAGCCTATTTTAAGGAGGAGGACAAATAAAACAGAAGGAGAAAATAAAGGAGCAGTGGGGCGCACCTGTCATTTTCTAGCTCTCTTCTTCCTCTCACCCTTCCCAGCTTTTCTTCTCACCTTTCTTACACGCTGACCAAATCTTCAAGCAGTGTAAATCTTCTTCCTTTCTCTGAATCTATATCAACCAGTCTGACTCGCACTTGCTGGTGATAATTTAGCAGGTCATAATGAACCACATCCATGTGCTGCATTCCGTCGAATGCCTTATGCGCGCGAGCACCAGATCGCCTGAGCAGGTGTCAATCTCTTCATCTAGAGTCCCCGGACTGGAGAATTGATCTGCTACATGCCACTGGACCTGCACCCGGACCTTAGCAGCAGGCGCAAGCGGATGCAAATGGTAACCGTGTCGTGCTACCAGTGGTTGTTGGTGTGGTGGAGTTTGGGTTGGGGCTCGCGCACCTGATTGGGGAACGCCCCCGCGGTGCACGCACGGCATGGCGTGGACCGGGATGAGGTCCCGGTAGGCAGCGCGGTGAATTGGAGATCGCGTCCTACGGCCACCAAGCTATAGAACTGTCGCAGTGTCGCAGTTACAGTTAGAGAGAAGTGAATATTTCAGCGGGGAATTGGCAGTTGGCAAGCGGTACACTTGAGTACTAGACGCACCATGTGAATTTGAAGCTTAGAGCAAGTACAATAAGGTACAGTCAGCTGGCTATAAGAGATAAAATATTATAAATTTGCTTAGTTGGAGGAGAGATTAGGAGAGAGAGAAGAGGTACTCTTATCTTTTAGAACTAGCGTCTTTCCGCTATGTGAGCTAAAGGTGGTAATGTATTGTGAAAGTACTACACTTTTATAGCTCACTATTGTATATGTTGGCTCTAAGTTAGCTATAGATGACATAGTACTTGACTTATAGCTAGCAGCTGGCTACACTATTGGAATTGCTCTTAGAGCATCCCACCGGCGATCCCAAATAAGCATCGGCATCGGCAGACGCGCCGGCACGAGTGTATGGAAGATGTCCGCACGTTTTTCTCGGTTTGGGGGAAGAGTTCCTCACACCGGTGGCTCCATTATGATGGCCTCAATAAAGAAATTTAAATCAAAAAATAAATAAAACTTACAAACGTGGATATAAATTCGAATTTAAGGTTTTCGAATACAAGTCTAGGCCAACATTCCGCCACCAAATCGTCGTCCTCATAGTCTCGGCTGCCAAAAAAAGGTTGGGCTTCAAGACCAAATGATCACAGGTACGACGTCAATGGCGGTTGCACCTCAACGACATCCTCATCATCGGCGATCACCTGTGGCACCACGTTCATTGGGACGTGCTCAGCGGACGCCGGCGGAGGCATGGAAGCGGACGCAACCATGTTCGTCGATGTCGTTGTGGGCATGTACGCTGGCGCAGGCATGTGGGTCGATGCTGCCATGGACGCCACGGCAGCTTGCGCAGCCATCACCTCCTTGCCGATGCGCTCGTGATACATCTCATGCCACTCCCTCGCCAATGGATCCATGTTCTCCATATCCATAATTAAGATTCTTGAGTCATCTTGGTCAATGATAGATGCGTCACTTCGTTCATGGCTACCATGACGCCAACTTGAGCTACCATCTTGGCCGCCTCCATCTTCTCCCTCTCCAACCCAATCTTCACATCTTGCTTCTCCAACATTGCCTTCCACATGGCGGCGCCCCTATCCGTTGCCTCCTTGTTCTCGATGGAGAGGACATCATCTTCTCGATGGAGGCGTTGGTGGCGGCGCCGCAATCCTCTCGGCCTTGGCTTTCTCGTTTCCAATGGGGCGCCCAACAGAGGCGACTGCGATCGGTCCATCTTCTCCGACGCCGTCCTTTCCATTGAGAGTGAGGCAGACGGCGTCCCACATCTTGCAACCCTCAAGCTTCTTGAAGCAATGCTTGAAGAGGAAGTCCTTGTCACCATTTCGACTCTTGTACATGACGAGGGCGTCGATCATCTAGAAAATACATGAAGAGCAAGCAATGCACATGGGCGGACCTACAGGGTGGGCCGGGTGGGCCGTGGCCCACCCCAAATTTTCTGAGATTATTTTACTACCCTACTTTTCTGACCCACGAGAAAGGCATCGAGGCTCCTGGTCGATCCCCATCCCCTCGTTCGCTCGAGGCTCGACCGCTCCTCGCCTCCTCCAGGCTCCAAAGTCCAATCAGACGGCGCGGCGGCAGCGGTCGATCTCCGTGCCAGCGGACGGCCGACGGGTGACGGCAGTCGATCCCCGCTCCTTCTCCTTGACAGCTAGCGCACGCGCGGTCAGGTCGTCGATCCCCGCCCTTTCTCCTCGCCGTCGCCGGACGGCCTGGACGGCCGGACCCTCGCCGACCTCATCCCGGACCAGGGCCCTCGCCCGCTCGCCGATCTCCTAGCCGAGCTGCTCCGTTGGATGCCGCCGTCGGCCCTCCTGCAGGTTGGAGCTGGACCAACTGCCACTTCCGGCTTTCTCTGTTTGCATTTGGGCATTTGGCAATATTTTTTTGGGTGTGTCTATGTATCATGAGATTTTAAGTCTCAGTCACCTCAGAAAAGTACAACTGCAGTTTACAAAAATGCGCAACTTGAATCAATTGTACTTTTCTACTAGAAAACTGCAATTGCACTTTTTTGACGGAAAAGTACAACTCAAGTGTATTTTTGCGGGTGTCTGAGACTTAAGTAATTCTCAGACTGAGACTTAACAAAACCGATATTTTTTGCCTAGTATTAGAATTATTTGATATTTGTGCTGTAGCAGTTGTGTAGATTGTAGAATTAGAATAGATGATATACATGCTCTACTTCTTGTAAACAACTTGTAAACCGATGTGTAGATTGAAAATGGCAATCAATATCTTATACAAATTTTATTGTTTCTATAATTCTATTATTATTGTAGAATTGATTATGAAGAGGCATGGAGATAGCATGGGGGATAGTCACATTGCGGCACTTTTTCGTCAACATGAGGCAAAGCAGATTGCACCTTCAATGGCCCATTCTCCACCACCGTTGGTAGTAGATGATGAAGAAACCTAAGGCGGTGGGCTTTCTTCATGTTTTGAACTATTTGTATTGTAATTTTGCACATTTAACTTCAATGTTGACATTCAATTGGTTATATATATTACTCATTTAGCAAAAATATCACATTTAGGGGATTTAGGGGAGGCACAAAATTTTTTTTGAGGTGTGCCCACCCTCTAACTTTTTCCTGCATCCGCCACTGGCAATGCATGAATATGTTGCAAGACATGAACAAGCTATCAAATGCTACATGACCAAATGGACGTGGAAGAGACATACCTAATCCACCATCGGCACCCTCTCCGTAGGGGCCGGCGTTTTTATTGGGCTCGAAATCGATCGATGCTTTTTGAGTCGCGCTGGTGTGAGCCTAAATCGAGCCATCAGCCCCAATCAAACTATTGCGGTTGCTTTTAAAGCTGCCGGTGAAGATGCTCTTACATATTGTCACTCATACAACACGAAGATGCAAATGCATAGGAGACTAGTAATTTTTTTTCGAGGATGTAGGAGACTAGTAGTACTCATACAAACACGACGACGCAAGATTTACAAATGCCAGAATTGCGCGGTGGTAGAACTGACGAATTCATGGCTGGCTGGGAGGGAACAGCCATGTCGCCCGGAAACCTTCGAGAGGCTGCACCGACGTCTGCAGGAGAGACTGCTGCAACCGTCGCGTTTTGAGGTTGAAGACGCCGCAGCAGAAGGGCATGCTCTTCCGGTCGTCGTAAAAGCGTTCATAGGTGAAGAAGACGATGGAGTTTCCTCCCACGCTCCCGCGCTGGTCGGGCCCACCGACGGCGACAGACCGGGAGCACCATGGCCCCAGGAACAGCGCCCGGCCGTCGGACACCGCTTCCAGAATGTCGCCACGCGCCATCGTCCACCGCGACCGCTCGAAGCTCGCCACATACACCGTGAACCTGGCCGCCGCAGCGGCCATCGGGTGGCCGCCTCCCGACCTACTGGTGTAATTGGAGATCATGAGCAGCGCGCCGCCGGATTCCAGCAGGTAGCATGGGTTGAACGGGAACGAATCCAAGCCGCTGTTGATGACGCGGTCGACGCTGGACACGGCCGGCTCGTGGCCGTCGACGGTGATGGAGACGGCGGTGAGGCACCTGTCGCGGCTGAAGGCGTAGAGCTGCCCCTGGTACAGTATTATGTCTTGAACGATGACGTTGGCGCCGCCGACGATGGCCCACGACCACGAGGCTGCCCCTGGCCGGCATAGCGCCAGCCTCACGTTGGGTTCGCCCACCACCAGAGCCGCGACCAGCTTATCCGAGCACACGACCAGCTTCCGGATAGCTAGCCCGTGGACGTCGTTGTGGGCAGGGTATAGGAGGGTGTGGAGCCCGGGGAGCAGTATGGTGCCGGCGGCGGCGGAGAGTGGGCTCATAAGCGTGATGGCGCCGTCGTGGCGCTCGAACACGAGCCACTCGCCGCAGGAGCTCTGCGCGTGCAGCATCTGCCGGTGGCCGTCGAGGTGCACCGGCAACGGCCGGAAGGCGGTGTCCGGCAGGCTGTAGAAAGTCCGGTCGGCTAGCGCGAGCCAGGGGAAGTGCGGGGGCATGGCGGGGTTCTCTTGTGCGGCGGCGCGCCATTGCCGGCAAACGGCGCCGAAGCGGGCGCGGTCGAGGGGCCGTGGCGGGAGGCGCCGGAGCACGGCCGCGGCGAGGTCCAGCGGGAGGTCCGACCACGATCTGATTCTTGGGTCACCGCCATGCAGTGCTGCCGGCGCTGCCGCCATAGGCAGATCGATCTCTCTACCAGTCACAGCAATCTCACATCACAGCTTGGTGTTACGTAGAGCGCGTTATGGTATCATATCAATCAGTCCTTTTGTTTTCTGTTGGAGATTGATATTGACCAAATCCCTGTTTTTTCGAGATCAATCAAAAAAAATCGAGATTGAGGTCGATCAAACCCCTGATTTTAGCAAAAAATGGTTACCTTCTCCAATTGCCTTCGTACTCCTTATTCCATAATTCTTGTCCCTATTCATAAAATGTATATAGATATTTCTACATTTGCCACAATAATTATGGAACTGTACACATTCATAACACTTATTTAAACGGGACCAAAAACTTTGCCCCAATAAATTAATTAAGGAGAATAATTTTGATAAGATAGTCTGAATAAGAAAAATTACATGGAAATACTCACCCGACATTATTTCAATGAACAGACTTATCATCAGGCGACCGATCCCGCGCTCCGATCGGTCGTGCCGAGATCGCGCCCACCGCCCAGCACTTTTAGACGCGCGGCAGCCCACCAACACTAAGCCCAGCTACGGCACCAACACCAAGCCCAGCTACGTTGAAGCCCACCAACACCTAGAAGCCAAAATACGTACGCACATTTTTCTTACAGAAGACGTGGGTGGGCCTCAAAAATTCATTGGACCTTTCTCTTCTGGCTGTGTGTCTATTTGTGGACCATTTTTTGTTGTTGTAATTACTTGTGACTTTTGTAAAAAATAGTTGCCGACTTTTATTGTAATTCAATCTATAGCAAATTAACTGTTGCTTGACCACTTTTAATTGTTTGCAAACATATGAATTTTTGTTGTTTTTGTTTCGAACTTTTGTAAAAATAGACAATGATTTTTGTTGTAATTCAAGTTGTAGCAAATTAAATTATTTCTTAACAACTTTTGAATTATTTGCAAATATTTTAGTTGTAAATAGTCTGCGGTTTTTGTGGATGATGTTTGCGACTTTTGTCGTAAACATCCAAATTATTTGTGGTCTGTGTTGCTAATTATTGTTGTAAATATCTTACTGGTTTGTTCTAAAGATATTTCTGGAATGAAAGCGGACTTTTATTGTAAACATCCAAATAAAATAATGTTGGTTTTTGTTATTAATTAATTGTTGTAAATATGTTTCTGATTTGTTGTAAAGATATTTTTGCATGGAAACTGACAATTATTGTAAACACCCAAATAAAAAATATTGTTTTTGTTGTTAATTATTATTGTAAATATATTGATAATTTGTTGTACATATATGTGAAGATTTACTGTGAAAATTTTGTTGTAATACTTTTTATTTTTTGTACACAAAGCAGCGGGTTTTGTTGCTATACTAAGTGGCGGGTTTTGTTGTAAATATCTGAAAGTTTGGGGGCAAAGGGAAACACGTGTTCGGTATAAACTGATAGGCTTAGGACCGCGTGTTGATTTTCTAAAAACCAGGGGGCAAAATGCAAAAATTGCAATGCGTCTAATTCTGCACGCCGGATTACGATCGGACGGCGCACGAACGACCGATTTTCGCCCAGTTATCAGTCGACCGACGCGTAGCGTTCCCCTTATTTCAACTAGGTACTTTGCGCCCGCGATAACCCACAAAGAGGCTTCTCTCTTTCTCTAACACTATGGGAGAGCTAATTTTTAGGCGCACTTTAAAATGCGCCTAAAAATAGCAAAAGTGTCTCTAATTATTTTTAGGGGCACTTAAAAAATTCCCAATTAAAACATGTTGCTAAAAATTATAGCCGTACTTTTAAAAAATGCCTCTAAAAATAGTATTTTTAGAGGCACTTTTCTAGTTGCCCATATATATTTTTAGAGGCACTACTATTAATGCCCCTAATGCCCCTATATATTTTTAGAGGCACTTCTATAAATGCCCCTAATTATTTTTAGAGGCACTCCTATAAATGCCCCTATACATTTTTAGAGGCACTTTGGCATATTGCCTCTATAAATTGCCTCTATAGGTAACTGATACTTTGTTTGCACACCATGTTGATCAAAAAATCACCAATAGCAATACATGGTCATATAGCACAGAAAATAGAATAAAAGGCTGCACCACAGTAAATAGCCCATACTGCAATAATCTTTACTACTCCCTCCGTTCCATTATATAGTGCCTATAGTTTTTTGGCACGGAAATTAGCACAAGAGTGTTTCTTTACACAAGACCCTCTAGATTAACGATTTGATATCAGAGTAAAATGAGGGAAATCGGTCACTTTCTAAATTAACATAACAAATCCAACAAATCTCTCTGGTTGACTCTCCATATATGTGTAGCTGATACGTCCAAAACGTATCTACTTTCCCGAACACTTTTGCTATTGTTTTGCCTCTAATTTATTTATTTTGGATGCAACTAACGCGGACTAACGCTGTTTTCAGCAGAATGTCTCGTTTTTGTGCAGAAATCCAACTTTCGGGAAAATCCTCGAATTTATGCGAAAGGTCCTATTTTCCTGAGAATATTGACGGAGCCGAAGGGCAAGCGGTGGGGGCCGAGGCCCCCACACTAGGCCGCGCGGCCGGAGGGCGTACCGCCTTGTTGTGTGGGCGCCTCGGCGGCCCCCCGACGCTCTCCTTTCGAATACATATGCCTTTCGACCTAAAAACGCCGGGGGTTCGACCATATTTCCAGAGACCATCCAGGCGCCGCCGCCATCGTGAAACTCCGCCTCGGGACCGAAACTCCGTTCTGGCACTCAGCCGGACGAGGGGAGGAGGGATCTTCCGGCCATCACCACCGACGCCTCTCCATCGACCACCATGTTTCCCCCATCCATGTGTGAGTAATTCCCCCGCTGTAGGCTGAAGGGGATGGTAGGGATTGGATGAGATTGATCATGTAATAGTCACAAGATTGTTAGGGCATGGTGCCTAGTATCCGTAGATGTCACTTTTATGATATTGTTGCAACTTGTTATGCTTAATGCTTGTCACTAGGGCCCGAGTGCCATGATCTCAGATCTGAACATGTTATTGTTTCATCAAGATATGCATTGTTTTATGATCTTACCTGCAAGTTGTATACACACGTTGCTGTGTCGGAACCCGAGGCCCCAAAGTGACAAGAATTGGGACAACCGGAGGGGAAGGCGGTGATGTGAGGATCACATGTGTTCACGAAGTGCTTTGCTCCGGTACTCTATTAAAAGGAGTACCTTAATTTCCAGTAGTTTCCCTAGAGGCCTGCCACCGGCTGGTAGGACAAAAGATGTTGTGCAAGTTTCTCATTGCGAGCACGTACGACTATATATGGAACACAGGCCTATTGATTGATTAGTACTTGGATACCGCTTTATTATTACCTGCAAATGCCCTACCATGATTGTTACATGAATTCTCTCATCCATGCAACGCCCGTTCATCCGTCCCTGTGCCTACAGTATTTTAATCCTGCTGTTTACTATAATCACTACTGTTGTCTTTATTTCACATTCTGCTTATTTCACTATTCCTACTGCTATAAAACTGTTACTCTGATAAACTCTTGCGAGCAAGTCTGTTCAGGTGCAGCTGAATTGACAACTCCGCGGTTAAGGCTTACAAGTATTCTTTGTCTCCCCTTGTGTCGAATCAATAAATTGGGTAATACTTCCCTCGAAGACTGTTGCGATCCCCTATACTTGTGGGTCATCAAGACTATTTTCTGGCGCCGTTGCCGGGAGCATAGCTTTATTTGCAAGTTCACTTGGATTGATATTGTTCGCTGCAAATCCTCCATCATAGGTAAACCTCGCGATACTAAAGTCGCCATATTACCATCCACTACAAGAAAAGGTACAACTCTGAGTACCTCTGCTGCTCTTGATTCACCATCTGTGATAAGTCAACTTGTTTCACTAGCACAAACTTCACGTGTTGGTATTTCTGCTGAATCTGAAAATTCCTCTGATAATTTTGATGATGCTTCTACTGTGCTTGATACTGGTTCATTAGGTCCTTTTCTAGATGCTACAATTGCTAGGTCTAGACAAATTGAAAATACTGAAACTCCTAATGAAAATACTGTTACACCTGTTAATTCACCTGAGATTGATGATCTTGATGAAGATTATGTGGAACTTGATGATGATTTTGTTGATAAATGCAATGCTACTACTAGTACAAGTAACCTTAAAAAGCTTATTGCACAACATGCTGTTAGATATAAACTGTCTCCTGATCCTAAATTTGCCACATCTCCTATAACATTAAAGATAAAGATTATGATTTTTCTCTCGATTTATCTCATATATCTATTGTTGAGAAAACACCTTTTTGTGGTACTGAAAAAGAAAGTGCTGTAGAGCATATGAATGAGCTTTCTACTTTAAGTAGCTTGTTTTCTGATGATGTTAAGATGCGTACTTATTTTGTTGCTAAGATTTTCCCATTCTCATTAAAGGATGATGCTAAGATTTGGTATAATAATTTGCCTCCTGATTCTATTGATAGTCCAAGTTGTTTGCTTGATGTTTTCTTTCGGAAATACTTTCCCGCTAGTGCTCAACATATGGCTCTGCGAGAGAATTTATAGTTTTGATCAAGAAGATGGAGAGAAATTGCTGAAGCTTGGGCAAGGTTTTGCTCTCTTATTGGAGCTCGGCCTGGACATGATTTGGAAAAGCATGATTTACTTGATATATTTTGTAGTGTACTAACCATTGAGTCTAGGGCATACCTGGATAGTTGTGCTGATTGTGTTTTCAGGAAGAGAACTCCGGACGAAGCTGAAGAATTATTGGCTAAAATAAGCAAAAATCATGATGATTGGTCTACAACTGAACCAACCCCGACACCAATATTGAAGAAGAGGGGTATGATTGAATTAAATGATGAAGATATGAGGGAAGCCAAGAAATCTCTTATGGAGAAAGGTATTAAATCTGAAGATGTGAAGAATTTGCCTCCTATAGAAGACCTATGTAAGATAATTCCCCCTTCATCCACAATTGAGGTACATTCTCTTCAACGCTTTGATAGAGGAGATATTCCATATTCAAAACCTCCTGATCAATGTTTAGATGAATTTGATAATTATATTGTTAAGCAAAATAATTTTAATATGAGAGTAGAGAATCATCTAATGGAAAATTCTCAAGCTATTAGTAAATTGCATGATATTGTGGAGAGAACCTCCAATGATGTTAAGATGCTTGTTAAACATTTTAATATGATTCAAACTCAAATTGATCAACTTACTAAAGTGCAAAATGACTTGTTAAAAAATACTCATGAAGAGAAACATGCTTATGAAGTAACAACTAGAGGCGGTGTTTCTACCCAGGATCCTCTATATCCTGAAGGGCACCCCAAAAGAATTGAACAAGATTCTCAACGAACTAAAGCTATAGTCCTTCTAAGAAAAATAAGAAGAAACATTAAACTGTTGTAGAATCCTCTGAACCTGTTAATGATCCTAATAGTATTTCTATTTCTGATGCTGAAAGTGGTAATGAACATGATGAAGATAATGATAAGAATGATACACCTGATAAAGAAGAAATTGAAAAAGAACTTGAAAAGCATGCTAAAAATAAAAAGTATACTAAAGAAGATTTTATTACAAAGAAACATGGTAATGAAAGAGAACCTTGGGTTCAAAAGCCAATGCCTTTTCTGCTAAGAAACTGAAATCAAAGGAGGAGGAACATTATAATAAATTTTGTGATTGGATGAAACCTTTATTTTTGCAAATCCCTTTGACTGATGCTATTAAATTGCCTCCTTATTCAAAGTATATGAAAGATATTGTCTCTAACAAAAGGAAAATTCCTAATGAGGAGATTTCCACTATGCTCGCTAATTACTCCTTCAATGGTAAGGTTCCAAAGAAGCTTGGAGACCCAGGTATACCGACTATTCCTTGTTCTATCAAGAATAATTATGTTAGAACTGCTCTATGTGATTTGGGAGCAGGAGTTAGTGTGATGCCTTTTTCTCTTTACAAGAGACTTGATTTAGATAAGTTGATACCAACTGATATATCTTTGCAAATGGCTGATAAATCTACTGCTGTTCTGTTTGGTGTATGTGAAGATGTTCCTGTTCAAGTTACTCAAAATTGTTTGATATTAACTGATTTTGTTGTGTTGGAAATGCGAAGATGATAATATGTCTATTATTCTTGGAAGACCCTTTCTTAATACTGCAGGGGCTGTTATTGATTGCAATAAAGGCAAGGTTACTTTCAATGTTGATGACAAGGAACATACTGTCTATTTTCCCAAGATGATTGATAAAGTATATGGAGTTAATACAATTTGTAATGTGAAAACTATCAAGGTGGGATCCATTGATTGTCCTATATATGAGCCTAAAGAAGAATATCAAACTCTTGTGATTGGATCTATATCAATTCAATATAAGGTAACATGATTGATTTGAGGTTTATTTCTTCTTATGTCATATAAATTTTTTTTGAAGCTTTACTGTAGGGGAGTCCCCCACAGTTATTTTATTAAATTAGGGGTTAGAAACAAAGTCAGGGTCTACTCTAACATATGTACATAAAAGAAAAAGAAAATTACGAGAGGTTATCAATCCATGTAGCTAAAATATGGACATCCCCCTTCCTCACTCTATACTTGAGCAGTGTAATATCTTGTAGAAAACCAGCTTTATTTGTCATATAAAATTTATTTGGTAGCAAGACTTGATCAACCTTGTTAACAAGTATATTTTAATGCATACGAGAGCTAAACAACATCTCTTTCTTTCTTTCTTCCTCACTACAAGAAAAGTTCTGATAGACAACGTCTCAAAATCGTCCGCTAAGGGGTATTTTTCGTCGCCTATGGGCCTAACCCGACGATATGGGTTACATTGTGAAACTGCGTCGAGCAAGTCCTACGACGATTTTTCGGTCCGTCGCGCTTGGGCACCCTTCCGCCACGGAAAATCGGACCGTTGCGGAAGTGTTTCCGGGAGCCCGTTATTGACGTCATGCAAACGACACGTGGCGACGCCGTTACGATTGCGGCGTTAACCGGCTGAAACCCGTGGTAGATGGTAGGCCCACACGAGGCTGCCACGTCTTAAGCGGGCCGGGCCAGTGACATAGTTTGACCGGTCAACTATATAGCTGGGCTGGTCCATTAGTTACGTGGGCCGGGCCTAACCTCTAAGGTTGATTGGTCAAAACTTAAATGGCCGGCCCATTTAACATGTGGGTCCACCTTACAGCAATGGGCCGGCCCAAGAAGCAAGTGGGCCGGGCCAAAATACAGGTGGGTCCCTTTCCGATTAAAGGCGCCCATTTAGTGTGTGGGGTCCACCATATACAAGTGGGCCGGGCCAAAAACAGGGTGGGTCCCACTTTCCTGTTAAAGGGTCGGCCCATTTAGTATGTGGGGTCCACCATATAGCAAGTGGGCGGCCCAACAAGATAGTGGGCCGGGCCAAAAACACAGGTGGGTCCCACTTTCCTATTAAAGGGCCGGCCATTTGATGTGTGGGGTCCACCATATAGAAGTGGGCTGGTGATGCGCGTAGATGTACACGTCCGTTGGGAACCCCAAGAGGAAGGTATGATGCGCACAGTGACAAGTTTTCCCTCAGAAACAAACCAAGGTTATCGAACCAGTAGGAGCCAAGAAGCACGTGAAGGTTGTTGGTGGAGGAATGTAGTGCGGCGCAACACCGGTGAAACCGGCGCCAACGTGGAACTGCACAACACAGTCAAAGTACTTTGCCCAACGTAAGATGAGGTTGTCAATCTCACGGCTTTTGAAAACAAAGGATTAAGCGTATCGAGTGGAAGATGGTGTTTGTTTGCAAAGAACAGTAAAGCAGTAGAATGTATTCAGATGTAAAAGAATGGACCGGGGTCCACAGTTCACTAGTGGTGTCTCTCCAATAAGATAACTAACATGCTGGGTGAACAAATTACAGGCGAGCAATTGACAAATAAAGATTCAATACATATCAATGATGATTACTATGTGATTTAATCGAGCATTACGACAAAGTACATAGACCGCTATCCAGCATGCATCTATGCCTAAATAATCCACCTTCGAGTTATCATCCGAACCCCTTCCGGTATTAAGTTGTAAACAACAGATAATTGCATTAAGTATGGCGCGTAATGTAATCAACACAAATATCCTTAGACAAAGCATCAATGTTTTATCCCTAGTAGCAACAGCACATCCACAACCTTAGAACTTCCTGTCACTGTCCCAGATTTAATGGAGGCATGAACCCACTATCGAGCATAATTACTCCCTCTTGGAGTTACAAGTATCTACTTGGCCAGAGCCTCTACTAGCAACGGAGACCATGCAAGAACATAAACAACACATATATGATAGATTGATAATCAACTTAACATAATATTCTCTATTCATCGGATCTCACCAAACACAACATGTAGCATTACAAATATATGATCTTGATCATGTTAGGCAGCTCACAAGATCTATAACAATGAAAGCACAAGCGGAGAAGACAACCATCTAGCTACTGCTATGGACCCATAGTCCAAGGATGAACTACTCACGCATCAATCCGGAGGCGGGCATGATGATGTAGAGCCCCTCCGGTGATGATTCCCCTCTCGGCAGGGTGCCGGAGGCGATCTCTGAATCCCCGAGATGGGATTGGCGGCGGCGGCCTCTCGGTAATGTTTTCCGTATCGTGGCTCTCGGTACGGGGGTTTCGCGACGGAGGCTTTAAGTAGGCGGAAGGGTAGGTCAAGGGCATCACGAGGGCCGACACCACGGGGCCGCGGCCGGGGCACGGGCGCGCCGCCACGCAGTCTGCAGCCACCTCGTGGCCCCGCCGTCTCCTCTTCGGACTTAGAAGCTTCGTGCAAAAATAGGCCCACTGGCGTTGATTTCGTCCAATTCGAGAATATTTCCTTACTAGGATTTCTGAAACCAAAAACAGCAGAAAAAGCAACGGCACTTCGGCATCTTGTTAATAGGTTAGTGCCGGAAAATGTAAAATAACGCTGTAAAGTATGTGTAAAACACTCAAGTATTGTAATAAAAGTAGCATGGAACATAAGAAATTATAGATACGTTTGCGACGTATCAAGCATCCCCAAGCTTAGTTCCTACTCGTCTCGAGTAGGTAAACGATAACACAAATAATTTCTGAAGTGACATGCTACCAACATAATCTTGATCAACATTATTGTAAAGCATATGAGATGAATGGAGTGATCTGAACAAAAGATTGCTAACAAAGATAATGACTAAGCAAATGAATCATATAGCAAAACTTTTCATGAATAATACTTTCAAGACAAGTATCAATAAGACTTGCATAAGAGCTAACTCATAAGCAATAAATTCATAGTAGAATGCATTGAAGCAACACAAAGGATGATTAAGTTTCAGCAATTGCTTTCAACTTGTAACATGTATATCTCATGGATATTTGTCAACATAGAGTAATATAACAAGTGTGCAATAAGTAAACATGTAAGAATCAATGCACACAGTTAACACAAGTGTTTGCTTCTAAGATAGAGGGAATGGGTAAACTGACTCAACAATAAAGTAAAAGATTGGCCCTTCGCAGAGGGAAGCATTGATTACTATTTTTATGCTAGAGCTTTTGTTTTGAAAACATAGAAACAATTTTGTCAACGGTAGTAATAATTCATATGTGCTATGCATAATAATTCCTACAAGTTGCATGTCTCATGCATAGAGTACCAATAGTGCTCGCACCTTGTCCTACTATCTCGGAAACACGGATTCTCATCGCATAACATATGTTTCAACCAAGTGTCACAAAGGGGTACCTCTATGCCGCCTGTACAAGTGTCTAAGGAGAAAGCACGCATTGGATTTCTCGCTTTTGATTATTCTCAACTTAGACATCCATACCGGGACAACATAGACAACAGATAATGGACTCCTCTTTTTCATGCTTAAGCATTCAACAATAGTTAATATTCTCATAAGAGATTGAGGTTGTATGTCCAAACTGAAACTTCCACCATGATACATGGCTTTAGTTAGCGGCTCAATGTTCTTCTCTAACATATGCGTACTCAAACCATTTGATCATGAAGTCCACTTACTTCAGACAAGACGAACATGCATAGCATCTCACATGATATCCAACAAAGGTAAAGTTGATGGCGTCCCCAGAAAACATGGTTACCGCTCAACAAGCAACTTATAAGAATTAAGACACATAACTACATATTCATTACCACAATAGTTTTTAAGCTATTTGTCCCATGAGCTATATATTGTAAAGGTAGAGGAATGAAATTTAAAGGTAGCACTCAAGTAATTTACTTTGGAATGGCAGAAAAATACCACATAGTAGGTAGATATGGTGGACACAAATGGCATGGAGTTTGGCTCAAGGTGTTTGGATGCACGAGAAGCATTTCCTCTCAGTACAAGGTTTGGGCTAGCAAGGTTGTTTGAAGCAAACACAAGTATGAACAGGTACAGCAAAACTCACACAAGAACATATTGCAAGCATTATAAGGCTCTACACTGTCTTCCTTGTTGTTCAAACACTTTACCCGAAAATATCTAGACTTAGAGAGATCAATCATGCAAACCAAATTAAACAAGCTCTACAGTAGTTCTTCATTAATAGATTAAACTACATGATGCAAGAGCTTAAACATGATCTATGAGAGCTCAAACAATTGCCAAATTTACCAAACCATATGCAGCATTTTCCAATTCCAACCAAATAGCAATCTAACGAAGCAATAAGCTTTCGCCATGAACATTAAAGCACAATTAAGAACACAAGTGTTCCATAAGAAAAAGCGGAGCGTAATATCTCCAATATAAGGATGGCGAGATCCAACTTTATTCAAAACAAAACAAAAATAAAAACAAACCGACGCTCCAAGTAAAGAACATAAGAATGTGACGGAATAAAAATATAGTTTCACTAGAAGTGACCTGATAATGTTGTCGATGAAGAAGGGGATGCCTTGGGCATCCCCAAGCTTAGATGCTTGAGTCTTCTTAAAATATGCAGGGATGAACCACCGGGGCATCCCCAAGCTTAGACCTTTCACTCTTCTTGATCATAGTATATCATCCTCTTCTCTTGACCCTTGAAAACTTCCTTCACACAAACTTCAAGCAAACTCATGAGAGGGTTAGTGCATAACCACAAATTCACATATTCAGAGGTGACACAATCATTCTTAACACTTCTGGACATTGCACAAAGCTTCTGAAAGTTAATGGAACAAAGAAACTCATTCAACATAGCAAAAGCGGCAATGCGAAATAAAGACAGAATCTGTCAAAACAGAACAGTCCGTAAAGATGCATCTGGACTGGGCACTTAACTTGCTCAAATGGAAAAAAACTCAAAACTAATGAAAGTTGCATACATATCTGAGGATCACGCTCGTAAATTTGCAGATTTTTTAGAATTTTTTACAGAGACTTGTGCCAGAATTCGTGACAGACAGCAATGCTGTTTCTGCGCAGCGATCCCAAATATAGCATCAAATTTAGCATAGAAACTTTACTTGGCACAAAAACATGATAAAGAGAGGTTGCTACAGTAGTAAACAACTTCCAAGACTCAACAAAACAAAAATTGTTGTAGTAAAATAAACACATGGGTTATCTCCCAAGAAGTGCTTTTCTTTAACGCCTTTCAGCTAGGCGCAGAAAGTGCAAATCAAGTAACATCAAGAGACGAAGCATCAACATCATAGCTTGTTCTAATAATAGAATCAAAAGGAAACTTCATTCTCTTTCTAGGAAGTGTTCCATACCTTTCTTGAGAGGAAATTGATATTTAATATTACCTTCCTTCATATCAATAACAGCACCAACGTTCGAAGAAAAGGTCTTCCCAACACAATAGGACAAGATGCATTGCATTCGATATCCAAGACAACAAAATCAACGGGGACAAGGTTATTGTTAACGTAATGCGCACATTATCAATCCTCCCAAAGGTTTCTTTTTAACATTATCGGCAAGATTAACATCCAAATAACAATTCTTCAATGGTGGCAAGTCAAGCATATCATAAATCTTTTTAGGCATAACAGAAATACTTGCACCAAGATCACATAAAGCATTACACTCAAAATCATTGAATTTCATTTTAATGATGGGCTCCCAACCATCTTCTAACTTCCTAGGAATAGAAGCTTCAAGTTTTAATTTCTCTTCCCTAGCTTTAATGAGAGCATTTGTAATGTGTTTTGTAAAGGCTAAATTTATAGCACTAGCATTGGGACTTCTAGCAAGTTTTTGTAAGAACTTTATAACTTCAGTAATATGACAATCATCAAAGTCTAAACCATTATGTTCTACAGCAATGGAATCATTGTCACCAATATTTTGAAAAATTTCAGCAGTTTTATCACAAGCAGTTTCAGTTTCAGGCAATTTTGTACGCTTTGCACTAGGAGTAGAAACATTGCCAACACCAATTATTTTACCATTGATAGTAGGAGGTGCAGCAACATGTGAAGAATCAACATTACTAGTGGTGGTAATAGTCCATACTTTAGCTACATTATTTTCTTTAGCAAGTTTTTCTTTTTCTTCTCTATCCCACCTAGCATGCAATTCAGCCAACAATCTAATATTATCATTAATTCTAACTTGGATGGCATTTGTTTTAGAAAACCTAGCATCTTCAACTTTCTCAGGCATAACTTTCAATTTTATCAACCTTAGAAGCAAGAATATCAATTTTATCAAGCTTTTCTTCAACAGTTTTATTGAAAGCAGTTTGTGTATTAATAAATTCTTTAAGCATGGCTTCAAGACCAGAGGGTACACTCTTATTATTGTTGTAAGAATTACCATAAGAATTACCATAACCATTACTATTAGAAGGATATGGCCTAAAGTTGTTGTTACCATAATTATTCCTATAAGCATTGTTGTTGAAATTATTACTTTTAATGAAATTCACATCAACATTTTCTTCTTGAGCAACCAATGAAGCTAAAGGAACATTATTAGGATCAATATGAGATCTACCATTTGCAAGCATAGACATAATAGCATCAATCTTATCACCCAAAGAAGAGGTTTCTTCAACAGAATTTACCTTCTTACCTTGAGGAGTTCTTTCAGTGTGCCATTCAGAGTAATTGATCATCATATCATCAAGTAATTTAGTCGCGGCGCCCAGGGTGATGGACATAAAAGTACCTCCAGCAGCTGAATCCAATAGGTTCCTTGAGGAAAAATTCAATCCTGCATAAAAGGTTTGGATGATCATCCAAGTAGTCAGTCCATGGGTTGGGCAATTCTTTACCAAAGATTTCATTCTCTCCCATGCTTGAGCAACATGTTCATTATCAAATTGTTTAAAATTCATAATGCTACTTCTCAAAGATATAATCTTAGCAGGAGGATAATATTTACTAATAAAAGCATCTTTACACTTAGTCCATGAATCAATACTATTCTTAGGCAAAGATAGCAACCAATCTTTAGCTCTTCCTCTTAATGAGAAAGGAAACAATTTCAGTTTTATAATATCACCATGTATATCCTTATACTTTTGCATTTCACAAAGTTCAACAAAATTATTAAGATGGGCAGCAACATCATCAGTACTAACACCAGAAAATTGCTCTCTCATAACAAGATTCAGTAAAGCAGGTTTAATTTCATAGAATTCTGCTGTAGTAGCAGGTGGAGCAATAGGAGTACATATAAAATCATTATTATTTGTGCTAGTGAAGTCACACAACTTAGTATTTTCAGGAGTACCCATTATAACAGTAGTAAAGTAAACTAGGCAAATAAAGTAAAGACAAGTAACTAATTTTTTTGTGTTTTTGATATAGAGAACAAGACAATAAATAAAGTAAAGCTAGCTAATTTTTGTGGTTGCTGATACGTCTCCAACGTATCGATAATTTCTTATGTTCCATGCCACTTTATTGATGATACCTACATGTTTTATGCACATTATATGTCATATTTATGCATTTTCTGGAACTAACCTATTAACAAGATGACGAAGAGCCAGTTGTTGTTTTTTCTGCTGTTTTTGGTTTCAGAAATCCTAGTAAGGAAATATTCTCGGAATTGGACGAAATCTTCGCCCAGGGTCCTATTTTTGCACGGAGCTTCCAGAAGACCGAAGAGGGAAGGAAGTGGGGCCACGAGGCGCCGACACCATAGGGCGGCGCGGCCCAGGCCCTGGCCGCGCCGACCTAGGGTGTGGGGCCCTCGTGTGGCCCCCCACGTTGCCCTTCCGCCTACTTAAAGCCTCCGTCGCGAAAACCCCGATGCCGAGAGCCACGATACGGAAAACCTTCCCGAGACGCCGCCGCCGCGAATCCCATCTCGGGGGATTCGGAGATCGCCTCCGGCACCTGCCGGAGAGGGGATTCATCTCCCGGAGGACTCTTCATCGCCATGATCGCCTCCGGAGTGATGAGTGAGTAGTTCACCCCTGGACCATGGGTCCATAGCAGTAGCTAGATGGTCGTCTTCTCCTTGTTGTGCTTCATTGTTGGATCTTGTGAGCTGCCTAACATGATCAAGATCATCTATCTGTAATTCTATATGTTGTGTTTGTCGGGATCCGATGGATAGAGAATACTATGATTATGGTGATTATCAATCTATTGTTTATGTGTTGTTTATGATCTTGCATGCTCTCCGTTATTAGTAGAGGCTCTGGCCAAGTTTTTACTCTTAACTCCAAGAGGGAGTATTTATGCTCGATAGTGGGTTCATGCCTTCATTGACACCTGGGACAGTGACAGAAAGTTCTAAGGTTGTGATGTGTTGTTGCCACTAGGGATAAAACATTGATTCTATGTCTAAGGATGTAGTTGTCGATTACATTACGCACCATACTTAATGCAATTGTCTGTTGCTTAGCAACTTAATACTGAATGGGGTTCGGATGATAACCTGAAGGTGGACTTTTTAGGCATAGATGCAGTTGGATGGCGGTCTATGTACTTTGTCGTAATGCCCAATTAAATCTCACTATATTTATCATATCATGTATATGCATTGTTATGCCTTTCTCTATTTGTCAATTGCCCGACTGTAATTTGTTCACCCAACATGCTTTTATCTTATGGGAGAGACACCTCTAGTGAACTGTGGACCCCGGTCCTATTCTTTACATAGCATACAATCTACTGCAATTGTGTTCTTGTTTTCTTTGCAAACATCTTCCACTCGATACGTTTAATCCTTTGTTACAGCAAGCCGGTGAGATTGACAACCTCACTGTTTCGTTGGGACAAAGTACTTGGGTTGTGTTGTGCGGGTTCCACGTTGGCGCCGGAATCCCTGGTGTTGCGCCGCATCACATTTCGCGACCATCAACCTTCAACGTGCTTCTTGGCTCCTACTGGTTCGATTAAACCTTGGTTTCTTTCTGAGGGAAAACTTGCTACTGTGCGCATCATACCTTCCTCTTGGGGTTCCCAACGAACGTGTGAGTTACACGCCATCAAGCTCTTTTTCTGGCGCCGTTGCCGGGGAGATCAAGACACGCTGCAAGGGGAGTCTCCACTTCTCAATCTCTTTACTTTGTTTTTGTCTTGCTTTATTTTATTTACTACTTTGTTTGCTGCACTAAATCAAAACACAAAAAAATTAGTTGCTAGTTTTACTTTATTTACTGTCTTGCTCTCCATATCAAAAACACAAAAAAATTAGTTACTTGTCTTTACTTTATTTGCCTAGTTTACTTTATTGCTGTTATCATGAGTAATCCTGAAGTTGAAGTTCGTTCTTTTAAGCAACAAGGTGGAGAAAGTTTTAAAGATGCTTGGTACAGAATTAGTAATGCTCATCATAGGTGCATTAAGAAACACTCCACCACTATCCTTCTTAGGAACTTTTATGTTGGTTTATCTAGTTGGAATAGATATGTTCTTGATACTCTTTCGGGAGGTAATTTCCTAGGTACTCCCGCTTTAGAAGCTAGTTGCATCATTGAGAGTCTAGTTGGAATACCACCTGTTAATGAAGTTAAAATTGAAATCTCTCTTGAGGATGTTATGAAAAAATTGGAAACCATAGAGAAAATTTTTCCAAGTATTGAAACTAAATTGGAAATGTTACTTGATAAAACTGATGAACTTGATAAATCCCTAGGAGGAATTGATGAAAGAATTAGTGTCCTAGGAACTTGTGTTATCCATGATAATCAAACCAATAGGATTGATGAACTTGAAAAAGCTATGGGAACCTTGGGTTCAACCTTTTCTTCTCTCAAGTATAATGAGAAAGCTTATGTGGGTAAAGAGCAAAAATTCATGTACGCCTCTAAAGTGCCTAAACAAAAGAATTATTATAGGCCTAAAATTTCTAAAACCCCTAGCACCACCATAGAGAATTTAGATAATGGAGCACCTAAAGTACCCTCTGCAACAAGTTGTGTTTGCATGAAAAATAATGTTGATGCTTCATCTCTCGATGTTACTTGATTTGCACTTTCTGCGCCTAGCTGAAAGGCGTTAAAGAAAAGCGCTTATGGGAGACAACCCATGTTTTTACTACAGCAATTTTTTGTTTTGTTGAGTCTTGGAAGTTGTTTACTACTGTAGCAACCTCTCCTTATCATGTTTTTGTGCCAAGTAAAGTTTCTATGTCAAAGTTGATATTATATTTGGGATCGCTGCGCAGAAACAGCATTGCTGTCTGTCACGAATCTGGGCACAGTTCTCTGTAGAAAATTCTAAAAAATCTGCCAATTTACGAGCGTGATACTCAGATATGTACGCAACTTTCATTAGTTTTGAGTTTTTCCATTTGAGCAAGTCTGGTGCCACTTTAAATTCGTCTTTACGGACTGTTCTGTTTTGACAGATTCTGCCTTTTATTTCGCATTGCCTCTTTTGCTATGTTGGATTCATTTTTTGATCCATTAATGTCCAGTAGCTTTATGCAATGTCCAGAAGTGTAAAGAATGTTTGTGTCACCTCTGAATGTGTGAATTATTAATTGTGCACTAACCCTCTAATGAGTTTGCTTGAAGTTTGGTGTGAAGGAAGTTTTCAAGGGTCAAGAGAGAATGATATACTATGATCAAGAGGAGTGAAAGCTCTAAGCTTGGGGATGCCCCCGTGGTTCACCCCTGCATATTTTAAGAAGACTCAAGCGTCTAAGCTTGGGGATGCCCAAGGCATCCCCTTCTTCATCGACAACATCATCAGGTTCCTCCCCTGAAACTATATTTTTATTCAGTCACATCTTGTGTTCTTTACTTGGAGCGTCGGTTTGTTTTTGTTTTTGTTTTTGTTTGAATAAAATGGATCCTAGCATTCACTTTGTGGGAGAGAGACACGCTCCGCTGTTGCATATGGACACATATGTCCTTAGGCTTTACTCATAATGTTCAAGGCGAAGTTTCTTCTTCGTTAAATTGTTATATGGTTGGAATTGGAAAATGCTACATGTAGTAATTCTAAAATGTCTTGGATAATGTGATACTTGGCAATTGTTGTGCTAATGTTTAAGCTCTTGCATCATATGCTTTGCACCCATTAATGAAGAAATACATAGAGCTTGCTAAAATTTGATTTGCATATTTGGTCTCTCTAAGGTCTAGATAATATCTAGTATTGAGTTTTGAACAACAAGGAAGACGGTGTAGAGTCTTATAATGTTTACAATATGTCTTTTATGTGAGTTTTGCTGCACCTGTTCATCCTTGAGTTTGCTTCAAATAACCTTGCTAGCCTAAACCTTGTATCGAGAGGGAATACTTCTCATGCATCCAAAATCCTTGAGCCAACCACTATGCCATTTGTGTCCACCATACCTACCTACTACATGGTATTTCTCCGCCATTCCAAAGTAAATTGCTTGAGTGCTACCTTTAAAATTCCATCATTCACCTTTGCAATATATAGCTCATGGGACAAAATAGCCTTAAAAACTATCGTAGTATTGAATATGTACTTATGCACTTTATCTTTTATTAAGTTGCTTGTTGTGCGATAACCATGCTTCTGGGGAACGCCATCAACTATTGTTGAATATCATGTGAGTTGCTATGCATGTCCGTCTTGTCTGAAGGATCTATCATTTTAGTGGTTGGAGCATGCAAAATTGTTAGAGAAGAACATTGGGCCGCTAACTAAAGCCATGAATCATGGTGGAAGTTTCAGTTTGGACATATATCCTCAATCTCATATGAGAATAATAATTGTTGCTACATGCTTATGCATTTAAGAGGAGTCCATTATCTGTTGTCCATGTTGTCCCGGTATGGATGTCTAAGTTGAGAATAATCAAAAGCGAGAAATCCAAAATGCGAGCTTTCTCCTTAGACCTTTGTACAGGCGGCATGGAGGTACCCCTTTGTGACACTTGGTTGAAACATGGCATGCAAAGATCCGGTAGTCCAAGCTAAGTAGGACGAGGTGCGGGCACTATTAGTATACTATGCATGAGGCTTGCAACTTGTAAGATATAATTTACATAACTCATATGCTTTATTACTACCGTTGACAAAATTGTTTCATGTTTTCAAAATAAAAGCTCTAGCACAAATACAGCAATCGATGCTTTCCTCTTTGAAGGACCTTTCTTTTACTTTTATTGTTGAGTCAGTTTACCTATCTCCCTCCACCTTAAGAAGCAAACACTTGTGTGAACTGTGCATTGATTCCTACATACTTGCATATTGCACTTGTTATATTACTCTATGTTGACAATATCCATGAGATATACATGTTATAAGTTGAAAGCAACCGCTGAAACTTAATCTTCCTTTGTGTTGCTTCAATACCTTTACTTTGATTTATTGCTTTATGAGTTAACTCTTATGCAAGACTTATTGATGCTTGTCTTGAAATACTATTCATGAAAAGTCTTTGCTTTATGATTCACTTGTTTACTCATGTCATTACCTTTGTTTTGATCGCTGCATTCATTACATATGTTTACAAATAGTATGATCAAGATTATGATGGCATGTCACTTCAGAAATTATCTTTGTTATCGTTTTACCTGCTCGGGACGAGCAGAACTAAGCTTGGGGATGCTGATACGTCTCCAACGTATCGATAATTTCTTATGTTCCATGCCACTTTATTGATGATACCTACATGTTTTATGCACATTATATGTCATATTTATGCATTTTCTGGAACTAACCTATTAACAAGATGCCGAAGAGCTAGTTCTGTTTTCTGCTGTTTTTGGTTTCAGAAATCCTAGTAAGGAAATATTCTCGGAATTGGACGAAATCTTCGCCCAGGGTCCTATTTTTGCACGCTTCCAGAAGACCGAAGAGGGAAGGAAGTGGGGCCACGAGGCGCCGACACCATAGGGCGGCGCGGCCCAGGCCCTGGCCGCGCCGACCTAGGGTGTGGGGCCCTCGTGTGGCCCCCACGTTGCCCTTCCGCCTACTTAAAGCCTCCGTCGCGAAACCCTACAGAGAGCCACGATACGGAAAACCTTCCGGAGACGCCGCCGCCGCGAATCCCATCTCGGGGGATTCAGGAGATCGCCTCCGGCACCCTGCCGGAGGGGATTCATCTCCCGGAGGACTCTTCATCGCCATGATCGCCTCCGGAGTGATGAGTGAGTAGTTCACCCCTGGACCATGGGTCCATAGCAGTAGCTAGATGGTCGTCTTCTCCTTGTTGTGCTTCATTGTTGGATCTTGTGAGCTGCCTAACATGATCAAGATCATCTATATGTAATTCTATATGTTGTGTTTGTCGGGATCCGATGGATAGAGAATGCTATGTTATGGTGATTATCAATCTATTGTTTATGTGTTGTTTATGATCTTGCATGCTCTCCGTTATTAGTAGAGGCTCTGGCCAAGTTTTTACTCTTAACTCCAAGAGGGAGTATTTATGCTCGATAGTGGGTTCATGCCTTCATTGACACCTGGGACAGTGACAGAAAGTTCTAAGGTTGTGATGTGCTTGTTGCCACTAGGGATAAAACATTGATTCTATGTCTAAGGATGTAGTTGTCGATTACATTACGCACCATACTTAATGCAATTGTCTGTTGCTTAGCAACTTAATACTGAATGGGGTTCGGATGATAACCTGAAGGTGGACTTTTTAGGCATAGATGCAGTTGGATGGCGGTCTATGTACTTTGTCGTAATGCCCAATTAAATCTCACTATATTTATCATATCATGTATATGCATTGTTATGCCTTTCTCTATTTGTCAATTGCCCGACTGTAATTTGTTCACCCAACATGCTTTTATATTATGGGAGAGACACCTCTAGTGAACTGTGGACCCCGGTCCTATTCTTTACATAGCATACAATCTACTGCAATTGTGTTTACTGTTTTCTTTGCAAACATCTTCCACTCGATACGTTTAATCCTTTGTTACAGCAAGCCGGTGAGATTGACAACCTCACTGTTTCGTTGGGACAAAGTACTTGGGTTGTGTTGTGCAGGTTCCACGTTGGCGCCGGAATCCCTGGTGTTGCGCGCATCACATTTCGCGACCATCAACCTTCAACGTGCTTCTTGGCTCCTACTGGTTCGATTAAACCTTGGTTTCTTTCTGAGGGAAAACTTGCTACTGTGCGCATCATACCTTCCTCTTGGGGTTCCCAATGAACGTGTGAGTTACACGCCATCATGCAGGAAACAAAGTAGAAAATAAAATAAAGCAAGACAAAAACAAAGTAAAGAGATTGGAAGTGGAGACTCCCCTTGCAGCGTGTCTTGATCTCCCCGGCAACGGCGCCAGAAAACAGTCTTGATGCGCGTAGATGTACACGTCCGTTGGGAACCCCAAGAGGAAGGTATGATGCGCACAGTGACAAGTTTTCCCTCAGAAAGAAACCAAGGTTATCGAACCAGTAGGAGCCAAGAAGCACGTGAAGGTTGTTGGTGGAGGAATGTAGTGCGGCGCAACACCAGTGAAACCGGCGCCAACGTGGAACCTGCACAACACGGTCAAAGTACTTTGTCCCAACGTAACAGTGAGGTTGTCAATCTCACCGGCTTGCTGAAAACAAAGGATTAAGCGTATCGAGTGGAAGATGGTGTTTGTTTGCAAAGAACGGTAAAAGCAGTAGAATGTATTCAGATGTAAAAGAATGGACCGGGGTCCACAGTTCACTAGTGGTGTCTCTCCAATAAGATAACTAACATGCTGGGTGAACAAATTACAGGCGAGCAATTGACAAATAAAGATTCAATACATATCAACGATGATTACTATGTGATTTAATCAGGGCATTACGACAAAGTACATAGACCGCTATCCAGCATGCATCTATGCCTAAATAATCCACCTTCAGGTTATCATCCGAACCCCTTCCAGTATTAAGTTGTAAACAAAAGATAATTGCATTAAGTATGGCGCGTAATGTAATCAACACAAATATCCTTAGACAAAGCATCAATGTTTTATCCCTAGTAGCAACAGCACATCCACAACCTTAGAACTTTCTGTCACTGTCCCATTTAATGGAGGCATGAACCCACTATCGAGCATAATTACTCCCTCTTGGAGTTACAAGTATCAACTTGGAGCCTCTACTAGCAACGGAGAGCATGCAAGAACATAAACAACACATATATGATAGATTGATAATCAACTTAACATAATATTCTCTATTCATCGGATCTCACCAAACACAACATGTAGCATTACAAATAGATGATCTTGATCATGTTAGGCAGCTCACAAGATCTATAACAATGAAAGCACAAGCGGAGAAGACAACCATCTAGCTACTGCTATGGACCCATAGTCCAGGATGAACTACTCACGCATCAATCCGGAGGCGGGCATGATGATGTAGAGCCCCTCAGTGATGATTCCCTCTCCGGCGATCTGAATCCCCGAGATGGGATTGGCGGCGGCGGCCTCGAATGTTTTCCGTATGGTGGCTACACGGGGTTTCGCGACGAGGCTTTAAGTAGGCGGAAGGGTAGGTCAAGGGCGTCACGAGGGCCGACACCACGGGCGCGCGGCCGGGGCCTAGGCGCGCCGCCTGTGTCTGCCACCTCGTGGCCCCACTCTCTCCTCTTCGGACTTCGGAAGCTTCGTGCAAAAATAGGCCCCTGGGCGTTGATTTCGTCCAATTCCGAGAATATTTCCTTACTAGGATTTTGAAACCAAAAACAGCAGAAAAACAGCACACTTACGCATCTGTTAATAGGTTAGTTTGGAAAATGTAAAATACGCTTGTAAAGTATGTGTAAAACACTCAAGTATTGTAATAAAAGTAGCATGGAACATAAGAAATTATAGATACGTTTGACATATCCAGCAAAAAAGTGGACCGGGCCAAAACACAGTGGGTCCCACTTTCCGGTTAAAAGCCGGCCCATTTAGTATATGGGGTCCACAATATCAAGTGGGCCGGCCCAACAAGATAGTGGGCCGGGCCAAAAACACAGGTGGGTCCCACCTTCCTGTTAAAGGGCCGGCCCATTTACCATGTGGGACCACCATATAGCAAATGGGCTGGCCCAACAAGATAGTGGGCGGCCCAATAAGCATGTGGAGCCCACTATCGTGTAACCGGGCCGGCCTACTAAAGAAGTGGGCCGGCCCAAAATGAAAGTGGGTCCCACACTACTGTAAGTGGGCCGGCCCAATCAGTTGTAGGGCCCTACTTGTTTGACTAGTCAACTTGCATTAAATTTCATGAGCCTAAAATCTGATATCAATGATACACACAATTACATACACAAATAAAACAAGTAGGAAAATTACAAGGCAATTAATGTGCCCAAATAAAAAAATTACATAGAATCATTGAGGACTTCTATTAGCATCATCAATAACACGTTGACATTTGGCAATCGCCTTGATTGAATCTTGTGTACTCTTTGTCAACATATCAGCTACAGATCTTAAAGCAGCAATACCATGTCTTTTATAAAGTACAGCCTTGAGATATTTACTGTTTGATGAAAGAAATGGTCTAGGTTGACGGCTATGAGAAGATGCATCAGAAGAAAGATCAGAACTTTTTGTGGGCCTCACTTCTAATGAAGATTGCTTCATCACAACTGCATTCTGATAATAATGCAAAAAGAGTTAAACGATGAACTATGCAAACATTTATTATGCAATGTAGATATAAGATAATAACAAGTTGCATAAATGAGACAATGTATGGAACTTGTACTAAGCACAAACTTACATCATAATGTTGCACAGGGTCGCTACAGATCCTTTTTTGGCGACTATCTTCTAATGATGACTGCTTCATTAAAACTGCATTCTGGTAACATTGCAAACATAGTTACAACAATTAACTATTCAAACATGTATTACGCAATGTAGAGATCAGATAACAGCATGTAGCAGAAATAAGCACAAGATAAGATAAGATGCATGTACTAAGCACATACTGGCTCGCTGCAGGTCCTTCTCTTGCGTGCACTAGTCGTGGTCAACATGCCTGTCATTTTAGGTTCAGCCATCAAGTGAAATGCTAATCCTCCTGCTCCATTGTCCTTAATCTGTGTTTAGATATCACATTTAAGACCAAGTCAGCTGGTTTCAAATAACAAAAAACTTGAGCTGCCAAATGAATAAGCCAATATTTACCAGATATCAGATTAAAACCAACTAGATGTTGCTTTGCATGAGATACGAATTTCAGACATTCAGATTTAGAGTAGGGTAATGCCAAGGTTTTCCACATAAAGTAAACTGGCATTAAGAATGACCAAATGTCAGGTTCAAATCACCTTCGCAGTTTCTCCAAGACAAGCATATCAAATAGGCAGAAACATAGTAAAGCATGAATGGCATTGCTATGGCAGGGTTCCAAGTGTTAATCTCTTGCATAAGGAACAATGCATATAGGTTATAGATAATAACGGAAGTAAACTGCCAAAATTACCAACCAAGAACTCAGATTCCAACCTTCCCTAGCGTCCCCGCTGTTAATGTTGGATGTTCTAATAAGTGGTTCGCATGATCAATCCCTAGGAAAAATAACATTGACAAGTCAGTCTACGATAATACAAAGACCAGACATGCACGCAACAATAACTATATAAGCTAAAGACGAGGTATAAGAGCAAGCAGATTGGAAATGCACATAGCATGATTATAAAAGCAGTGTGAGAATAGCAGACACGAGAAAACAGCTAGCGGCTAGCGGTGAGCTAATGACGTGGTATAAGAACAAGCAGATTGGAAATGCCCATAGCATGACTATAAAAGCAGTGCGACAATAGCATGCAGTACAAAAACAGTTGGCAGCAAATGAATGGGTATAAGGCTATAAATATGTGGATGCACACAGGTGTCAGTAGAATGAACAGGATGGTAGCGACCGGATAATGCTTTTGTACTGTACAATATTTAAACAAACTTCATGCGAAGCAACACATCAAGAAAGTTAACGGCATATGAGATCTGCAAATAACTACACAAAACATGGCTAAAGAAACACCGCGATCTAACGGGCCAGCGTACTAACCAAGCTGCGGCGGGGTGGACGGGGGCGGCAACTTGCATTCCAGCGGCGGCGAACGCGGGAGACGATGAATCGACCCTGTTTCAGTAGAAGCGGGCGTTAGTGAAGCAGATCTGGTTGGCTGGCAAGGGATTCGGTGAAGTTGATACAGCCGCTGCGGCGAGGTAGTCGGTGGCGAGGTCGGCGGTGAAGCAGATCCGTCGGTGGCGAGGTCGGCGGTGAAGCAGATCCGTCGGTGGCGAGGTCGGCGGTGAAGCAGATCCGTCGGTGACGAGGGCGGCGGGGGAGCGGATCAGGTGGGTGGACAGCCAACACGATCAAGGCTACGCTGTGGAGGAGTATGCCGGCGGCGAAGCAGATCTAGTACTGTAGAGAGTCAGAGCTTTGGCGTGTGAGAGTATTTTTGAGCTAATGGGGCGAATGGTTGGTGGGTGGGTGTGGGCCTGTGGGGAGGGTTCGGGATCTAGGCAAGATATTTCATTGTTACCGAATGAGCCCTCCATGGTCGGTGGGTTGTAGCTTCCGGACCAGGGTTAAAAGGGTAAAACTGGTCACGGGATTTTCGAATGGATGCGGCGGGATGATTTGGCGCGCGGCCGAAATTTTCAGTTTCAAGCTACGAGCAGAACGACAAAAATAATGTTCTTCCCCAGGGAGCTCTCATTTCTTCCTCTTCTCTTTCTCTCTCGAGTCTCTCCCACTCCCCCGGCTCCTCTCCCCCTTCTCTCCGGCGGCCTCGCCGGCCGGAGACGAGGCCGACTTCTCTCTGTATATTGTACACCCTCCGAACTAAATTAATTGATTCAACTTTCCTTAGACGTGTATGTATCTAGAGTAAAAACATGTGTGGATACATCCATATTTAGATAAGCAAAGTTGAGTCAGCTAATTTGGATCCGAGGGAGTTAGTGTTGTTGTAAGCTTAGATCCAGTGTTTCCCATGAGCAGAATGGCGCAATGGAGTCGGGGATCTCGTCATCGGCTTCAGATCTGGCCTATGGTGAATCTGGCGGATCTTGCCGGCCAAACCCCGATCTGGTGCCATCAATGTGATGGCGCTAACGGTGAGGCTTGCTTTGGTCAGTGCTTCAGATCTGGCCAATGGGGAAGTCAAGCTGCTAAAGTTCACAAGCTCGGGGCATACGACGGCGTCATCCGTCTTGCCCGTGCACATCTTGGCCTTTCAGCGGCCCTTCTCAGAGCCAATATGCCGTTGCTGAGGCCCTTCTTCTCCTTCGTCCTGGCGACTACCGGCGACACCGTCCCAAGTGGTGCGTCCCCGGCGACGGAGTTGCTGGAAAGGATGCGGAGCAGAGATCTGATGTGCGGTCCAGAAGGACTCGATTGATTTTCTTCTATATGTTTTGGGGTCCTTTTTGTAAAGTTGCAGGTTCTATTAGTTATTGTCTAGTACTTTTGGTCCTCTATGTAATTTTTTGGACTAGTTTCCATTGGCACTGATAAACTTGAATTTTGACAAGTTCACGGGGAAAAAATTCCTTTGCACATATGGCCTATCATGTATAAACATTCTTGAGATTTAAACTATATGTAATGTGCCATGCATTAACCCTAAACCATATATATGTAACTAACCCTAGCTGATCAAACCCTACTTAATTAAAACAAATAACCCTAAACTATACGCATGCACTTTATGCGCAAAGGCGCGGGTGCCTCTAATAATGTGTGTGCGCACTCGATCGATGATCCCTAAACCTTATACAACCCTGAAACCCTAATCCCTAAACCCTAAACACCCTAAACACTAAACCCTATACCCTAAACCCTAACCCTAACAAACCCTAATTAAACCCTATATATAGGCCAACGACACTTAATTGTGCATCAAGCAGGCCAGGGGTGCCTCGCGGTCCTCTAATTAAATTAAATGTGCCATGCATTAACCCTAAATCATATATATGTAACTAACCATAGCTAATCAACCCTACTTAATGAAAACACATAACCCTAAACTATACTAGCTATAACCCGATCTAATAAAAACATGCTCTATATATAGCAGCTAGCTAGCAAACCGTAGATTAACACCAATTAATATATACATGGCCTATATCGATCATGTTGTATAACATATCCCTGAGATTCATTAATTAATTATATAATTATCGTGATAAATTAATTAACTTTAATTTTGACAAGTTCTCTCGAATGAAAACACATTTGATTAAGTTGCCTCATAATCTATAATATCTATAAAGTTGATCCCCACTATCTACATTTAATGTTTGCAAGCTGCTTCTACAATGAGCCACATCATCCAAATAATTGGAACCGTTTGATTAAATTTGGACGCACTAGATTTTCTACCATATATCACAACATAAGTCTGTAGCGCTAAGCCCAGCTTTTATTTGTGTGCCCCACACAAGTTGTAGGGTTATTATATAAGAAGATAAAACGCATCCCATTAACTTAATTTCCCGGTTGGTCCTCCACCTCCGAATCCCCTTCTTCCGTTATGCCAGAGTGCTAACTGTCGATGACCTCTCTGCTTCTTGACCCACTACATGCTCATCCCACTTGGTATTTAATCCCCTACGTGCCCTGGACTCAGCCTCGCAAGTCGCATCTCCAGTTCACCACAGCTCCACTCGACCCTGCCCGATCGCAGCGCACACGCCGGGTGCCTCCAGCATAGCTGGGGACAGAGGAGGACAAGAAGGAGAAAGAGCAGTCAGAGCCGAGCGTGAAGACGACCCGCCGCTTGGGTTGAATCAGAGAGCTCTTTGCCATAGCCCATTGGCGACTGTGGGCGTCGTGGCGTGGCAGCATGGCGCCTCCACGGCTCCGCCCGACGAGCACATCGCTAGGTGCAGCTCGAAGCGGGCAGCTAATGTTCTAATCGTTACAGGGTAGAAGGTTATTCATTGAGGAAGAGTCTCCACCGATTGCCCGTCCTGCCGCCATGAAGCTAGTCGAGAGATTTCTACATTTGTTCACTCCCCAGCTGGTCAAGATACAACAGAAAATCCAGCACGTGCGCGCAGCGGGTTAAATCCGACGAAGTTCAGAACACCAACTGATGCAGAGGGTGTCGACGCACGGCTGAATCAGTAGGTTAAACCAAGTTATTGGGGAAAGCTACAAAATTTTCTTTCTCTCTATCCCACACAGGGTGTACTATTTCATTTTGTATTGTCGTTGTGTACGAAGAGTCCGTCTGCTGCAGTGAGAAACTGATTTGCACTAATTTGCGTGGCTGAGCAGTTACTCTTTGATGGCACAGTGCGGCTGATGAAATATTTATAGACAAATAACTAATGACGTCCCAGCTGTGCTTACATGATATACTATTTGGGATGTTTCTTCTCATCATCCAAAGCTAACAAGTACTCCGTATGACAATTCGATATTACTTTCTAATTTATCTTATTTTTTCTCTTAAAATGAGCTCTATTTTTTCTCTCAAAGTTCCGCGACAACGCGCGGGGTATCAACTAGTATATATATATAATTAGTGTGCATGCATGGCCTACCATGCATTCGTGCATATACTTTAATGTATATTTGAACATATTCTTGGGGATTTCAATCTCTCTCTCGATCATCTATATATCGTTGGTGGCCAAAAAACACATATATATGCATGCAATTTATGCGTAAAGGCGCGGTGCCTCTAATAATGTGTGCGCGCACTCGATCGATGATCTAAACCTAAAACAACCCTAAAACCTTAAATCCCTAATCGCTAATCCCTAATCCCTAAACCTAAACACCCTAAACACTAAACCTAAACCCTAGACCCTAGCTAACCCTAAACCCTAATTAAACCCTATGTATAGGCCAACGACACTTAATTGTGCATCGAGCAGGCCAGGGGTGCCTCGCGGTCCTCTAAGTAAATTAAATGTGCCATGCATTAACCCTAAACCATATATATGTAACTAACCCTAGCTAATCAACCCTACTTAATTAAAACACATAACCCTAAACTATACTAGCTAGCTATAACCCGATCTAATAAAAACATGCTATATATATATATATATATATATATATATATAGCAGCTAGCTAGCAAACACCAATTAAAATATACATGGCCTATATCGATCATGTTGTATAACATATCCCTGAGATTCATTAATTAATTATATAATTATCGTGATAAATTAATTGAATTTTGACAAGTTCTCTCGAATGAAAACACATTTGATTAAGTTGCCTCATAATATATATATATATATAATTAGTGTGCATGCATGGCCTACCATGCATTCGTGCATATATTTTAATATATATTTGAACATATTCTTGGGGATTTCAATCTCTCTCTCGATCATCTATATATCGTTGGTGGCCAAAAAACACACATATATATATGCATGCAATTTATGCGTAAAGGCGCGGGTGCCTCTAATAATGTGTGTGCGCACTCGATCGATGATCCCTAAACCTTAAACAACCCTAAAACCTTAAATCCCTAATCGCTAATCCCTAATCCCTAAACCTAAACACCCTAAACACAAAACCCTAAACGCTAGACCCTAAACCCTAACCCTAACCCTAACCCTAAACTCTAGCTAACCCTAAACCCTAATTAAACCCTATGTATAGGCCAACGACACTTAATTTTGCATCGAGCAGGCCAGGGGTGCCTCGCGGTCCTCTAATTAAATTAAATCTGCCATGCATTAACCCTAAACCATATATATGTAACTAACCCTAGCTAATCAACCCTACTTAATTAAAACACATAACCCTAAACTATACTAGCTAGCTATAACCCGATCTAATAAAAACATGCTCTATATATAGCAGCTAGCTAGCAAACCGTAGATTAAAACCAATTAAAATATACATGGCCTATATCGATCATGTTGTATAACATATCCCTGAGATTCATTAATTAATTATATAATTATCGTGATAAATTAATTAGAATTTTGACAAGTTCTCTCGAATGAAAAGACATTTGATTAAGTTGCCTCATAATATATATATAATTAGTGTGCATGCATGGCCTACAATGCATTCGTGCATATATTTTAATGTATATTTGAACATATTCTTGGGGATTTCAATCTCTCTCTCGATCATCTATATATCGTTGGTGGCCCAAAACACACACATATATACGCATGCACTTTATGCGTAAAGGCGCGGGTGCCTCTAATAATGTGTGTGCGCACTCGATCGATGATCCCTAAACCTTAAACAACCCTAAAACCCTAAATCCCTAATCCCTAATCCCTAAACCCTAAACACCCTAAACACTAAGCCCTAAACCCTAGACCCTAAACCCTAACCCTAACCCTAACCCTCTACCCTAGATAACCCTAAACCCTAATTAAACCCTATGTATAGGCCAACAACACTTAATTGTGCATCGAGCAGCCCAGGGGTGCCTCGCGGTCCTCAAATTAAATCAAATGCGCCATGCATTAACCCTAAACCATATATATGTAACTAACCCTAGCTAATCAACCCTACTTAATTAAAACAAATAACCCTAAACTATACTAGATATAACCTGATCTAATAAAAACATGCTCTATATATATATATATATATATATATAGCAGCTAGCTAGCAAACCGTAGATTAACACCAATTAAAATATACATGGCCTATATCGATCATGTTGTATAACATATCCCTGAGATTCATTAATTAATTATATAATTATCGTGATAAATTAATTAACTTGAATTTTGACAAGTTCTCTCGAATGAAAACACATTTGATTAAGTTGCCTCATAATATATATATAATTAGTGTGCATGCATGGCCTACAATGCATTCGTGCATATATTTTAATGTATATTTGAACATATTCTTGGGGATTTCAATCTCTCTCTCTCTCTCTATATATCGTTGGTGGCCCAAAAAACACACATATACGCATGCACTTTATGCGTAAAGGCGCGGGTGCCTCTAATAATGTGTGTGCGCACTCGATCGATGATCCCTAAACCTTAAAAAACCCCTAAAACCTTAAATCCCTAATCCCTAATCCCTAAACCCTAAACACCCTAAAGACTAAACCCTAAACCCTAGACCCTAAACCATAACCCTAACCCTAACCCTAAACCCTAGCTAACCCTAAACCCTAATTAAACCCTATGTATAGGCCAATGACACTTAATTGTGCATCGAGCAGGCCAGGGGTGCCTCGCGGTCCTCTTATTAAATGTGTATGCATTAACCCTAAACCATATATATGTAACTAACCCTAGCTAATCAACCCTACTTAATTAAAACACATAACCCTAAACTATACTAGCTATAACTCGATCTAATAAAAACATGCTCTATATATAGCTAGCTAGCAAACCGTAGATTAACACCAATTGATATATACATGGCCTATATTGATCATGTTGTATAACATATCCCTGAGATTCATGAATTAATTATATAATTATCGTGATAAATTAATTAACTTTAATTTTGACAAGTTCTCTCGAATGAAAACACATTTTGATTAAGTTGCCTCATAATATAAATATATAATTAGTGTGCATGCATGGCCTACCATGCATTTGTGCATATATTTTAATGTATATTTGAGCATATTCTTGGGGATTTCAATCTCTCTCTCTCGATCATCTATATATCGTTGGTGGCCAAAAAACACATATATATACGCATGCACTTTTTAGCGCGGGTGCCTCTAATAATGTGTGTGCGCACTCGATCGATGATTCTAAACCTTAAACAACCCTAAAACCCTAAATTAATTATCGATCTCCCTGTGATTCATTAATTAATTATATATATAATTATCGATGATAAAATTTTGAATTTACTCTCTCGTATGAAAACACATTTGATCAAGTTGCCTCATAATATATATATATATATATAATTAGTGTGCATGCATGGCCTACCATGCATTCGTGCATATATTTTAATATATATTTGAACATATTCTAGGGGATTTCAATCTTCTCTCTCGATCATCTATATATCGTTGTTGGTGGCAAAAAAACACACATATATATACGCATGCACTTTATGCGCAAAGGCGCGGGGTGCCTCTAATAATGTGTGTGCGCACTCGATCGATGATCCCTAAACCTTAAACAACCCTAAAACTCCCCTAAACCCTAAACACCCTAAACACTAAACCCTAGACCCTAAACACTAAACCTAAACCATAGACCCTAAACACCGTAAACACACTAAACCCTAAACACCCTAAACACTAATTAAACCCTAAACCCTAGACCCTAAACACCCTAAACACTAGACCCTAAACCTAGACCCTAAACACTGAACCCTAAACCCTAGACCCTAAACACTGAACCCTAAACGTACCCTAGACCCTAGCTAAACACCTTAAACACTAAACCCTAAACCCTAAACCCTAGCTAACCCTAAACCCTAATTAAACCCTATATATAGGCCAACGACACTTAATTGTGCATCAAGCAGGCCAGGGGTGCCTCGCGGTCCTCTAGTTAAATTAAATGTGCCATGCATTAACCCAAAACCATATATATATACTAACCCCTAGCTAATCAAACCCTAGTTAATTAAAACACATAACCCTAAACTATACTAGCTAGCTATAACCCGATCTAATAAAAACATGCTCTCTATATAGCAGCTAGCTAGCAAATTAAACAGTAGATTAACCCCAATTAATATATACATGGCCTATATCGATCATATGTTGTATAACATCTCCCTGAGATTCATTAATTAATTATATAATTATCGATGATAAATTAATTAACTTGAATTTTGACAAGTTCTCTCGAATGAAAACACATTTGATTAAGTTTCCTCATAATATATATATATAATTAGTGTGCATGCATGGCCTACCATGCATGCATTCGTGCATATATTTTAATATATATTTGAACATATTCTTGGGGATTTCAATCTCTCTCTCTCGATCTCTCGATCTATATATCGTTGGTGGCCAAAAAACACACACACATATACGCATGCACTTTATGCGCAAAGGCGCGTGTGCCTCTAATAATGTGTGTGCGCACTCGATCGATGCTCCCTAAACCTTAAACCCTAAATAAACCCTCCCTAAATCCCTAAACCCTAAACACCATAAACATTAAACCCTAAACCCTAACCTCCTAACCCTAAACCCCAAACCCTAATTAAACCCTATATATAGGACAATGACACTTAATTATGCATCAAGCAGGCCAGGGGTGCCTCGTGGTCCTCTAATTAAATTAAATGTGCCATGCATATATATGTGTTTAATTTGGGGATTTCAATCGCTCTCTCGTATGTAGCTCTCTCTCTCTCTCTCTCTCTCTCTCTCGTTGGTGGCCAACAACACACACATGCACTTTGTGCGCAAAGGCATGCGCCTCTAATAATGTGTGCGCAGTCGATCGATCTAGTTTTGATTAATCATAGCACACAAATAAATAAGTTGTATTTGAATCCACACAACCTAATCTAAAACACATAACCCCTAATATGGCCTAATTAATTAACCCCTTCTCTCTACCTAATTAGTGGAAATTGCACAAAATCAAAAGGGGTCCCTCACCAATTATGCATATCTGCTAGATTGTGATAAACTTTTGCCCCATATATATTTGGTGGATGGGTGCATCTTGGCATGTAAAACAATTAGTGTTTGCAAATGGCGTTGTCAAAATTTATGTACAAATGATTTCTTTCCATCCAAAGTGCATAAAATGGGAGTTTTAATGAAGAAAGTACAAATAAAACAGCTCAACATGCTTCCACACCCCGATTTTCACACGAAGTAGAGCATATTTAAAGGATAATTTCAGAGTTTTACTATTTTTCAAGCAACTTTGCTAATTTTCCCCCACTCACATGACTTTATGTCGATTTAACGAAAATATGGCGAATTTAAACTACATGGGCGGGATAGTTTGAATTGTGCGCGCGGCAAAGGGAACCGCCTATTCCTCAACCTTGTGCACGGCAAATTACACACGCAACTCCATTAAACGCCACCTACCGACCTTAATTATCACCCCGGCGGCCCGGCCGCATGACCCCCCACCCACCCCTACACAACTTATCCCCGTCCGTGCGAAGAGCTTCCCCTCCCCGTCCCGTCCGTGCGAAGAAGAAGCTTCCCCTCCCCGTCGTTCTTCTCGAGACGCACCGGCGGTCAAGTTGATCCACGGTAGGGCTGCTATCTCTAGCTCAATCATGTATCGGGCAAGACGGCCTAACGATTTATATTTTCTTGATGCTGCTAAAAAAATTCGTCAGTATGCTCGAACTAATTGGCACTTTATAGTTTTCCGCTCGATTTGTCATCGATCAATTTGTTCATTTGCGTGGGCATATAGAGTCAGTTCTGCACTCGATCCGTTAATTTGCTGAAATGCCATGGCAGAGTTTTGTACACGATCTGTTTGCTAAAATGTCGATGGGCATTTTTTGTTTTGTACTCGACATGATTGCTGAAATGCATAATCATGTAGTATAGTTTTGTACTCGATGGATATACATTTCCTACTTCGCCTTAAATTAATCACCAACCACTGTATCTCATAATTAAACAGATGGACAGAACTTGGATACTGCATGGACACTTATGTTCCCCTTCATATATAAATGGTGTTCAACCCTTTATGGGGTTTATTAGAGCTCATGAAGGTCACAACCTGGACGTGTATTGCCCGCGCTGCACATGTATGAATGGTGAGAAGAGGCCTCACCCTGTAGTGGCAGATCATTTACACATTTTTGGGATGGACCGCACATATGTTAGGCGGGTTTAGCATGGTGAACCATATAATGATCCTTTAGCAGGAGAATCAGATCTTGCTCACACTGTATGTGTGCTGGCATATGTAGTTAATTATTTATATTGATGCTGCCGCTGTTTCAATCAATAGTTTGCATTGCTGTGCAAGGTTCTGTACTCAAATTTAACTTGTTGCAGATGGATGGACGGGAAGGAGAGAAAAAGCGCTTGCTTCAGGAAACGGGTTTCAGCTCTGGGACATGTGCTGTGCCAGATGAGAAGGTAAATATGTAAAACGGCATTTGTTCAGGTTGCATCCCTTAGATGTTTGCCTAATCGGTTGATGTACTAATTGCAGAAGCATAGAGTTGAAGAGGTCTCTCAGTTTGATGGGAGATTTGAAGATGAATCTCAGTTTGATGCACCTGTGGATGGTACTGATGACGAGCCTTTCATAGACGAAGGTCCTGCACCTGAGATTATCCAGCCTACAGAAGGAGGCCGTGGACCGAGTACACAGCTTTGCGTTGAAGTGGATGCACGCCCGGAGATCATCATGGGCGTCCGGGTAGTCTCAAGACCACCCAGCCCTGATGCACCTGTGGATGGTACTGATGACGAGCCTCTCATAGACGAAGGTCCTGCACTTGAGATTATCCAGCCTACAGAAGGAGGCCGTGGACCGAGTACACAGCTTTGCGTTGAAGAGGATGCACACCCGGAGATCATCAGGGGCGTCCCGGTAGTCTCAGGACCACCCAGCCCTGATGCAAAATGTTGAGCTACTTTATGATTCGTACTCTTATGTTCTGGTGCTGTAGTATGTTATGATTTGTACGCCTTTGGCGCTAGATTAAGCATTCAGTGGATGATCGCGTTGCAAAATTCGACACCCACACAATCAGTTCATCGTATGAGTAGTAGCACAATTACTTCTACAGCGATTCCTGCCAGCGCATTAGTTGGTAGCATGAAACACTTTCAGGTACTCCCCTCTGATTCATATTAATTGACTCAATTCTGTCTAGATATGGATGTATCTAGATGCATTTGTTAACTAGACTAACAAACTTGAGTCAGTTAATATGAATCCGTGTAAACCGTCCTCGAGCAGCTAGTTTATTGACTCGGACTCCAAGCCTCTCGCGGCAAGCCATCGACGAAGCTTTGACCAGATCTTGGCCCGCAATTTTTTGTGTGTGGCGAATAGCAAAGCTTTGACCAGTTCCTCTCGGGATACAGCACGCCGGTGAGCTTGCACGGTTGCCATGAGCACTTTCCGGCGGAACTTCCTCGTCCGGGAACGATCTCCAGCGGGTTAACGGGACATGCATGGCGGCCGGGTTTGTTTTTTGGTTTGAGCTTGGGATTTGGGGTTTTTTCGGATAGGGGAGGAGGAACCGAGGAAGAGGAAGGAACAGCCGCGTGCTTGGCGCGTGGCGGTGTGCTTGAATTTCGAATTTTTGTGAAATGTTTCATTTCCCCGCTACAATTCGGGGGTTTCTTGACGCGCCAATGCATCCCGCCGGGCAGCTTCAAGTGAATTTGGGGTGCCACACTATGGGCCCTAGTTTCAGTGAGACATGTAATGACTAGTCACATCAGTAAGTTCACTGTGTAATAAAATATGTTACCCCTCCCCTTTATGTAGCACCCCTTCTCTCCCGATCGAGTGCCGATTGCCGACGGATGCAAGCCGCTAGCTCGATCCCCTCCTTTCGCCTCCACCGTCCAGGCATCCAGCTTGGAGGGGCAAGCTGCATCTAGACCAAGCGGATTAGGTAGGACTAGTAATGTTCTTTCCTTTCTCGAGATCGGTTCTTTTTCCTCTCCTCGATATCTTGCGCATCTCTTTCCTATTCTGGGCGAAGGGGTGTCTTTCTGGTCACCCTCGAGCTGGGAGTGATTGATGGGGGTGGGGGCGGGGGCTACCTTTGCTTGGATTGGGGTGTTCTTCCTTTATTTGTCGACATTTGCAACCTTTGTAGTTTCTGCTGATCCTCACTGTATCTTTTGTCAGCTTGTACAGGAAAGGTAAGACCTCGGCGGTGGGGGCAATGGAGCGTAAGGCCACCACGCATGTGGGCAGTTGGCTGAGCCTGAGCTGCGTCCCCAGCCCCGCGAAGCAGGTACTCCGTTTGCTTATCCACTCTTTACCTTTTAAGTGTCTCTCTGCATCCTCAATCTGTTCCTGTTCTGGAATATGCTTAAAGTAGCACATGTCTTCAGCTGTTTGTGCGTAAAGCCTCTGTGACACCATGCTCTATATTCTCTGTATCAGGTTGGTACCTCCAGGTTCCGTGCTGAGGCTATGGGGAACGAGAATAGCGCCCCACCTGCTGCAGGAGCATGGCCCGATCTGCAGCACAAGAAGCGAAATGCCACTGCCGAGCTGGGCAGGGACCGCCCAGGGGTAATTTTTTTTAACCAACTTACCATGATGTAGTCTGAATCTGATACTCCCTCAGATCCAAATTAATTGACTCAACTATCTGTAGATACGGATGTATCTAGATGTGTTTTAGCTCTAGATACTACTGCCTCCATCCCAAAGCTTTGGGCTTATATTATTTTTAGAAAGTCAAACTATACCATGTTTGACTAAGCTTTTACCAAAAATCAGTAACATGCAAAATACAAAATTAATATCATTAAATAGATAATAAAATATATTTTCCTACGGTATCTACACAGTATTATATTTGTTGATAGAATGTTCTAAAATTTTGGTCAAACTTTGCTTGTTTTGATTTCTCAAAAATAAATAAGGCTTAAGCTTTTGGATGGTGGTAGTACATTCATATCTAGACAAAGCTGAGTTAACTAGTTTTTTGTCTGTCCATAGCTAGTGTTCACGCTGCAAAAGGCTAAGAGCATCCACTATATGCATTAGTCTATCTCATACAGTAATTCAATATCACTGCTGAGGTCTGCCTTTTGTTTTGCTATTCATATGCAGACTGAAACTTTAGGGCCTTTACTCAAAAGGAAGATCAAAACTGCGGCTGATCAGGCTGCCAGTATGTTGATGCCGCCCCCATCTTCTAAATGCCTCTACAAGCACAAGGCCACGCGCCAGCTGGGTGGTGATCTTTTAATGAATATGGTATATTTTCTTAATCCACAAAACATGCCTTGATTTTTCTCTGTTTATTGTTGGTTTTTTCTATGCTTGCCAAAAGTTTACAACAACAACAACAACCAAGCCTTTCAGTCCCAAACAAGTTGGGGTAGGCTAGAGTTGAAACCCATAAGATCTCGAAGCCAAAAGTTTAGAAACACCAAATTCGTTTGCTTACAATCATCATACAGTAATGTTCATCTACTCCAGTTCCCCTAACCCAACAAAAAATGATGTTAATTACGATTTTTAGATTAAAAGAGCACCATTAGGCGCTGTTAATTACGACTTTGAGATTAAAATGTCATTTACAATTGTTAATTACAATTTTGAGACAAATGGTTAGTTTAACCTCGATCTCTTCTGCTCTCCATTTTTCCCAACCGAACAAAAATGTAACCATTCCATTCCTCTGAAATGGAACCATTCCATTCCATTCCACGCTGTTTCAGAACCGAACACACCCTTGCATTGTTGTGAACTGTTGTCCATACACGGCCATACCCTTCCACTTACATCCAGCACTATATGCATCAGTCTGTCTCAGAGTCATTCAATATCACTGCTGAGATCTGTTCCCATTCTTATGCAGGCTGAAACTGCTGCGCCTTTACTCAAGTGGATGCAAAATGAGGCTAATGAGGCTGCTGTGAGGACGATGGTGCCGACACCATCTTCCGAAAACCTCTACAAGCACGAGGCCATGGGCCAGCTGGGTGGTGACCTTTTAATGAATCTGGTATATTTTCTTAATCCACATACATGATTTCATTATTATCTGTTTAATTACTGTTGGCTTTGTCTAATGCTTACCAAAAGTTCAGAAACACTGCGTTTGCTTACAATCATCATACACTAATTTTTCACTTTTCAGTCTGTCTCATCCAGTATATAAACTGTTGATTTCCATTGGCTTCTTTTGTAATCATTTGCATTGTTGTCAACTGTTCTCTATGCACAACCCTATTCTTCCACTTACACCCCGCACTATTTGCATCAGTCTATCTCATAGATTTATTAAATATCAATGATGAGTTCTGTTGCTATTCATATGCAGGATGAAACTTCTGTGCCTCTACTCAAATGGATAAAAAATGATCCTGATGAGGCTGCTGTGAAGACGATGGTGCCGCCACCATCTTCTGAAAACCTCCTCAAGCACAAGGCCACGGGCCAGCTGGGTGGTACCCTTTTCAGTAAGCAGGTATATTTTCTTAATCCTCATACATGATTTGATTTTTGTCTGTTTATTGCCGGCTTTGTCTAATGCTTACCAATAGTTCAGAAACACACACCTATTCTTCCACTTACATCCAGCACTATATGCATCAGTGTCTCATAGATTCATTTTATATATCACTGCTGATGTCTGTTGCTCTTCAATTTTCATATGCAGACTGAAACTGCTAAGCCTTCATTGGTCAAAAGGATTGCAACTGCTGCTGATGAGGCATCTGCAGAGGCTGCCACTGATACGTCTCCGACGTATCGATAATTTCTTATGTTCCATGCCACATTATTGATGATATCTACATGTTTTATACACATTATATGTCATATTCGTGCATTTTCGGAACTAACCTATTAACAAGATGCCGAAGTGCCAGTGCTGTTTTCTGCTGTTTTTGGTTTCAGAAATCCTAGTAACGAAATATTCTCGGAATTGGACGAAATCAACGCCCAGGTTCCTATTTTGCCCGGAAGCATCCAACACCCGAGAGCCGCCAGAGGGGGGCCTGTGGGCCCCAGATGACATGGTGGCGCGGCCAGGGCTGGGCCCGCGCCACCCTATGGTGTCGTCGCCCCTTGACCCCCTGCGCCGCCTCTTCGCCTATATAAAGCCCCCGACCGAAAAACGGAGGACCACGATACGGAAAACCTTCCGAGCCGCCGTCATCGCGAAGCCAAGATCTGGGGGACAGGAGTCTCTGTTCCGGCACCCTGCCGGAGCGGGGAAGTGCCCCGGAAGGCTTCTCCATCAACACCGCCATCTCCACCGCCATCTTCATCACCGCTGCTGCTCCCATGGAGGGAGTAGTTCTCCATCGAGGCTCGGGGCTGTACCGGTAGCTATGTGGTTAATCTCTCTACTATGTACTTCAATACAATGATCTCATGAGCTGCTTTACATGATTGAGATTCATATGAGTTTTGTATCACTACTATCTATGTGCTACTCTAGCAAAGTTATTAAAGTAGTTCTATTCCTCCTGCACGTGTGTAAAGGTGACAGTGTGTGCACCGTGTTAGTACTTGGTTTATGCTATGATCATGATCTCTTGTAGATTGCGAAGTTAACTATTGCTATGATAATATTGATGTGATCTATTCCTCCTACATATGCATGAAGGTGACAGTGTGCATGCTATGCTAGTACTTGGTTTAGTCTTTTGATCTATCTTACACTAAAGGTTACTAAAATATGAGCATTATTGTGGAGCTTGTTAACTCCGGCATTGAGGGTTCGTGTAATCCTACGCAATGTGTTCATCATCCAACAAAAGTGTAGAGTATGCATTTATCTATTCTGTTATGTGATCAATGTTGAGAGTGTCCACTAGTGAAAGTGTAATCCCTAGGCCTTGTTCCTAAATACTGCTGAGTTACTACTGCTTGTTTACTGTTTTACTGTGTTACTACTGCTGCAATACTACCACCATCAACTACACGCCAGCAAGCTATTTTCTGGCACCGTTGCTACTGCTCATATATATTCATACCACCTGTATTTCACTATCTCTTCGCCGAACTAGTGCACCTATTTGGTGTGTTGGGGACACAAGAGACTTCTTGCTTTGTGGTTGCAGGGTTGCATGAGAGGGATATCTTTGACCTCTTCCTCCCCGAGTTCGATAAACCTTGGGTGATCCACTTAAGGGAAAACTTGCTGCTGTTCTACAAACCTCTGCACTTGGAGGCCCAACACTGTCTACAGGAAAGGAGGGGGAACGTAGACATCAAGCTATTTTCTGGCGCCGTTGCGGGAGGAAAGGTAAAAGGTACTCACACTCCGGATCTCGGCTACTAAGCTATTTTCCGGCGCCATTGTAAGTACTCGAAGCTATTTCCTTTAGACTCTGCAATTGCGACATTTGGTTTCTTGTTTACACTAGTTAGGCATAATGGAAAACAACAAAAATATGAGAGATCTTTATGAACTTTATCTTGAATTAGGACATGATGTGTTTGAAGAGAGAATTAAAAAACCCATGGAACTTTATATGCATGATAATGGGAATGTTATTAGTATGAATGCTTTGAACACCATTGTTGCTAATGCTATGGAAAATTCTAAGCTTGGGGAAGCTGGCTTTGATGAGCATGATATTTTTAGTCCCCCAAGCATTGAGGAGAAAATTTACTTTGATGATACTTTGCCTCCTATTTATGATGATTATAATGATAGTAGTCTTTTGTTACCACCTGTTATGGAGGATAAATTTGATTATGATTACAATATACCTCCTATATTTGATAGCTACTTTGTTGAATTTGCTCCCACTACAACTAATAAAATTGATTATGCTTATGTTGGGAGTAGTAATTATTTTATGCATGAGACTCATGATAAGAATGCTTTATGTGATAGTTATATTGTTGAGTTTGCTCATGATGCTACTGAAAGTTATTATGAGAGAGGAAAATATGGTTGTAGAAATTTTCATGTTACTAAAACACCTCTCTATGTGCTGAAATTTTTGAAGCTACACTTGTTTTATCTTCCTATGCTTGTTACTTTGCTCTTCATGAACTTGTTTATTTACAAGATTCCTATGCATAGGAAGCATGTTAGACTTAAATGTGTTTTGAATTTGCCTCTTGATGCTCTCTTTTGCCTCAAATACTATTTCTTGCGAGTGCATCATTAAAACTGCTGAGCCCATCTTAATGGCTATAAAGAAAGAACTTCTTGGGAGATAACCCATGTGTTTATTTTACTACAGCAATTTTTGTTTTGTTGAGTCTTGGAAGTTGTTTACTACTGTAGCAACCTCTCCTTATCAAGTTTTTGTGCCAAGTAAAGTTTCTATGCTAAAGTTGATGTTATATTTGGGATCGCTGCGCAGAAACAGCATTGCTGTCTGTCACGAATCTGGGCACAATTCTCTGTAGAAAATTCGAAAAAATCTGCCAATTTACGAGCGTGATCCTCAGATATGTACGCAACTTTCATTAGTTTTGAGTTTTTCCATTTGAGCAAGTCTGGTGCCATTTCTAAATTCGTCTTTACGGACTGTTCTGTTTTTGACAGATTCTGCCTTTTATTTCGCATTGCCTCTTTTGCTATGTTGGATTTATTTCTTTGATCCACTAATGTCCAGTAGCATTATGCAATGTCCAGAAGTGAAAAGAATGTTTGTGTCACCTCTGAACATGTGAATTTTTGATTATGCACTAACCCTCTAATGAGTTTGCTTGAAGTTTGGTGTGAAGGAAGTTTTCAAGGGTCAATAGAAGAGGGTGATATAATGTGATCGAGAAGAGTGAAAGGTCTAAGCTTGGGGATGCCCCGGTGGTTCATCCCTGCATATTTCAAGAAGACTCAAGCATCTAAGCTTGGGGATGCCCAAGGCATCCCCTTCTTCATCGACAACTTATCAGGTTTCTTCTAGTGAAACTATATTTTTATTCCATCACATCCTATGTATTTTACTTGGAGCGTCTGTGTGCTTTTATTTTTGTTTTTGTTTTGTTATCTTAGTTCTCTGAATAAGTTCATCCTTGTGTGGGAGAGAGACACGCTCCGCTGGTTCGTATGAACACATGTGTTCTTAGCTCATAATATTCATGGCGAAGTTTCCTCTTCGTTAAATTGTTATATGGTTGGAATTGGAAAATACTACATGTAGTAATTGGTAAAATGTCTTGGATAATGTGATACTTGGCAATTGTTGTGCTCATGTTTAAGCTCTTGCATCATATACTTTGCACCTATTAATGAAGAAATACATAGAGCTTGCTAAAATTTGGTTTGCATATTCGTTCTCTCTAAGGTCTAGATAATATCTAGTATTGAGTTTTGAACAACAAGGAAGACGGTGTAGAGTCTTATAATGTTTACAATATGTCTTTTATGTGAGTTTTGCTGCACTTGTTCATCCTTGAGTTTGCTTCAAATAACCTTGCTAGCCTAAACCTTGTATCGAGAGGGAATACTTCTCATGCATCCAAAATCCTTGAGCCAACCACTATGCCATTTGTGTCCACCATACCTACCTACTACATGGTATTTCTCCGCCATTCCAAAGTAAATTGCTTGAGTGCTACCTTTAAAATTCCATCATTTACCTTTGCAATATATAGCTCATGGGACAAAATAGCCTTAAAAACTATCGTAGTATTGAATATGTACTTATGCACTTTATCTTTTATTAAGTTGCTTGTTGTGCGATAACCATGCTTCTGGGGAACGCCATCAACTATTGTTGAATATCATGTGAGTTGCTATGCATGTCCGTCTTGTCTGAAGGATCTATCATTTTAGTGGTTGGAGCATGCAAAATTGTTAGAGAAGAACATTGGGCCGCTAACTAAAGCCATGAATCATGGTGGAAGTTTCAGTTTTGGACACATATCCTCAATCTCCAGTGAGAATAATAATTGTTGTTACATGCTTATGCATTAAAGAGGAGTCCATTATCTGTTGTTCATGTTGTCCCGGTATGGGTGTCTAAGTTGAAGAATGATCAAAAGCGAGAAATCCAATGCGAACTTTCTCCTTAGACCCTTGTACAGGCGGCATGGAGGTACCCCATTGTGACACTTGGTCAAAACATGTGCATTGTGATGATCCGGTAGTCCAAGCTAAGTAGGACAAGGTGCGGGCACTATTAGTACACTATGCATGAGGCTTGCAACTTGTAAGATATAATTTACATGATACATATGCTTTATTACTACCGTTGACAAAATTGTTTCATGTTTTCAAAATCAAAGCTCTAGCACAAATATAGCAATCGATGCTTTCCTCTTTGAAGGACCATTCTTTTACTTTTATTGTTGAGTCAGTTCACCTATTTCTCTCCACCTCAAGAAGCAAACACTTGTGTGAACTGTGCATTGATTCTTACATACTTGCATATATTGTTATATTACTCTATGTTGACAATATCCATAAGATATACATGTTATAAGTTGAAAGCAACCGCTGAAACTTAATCTTCCATTGTGTTGCTTCAATGTCTATACTTTAAATTATTGCTTTATGAGTTAACTCTTATGCAAGACTTATTGATGCCTGTCTTGAAAGTGCTATTCATGAAAAGTCTTTGCTTTATGATTCAGTTGTTTACTCATGTCATTACCATTGTTTTGATCGCTGCATTCATTACATATGTTTACAATATGATCAAGTTTATGATGGCATGTCACTTCAGAAATTATCTTTGTTATCGTTTTACCTGCTCGGGACGAGCAGAACTAAGCTTGGGGATGCTGATACGTCTCCGACGTATCGATAATTTCTTATGTTCCATGCCACATTATTGATGATATCTACATGTTTTATGCACACTTTATGTCATATTCGTGCATTTTGGAACTAACCTATTAACAAGATGCCGAAGTGCCGGTTCTGTTTTCTGCTTTTTGGTTTCAGAAATCCTAGTAACGAAATATTCTCGGAATTGGACGAAATCAACGCCCAGGTTCCTATTTTGCCCGGAAGCATCCAGAACACCCGAGAGCCGCCAGGGGGCCCTATGGGCCCCAGATGACATGGTGGCGCGGCCGGTGGGCCCGCGCCACCCTATGGTGTCGTCGCCCCTTGACCCCCTGCGCCGCCTCTTCGCCTATATAAAGCCCCTGCATCGAAAACCTTACGGAGGGAGCCACGATACGGAAAACCTTCCGAGCCGCCGTCATCGCGAAGCCAAGATCCGGGGACAGGAGTCTCTGTTCCGGCACCTGCCGGACGGGGAAGTGCCCCGGAAGGCTTCTCCATCAACACCGCTGCCATCTCCACCGCCATCTTCATCACCGCTGCTGCTCCCATGAGGAGGGAGTAGTTCTCCATCGAGGCTCGGGGCTGTACCGGTAGCTATGTGGTTAATCTCTCTACTATGTACTTCAATACAATGATCTCATGAGCTGCTTTACATGATTGAGATTCATATGAGTTTTGTATCACTACTATCTATGTGCTACTCTAGCAAAGTTATTAAAGTAGTTCTATTCCTCCTGCACGTGTGTAAAGGTGACAGTGTGTGCACCGTGTTAGTACTTGGTTTATGCTATGATCATGATCTCTTGTAGATTGCGAAGTTAACTATTGCTATGATAATATTGATGTGATCTATTCCTCCTACATATGCATGAAGGTGACAGTGTGCATGCTATGCTAGTACTTGGTTTAGTCTTTTGATCTATCTTACACTAAAGGTTACTAAAATATGAGCATTATTGTGGAGCTTGTTAACTCCGGCATTGAGGGTTCGTGTAATCCTACGCAATGTGTTCATCATCCAACAAAAGTGTAGAGTATGCATTTATCTATTCTGTTATGTGATCAATGTTGAGAGTGTCCACTAGTGAAAGTGTAATCCCTAGGCCTTGTTCCTAAATACTGCTGAGTTACTACTGCTTGTTTACTGTTTTACTGTGTTACTACTGCTGCAATACTACCACCATCAACTACACGCCAGCAAGCTATTTTCTGGCACCGTTGCTACTGCTCATATATATTCATACCACCTGTATTTCACTATCTCTTCGCCGAACTAGTGCACCTATTTGGTGTGTTGGGGACACAAGAGACTTCTTGCTTTGTGGTTGCAGGGTTGCATGAGAGGGATATCTTTGACCTCTTCCTCCCTGAGTTCGATAAACCTTGGGTGATCCACTTAAGGGAAAACTTGCTGCTGTTCTACAAACCTCACTTGGAGGCCCAACACTGCTGCTGATGAGGCATCTGCAGAGGCTGCCACCAAGTTACTGTCAGCCCCACCTTCTGGATGCTTATATAAGCTCAAGTCCAAGGACCAGCCGGGCCGTAACCATCCAAGGGTTCGGGTATATTTTCTTAAGCCACATATACATGCCATGATTTATGTCTGATATTATCACCGGCTCTGTCTAATGCTTTTTGGAATTCGGAAACACCAAATTAGCATGCTTATATTCATCATACACTATTTTTTCACTGTTCAGTTTGTAACATAGTGTTATGCACTCGCTTGTCAACATTTGCATTGCTCTGAACTATGCACTTTACACAACCTAATTCTTCCACTTACATTCAGCGCTACGCACCAGTAGTACCTCCCATGTTTCCTTCACCATCCCGATGCCGAGCTTGCGGGAATATGGCGGGCCCATGTACATACCCCGCATATAACACCTCCTATGGCTCTATCTACCTTTCTAGTAGCTCCTTCACAGAGTTACAGGTATGTATTCTCAGTGGTTTAGCATGAATTGGCATATAGTAAAGTCTTGTTTTTAGTCTTCCTGCTTCTTACATTTGTATCAATTTTCACATGCAGACTGTACCTTGTGAACTTCGTCCAATGATTAACCAGATGTGTCCGCATGAAGGGTCTTTCACTATGCATGGCAATGGAAAATTGATGAACACCTACACGGTCTATGAGGTGTATGTCTACAAGACGCAGGCCATCACATATTTGTATGGACATGATTGGAGAAAGTTTGCTTTTGACTATGGTCTGAAGAAGGGCGACGAGCTGAGGATCAGAAACTCAAACGGGCAGATATACGTAACTGCTTACAGAGTTGGAGACACTTCCAAATATATAATATGTAACTTTTTTCTACTCATATCTTTTGATAACTGCATTCTGAGCAGTTGTTCTAAACCATTCCCTCTGTTCTAGCTTGCTGGGTTTAACATGATCAAAGCTGCAGATCCCCTGATGGAACAGGAGCGGATGTCACAAAGGGCAACCACACCAGCACCGGCACCGGCTTCCCACTCTCCTGCATCAGCACCGGTTCCTGTACCAGCTCCGTTTACTGCATCTACCCAGCAGTCCCCTACATCAGCATTGGTTCCTGTAGAGGCCCCATATACTACACCTGCCCAGCCTCCTGCATCAGCACTGGTTCCTCTAGCTGCACCGTTTACTGCACCTGCCCAACAGTCTCCTGCATCAGCACCGGTTCCTCTAGAGGCACTGTTTACTGCACCAGCAGTCTCCTGCATCAGCACCAGCTCGTGTACCAGCCCAGGCTCCTGCACCTGCCCCAGCCAGATCACCGAGGTCTCAGCTCATTGCTGTGGCCACCCGTGTGGTGACCAGGACGCATCTGAAGGCTATGTTCGTGAGTATATGACAGCATAACTGCTCTTATCTTGATGTCTTCTCTGCTCAAAGTCTCACATGGTTCAGTGCATTGGTGCCATTGACTAATTTTTGGTGGTATCTCTTGCTTTGAATCAGAAATTGCCTAAAAGTATCTCCAAGGATCTCAATGCTGGCCGAAGGGGCAAGATATCCCTCGTCATGGAGAGTGAAGGTCTCACCGTGGAGGGACGGTACTCCGTCAGTCCCACAGATGGCCGCTTGGCTGTTACTTCCAGGTGGAAAAAGTTCATTGACGGTGCCAAACTTCGCATTGGATCAAAGTTGAAGGTCAAGATCTTTCGATGCCGCTGTGACATGCTGGTCATAAAGTTCGCGGTTGTCTAGTTCTGTTGTCCCATGAGCCCTTAGCAAATGCATTTGTAGTTATACTTATATAAGGTTATCTTATCTGAACTGCTAATTAATTGTATGGGTGGTAAAACTCTGGCAAGCTTTTGCTCTTAGCAAGTATGTATGTATGATCAGCTATTATGATAACTAATGTTTGTGTTCATCTTAATTTGCATTTCCGTTTTAGAAAAAAAAACTTAATTTCTATTTTGGCTGACCTGTTAGAGAACTATCAGATTGAACCCACAACATGATTCAAATAGATTCATTACACCGAGCCACATGTCTTGACCTTGCTATACACTACTTCCATTAATCAGTGCAAGAAGGCTTACCTGAGCTGCCTGAACCATGGCAGATTCGAATCCACCTTATCTATCTAGAAATACAACCTTTGCAGAAAGAGGATTTGCAGTATGGGGAGGCTGACATTGGGGACCCATGAGCCAGCAGCGTCGTCAACGTTTTAAAGGTGGCAGGAGATCGAAAGAAAAAATAAGCCAAAAATCAGTTGGTAAACAAATTCAAGAAAAGAAACATTTACCTTTCTGAGAGGATGACATGCGGGACCCATGAGGCAGCAGCATCCTCAACTATTTCAAGGCGGCAGGGGATCAAAAGAAAAAAGGAAATAGCCAGAAATTAATTAGGGTCAAAAATAAATCCATCAAAGGAAACTTTTATTGTTCATAGAGGATGACATGTGGGACCGACTTGCTGCGTCGTCATCGTTTCAAAGGGGGCAGGGGATCAAAAGAAAAAGGCAAATAGCCAGAAATTAGGGGAAAAAATAAATCCAACAAAGGAAACTTTTATTGTTCATAGAGGATGACATGCGGGACCCATGAGCCAGCAGCTTCCTCAACGTTTCAAAGTCGGCATGAGATTGAAAGAAAAAGGCAAGTGACATAATATCAGGAGCCAAAAATAATCCAAGAAAAGAAACTTTATTGTACATAGAGGATGACATGCGGGTCCCATTTTGTAGCAGCGGTCTCAACGCTTCCAAGGCGGCACAGGACCGAAAGAAAAATGAAGTAGCCAGAAATCAGGGTGTGAAAAAAATTCAAGAAAAGAAAGATTTCAATTGGGCTGTATCTGGACATCTGGGCCTTCGAACTATCCTGCTAAGCCTTTTGACTCGTACAATTTCAGCCCACTCCAAAACAGGAAAGGTCGGATTTTTCTCAAAAAAAAAACAGGAAAGTCCTATGCTTCGCAAAAACAAAAAACAAGGAGATTCAACATATAAGTTTGTTTATGTAGATATAAAGATTTAATTTATCCGTTTGCAATAGCTCAGAGCGAAATACAACGTTTATTGTCTGCAAAATAAAATATCACATGTTTCTTGTACGGGGAGGCTGACATCGGGGACCCATGAGCCAGCAGCGTCGTCAACGTTTCAAAGGCGGCAGGGGATCGAAAATAAAAAAGCCAAAAATCAGTTGGTAAAAAAACAAGAAAAGAAAACATTTATCGTTCTGAGAGGATGACATGCGGGACCCATGAGGCAGCAGCATCCTCAACGTTTCAAAGTCGGCATGAGATCGAAAGAAAAAGCCAAGTGACATAATATCAGGAGCCAAAAATAATCCAAGAAAAGAAACTTTATTGTACATAGAGGATGACATGCTGGTCCCATTTTGTAGCAGCGGTCTCAATGTTTCCAAGGCGGCACAGGACCAAAAGAAAAATGAGGCAGCAGCATTCTCAACAATTCCAAGGCGGCAGGGGATCAAAAGAAAAAAAAAGTAAATAGCCAGAAATTAATTAGGCGTCAAAAATAAATCCACCAAAGGAAACTTTTATTGTTCATAGAGGATGACATGTGGGACCGACCTGCCAACAGCGTCCTCATCGTTTCAAAGGGGGCAGGATCAAAAGAAAAAGGCAAATAGCCAGAAATTAGGGGTAAAAAATAACTCCAAGAAAGGAAACTTTTATTGTTCGTAGAGGATTACATGCGGGACCCATGAGCCAGCAGCTTACTCAACGTTTTAAAGGCGGCATGAGATCGAAAGAAAAAGGCAAGTGACCAAATATCAGGAGCCAAAAATAATCCAAGATTTATTGTACATAGAGGATGACATGTGGGTCCCATTTTGCAGCAGCGGTCTCAATGTTTGTAATGCGGCTTGAGATCAAAAGAAAAAGAAAGTAGCTAGTAATTAGGGGGTGAAAAAAATCCAAGAAAAGAAAGTTGATGGACATAGAGGATGACGTGAGGGTCCCTTGAGCCAACAGCTTACTCAACGTTTCAAAGGGGCAGGGGATCAAAAGAAAAAGGCAAGTGACAAAATATCAGGAGCCAAAGATAATCCAAGAAAATAAACTTTATTGTACATAGAGGATGACATGCGGGTCCCATTTAGCAGCAGCGGTCTCAACGTTTCAAATGCGGCTTGAGATCAAAAGAAAAAGAAAGTTGATTGTACATAGAGGATGACATGCGGGTCCCATGAGTCAGCAGCTTACCCAACGTTTCCAAGGCGAGGATCAAAAGAAAAAGGAAATAGCCAAAAATCAGAGGGTGAAAAAAAATTAAAGAAAATAAACTTTTATAGCACATAGAGGATGACATGCGGGTCCCATGAGCCAGCAGGTTCCTCAACGTTTCAAACGTGGCATGAGATCGAAAGAAAAAGGCAAATGACCAAATATGAGGAGCCAAAAATATTTCAAGAAAAGAAAGTTTTATAGTACATAGAGGATGACATGCGGGTCCCATTTAGCAGCGGCGGTATCACCGTTTGAGAGGCGGCAGGGGATCAAAAGAAAAAAGAAATTGCCAAAAATCAGAGGGTGAAAAAAAACCAAGAAAATGAACTTTTATAGTACATAGAGGATGACATGCGGGTCCCATGAGCCAGCAGGTTCCTCAACGTTTCAAACGTGGCATGAGATCGAAAGAAAAAGGCAAGTGAAAAAATATCAGGAGCCAAAAATAATTCAAGAAAAGAAAGTTTTATAGTACATAGAGGATGACATGCGGGTCCCATTTAGCAGCAGCGGTATCACCGTTTGAGAGGCGGCAGGGGATCGAAAGAAAAAGGCAAGTGAAAAAATATGAGGAGCCAAAAATAATTCAAGAAAAGAAAGTTTTATAGTACATGGAGGATGACATGCGGGTCCCATTTAGCAGCAGCGGTATCACCGTTTGAGAGGCGGCAGGGGATCGAAAGAAAAAGGTAAGTGACCAAATATGAGGTGCCAAAAATAATTCAAGAAAAGAAAGTTTTATAGTACATAGAGGATGACATGCGGGTCCCAGTTAGCAGCAGCGGTATCAGCGTTTGAGAGGCGGCAGGGGATCGAACGAAAAAGGCAAGTGACGAAATTTGAGGTGCCAAAAAAAACTCCAAGAAAAGAAAGTTGATTGCACATAGAGGATGACATGCGGGTCTCGTTTAGCAGCAGCGTCTCAACGTTTCCAAGGCGGCAAGGGATCAAAAGAAAAGGAAGTAGCCAGAAATCAGGGGGTCAAAAAATCCAAGAATAGAAAGAATTTTGGTTCATTGAGGATGACATGCGGGACCCATGATCCTGCATCGTAAACGGCTCGATCGGAGAACGTTGAACGAGATGGCGCGATCGAGAAAAAACAATGCCAGAGAGGCTGCCATCTGGGCCCTACATCCCTCGGCGGTGCGGATTTGCGTTGACTCGGCCGGCGAACCCGAGATTTCGAGATGCACCACGTCCCGGGCCACCATACGCGACGTTTTGGCCGTTTTCGTCGGGCTAGGTGGCTTCAAAAACGAGAAAAAAAACGTTTTGACATGCACAACGGACAGACCCAAAATCGTCGGCCATGGTACACAAGCAACCACGGCGCGACTTCAACTTCGTCGGCCATGGCAACTTTTATTGTAGTGCCTCCACTTGTTTTACTTGCTGTAGCACTTTTTGTTTTGCAATATGCTTTAGTTGTTTAAGATTTTGGAAATCATTTTCCTGCGCAGTAATAATTACTTTAACACCCAGAAATGTGCATTTTTCAAAGTTCTCAAAAATTTACAAAAATTATACCGGTAGTCTTATTTTTCGAAGGGGCACTGGGAGCACCTGGGATGACCAGTGGGGCACCCCAGGTGGCACAAGGCCGGCGCGGCCAGCAGGCGCGCCACCTGGTGTGTGGGCCCCTCCTTGCCCCACTTTTTCACTTCTTCCTTCCATTCTCTTCTCTCTCCCGAAAAAACTCGTACTCACTTTCTCTCACTCGCGTTTCTGCTCAAGAACTCGAGATTTCTCGATCTCTTTGCTCAGCCCAGATTTCTGAAATTTGGCACATTTGCTCTCCGGTATGTGACTCCTTTGATTATCCAATTAGAATTTTGTTTGGTTGAGTATATCTTGAATATTTTGCTGTTGTAGGTAACATGTTTAGTGAGCTTGCATGCTTGTTCTAAGTGGTAGAAACTAGTTTTGATGCATGTTTAGTACTCTAGCAAGTTCCTATAGTAGTTTTCCTCAATTATATACCTTGAAATCAAATTTTATAATGATTGTTGAAAAATTTCAGAAAAGGAAAATGAACAACTACAACTTTGGAGAGGTGTTCGAAGGAGAGACGACGAGCACGGGGAGGCCCTCAAGGGCATCCACTCGGATTAGACGATCCTATAATGAGGACGTGATTGCACCAAGCTTCGATGAGGACAATGGAGCCCCTAATGCTTCATCTTTTCCATGTTATAACTTTTTGAGCAATGCAGGGTTGCTGGATGATTTCTTGACTCTCGTCAGAAAGGCGGGTTTAACCGCCTATATGGAGGATGAGAGGAAGCAATACTACATGCTTACTAAAATCTTTGTGGAGAGCTTCAAGTTCAACAACAAGCACTTCCACCCGACGGTTGCATTCAAGATCTATGGTAATCCTGTTACTATGAAGTTGAAGGATTTTTGTGCTGCATTGGATATTGCCCCTGCAGGTACAACAAGGAAGATCGAGGACAACCCCAGGGTTTTGCTGGAGCTCTATCGAGAAATTACAAATGACGATTGCCGCACCATTCAGCGTGGCAAGATAAGAAACATTCAACTCCCCGCCATTAAGTATTTTGCTTATTACCTTGCTACTAGCATTCTTGGTAGGGAGAACACTAGTAATATTTCTAGTTATCATCTTGCTTTCTTAATTGCTGCACTCACTGGAGAGACACCTTATCATCTTGGTGCTCTTGTTGCTCGCCGTTTGTCTAACAAGGGGCCTATTTATGGGGGAATAATTGCATCGCGTATTTTGGCACGTCTAGATCTTCCTCTTGATCCTACTGATGTAGAAATACCACCTGTTAGGTTAGATATTACTGCTATGAAGAGTCACCAATTTGTTACAGCTGACTCTAGTATGGATAATATTGTTTATAGAATGTTATTTGCTGACGGGGATGAGAGGGAAGTCCTCTTGCCCCAAACAGATTTGTTCAGTGTTGGCAGGAAACCATGGTCGCGCTCTAAGGAGGAGGTGGATGAGCAACTGAAGATACAAGGCTTCCACCAGCAACATGACTCCGAGGACGCTGAGCCCTCCTACGACCACACCGTCACGTACCCTTTTGCTTCTTCCAGCACATACCTAGAACCGGGTCGTTCTTCGTCATACTACGGAGACACCACTTCATGGGGACCATGGGAATGAACTCCACTTAGGCCAAAAGCCTAAGCTTGGGGGAGGTATACCGGCATCACTCATTCTTTGCATATTATGGTTGCTGGATACTTGTACATACTTGTTTAGTTTCTTAGAGTGGTTTTCTAATGAGAGGGAGATGATATTTGGGGAAGTGCTGTCCAAAAACAGATTCTGGGCTGTTACCAAAAAAATTCGTACGCACAGCCAGAACGTTATTTTGAGTTGAAATTTTTTGAGCATGTGCCCCAGGTTGTTATCTAACTTTCATTAGTTGAACATTTTTTGATCTGAGCAACGGAAGATTTTTGTTAAATTCGATTACTGTACTGCTGTCAGGTTTTGGCAGATTTCTGTCGTCCTGCTTTTCTGTGTTTCTGTTAGTTTGCATTCTCTTGTTTTCGCTTTGTTTCTTTCCTAAAACACAAAAAGACAAAAAATATTTCTGTTGTTTATCTTCACCATTTGTTTATTTGGTTCTTTGCTCTTATTTTACTTTATTTGCTATCGTTGGTTTGCTATGAGAAAACCCAAAAAGATTTTGCTTTGTTTTCTTGTTTCCTTTTGTTCTTGTTTCTAACCCGAAAACACCAAAAATATTTGTTGTTCTTCTTTGGTTTTGTAAAGTTCATTAGGGAGTTCAGAGGTCTCCGGTGGTTGGAGCTTGGTTTCATTTCATGTTATTATTCAAGCTGCACAAGTGAAAGGCAATAATGACGATCTATGGCAACTTGACTGTGGTAAGAGGCTGGTATGAACTCTATTTGTTTTCATTTTTGTACATATACTCATCCATGTGAGCATGCTTAGTTGGTTCATGTGAGGTATATGTCATTTAATGAAAGTCTAGTAGTTTATGATCTCTCATGATTAGTTCCAATCTATTAATAATGAGTAGCATGTCATGAATATTTGCTTGCATTGTTTTATTCATAGATAGGTATGACATTGTGGTATCCTCCTCTGAATAATTCACTTGAATCGACTTGGCACATGCTCACGCATGCATATGACTGAACAAAAGTCAATTAAGCCTCGATGATCTACTTTGCTTCAGAGTTCTTGTATCACTTTTATGCCTCCGTTAATTTTATTTTGTCGCAAGCATGATTATGATAGTTAATGCTCTCTTGATTGTCGCTTCCCAGTCTATTGCTAGCCTCCACTTGTACTGAGCGGGAACGCTGCTCGTGTTCCAAAACCAAGTTGTTCCAAAGTGTCCACCATAAATACCTATGCATGGCATTTCGAACCACTCCAAGTAAATTCTCATGTGCTACCTTTAAACCTTCAAACTACTTCTCAATTTGTGTTAATGTTTTATAGCTCATGAGAAAATATGTGGTGTTTTATCTTTCAACCTTGTCATTTACTCGGACAGACTTTCACTAATGGACTAGTGGCACATCCGCTTATCCAATAATTTTGCAAAAAGAGCAACGGGGTTCCCAGCCCCAATTAATCAACCTTCATTAATAATTCTCTTCACGTGTTTTGCTCTGATTCATCAGTAAGCAACTTAACCTGCAAATAGACACTTCCCCATGGTATGTGAATGTTGGAAGGCACCCGAGGATTCGGTTAGCCATGGCTTGTGTAAGCAAAGGTTGGGGGAGTGTCATCCATAATGAAACTAAAATACATGTGTAAACAAAAGAGAAGAGGGATGATCTACCTTGCTGGTAGAGATAACGTCCTTCATGGGAGCCGCTCTTGAGAGTCTGGTTGGCGAGGTGGTTAGAGTACCCACTATCATTCGTTGACAACAACAAACACCTCTCAAAATAATTTTATTTCTGTCTTTGAAAAATGAAAAGCTCTAGCACATGTTAATCCCTGCTTCCCTCTGCGAAGGGTCAATCTTTTACTTTTATATTGAGTCACCATCCTTTCTTTGAGTACCTTCTTGAGAGCATAACTGTCATTCTTAGTATAATATGCTTGTCCCAAAATATGATCAGCTGTGGTATAACTTTGATGCTTTTATCTTTGACAATTTTACTTCTAGTCTTTCTATGAACTTCAGAGGTGCCTGGGCATTTATGTTTTGCTACAAATACAGGCAAGCGAGATACCACTTTATCATATCCTTCTATGAACATTGCAATCCTGCTTATTGAAGTGTTTCATGATGCTTGTTATTAGTTTGTTGGTATCTCTTTCATGATTGACACAGCTATTAGATGACTTTATTTGCATGTACCTTATTATGAATTGCTTAAGCACTTGCCATATCATGAGAATATTTACATCATATGAACAAATGTGTTCGTGAAAGTTCTTTTATCGCACTCAGTTGTTAACTGAATTGCTTGAGGACAAGCAATAAGCTAAGCTTGGGGGAGTTGATACGTCCAAAACGTATCTACTTTCCCGAACACTTTCGCTATTGTTTTGCCTCTAATTTGTGTATTTTGGATGCAACTAACACGGACTAACGCTGTTTTCAGCAGCTCTGGTGTCTCGTTTTTGTGCAGAAATCCAACTTTCAGGAAAATCCTCGGAATTTATGCGAAAGGTCCTATTTTCACAGAATATTGACGGAGAGAAGGGCAAGCCAGGTGGGGGGAGACCCCACACACTAGGCCGGCGCGGCCCGGGAGGCGCGCCGCCTTGTTGTGTGGGCGCCTCGGCGGCTCCCCGACTCTCTCCTTTCGACTACATATGCCTTTCGACCTAAAAACGCGGGGGTTCGACCATATTTCCAGAGACCATCCAGTGCGCCGCCGCCATCGCGAAACTCCGCCTCGGGACCGAAACTCCGTTCGGCACTCCGCCGGGATGGGGAATTGGAGGGGATCTTCACCGCCATCACCGCCGCCTCTCCATCGACCAGCCATGTTTCCCCCATCCATGTGTGAGTAATTCCCCCGCTGTAGGCTGAAGGGGATGGTAGGGATTGGATGAGATTGATCATGTAATAGTAACAAGATTGTTAGGGCATGGTGCCTAGTATCCGTAGATGTCACTTTTATGATATTGTTGCAACTTGTTATGCTTAATGCTTGTCACTAGGGCCCGAGTGCCATGATCTCAGATCTGAACATGTTATTTTTTCATCATGATATGCATTGTTTTATGATCTTACCTGCAAATTGTATACACACGTTGCTGTCCGGAACCCGAGGCCCCAAAGTGACAAGAATTGGGACAACCGGAGGGGAAGTCGGTGATGTGAGGATCACATGTGTTCACGGAGTGTTAATGCTTTGCTCCGGTACTCTATTAAAAGGAGTACCTTAATTTCCAGTAGTTTCCCTAGAGGCCCGGCTGCCACCGGTTGGTAGGACAAAAGATGTTGTGCAAGTTTCTCATTGCGAGCACGTACGACTATATATGGAACACATGCCTATTGATTGATTAGTACTTGGATACCGCTTTATTATTACCTGCAAATGCCCTACCATGATTGTTACATGAATTCTCTCATCCATGCAACGCCCGTTCATCCGTCCCTGTGCCTACAATATTTTAATCCTGCTGTTTACTATAATCACTACCGCTGTCTTTATTTCACCGCTGTTATTTCACTATTCCTACGCTATAAAACTGTTGCTGATAAACTCTTGCGAGCAAGTCTTTCAGGTGCAGCTGAATTGACAACTCATTTGTTAAGGCTTACAAGTATTCTTTGTCTCCTTTGTGTCGAATCAATAAATTGGGTAATACTTCCCTCGAAGACTGTTGCGATCCCCTATACTTGTGGGTCATCAGTAGCCAGGTTATATTAAGGAAATTAAAACATTGCTTCCTAAATCTAAGAAATCGTTGGGGTCATGCATTAGGAATCTCAATTAATTGTTTCCTTTTTGTATGGATTTTTTCACGGGGGTAATTGAAAAAGAGCCAAGCTACGACCTTATATTCTGAAACAAATGCCAAAAATCTATAGACATTATAGAAAGGAACGGAGGGAGTATTAAATTGGAGTTGGTTGTTTCACACTCAACGCGTTTGATGGTCGTCATTGGGAGCATCCTGTACGTCCAATCAATCTCACGGTCTCCGCTTTCGTCGAATCTAATTAGGAAACAATCTCAGGCGCGATATCAATCAAATCTGCACAAGCATTAAAATACATGCCAAAAAAATTTAACGTTTCCCACAATCTCTCGCCCGTTATAAAAAATCTTAATTATTAGCGCTCAAAAATCACCGGTAATTAACATCTCATCCTTTTATTCTATGACGTAATAATACTTAAAAAGAACAAAGTTCCTCTTTTTCCTCCCGTCACAGGTTTCGTCAAGCATATTTTTAATAAGACAATTTTACCCTCCCACCAAACCACTTTGGCATCGTCATTGGAAACATGATGACCATCCTGACCATCATCATTGGCGGGGTCTGCTACGGCAGGAGTTTGCACTGGTTGGGTGATGACGGCAGGAGGCGGAGACGGATGATCTGTAGCAACCGAAGAGGGCCTGGGTAGATTAAGAAGAGGGTTAAAAGTACGACGAGGTGGAGAGGGAGGTGTAGAGAGCGGGGACTCAGAACCACTAGTTGCAAAGGGAAAGATGTGCTCGGCGAATGTGACATGACGAGAAATATGAACGCGACCAGACGGGAGACCCAAACAGCGTTTTCTTTGTGCTCATCAGAGTAACATAAGAAGACGCATGGAATAGATCGAGGAGCTAGTTTGTTGGGAGAAGTAGCGTAGATATTGGGAAAGCAAAGACAGCTGAAGATGCGAAGCTCTGGATAATTGGGATGGTGTACAAAGAGAGAGAATAAAGGAGTGGTTTGAGGGATCTTAGTGAGGGAGCGAATTTTAAGCAGTTAGGTGGCCGTGGGAAGCGCTTATGCCCAAAATTTTAGTGGCATGGACGATTGAATAAGGAGGGTGCGTATGATGTCATTGAGTGTGCGAAGAGAACGCAGAGCCTTGCCATTTTGCGGAGAAGTATAAGGACAAGAAAAACAAAGAAATATACCATGCTGAAGAATGAAATGTCGATTTCAAAGATTGTCAAATTCTTTGCCATTGTGACATTGAATAAAGCGAATGGGGAGGAAGAAGTGAGTAGAAACAGAGCGCTTAAAATTGAGAAATATTGTATGAACGTCAAATTTGTTACGATCCTAGGGCATGGCTCCTCCGCCCACCCCACCGCCGCCGCCGCGCGGTTTCTTCGTGTCTCGCGCTGCCGTCACTGCCGCCACCACGGCCGGCTCTGCTGCGGCTCCCTCTACCTTCGCCCTCTATCTAGCCCCACCTCTCTCCACTACCATCAACTATGCTGACACCATCTCCGATGTCACCCCTCTAATCCCAATTACCCTAGATCTTCCGAAACACAACTATTACCATTGGCGCCACCTCTTCGAGGTCCATCTCGTCCGCTACAATCTCATGGACCATGTCGCCGTTGCTTTCGTTCCTCGGCCTTCGGATCCTCGCTGGGTCAAGGGTGATCTCGCTGTTATTCAGTGTATCTACCAGTGCGTGTCAATGGAGATCTTCAACCTCGTCTTCTGTCACGCAACCAATGCCGCCACACTCTGGGCGGCCCTTCGCCAGCTCTTTCAAGACAACGTCGATGCACGCATCAACACTCTCCACACAGAGCTCTGCAACACTATCCAGGGAGACTCTCAGGTCAGTGTCTACTGCCAACGGCTTCAGACCATCGTCGACGAGCTTCGCAAGCTTGGGGACCACATCGATGATCGACTCGATCGATCTGCTAGATTATTGCAACGGCAAGAGAGCTAATCTGATATTTGTTGGTGGCTAAAAACTGATCTAACTGGAAAAAAATTAAAATTGCTAGAACTATGAAACTTGATCGGAAGAAGAAAAACTAGCTACGAGATGTGATGCCCCCGACGGAGATCATGGAGATCGATCTCCCCAGGGGGTGGGGCGGAGTGGGTGGCTAAACTCTAGGTTGCGGAAAGAACCTCTCTGATACCACGTAGAATTGTATTGAAACTCAACAAGCAAACATTTTTGAAGGATTACAAGAGGTATATATAGGCCTAAGCCCACCGACTCAGCCTAAAACCCTAGCCGACAATAAATAGTATTACAAGCATGAAATATAATCTAACCGTAATCCCCAGATTTTTCTCATGCTCTCTCTCAGCGCAATAGATTTTGTGCACCTCATAGTTCCATGGTAATCGTTTCCATATTCAGTTCCACAGATTGTACCGGTTGGGCCGGTTGTTATATTTCATAAGCATCTATTTTGGTTGACATAAAGTGCTTCCATGGCTAACCTCCACTTGAAAACTTTCACGTTTTGGGGAACCTTTGCTTTTGAGATAACATCCCAGACATGTCAACTGAAAGGATCGTATGCCGCACCTAGAGGGGGGGTGAATAGGTGCTAACCAATTTTTAGTTCTTTTTCAATTTAGGTTTGACACAAAGGTAAATTCTCTAGATATGCAACTAAGTGAATTTACCTATATGACAAGGTTATCAACTAGGCAAGATATAGCTACGCAATATATAGGAGATAGAGTGGGATAGAGGTAACCGAGAGTGTAGCACGCGTTGACACGGAGATGATTCCCGTAGTTCCCTTCCTTTGCAAGAAGGTACGTCTACGTTTGGAGGAGTGTTTGCTACGCAAGCCAAACCAACAGCCACGAAGGCTTCACTCAGATCTCCTGTGAGCAACGCCACGAAGGCCTAGCCCACTTCCACTAAGGGATTTCCTCGAGGCGGAAACCGGGCCTTTACAAGGTTCTTGGGGCACACATCCACAACTGAATTGGAGGCTCCCAAATCTGTAACAATACAACAATCAACAACAACACATCAACAACAAGTCAACTAGGGAACCAAATAGGAACACTAGCATGAGATCCCTCAAACAAGTGAGGGGGAAATGAAGAACGCTTCGGTGAGGATGTAGATCGGTGGCTTCTCCTTCGAATCCCCAAAGATCAAGAGCTTTGGTTGGGGGAGGAAGGAGATCTTGCAAATCTTGTGTTTCTTGAGGTGGCTCTAATGGTGGTGTAGCTTGGCAGAGTTCTTGTGCAATGATTGAGCAAAGAGGTAAGGAAGAAGAAGAGGGGTATAAATACCCCTCTCAAAATCCAACCGTTGAGACTTTCGGGGGGCCGGATAATCCGGCCTGAGTTGGGGCCGGATAATCCGCCCCGGATAATCCGGCCGCAGGTACAAAACCGTGACATTGTCCGGCCAAATATCCGGCCCTATGCCAGAGCCACTTTTCTTCCAGTCCTTAGCCAAAAATGGGGGCCGGATATTTCCAAAATATCCGGCCCGGATTATCCGGCCCTGGTACAATACCGGGACAATATCCGGGCAAATGTCCGGCCCCCATACTGAGCTGCTTTTCCTCGAAGACTTAGCTGAAAACGGGGGCCGGATATTTCAACAATATCCGGCCCGGATTATCCGGCCTACCCATCATTTTCTGGTAGCTTTTGGCAGATGATCAAATCCAACATATATGTATAAATATCTATGTAATCTCTGTACCACTTAAACAAACATTTAGTGTATCACATACATTGACATCAAACACCCAAAACATAATATGAGAGATGTTCTTTCAATCTCCCCCTTTTTGGTGTTTGATGACAATATACGGATTTGCAAGAGAATAGCTATAGAGACAAACATGATGGCAACAACATAGAGGCACTCCCCCTACATGTGTGCATATAAGTAACTTGCATTTGAATACAAATACACAACACATAGGATTGAGGTGCCTCAACACTAGAGATATCCATCACGACCTCTTACACGAGACATAAACAAATATGAAGTTGAGATAGGATGCAAGAAATCATACCCATGTGTAGATATAAGATACGGAGATATAATCATCACACATAATATAGCATATAGCATCCTTGATCTCAACATATAGAAATCCGAAAACCATAACGATGTCTCACACTTAACAATGTCTCACACCACATAGCACATAGTTTTAAACGACACAACCAAAGCAAATAGTGCAAATACGAGGGAGCACAAGCAATAAAGGAATGGTAAACGCAAATGCTTGTGCCCAAACCATGCAAATCCCCGAGATAGTTCCTAATAGAACACTTCTCCCCCTTTGGCATCGAAACGCCAAAAAGGGGACAAGCGCGATGCTACTCGTCCCATGGGAATCACTCGGAGGCATAATCATCATCGGACTCGTCTGCCGCTTCCTCTTCATCCTCATCAGTGTCAGGTGCATCCGGGGAGCGGCGAGAGATGTTGGACCTTTGAAGGCAGTCATCAATTTCAGTCCATGGAACCTGTTCAGAGTGCCATCTGTAACCCTGGTGAGCTGGAGGCTGAGGCGGGGGTCCTTGATCACCACTGAGCTTGTGAAGAATAACCGCCTGAGTGTGCTTAATCTCAGAACGCTCTCGGCTAGCAGCATAGTTTTCCTTGTGTATCTCAATGTTCATGCACAAGATGTGACGCTGAAACCAACTAAGCCGGCTCACTTGCTTTCTCATGGCCGGGACATCAGGGTGACGTGCAGGAGCAAAGCCACTGGAGCGAGCATCACGCATGAAAGTGTCAGGAGCAGGTACGGCTGAGGAGACTGGCTTGAGCTTGTAGGGCTTCTTGACATGGTGCTTCACCAAAGGGTACCCACTTATGTCTTCACCAACCTTAGCAACAGAGTTGTTGATGAGAAGCTGAATGTAGGGAGCATAGGGTATGGTGGTCCGGGAGACCATGGCATCATGGATCTCATGGAAGATAAAGTCCATGATATCAAGAGTGTAGTCCCGTTCTTCATTCTCATCACGAGCACACTTATAGCTGAGGTGCATAAGGTCCACAAGGGTTCCCCGAAGAGCATCATTGTTGCCACCACTTGGGCAAATGGTGGCCCGAAAGAACCGAAGCAACTGACTGTATATGGGAAGCAGCCCCTTAGCTTGACCAATCTTTCCCGCTGAGGTGTAGAGATGCACAAGAGCATTCTTATCTGTCTGTTGTGGTCCATGAAGTCGACGACCCCCATCAACAGGAACTCCAAGAACACCAGCAAACTGACGCAGAGTGGCACTGCAGTGAGAGGAGCCAGTCATCCATTCCATGGTGTGTTCCTCATCTTTCCTGATTGCCAAAGTGGCAAAGAACTGCTTCACCAAAGCTGGGCTAAAGTCACACTGAATCTTCATGATATCATGCAGGCCCAACTTTCCAGCTACCCAGATAGCATCTTCAAAGTGATCGTTGACTGCCAGAATGTCCACATCGATAGCTTGCATGGGTCTCAGATTCTTCATGGGCTCATAGATGTCCATGAAGATGAACTCCTGCTCAGCGCACCAATATCTCCTGCCCGCTATGTCTTCATCCCTTGGGACATCATCATACCAGTTCTTCTGACGGATAGCGGAGTAAGAAACTGGGTCCATGGTCTTATAGTTCTCCCTCACTTCCTTGTTCTTCCGCCTTGAGGTGACGGACTTGCGAGGTGCATTGGGGGCAAACTCATCACTAGAGCGATCATGCCTTTGGCGTCTCCGACCACCCCGAGAAGCACCACCTGTGAGAAGCAAAGGCGGGTAGCAAAGGAAAGGTAATGCTCATAAGTCATGTAAGATACAGTAATATACTCGAGAAACATGCTATAAGTCGGTACAAATCTAGACATGATAGATTGAAGCCAAACAGCAGCGGCTATGAAGCTCCAGGCCGGATATTCCGGTGTCCCCTGGGGGCGGATAATCCGGCCAGGCCGGATAATCCGGCCTGCTCGTGGGGCGGATAATCCGGCCCTGCGAGATTTGCAGTTTTTCCAATCAAGAACATGTCTAAGACTAGATCGGCCTCATAGCATGCAAGAGGAGTACATTACAAGAGGTTTGGAACAACTAGACATCAATTCCACCAAGAAAAGAGCACATATAAAACACAACATCTAGGGTTAGAGATTGTGAATCATACCCACATCCATTGTGGAAACCGCTTGGAGGAGAAGATGGCTAGGGAGGAGATGCACCCGATCCACCCACGAACTCCGAGAGGGGGCGGACGGAGCGTCTCCGGCGAGGAGGAGGAGGTCCGGCGAACTTGAGAGGAGAGAGAGGAGAGAGAGGCGCGTGGGGGTGGTGTGAACCGTTTGCCCCCGCGGCCTCGTCCTCAACCCTTTCAAGATCTGCCCAGGCCGGATAATCCGGCCCTAGTTTAGGGCGGATAATCCGGCCGGGCCGGATAATCCGGGGTCGCCTGGGGCCGGATAATCCGGGGTTCTGAAAGATTTCAGAATCACGGGGAATCCGTCCCATCTTTCGTTGGTTATTTGCAAGACTCATGTGTGATGCAATAAAGTATCACGTCACATATAAGGTGCAAATTTACCAATAAGATGGAGCGACCTAGATCATCCGACCGAAACACCTCAAACTCCAAGTTTTTTACCAAACATGACAAATGAGCAAGATGGAAATGGCTTATGGTAGGGAGTAGGCTTAGGTTGAAGAAGATACAAACTGTTAATGGTACATGATCACTCAAGTTTGCAAGATATGAGCAAATAAGGCCAAACTAGAGTGATTTCCCATAAGAACATGGAGTTGTCAAATAAAAAGCGATAAGACTCAAATAACTCCAACTCTTCACAAAGAAGAGTGTGGTGGCCTAGGCCACCATATATGAGTGTTATGGCATGGCACCGCGAAGATGTATCTTGGGCCCAAAACCACTACTCATCATTGAAGCTCACATATCATTATATGATATAAAGAGAATGATTTCTTTTAATGTTGGCATTATGGGGGGAGGGATAGCTCAATAGTTTAAACCGCACTCCCCCTATTTCCATGCCCACATCTAAACCAAATAAAGTTTTGAGACAAAGGTGTGTTTGCAAGATGGTCAAGCTATACTCCTTGAATCAATGATATTTAGCTCATTCCTCAAATAAGAGAACCTTGCTTCATCAAGAGGCTTCGTGAATATATCGACAAGTTGATCTTTGGTAGGAACATAGATGAGCTCAATATCACCACGGGCAACATGATCCCTAATGAAATGATTCCGGATCTCAATATGCTTCGTTCTTGAATGTTGCACCGGATTATAGGCAATCTTGATGGCACTTTCATTGTCACATAATAGAGGCACTTTGTCACAAATGACACCGTATTCCTTTAAAGTTTGCCTCATCCATAACAATTGAGTGCATCCACTTGCGGCGGCAACATATTCGGCTTCGGCGGTGGAGAGAGATATACAATTTTGCTTCTTAGAAGACCAACACACCAAGGACCTACCAAGGAATTGGCAAGCCCCGGAAGTTGATTTCCTATCATCCTTGTCACCCGCCCAATCCGCATCGGTATACCCATTGAGAATAAAGCTTGAGCCCTTGGGGTACCAAATACCATATCTTGGGGTATCAACCAAATATCGAAAGATTCTTTTGAGAGCCATCATGTGGCTCTCCTTAGGAGAAGCTTGATACCTTGCACACACACCAACACTCAACACTATGTCCGGTCTAGATGCACAAAGGTAAAGCAAGGATCCAATCATGGAGCGGTATACCTTTTGATCCACCTCTTTACCATTGGGATCTAGTGCAAGATGACATTTGGTAACCATAGGAGTGGCCACGCCCTTCAACTCGGTCATCTTGAACCTCTTGAGCATGTCTTGGAGATATTTTGCTTGATTGATGAAGGTTCCTCCTCTCAATTGCTTGATCTCAAAACCAAGGAAGAACTTCATCTCTCCCATCATAGACATCTCAAACCTATCGGTCATAAGCTTTGAAAATTCATCATTGAAAGCTTTGTTAGTAGAGCCAAAGATAATATCATCAACATACAATTGGCAAACGAAAAGCTCCCCATTAACCCTCTTAGTAAAAAGAGTGGGATCGATTAGCCCAACATCAAACCCACGGTCTACCAATAATTCTTTAAGGTGCTCGTACCAAGCTCTAGGAGCTTGTTTGAGACCATAAAGTGCTTTATCAAGCTTGTAGACATGGTTAGGAAAGTTGAGATCCTCAAACCCCGGGGGTTGCTTAACATAAACCTCTTCATGCAAAGGACCATTAAGAAATGCACTTTTAACATCCATTTGTTGTAACTTAAAGTTATGATGCGATGCATAAGCAAGAAGGATACGGATGGACTCAAGACGAGCCACGGGAGCATAGGTCTCTCCAAAGTCAATTCCTTCAACTTGAGAGAAACCTTGAGCCACCAATCTTGCCTTGTTCCTCACAATATTTCCAAACTCATCTTGCTTGTTCTTGAATATCCACTTAGTGCCTATAACATTGCGGCACTCCTTTGGCTTCTCTACTAAGGTCCACACTTTGTTGCGCTTGAAGTTGTTGAGTTCCTCATGCATGGCTTCCACCCAATCCGAATCTTCAAGGGCTTCAAATACTTTCTTGGGTTCCACAACGGAGATATAAGCATGATGATTGCTAAAGTTAGCCAATTGCCTTCTTGTGGAGACCTTTGCCCTTACATCACCAAGAACCTTGTCATGTGTGTGTTCAAGACGTTCAAGTTGCCTTTCTCTTCTTGCTAGACGACGGGCCTCGATCTCCTCCTTGGTAGGCCTTGGAGGTATCACTTGATCAACTTGATCATTTGGGTCCCCGTCTTGACCTTCAATTTGAGCTTCCTCAATTGCTTGGGGTTGCTCATCCTCATGTGCTTGATCTTGGACAATATTTGGTGAGGCGCAAATATCAAATGGATACTCATCGGAGCCATCATGAATTCTTGGTTGATCTTGTCCTTGATCTTGTTCATGAGAGAGAGGGTTTTGTTCTTGTTCTTGGGTTGGTGCATCATTTGCTTCACTTGATGGGGTTTGTTGATGTTGAGAAGATGAGGGCTCCACCGTGGTAGAGCATAGTCCTTCCCGAGACGCCACACCGTGTCCCTCAATGGGGCGGAAAAATCCCACACCCATTCTTACTATGGCATCTTGAGGTATTTCATCACCTGCACATACATCAACTTGCCCCACTTGGGAGCCATCATTTTCTTCGAACTTCACACTACAAGATTCAATGATAATCCCGGAGGATACATCAAAGATTCTATAAGTGTGAGATTCGGCACCGTAACCAACAAATATACCCTCCAAAGCTTTAGGAGCAAATTTAGACAAACGAACTCCTTTGATTTTGTAGAAACACTTACAACCGAACACCTTGAAGTATGAGATATTAGGCTTGTTGCCGGTGAGTATTTCATATGGAGTCTTGTTCAATCCCTTGCGGAGATAGAGCCGGTTGGAGGAGTGACAAGCGGTGGAGATGGCTTCGGCCCAAAAGTTATAGCGGGATTTATACTCCGCCATCATAGACCTTGCCATATCCATAAGAGTCCGGTTCTTCCTCTCCGCAACACCATTTTGTTGAGGGGTGTAAGCAGCGGAATATTGATGACGAATCCCCTCATCACTAAGAAAATCATTGAGTGTGTAGTTCTTGAACTCGGAGCCGTTGTCACTTCTTATTGCCATAATGAGGAGGTTGTGTTGGCGTTGCACCTCGGTAGCAAAGTCAATGAATATTTGTTGAGTCTCATCTTTCGTCTTGAGAAAGTAGACCCAAGTGTACCTTGAGTAGTCATCGACAATCACCAAGCAATGTTTCTTCGCACCAAGACTTGCATGAGAAACGGGACCAAAGAGATCCACATGAAGTAGCTCCAAGATCCTCTTGGAAGAGATAATGGTCTTGCTTGGATGCGGAGAGTCATGCATTTTGCCTTCAACACAAGCCCTACAAACACGATCTTTGGCAAAAGACACATTTTCCATTAGTCCCACAATATGGTTCCCCTTGTGAAGACTTTGCAAAGTTCTCATGTTGACATGGGCTAGGCGGCGATGCCACAACCAACCCACGTCCGCCTTTCCGAATAGGCACATCGCACTTGTCGTGGTGGTCCCCGAAAAGTCCACCACATACAAGTTGTGTTCGCGATACCCAACGAATGCGACTTTTAGAGTCTTGCTCCACAAGAGGACCACAATATCATTATCAATAAAGACGGCGAAACCCATCTTGCCAAGGGCGGAAACGGAAAGCAAATTGTAACCAAGGGTTTTGACAAGCATGACATCCACAAGTGTTATGTTGTGTGCAACCACAACCTTGCCAAAACCCAATACCTCGGATGTAGAATTATCGCCAAAGGAGACGGTGATATTGTTTATGTTGGGCCTCAACTCCTTGACGAGGTTCTTGCCGCCGGTCATATGACTTGTACATCCACTATCAAGTACCCATTTTGAACCTCCGGCGGCATAGTCCTACATGAGATCAATTCTTGGATTTAGGTACCCATTTCACAATGGGTCCTCTTTTGTTAGCAACAAGGGTCTTTGGGACCCAAATAGACCAAGCAACATAACCATCATATGGGCCAACATATTTAGCATAAACATCACCATAATAATCTTTAAATAAAACATAGTGAGGATTAGCATTTCCCGCATTATCATCATTAGTGGTGTTGCCCTTAGGGGCTTCACCATTGGTGATATCTTTCTTCTTCTCTTGTGCGGGCTTGGCCTTTTGCTTGTTTACCTTCTTCGCCTTGGCATTGTAACCTAGGCCCTCCTTCCCATTGTTTGATCTTTGCTTACTCAAAAGATCATCCAAAGAAAGTTTACTTTGGGGAGAGGAGGCCTTAGCAAGTTCATCCTTCAACCTAGCATTTTCCTCAATAATATTTGCATGATCACAAGAAGGAGTAGAGGAACTAGGCACATCATATGAAGCAAGCCTAATTTGAAGTTGCTCATATGACTTGGATAGGAGAGAGTATTCACTCTTCAAAGCTTTGTGAGCTTTGTCTAGTTCATCTAGATCCTTCACAAGTTTCTCATGATCAACACCAAATTGGGCCTTTTCCTTTTTAAGCAATTTAGTCTTAGCCCTAGCATGATCTCTAGCTTTAGTGAGCTTGTTAATTTCATCTTGAGGCTCTTCAAGATTTTCTAGCCTCTCCTCAAGAGAGGCTATAGTTTCTTGACTTTCCTCAAGGGCATTTTTAAGAGCATGGATTTCAAGAGAGTCTTCTCTCTCTATTTGACCCTTTTTCTCAAGCATATCATTTTGTTGAGCTAAACGAGCCATGAGATTTGAAACATGCTTTTTGTTGATACCTTGTAGGTTAAGCAAGAATTCATCAAATTCTAGCATTTCTTGTTTTACTTTTAGACTAGCATCATCAATCCCTAGATCACTTGATATGTTAGGCATAGAGGGGCTAGGGGATGATACCTCGGAGGATTTGGCCATGAGGCAACTTTCTTCCTCCACATGAATGATTTCATTGGGGGATTCACTTGGTGATGAAGAGTTAGTGGAGAGGGAGGCAAGAGCGACCAATCCATTAGAGGTTGCATCTTCTTCATCATCAACTTCATCATCCCCGGAGGAATATTCTTCTTGAGTTGATAGCACAATAGATGTATCCAAGGAAGATGTTGCCATGAAGCAATGTGCATTCTTGATATGAGGATTCTCATTGGGGGATTCAAAGAGAGATGAAGAGGGAATGTTGGTGGTGACAATGGCGGCCATTTCTTTTGAGCTTCCTTCTTCATCATCACTAGAGCTCGCAACTTCATCGGAAGAATATTCTTCCCTAGTCACTAGCACAACTTTTGGGTGCCTCTTGCCCTTCTTGGTCTTGTTGTTGTAGAACTTCTTGTTGGGGGCTTTTGAGTATTTGCCCTTTGATTCTTTGCTCTTGTCCTTGGGAATGAGTCTTCCATTATGAAGTTCTCTATTTTCATAGGGGCATTCGGCAATGAAGTGGCGCTTGTCATCACAATTGTAGCATGATCTTGTCTTTGGACCAAAGCTAGTGAACCCACTCTTGTGGTTTCTCTTGATGTTGTCTTCCTTGGCCTTGGAGGGATCAACCCAAAAGGACTTTGCATGGAAGGCCATGTGATCATGGTAGTGGCATTCCAAATCTTCCGGATAGGACATACTCCAAGATGCCCTATATTGCTCTTGAGGGTGCACTTCATCTAAGGGGTTGACCACCAAGGCAAGATTGTTCCCTTTTGACATACCAATGGCACGGTTGAGAGAATCATGAGAGTTTTGCTCGAGCACCTTGAGGGCTTGCATCTCGTGCACGGCATCTTGAGAAGAGAGAGAGGAATAGCATTCTCTCCCAACAAGGGTCTTGACATCAATGGGTACATATGGCATCATGCATTCAATGTACTTCTCCTTGATCCAAGAGTCATTGATGTGGGTGGCACCAATAAGACGGAAGTCATCGGCAACAATGAGGAGTCTTGAATACATGTCTTGATGATCTTCATCCGGTAGCCTCATGAATCCTTCGGCTTTATTCTTAAGAGCATTATACTTGTTCCTTCTCGTGCTCTCACTTCCAATGCAACTAGCGGCCAAACCATCCCAAGCTTCCTTGGCGGTGGTGTAGTTCCGAACACGAGGCAAATCCTTTGTCCCCACACTAGTTTGAATCATGTGCAAGGCGGTGTTGTTGAGTTGACTATCAACCGCTTCTCTTCTAGTCAACTTGTCGGGGTTGTAAGGTTTGAAGCCTTCCTGGATGATTCTCCAAAGTTCATTGGAGGCACTGCAAACATGAGAGCGAAACTCAAATCGCCAAGTATTGTAATTTTCAATGGAAAACTTAGGTGGGTCGCCCCGAATGTTCAAATGAGGATGGGGAACCGGTATATCGGGAGATTGAAAAGGTGGAGCTACTCGATTGTAGCTCTCACCTCCACTAGTATCCCTAGGAGATGCAATGGGAGATTTGTTAGTGTTTAAGTTATCACCTTCCACGGGTTTGGTAGAAGAGGGTGGTGCCGAAGCACCTTCCTCTTCTAACACACCCGCGTCCTTTACCTCTACACTAGGAGCCTTGGGACGGGCCGGAGCCAAAAGCTCGGCAATCATCTTTTTCATGCTTTCCATTTGGGCTTCCATTTTGGCTTCCATGAAGGACTTCAACGAATTGAATTCTTCCATGGAGACCGTATTGGCGGCCCCTTCCGAGGGCTCCTCGTTCGGCATACTCTTAGGCGGTTAAGCCCGAAATAAGAGCCGAGGCTCTGATACCAATTGAAAGGATCGTATGCCGCACCTAGAGGGGGCGGGGGTGAATAGGTGCTAACCAATTTTTAGTTCTTTTTCAATTTAGGTTTGACACAAAGGTAAATTCTCTAGATATGCAACTAAGTGAATTTACCTATATGACAAGGTTATCAACTAGGCAAGATATAGCTACGCAATATATAGGAGATAGAGTGGGATAGAGGTAACCGAGAGTGTAGCACGCGTTGACACGGAGATGATTCCCGTAGTTCCCTTCCTTTGCAAGAAGGTACGTCTACGTTTGGAGGAGTGTGGTTGCTACGCAAGCCAAACCAACAGCCACGAAGGCTTCACTCAGATCTCCTGTGAGCAACGCCACGAAGGCCTAGCCCACTTCCACTAAGGGATTTCCTCGAGGCGGAAACCGGGCCTTTACAAGGTTCTTGGGGCACACATCCACAACTGAATTGGAGGCTCCCAAATCTGTAACAATACAACAATCAACAACAACACATCAACAACAAGTCAACTAGGGAACCAAATAGGAACACTAGCATGAGATCCCTCAAACAAGTGAGGGGGAAATGAAGAACGCTTCGGTGAGGATGTAGATCGGTGGCTTCTCCTTCGAATCCCCAAAGATCAAGAGCTTTGGTTGGGGGAGGAAGGAGATCTTGCAAATCTTGTGTTTCTTGAGGTGGCTCTAATGGTGGTGTAGCTTGGCAGAGTTCTTGTGCAATGATTGAGCAAAGAGGTAAGGAAGAAGAAGAGGGGTATAAATACCCCTCTCAAAATCCAACCGTTGAGACTTTCGGGGGGCCGGATAATCCGGCCTGAGTTGGGGCCGGATAATCCGCCCCCACCGGATAATCCGGCCGCAGGTACAAAACCGTGACATTGTCCGGCCAAATATCCGGCCCTATGCCAGAGCCACTTTTCTTCCAGTCCTTAGCCAAAAATGGGGGGGCCGGATATTTCCAAAATATCCGGCCCGGATTATCCGGCCCTGGTACAATACCGGGACAATATCCGGGCAAATGTCCGGCCCCCATACAGAGCTGCTTTTCCTCGAAGACTTAGCTGAAAACAGGGGGCCGGATATTTCAACAATATCCGGCCCGGATTATCCGGCCTACCCATCATTTTCTGGTAGCTTTTGGCAGATGATCAAATCCAACATATATGTATAAATATCTATGTAATCTCTGTACCACTTAAACAAACATTTAGTGTATCACATACATTGACATCAAACACCCAAAACATAATATGAGAGATGTTCTTTCATCAACCCCCTCTGGTTTGGTTCCTTGCTGGCCTGTGCTGAAATTCTAAGACTTTGAAGAACAGCTTGCATGTATGCGCTCTGGAAACCAAAGATACCTTGCTTTTCAAAGTGAAAAGCAATGTAGTCTTCTTCATGAGAGTGTGGAAGTCGAATGCAGATGATTTCTTCAGCATCATAGTTCGGAAACATGGTCCAGATTAGGTTCTCCTTCCACATCATGGAGTTGATGTCGATAACGACCAAGACCTCTCGGTATCTACCAGCACTAATCTTTCTTGAGGTCTTCAGATTTACCTAGGGATCCAATTATCTTGCAAAATTCTGATTTTGAACCCCATTGTACTCTCCAAATCACACCCTTCTTTAGGAGCTCACGCCCGTGGCAAATTCCCTGCCAACCTCGAGAAGAGTTATGTATAAAAGCAGTGTTAGTAATTTCAGTATTAGAGTAATATTTAGAATTAGACAAGAACATAGACTGCTTGGAAATGCTAGCAGCATCCATGCTTGCCTAGAAAGCTGGGATTGCTTAAACAATCTGCAGACTCTGAATCCTAGTCCTCCAAAATACTACATATAATTTTATCCAAAATTCATCTCCCCACTAGAAATTTCTTGTTATTTGAGCAAACTCCTCTCAAAGAGCTTCTGAATATTTGGACACACTCATTGAATTATTTCTTTGGCGCATGAAAACATATATTTTTCGCACCAATCATTCATGTACTTGTGTGGGCATCCTTCCTTAGTTGTAATTAGCCATTTACTCATTCCTGGGGCACCATATATTTTTCCACGATTAGTTTGTCCGAGACTAATCTTTGGTATCTTCGTACCTAGTTCGATCTCGTTACCGACAAACACATTTACTCAATCCTGGGATACCACATTCTCGTGATCTAATCACATGCTTGCAAGCTTCATAGATGTAATATCATTGAGTGGGTCCAGAGTACCTATCCATCATATGGATGGACAAATATTGACTTGATCCATCATGTTACGGTGTGACGGTTGATGCAGTCAGGGTAGCCACTGGTGATACCAATTAGATATGATCTCACATCTAAGGAGTAGGTTACAATGTTTTTAGTTATCGCAATGCCGAACTTTATGACTGGATCACATTGCAATACTTATGTTGGGTGTGTGTCCATCATATCATTCATTATCAATTGACATAAATGACCATGATCAGAAAACCTTGATCATCTATTAATCAATTGACATAAATGACCATGATCAGAAAACCTTGATCATCTATTAATCAATGGACCAGTTTACAAGGGATATGGTTTTCTTTACATACTACGCGTGTATTAATGTTTCCGCTTAATATAGTTATAGCATGGCGTAGAACTTATTTACAAACATAAAACATATGATAATAAAACATCTTTGTTATTTTCCTCTAGGGCACATATCCAACAACCGGGTGCTCTCTGGCAGATTTTTAGCTCCTTCCAACTTCGTTCCCTAATCTCATGATTAATTACAGATGAGAGGCCCTCAACCACTAGGAGAAATAAATATAGCAATATGGATCGCCCTGTCTTAATCCTCTAGTTTGTGAGAAATATTCTAGCATTGAACCATTCAGTCTGGCAACATATCTTACATAAGTGACCGAGGATATTGTCCACTGAATCCATTTTGCCGCAAAACAATTCTTCTCATAGCTCCTTCAAGGCAGATCCAGTCGACTCGACCATAAGCCTTGGTAAGGCCAAGTTTATAAGCACAAAACTTTCCAACACTGTTACTATTGTTCTGCATTGCCAAACTACATTTAAAAGTCATTACTGCATTGTCTATTATCATCCTGCCTGGAATAAAAGCACTTTGGGTTGGTGATATGATCTCATCCAAAAATAGGTCTTAGTGTATTGTCCATGCATTTGGAAATGACTTTGTAGATTACGCAGGAAAGGTTGATGGGTATGTCATCTTTTAGGCTTGCTGCTTCTTTCAATTTTGAGATTAGCACAACTGCAATATCGTTTATAACATTACCCATAGTCCCTGTTCGGAAGAAATCTTTTACAACACGGTGATTTCTGATAAGGGCTCAGTTTCTTTGGAAAAATTAAGCAGGGTATCTTCCTGGTCCAAGGGACTTCATCGGGCAAATTTGGAACAAGGTATAGCTAATTTCTTCATCGGTGAATTCTTGACAAAGTTTTTCATTTGTATCAGTCTCAATCTTGCATTGGATATGCTTCAGGATACACTATGGATCAACCGTATTGTCTCCGTTGTATAGATCTTTCAACAAATCTTTGGTCATCTCCCTCATCAGCCAACTATGTAATATTATTCTTCTTGGATCTCCAGCTTGAATTTTCTGTAAAAATAACTTTTGTTTTGATCCCTTGATTTAAACCAGTCTACTCACGATTCTTGCTTCCACATTATTTGTTCCTTTGCTAGTAATTCATCCATTTGTTCAGAGATTCTCTTCGATACTCATCTCTATATTGGCTCACAAGCACAAGCCTTTTTTCTCAATTTCTCTAGTTTTCTTGGGATAGAACCTATGGTTCTTTTACCCCAGTTGTGCAGAGTGTCCATCACCCCATCTAGCTTGTTGCATATGTTTTCAAAATTTTGGAATGTTTTTTTTACCCTTCTAGGCTCCCTCTATTTTCTATTCTAAAGAGATTTCCGTCTCCCAATATGCTTCATATCTCCTGCATGGACTAGGTGATTTTGACACTAGGTGTGATTCGAAGTTGCTGCGGAGAGGGCAGTGATCAGATCTTGGACTTACCAAATGTTCCACACTATAGTCTTCGAAGAAGTCCATCCAGTCTGGCCGAGCAACCACTAGGTCCAGCCTAACTCGAACGTTACGGTCACCCTTTTGTTTATTATAAAAAGTCCAAGGTACTCCATAAAATCCGTGATCTTGGAGATCGCAGCGAGAAAGGACATCTCGGAACTTCAGCATATGTTTCTCATTCCATTTTTTTGGGAGAAATGTTCTCCCTGCCATAAAGCTTCGTTGAAATATCACTTGCTAATGTCGTATTTCTAAAGCTTAGTGTGCATCTTGTTCAGCAATCGTATCAGGTTCCACGGGGCCAACTCGCCACATCTTCACGAGAGACAAGACGCGAGAGAAGTTACGTTTTATTTTGAAAACTGAACATATAAACCAAGCATACATGGTCACCGCTATATATGGAACATCTACATGTTGAAATATTGGTCCCTAATCCTATGACCCATATTAGATTTCAGAAATTTCTATAAATCTCAAGTGTGATAGCCCATGGGAGATGCAACTCAAGTTGGCGGTAGCTCATCTAAGGCATGACAAGAGGTGATGAGCTATGTTTAGTCTTATATGGGTAAGTTGGGAGGAAGTTAGACCATCTTATAAGATAGGATGTTCAACCACTTAGTACCAAGTGATTGAGAAGAGGAGTGATACACGAGCACTCTTTCTCTTCCTCCACTGCTCACCGTGTCAACACCTAGTATACTCAATCCCGCTAGCCGGAGTGCACCGGCGAATGTGTGTCTGTCTGTGACTGCTTCTGACTATAGACAACCATGAATCGTTGTTTTTAACATCGTTTAGCACGTATGACAGAGTACACATTTCAATTCTTTATAGCTAAATTTTTTGCTTCAAGAGAGTTTTTTATTCCATATTGAAAGCATAATTACATAAAATAAATAGTAAAACGGCAAAATGTTTCAGCAGTTTAACAAACAATGGTCTTGTAATTTCTAGATTGTGAAGGGCTAGATTTTACAATTTCTTTAGAGTGCATATCTTATAGCATGCCTTATGCCCATAAGTTACTTTCAAAGCTATACATTTTCCTCCATCTTATCTCATAATGTTGATATATGCTCAAAACAGATATAAATCTTACAAAGAAGTAAAGGTATGGTTTGATCTCTTTTTGACTCATTTCAGGTCAAATTTACTTGGGATATTGTGGATTTCGTGGCATTACTGTGTCTGCAAAAACATTGATGTACGGTCCATGCCACTCGTGTGACTGCGGCTCCATTCCCTTCCATTACACAAAAGTAGCTCCTGCTTTGTGTACTTGTTTTGTTTCTGTAAGAATATAAGAAACTTCATTATTTTTCGATAAAGGGAATATATTAATATCAAAAGGATATCAATTACACCCAGCCTCTGCAACAACGCACCACCCTAATGGCACTACGGATGCACACAACCAAAAAAGGAAAAGAAAACTAAGAAACAAAAGTCCCGCTACAGTATCTCGGGCCTAACAACAGCAATACATCCACCACCAAGCAACACCTGAAATACAGACTCTCCAAAAACGACGCCTCCAAGAAGGGAACAGTGCGCTAACACCATCGTCGCCCGATCAACGATCTTAGGTTTTCACCCTGAAGATAGTCCCCGCTCTCAAAACAATGCCTCCAACAAGGTCATTGCCGGCACAACCAGTTAAGGCCAGACCTTGGGTTTTCACCCTGAAAGGTAAGATTCTGAACTTCACCTGTGTTGTCGCCCCCACTTTCATACCGCTGCTGTGAAGCCGGAACACCAAGCAAGTCCCCCAACAGCGCGGAGACTTGAACCTCCCTTAGCTAGTCCTCCCCTCCTGCCTTCATGAACTTCTCTTCTTCCGACTTTCATCATGGATCCATAGTCACTTGATGTCAACACAGAAAAAGAGCTTCGCGCCGCTCAGAACCAATCGGTCGGAATAAAAGCATGGGTGCGCACGACCGAATACCGCTGATCCAGCAAACTCCAGGCAAAAAGCACTGTTACATTCGCCGGCGGAGCCTTCCGGAACTCAACACTCCGGCTAGATCACGAGTCCAGGCCTCCGGTAGGTCTTCCTCTTCACGCAAGAGAGACCCTAGGACCACCGCCTTTATTCAGGTCGGACCCCCACGTCGGCGACCATCCCGGGCTGGCCACTCCAACCCCACCGGCGACTCCGTCGCCGGCTTCCAAGAATCTCCATCTCGCCGCCGGAACGCGGTGATGGATCGATAGATCCACCACCACCAACCGCAGGCCGACCCTCTCCGGCGAAGAAGAGGGCCACCTCCACCGTCATACCCAAGGCTGCTGCCCCGGGCGACCTCGTGTCGCGGGTGAAGCCCGAGATCGCCTCCACTCACCGGCGAGAGGCGGGGGTTGGCGCAGGCCATGAGCCTGGCCGCCGCCCACCACCAGCCCCTGCCGGAGTGCTGCGGAGAGCCGACGGGAGGAGGGAGACCGCAGCGCTGGCCGCCGCCCATCCCAACCGTGCCGGCCGATCCACCAGGGGAGAGCCGACGGGAGAAGGGGGCGTAGCGCAGGCCGCCGCCGCCCATCCCATCGCGCGCTTCCGCCATGCGTCGAGGAGGGAGATCCGGTCGCCGTCCACCATGCGTCGACGAGGAAGGGCCCCCGCCGCCGCCACGCCCCGTGGGTCTTTGCCCCGGCGGCGCTACCGGCGGCGGCGGCGGCTAGGGCTGGGAAGGCTAGGTGCGGGAGCTGATGTACGGGAGCCCTGTACGTTTTCAACTAACTGCAAGAGAACATTTTGTGCTAATTGAGGAGTAGTTTTCATTGCTATGATGCACCTTTTGCATCATTGAGTTAATCAATTTTTTTCACATGCCATATTTTCTTAATTTATGCGTAATCAACTTCGAATTAATCTATGCGCTATTAATAATGTGATGGTACTGCTGAGAAGACTTCCTATTTCACATGCCTTCCTGTTATTGTGGTTAAGACATATTTGGTCACAGTGATTGGTGTGTGTTATGCGGGATGCTACTGTCTTTGATTCCCTAGTGTATGCTGGAACTGCCTGACAACACAACTTTTTTTGTGGTGTGAATAAAGTTAAACTTTATCACCTCATCAAGTAACGAGTGTTGTTTGCTTGAGCCGTCCATGGGTGCTTGCCACATGTTTAATCAATATTATTTTTTCAGTGACATGAGAAGCATATTCAGAAATATGAATAGTTTCTCTTTTGTCTATGTGTATTAAGATATGGAGTTTATTCTGTATGTATCATATACATAATTGACTTCTCTCGAAATATTAAAATTGTAGTTTGGCATGGCTATTTGGAAATTTTCTCAACTTTTCCTTAGGGGTGAAATTTCGGTGTAATGTTTGTAGTGTTAACCTGACCCTTCTGAATATAATTAGAGACATTATTTTTAGTGTTATATCCTAGCCCAGTGCTTAATAAGTGATAGGATACTTCTACCAATAAGTTGTAACTTCTTTTTCAGAAGCTTATCACCAAAGAATTACTAGGTTAAACATACTTGGTCTAGAGTGATTTGAGGATGGGTGACCGACTGGAAAATTAGTTCTAGATGCGCACGGGTGTTACATTAGATTTCGTTTCCACTCAGAAAATGCATATTTCTCAAAACAAATAAGCCACACAAAAAATCGTTGTAATCTAAGTCACTATATCATGCATTCTTCCAAAAATATGACATTTCTAAATATTTATACACCATCCTCGGCGCACGGCCACTAGCATTTGTATGGTCTAGTATATTGATCAATGCCAAATGGCAATAGTTAAATCGTTGCCAAAAGTTTCATTAGATTATAATTCACAGTGTTGCGAGTGCTGTACTCTCTCTCTATCCTTCACGTCGTTAATTAATCTACAACCAGCTAAAGGCATTCTTTTAATGGCAGCAGCGACGAATCTACCTTTATTATTGTAGCACAATTATTTCAGTCACTACCCAAATCACTGAATTTCGGTGATTTTAATTTTCTTTGGGCCAGAGGGCCAAAATTTTCTCTTCTAATTCAATAAAATGTTTTAAAAATAAATTGTTTTCAAAAAATTATTTGAAATCATGTGTATTACTGAAATTAGTGAAATATTATGATTGAAACGTATCTATTTCGGTGTCAAGGATATCACTTAAATTCACACTGGAAATGATTTCCGTGCTGCAGAAGCAGGCATTCACACTCAATTTCAAAGATCCTCTCTCGCTCCACTCGTTTTCGTAACCGCCCAAGATAGAAAACCGAAGGAGGCGATCCTTGTTCCCCTATCCACCGCCGGCGTTATCGTGGGTTCTTCTCCCGCCCATCTGCTCCGACGACGGGTGTGGAGGGAAACCCCGATTCTGTTAAGTCCAATTTGTAGATAAGGCAGGAGTAGTGTGGAGGTCGGCGCTGATCTTGACGATGACGGCAGCGACGCATCCAATAATGGTGTCCGGGCTCCAGTCCTGTGTCGACAAGGCTCTCAGCAGCGTCGAGGAGCCGGTGGGCTGTGTATCCCATCGTCCTTCCTGGCCGGTGGGCTTAGGTCTTCGGCAAGTGGCTGTCGTCCTGGACAACGCCATTGTTGTGCGAGGGAAGATGTTGGCCCAAGATCTAGGTAGATGGCCTGATAGCGGCAGATTTGGTGCTCGACCTCGGCGATGTCGATGGATGACACTATTTCTGGGATTCAAGGAGGATGGGGATGATCCCCGGCCGATGCACCACAGCGAAAAAGGCCTCGCCTACGGCAGGTCTCTTCATTTGCTCACAAAGCCCCTTCGAGGTGATGGTTCTCCTTCGTCTCCAGCGGCATTTGCGGTGGTGATGGCAGCTGCAGAAAATTGTAGGAACTCCACTATAATTTTCTTCTACTGGAGTTGGTTTTTGTTTAGATCTGTGGAAACGGCATTTGCTCTCTATCGTTCTGATCGATTCCGCGTTTGTATGTTTTTTTTCAAGGATACGTCATGGAGAGACGTATCTGTTTCATAGAAGAAGGGCCAGAAGGCCAATGTATAACACACTTCTGGCACAACCGCCAGAGAGTGCAACACCACACTACCCTTGAAAGGCAGCAGCACACACCCATTACACGACTACTCGCGACATCTCCACTTACCCACGTCTACAAGACTACCCCTGAACAGTCCAGCTGCACGCCACAGCTCCGCTTCGTCTGAGATCCGGGTGACTACCGCGCTCAAAGACGGGATGGCGCCTTCAAAAACGATGTCGTTCCGGTGGCGCCACAGGCACCAGCAAACGAGGGTGACAGCTGTCCAGAGGTCTCGGTCCTTGCCCGGACCTCCCTGTTTTGATTGGAGCCAAGGGACGAAGCTTGTGTCAGCATGTGGCATCCAATAGATCTTACCCCACCATTTCAAACACGTTGCCCAGACCTACCTAGTCAGAACGCATCCAAGCAGAATGTGATCAAGTGTCTCAGCCTCCTTGTCGCAGAACCGGCAGGTTGCCGGGTGCGGGACGCGTTTGTATGTTGCACTTATACTATGTCTTGCGACTAATGATGAAATGCGGTAATCTTCAAAAAAAAAAAAACATTCACACTCAATAAACTACCGGTGACAGTGGTCTGTATAATTGTTGGTCTGAGTAATAACCTCATTACAAACCCCTATTAAGCCCACTCGCCATCCACACTTATCGAGCACACTCCCACTCCCTCCTCGGCAGTCTCCTGCTAGCTGCTCTCCTCCGCGCCTAGCTGCGTCAGTCGTAAGCGTCCAACCATGTCGTGGTCTCTTGCAGCAGCAGCAGCTCTCCCGATCCTGTCGCTGCTCGTCGCGTGCGCGCGCGGCGCCGACGACTACACGGCGTTCGTGTACGCCGGGTGCTCGCAGGCGCGGTACGACGCCGGGACCCAGTACGCGGCGGACGTGGGCACCGTGCTCTCGGCCCTCAGCGACAGCGCCGGCTCCAGCACCTATGCGACCTATAAACCTCCGTCCGGCGCCGCCACCGGCCTGGTCGGCCTCTACCAGTGCCGCTCCGACCTCCCGGCCGCCGTCTGCGGCGTGTGCGTGAAGGCGTCCGTCTCCAAGCTCTCCTCCCTCTGCAACTCGGCCGTCGGCGGCGCGGTGCAGCTGCGCGCGTGCTTCCTCCGCTACGGGAACGACTCGTTCGTCGGGAAGCAGGACACGACGGTGCTGTTCAAGAAGTGCGGCGGCGAGAGCGACGGCGCAGACGCCGGCGTCGCGGCGCTGCGCGATGGGGCGCTCGGCGCGCTCCCGGCCGCGTCGTCCCCGGCCGGCGAGGGCTCGTTCCGCGCCGGCGCGTCCGGGTACGTGCAGGCCATGTCGCAGTGCGTGGGAGACCTCGATGACAAGGCGTGCACAGACTGCGTCTCCGCCGCGGCCGGGCAGCTCAAGGTCGGCTGCAACAACGCCCCCGCCGGAGAGGTCTACCTTGGCAAGTGCTACGCGCGCTTCTGGTCAAATGCAGGCACCGGCGGCGCCCCCGGTGGAGGTGCCAGTGGCGTCATCGGCGGCAACGGAGGCATCGTGGGTGACGGCGGCGGCGCCGTCCCAGGCACAGGCGGATATGGGTTTGTGCCTCGTACCTACAACGACGTCCAAGGTAAGCATCGTGCATGCCGCCATTGGCAACTTGCTATACAAATTTTAGATAGCTGTTGATGATTGCACCGCGTGTTCGTACCTTCCCGGGCATCACGTCGGCACGGATACATAAGAAATGGCGTTGAATTCGAGAGCCTTGCAGATCACAACCCGTTACTTGTTACGGAAATCTGAGTATATTTGTTGGATCTTGCATCCAGAAGTGGTCCATTATTCATAGCTACGCGTAGAATACAATTATGCCCTCTTTTGACACTGGCGTACGTACGACTAATGTGTACTATAAGAATTTAAGATCGCCCATTTAGGCCATTACCGAAAATAGATCCATGTAATCAAATGCTCCCAGGGTACACCACCTTTGTGTCTTTGTCATCATGATGGCTGCACACACTATTGTTATTATTTACAAAAAGGTGTAGTATCCTTTCTTCAGGTTTAAGTTACTACCTGTTAACCGGCACTAAGATTCATGGATAATATATACTCCCTCCATCCGCGAATACATATATTTCTAGCTTTCGATGTAAGTTAGATTTTTTAAAAGGTTTAACTAAATATATAGAAAAGAGTATTAACATAACGAACATCAATTGGTAGTGGTGTCATACTAATTTAGTGTCATAAATGATGTCATTTTTCTCTATAAAATTGTTCAAATTTCAGTAAGTTTGACTTATGATAAAAATTAGAAGTACACTTATTTACGGATGGCGGGGGTAGAAGCTTTCATAGATAAAAATTAGAATTACACTTATTCAATTCATCAAGCTAGCCGACCAAATAGCCCCTTAGCTAGACTCTCGGAGAGTAGCACTGTGTAACATGGTCAAGGAGTTGGCTACACAGTTGGATGATCCAAAACTTGATTATTGCTGGTTTACTGTCACCACCTGATGTGAGAGCAAATATTGTTGAAATTTAGGATTCCAATGTACCTGCAGCCAGAATCTACACCAGAAATTTAGGCATGGCTATCGCCTAGGGCATCAATGATCAGGGGTGCCTGGTAGAACGTTCCATCATTTCCTTTTTCTGATATGCAAATTGATCTTTCTTACCCCTACAGCATTACAGTGTGTAAACTAGTAGTTAACAAAGACAAGTAGACAGTTCCACCTAACTAGTGGTTTGAATTCTCTAATGCATACACACATGCATATTAGATGGTACTTAAGAAATGGCCAGCAAATTATGATGGGTTGAAACTGTAGCAAAGGTAGTATCAAAAGAGACCATGCAAAAGAACTTTTTGCCACACATATTATAAATCTGAACTTTTAGAAAGACTTTCATGTGGATTCACTTTCATGTTGTCACCAAGCTTTGCTCTGAACCAGCACATCACAAAGTGTGGATTCAAAATGATCCTGGTTCTGCCTTTGTATCTTCCGTATATCTATGGTACCCACAGTGCCTAGAGTACTCCACATCCTTTTTCTTCTTTGCGCATGGCAGCTTTAAAACTTTTACTATGCAACTTTGCAAGCTACAAGTATATAGTACTGTTAGCAGCATCGGATCAAATACATGACATACATGGAGTGAAAGATTTTGAAATCCACATGTTGTTCTATTATGTTCCTCAGATGGATCTGAGAAGAATATTGCCATCATCATCGGCATTGTGGCGGCTATCGCCATTGTGATTGTCTTCGCCGTCTTTCTCAGAAGATCTCGCGCAGCCAATGGTAAGATTCAGATTTATGCCGATGATAGTGGAGTAATCCTATAATGTTCATGGCATATTCATGAATCCACTTCTTTTACTGATGTGCACTATGTATATGCAGGCAAAATCTAAGGCTAGGGGTTCGATGGTCACCAACTAAGCTCAGATTGGAATTGGATCGGTTGGTGACTTTTGGTTTCGGCGTTGCTTTGTATCTCTCGTGCTCGACTTTTCATCTTTTAGGGTCTCTTTTGTCGTGTCATCATAGGGCCAAAAAAACAAAGAGAACCCATGCTGCGATGACCGAAGGTGCAGGGTTGTCACTGTGCCGAAGTAGGGAGCCAAAGATTCCACTTGCATGCTAGCCACTAAGGAAAATATTACGCAAACAATATGAAGATATATATTTGTTTAAGTGACCTTTTTATATATGATTCATGTACATGTCATTGTTGTAGTGTTTTAATGTCACTGCGTTTGGTTGGTGTCATGGGCTCATATAAAATGTTTGTTAATTTCTCGGACGTAATTAATTACTACAATCTTGTGTTCTGCCTTTAGATATGTAAAACATAGTTGGTGAGTAATGCGGTTGAGGATCTGAATAATTTTGAGCAGTTTTTTTGAGTGGCAAGGGGTCTCATCATGAGGCATTCACGAAAAATTAATTAAATTCATATTAATGTTCGCTTTTGTACTGTAAAAATTATTGCTCATGAGTCAGCATAGGTCAAAAAAGCTCACCGGAGGATGGTTTTGTTATTAATTAGTCCATTGGACCGCCAATCAATGAAAAGAGTACATGCACCAACTACGGATTGAAAGGCATTCAGTTTGAAAAGAATAAAATTGATTTTTTTTCAAAATGGGGGAAATATCACCCCAGCTTATGCATCCAAGGGATGCACACGGCTTTTTTATTAGATTATTCACAACACCTTACAAGAAGAATTACAAAGATCGAACCGAAGCCACCAAAACTAACGGCAGCTCGATAATCCTACATCACCGATGAGGTGGGGGGGGGGGGGGGGGGGCGCATCATTAAAAAACCGAAGGCCTCGGCAAGTCGCCCAATGGCGAGTAGGTGGCACAACCGGTCAGCAGACCCTCGACGCGTACCATCATACTCGCTCCAGAAGTCCTCGCCGCCACCGTCTTCCGCATACCCATCTTCAGGAGAGATCAATGCAATGACCTTGCGAGGCCTGCCGCCAACGCCACTACGATGCTAGACAGCTCCACCACCCTGCGCACGTCGAACATGACGTATCCGACGATGCTACCCCGCTGCACCACGTCGCTGAGATTCGCCGTCTTCAACACGAAAGAAAAACGCCGCTCCACCTCAGGACCCTCCAGCTTGCATCTTCTCCATAGACGATGCCCCCAGGAGGGAGAACGATGACGTACGCCGCCATCGCCCGATCCGGGATCAGATCTAGGATTTCTCCCGGAGCAGCACGAGTAAGAAGCCTTAGTTGCGATGAAGATGCCTTCAAGAAGGTAACGGCGCGTGACGTCGCCATCGTTCGCCATGACCAAAGTCAGAGAACGGTTTTCATCGGCAGCTACACTCCCTAATTCGTTGTTGGGACTGGACATGAGATCAAAATATCCCCACGAACAGCCCCAATCTGGCCGCCCGCCTCCGACGAAGAAGATGAACACCATCGCCACACCCGAAGCTGCTGCCCTTGGCCACCTCAAGACGCGGGAGAAGCCCAGGAAAACGCCGCAGCCGCAGGGAGGATCGAGGGCGGACGCACGAGTCCGCCTAGGCCCATCTGGGCCCAGATCGGAGACCCGCCGTCGAACCCGGGCGAACCGCGACCACGGCGCACCGCCCTCTTAGCGATGATTGGGCTATATATACAAGTACATACACACACGAGAGAGAGAGAGAGAGAGAGAGAGAGAGAGAGACGTCTTATGGTGCTTGCCATATCTAACTATTCTCGGTGAAAAGTGCTATTTGAGTAAGGACTCAATGGAGCCCTTAAAACAATGAAAAAACATAATTCTAAATAAAAAATAACCTGGAAAACATACAAAATGATGTTGAAGATCATATGTCTCTTCAAATAGAAGAATATGCATAGCTATATTGTGCCTAAAGAAAAAGATATTACTGAACCCCCTCCAATGATGGTTTGTAGGTCCAACAGCAATACGAGGGCGAGCGAGCGACGAGACAGGGAGGGAGGGAGGGAGGGAGGGGAGAGAGAGAGAGAAAAAAAAGTTTTATAGTGCCTGACATATCTAACTACTCTCAGCGAAAAGTGCTATTTGATTAAGAGGTTTTTTACGGTACAATTTACTAGTCCTACGGAGGAGTAGTATTTTAAGGGGTATTTTGGGCAAATATGAAAATCATGATATAGATTTAGATTGATTTGTTACCACAATCAGTGGTACGGTAGAACTTAATATTTAGTAGAAGTACTTAGGAAGGATGCATTGACTCTATTTATTCCACGACCATTAGTTTGTCCACAGGATTTTAATTGTACACATCCACAAAAATCTATGACCATTTTCTGGATGTATGGTTGTATCCGGATCTGACACTCAGGTTCAGCCAAAGATGACAGTCGATTTTCCAGTACTGTTTTTTGTAGATATTCCAAAGCTGCAACTGCCAATAAGCATCTTTTATATTAAATAATTCCAGGAGATCATCTAAATTTTGGATAAATTATGATCGAATTATTATCATTCTGATTATTTTGTATACACATATTAACAATTGTAAGTTCTGGATCAAGATTTAGGCACTCTATTTAAATTTTCCTCCACCCCCGTTAGTTAGAGATACACAAAAAACTAGTTTAGTATTTTCTATCTCTATGAACGTAAAGATATCCAATACATGGATCCCATATATGGAATGTGTTAAGCCGAGGAAAGTTTACTTTATTAGATGAGTCAGTGTTTTTGCCCCTACCGAATCTGCCCTTTGGTAAAAAAATACTACTCTTCAAATCAAGTAGTATTGATCAAACTGAACCATTGGATATGTCAGTCCTAGACGGTTAGTATTCTCCAGTCCCTACCGTAAAAAGCCTCTGCACCTACCGAGTGGTGATTCGTAGAGCTTGCGGCAACCTTGCGATCTGGAGGTGGTGGTTCAAAGCTGTTGACGCCCCCCTTGTAGACTTGCTTAGGTCGTTCTTCCTCTCTAATTTGTAATTGATGTATATGTTCTTGATGAGGACATCCCTACCACACTACTACCTCCGTCATTATAAGTTGAAGATGATTCTGCTGTGAAGCTCAAGTCCAATGAAGTTAGGATTGGACCAATGACACGAGCCCGTGCGAAACTACTTAAACAACATGTGAACTTGTTCCTAGGTGATACTTTGATCGATGAGAACTTTATACTTCCTAAGTCGTATTACTTATGTATGATCAGGTATGAAGAAGGAGCAAGCATTGCACGAGGAGGAGATGAGCAGCTGGACGTGAAGATGTACGTGAAGCTGGACATGGAGCTGGACATGAAGACATCCCATGGACGCGCGAGGGAGGAGCGGGAGGCATGCGCGAGAGGAGGATATGCTCAGGCCGGCGCCCAGCCCGGTCAACCGGCTGTGCCGCCGGGTCGCCCGGCCCCAGGCCCGGTCAGACCGGCTCCCACGCCGGATCAGCCCGGTCCAAACCGGGTCCCACGCTTGTGCCAGCCGAGGCGTATCCGAGCCTGGACGCCCGCCCGGTCGTCATTCGGTCCCTGGCCCGGTCCAAACCGGACCGGCCGGTCCCTAGCCCGGTCGACCGGATCCCAGACCTGACGAGTCCGAGTCTGTCTCGACCAGATCTATTCTGGGTCGGTTATTTTCGTACTTTTTCGACCTGAGGTCGTCCTGAACCCCTATATAAGTGCCCAAGACGCCCCAAAGTAGCTTTAGACCACGTTTAAGATAAACCCTAGTTCATAGTTGATTGCTTTGCAACTCTATTGAATCTCTACACCCGATTGCATTGATTTGGTTTGGAACCTCTGAAAGTCTTGTGTGATCTATTGTTCCATTGAGAATTAGAAGGTTGCAACTTACCGCTTCATGGTCGGCGGCTACGTACGCAAGTGTGTGGAGTTGCGAATATCTTGCAGGGTTTGAGAGCTGTTGCATTGGCTACAGGGACCAATCGAGAAATCTTGTTGCGTCATACAAGTTATCTTCCACTTCATCGTCGTGTATCTCCGCTGTGTTCATCCCGTGATCATCATCACCACCGCTGCTTACTGAGAAGATCGGGCCAACCCCTTATCATCTTGGTATCAGAGCCTCGGGTTTCCTCGGTAAGCCATCCATAATCCACCCCATATTTGAGTTGTGAGTGTTTCCTATACAGAAAAAGCCAAAAATATTAGGGTTGGGGTTTGCCATAGCCTTAGATTGCACTAATTTCGAGTTTTAGTTGCTTTTTGTAGTTGTTTTTGCGTATCTTTTTCTTCCATCTAGTATTGTTAGGGTCTGTGTTTCCGCTTTCATCTAGAGTCAGTTTTTGCTTACTCCGAGTCCACATAGCATACAGTGTGTTTGTCCAAACCATAGCCACAACTTTTCGATATACGTGACTAGAAACTTCCCCAGAAGAGACTAGTTTTACCGCTCGACAGGCTGCTCATTAGGGTTTTGATGCTTTGCATTATCTGTTGGCCGTGTTATCAAGGAGTTGAGTCATAAAAAAAAGGAAAATCAAAAAGAAGCAAAAAGAGCTACATAGCTGCGTGTGTTACAAAAAGAAAATCCAAAGAGAAAAAGTGTGAAGCGCTAGTAAGATCAAATGAAGGCCTAGTTTACTTTTTTGCACCCGTAGTTGAGCAATCTTGTGTCTGTTTTCGTTGAGCTTTGCTAGTGTCTCTCAAGTGCATTGCAACCTTTCTTCCATATAGTTGCATTGCCACATTTATCGCCTTGTGTGAGTATCATTGGTTGTCTACGGTCAGCGCTAGAGCTTGTTATTGGTGCAAATAGGTAGCCCACCTACAGCCCCACATATATCCTGCTTTGTCATGTGATTGTTCTTATACCCTTCATATTCGCTTCGCTACATCCCTGCACTAGTTGTTACTACAAGTGGTAAGCAACACTAATTTATTTTGGAACGGTAAGATTTCCTTTTCTTATCAGTTTTTGAGTGAGTTGTGAGATTACCACCATATATTTTTGATTTAGTGCACTAATCTACTAACCATGTCTGCTAGTGATGCTAAACTTGTTAACCAGGAAAACAAGAATATTATTGGCTATCCAAGAGTTTTTCAATCTTCTAATTATGATATGAAAGATCGTGGTAATGCCTCATACTTTAATTGTGACGTTCGCTAAGATATAAGTCTAATCCAAAAGGAGTATATGTTCTATTATGATGACATACACGTTGATGGAGTACGAACGAAAAATATTATGCACTAGTAAGTACAAACGAAAAATATTATGCACTAGTACTCTGTCTCAGCTGGTACTAAAGTTAAGGGAGATAAAGATGGACATTTAAATGTCCAAGGAACCATTTAAAATGATAAGATAATGTCAATTCCTTATGCTTCAGCTGTCAGAAGAAACATGTGTTTTCAAGTATGAACACATCCTATTTATGATCGGGATGATTGGCAAAGACACAATAAATGCAACAATAGACCACTGGGAACGCCGCCAAGAGGTCTTGCGATACATGCAAGATAATAAAGTTTACATTCTTATTAATAAGATGTCTGGTAACCTTGATATCGTGGGTAATATAGACATTGTTTTGCGAGGTGTGTGGATATTAAATCCCACATCATGTTAAATCCTCACCATCGCACGTGGAGCTATATCGTGGAAAAGCTCCAAAATGATTTGATGGCATCAGTAATGATGCAAACTATTATGTGGCATGTTAAGAGGCTATGGGAAGGTTGTATGTCGAAGAAGTTTTGTTCCCGAAATTAAGGTGGTAAACAACATTTCTAAAACCACTTACTGCATTATGAACACGCAGTTTTCTATGCGAGTAAAAACAAGTAAAATAGTATTGCCAAAACCATATTGACAATATGTTTCGTGTTGTGAAAGATAGAATCCAGGATCAAGCCATTGATGTTAAACATATAGATATGTTTCGTATGGATCCGTTTATTGAAGGCTTGTCACCCATATTTACGATTATGTTGCCGACATGGGTTGCTCGAGAGCCTATTGATTCTGGAAATAAAGACCTTCAAATAAACCAACTCCCATAAAGTATTATGTTTTCCATTTCAAGATATGATGGTGTACTATAAGTACCGAGGTTCAGTGGCATGTCTTTGGCCACTACGACACCTTACTTTGGTATGTTATTCCTATTGAGAATGAACTTATGATTTTTGTTAACCTTACGATCAAGGGGGGGGGGGGATGTTGAAATATGATCTCACGGTATAACAAACCGAGAGAGTAAGGAGGGAGATCAAGTCCTCTCCCTAACATTGGTGGCTTGATCGGAGGCACCACCCAACAAATCTGGTTTGGTCACTCTTCGCTTAGCACCAAGTATAAATAGGAGGTTATGCCCCTTGCACACTTAGGCGAAACCTCCAAAATACTCCAACACCCGATCCTAAAAAAGGTGCTAAGAGGATCAGAAGGCCAATTCCACCGCTGGCCACCAGGAGGGTTGTGCCATCGGCATCCCAACACAATCATCGACATGGGCTACGCCATATCTGCATGTGGCAGGCAAGTGAAATCTCCAATTACTTGTAAGTGCATCTCCTAATCTCTATGTAAATATTGATTAGATGATCTAAGTATGATCAGCTTATGTGAATGTCCCCACCCTAATGATGAATTAGTGCTAACACTCCCTTCTCCCCTAATCCTCTTGCCTTTGGGTGTTTTTTCAGATAAGGGGTTCCCCCGATTTAAAAAAACCATAGTTTATTATATAATAAAGTTACCTAAAAAGAAAGGCAAAACAAAAACAAAAACAAAAACTGCAAGACAAGCAGTAGCCGATCAAAAAATATAACACCACATCCACTGCGAGATATATGAAAACAGCTAATTTGATTTAGAACACAACAGACGAGAACGTCAGACCACATCAACAAACTTATGTATTCTCCTTTAATCCTTTGTGTATGGGCAGCCTTTAATCCTCTTATATTCTCCCCTAATCCATTTGTTTTTTGATCTCCAATTCACGTGGAGTTGACGGTGATGGTAGAGAACTCAATAATGGAGCAAGATTTTAGTGATATTTTTCCAAAGCACAATCTTTCAATTGTATTTTTCTGAAGTCTGGTACAAAACCAATTTTCCCTGAAGATTATTGTATTATTGTTCGCGTCGTGGCAGCGTAGCAATAGAAGGGCATGCCTCTATACTGGGGAGAGTTAGAGAGATGTGTGCGAAGGAGAGTGGTTGTGGGCTATTGGGCTTGGGTCCTGCCGTGTCCTCTCGCCTCCATAACAAAAAAACATTCCAAAATTTTAATTCAACAAGTTAGGATATTCTGAAAGTATTTCTGATCCAGAACTTGCTAAAGCCATTGCTATTCTCAAAGTTCTCCATCTGGCTCATGAATATGCATCAATATCTTCTAATCTGTGATTCATAGGCTGAAGTCCCGAGCACCTGAAGGTTCTGTATTCAGCCCTATTCTGAGCGACATTATGTACGGAGTATGAGGTTACATTCTTGCCTGCTAGAGCTAGTGATATTTCACATTACAAATCATTTTCTTATCCTCTTCCTATGGAGCATATGCGTGAGAATATTTGTAACAATACTGATATTCATTTTATTAAATAAAGTGCCGAGCTTGAAAACAAATATTAACAGCTTCAAGTTCAGTCATCGGTGATCGCTGTGCCATATTGTCCGGCACAAGTGCTATTTTGATGTTGGGTGTACTTGCATGTTAGTTGATCTAGTCTTCAGAGATGTCCAATATGGTAAGCATCATTGTTTCAGTACAGCTTGTATGAATTATCATGTCTCTTTAGTCTGACTATTAATATGTAAATTTGAATTGGGTTTGAGTTCGATTAATACCGTGCACGTCTTGAAGTTCCCTTTTTTCCTTTCTTGATCTTTATCCCAGGCGAGTATAGCCACATAATATCACATCCTTCCTGAATTAAAAAGGGTAAATGTCTCCAATCCACTTCCAACATTCTCAAGACTCTCTCGAAAAAAAGACTCTAGCCCATAGCTCTGAATTTCAGAAAATGATTGAACTCTCCCACATCACCTGGCTTCAGTAGACGTCGACCATTCTCCCCATTGCTTTCTTGTCTGAAAATTCTTTTTCTCCATCGACTTCTAGATCAATAGTTCAATACTAAGTCTCAAAAAGCTCTCAGGAACCCATGATGCCCTAATTTGTTCTAATGCGAAAAGGCTTCATGAATCGTGACTGGGTTGCTTCTTGCTGCGTGCTGACATGAATTGGCACAACTCAATGAGGTCGACCTGGAAAAAATCTGTAATGAAAAGTAGAAGAAAATGCATTCTAGTTTATCATGCATATGCTTAAACAATTAAATCAAGGTTAAGTGGAAGCTCTTCATATTTTATCCTAGGAGACCCATGATAAATCATCTAGGCAAAGCCTCCTCGAATACATCCCTCATATCCATCTATTGCTAAGAAACCACATCTTATTCAACTTGAGAATTGCTCAGATTTTTTTCTCCGAAAAGGGCAGCTCGCAATTAAATGGCGTCGAAGTGCACGACAAGCTTATGCATCTCTTCAGCAATGAAAGTTCAAGAACATCACATCTGTTCCCAGCCAAAATAAAAAAGAACCTCATCAATTATTCTGCGGCATTACAAATTATGTGTGATCCTCAAATTGCAACATAAATTTACCAAAAAATTGAAACCTTTGTCCTTGTAAGATCAATATATAATACAATATATATCCTCAAATTACTCTGGTGCATAATCAGAAGGAATCACTGAAACTAGCAACATACGCTTAAGAATAAGAAATCTACACTCATGAATATTCTAGCTGATTTTAGAGCTTTTGACTAGATATTTTCATGGAATAAACTGTTTACAAATTATCACATTGAGGTTTCTTGGAGAAAGAGCAGACCGAAACAATTGCACACAAAAATTTAATTAATTAATCAATACATTTGTTCAAATAAAACACAACATTACTCACTGTAATATTACAATTTACTAGAAATAAAGATGGCCTCCCTCCTTATCACAATAGCAAATACAACAAGGATTCAAACAATGATAGTTGCCTATTTTATTGAACATGGCATACAGGTTGTGTAACTCAACTCAGGAAAGCAACTTATAACAAAGATCTATTTAGGGCATGGGCAATGGAAGCGATAGAAACCGTATGCCTCATGATGTCATCACGGTGAGGCCACAACATGAGGCAGGTATCTTGCAACGACATGCTCTCAAGCTAGTCTTATTAATTCTGGGGCTTGCGTTTTTCTCTCTCCACTCAAAGTCATCTTCCTCCTCTCTTCTCCCGTCTACTTTTTTCTTCTCTCTCCTGCTTTTCTTGCTTTCCCGAATGGAGCTGCTGCCTCTTCTGCGGGAGCCTCTGACAGACTGCGAAGCTAATAGTCTGACAGTCCAAACCTAGTTGGCCATGCCCTTAATGTGGCAAGGCGTGACACAACATCTGTCATTGATGGCCTGTGGTCCACATCAATATTAAGACATTCCACAGCAATCCCTGCCAGGGCCTCAAGGAGCTCCAAATCTTCTGTTGCTGCAATTTCCTGATCAAACAACTCTGTTGCTTTCCTCCCTTCTTTGCGACATTCAAGAAAACTCGCCACTAAGCTGTTATTGTCTCTGTGAGTGGCCTTCTTCCTGCTAATGACTTCTAAGATGACAACCCCAAAACTGTAGACATCACTTTTTTCGGTCAATCGGCCTGTTTGTAGGTAGACTGGATCCATATAAGTCATGTCACCAATGACGTTTGCGGTGTGGTCCTTGTCTATTGCAATTAACCTTGATATGCCAAAGTCTGAGAGCTTTGGGACAAAATTGCCATTCAAGAGTATATTTGCCGGTTTAACATCACCGTGCAGGATTTTGGTGTGGGCTTGTGAATGCATATAAGCTAGTCCATGTGCTGATTCTTTAATAATACTTAGACGCACATCTAAACTCAGAGGCACCTTGTTGTCACCCTTGTGAAGAATGTCATCCAGGCTTCCTTTGGGGATGAACTCATACACTAGCATGGGGGTATCCACTTCTAAGCAGCAACCTATGAGCTTAACGATGTTCTTGTGGATGACTTGAGACTGGATGATGACTTCATTTGCAAATTGTGTGCTCTCCAGCACATTGCTACGAATTGGTTTCTTTACTGCGACAAGTTCATTATCAACAAGCCCTTTGTAAACTTCACCAAAGCCACCTTTTCCGATTATATTACCACTCTTCAAAATTTTCTTGAGCTCCTCCTTTTTGAAAAGCTTTATAACTTTTGCCTTCTCTAAGGTTAGACCACCATTTTTCTCATAAAACTCTTTGGTCTTCCGCCTCTCTTTTCGAATAATAATGAAAAATGCCATGAATGCGATGACAAGAATACCACCTATTGTACCTACATGGATAAAGAAAAAAACTTCATTGACTAAAATTTGCGATTATTAATATCTCCATTAAAGAGAATAAGTTATGTTAAGCGTTGCAAACCTTAACAAAAAAATACTCCTTCCATTCTAAATTGTAAGACATATAAATCTAGTCAAAAGTCAATGTTCTCTATGTTTGACCAAGCTTATAGACAAACGTATGAACATTTGGAATACAAAATTCATACCAATAGATCGGCTGCTGAATTTAATTTCATGGTGTACTTGTTAAATTTATTAGATGTTGATATTTTTCTCCGCATTTATAGTCAAACTTCACACGATTTGACTTTTTACTAAACTTATATGCTTTGGTACAGAGGTATTAGGAAGTTACCAAAATTGAATGTACAACACATTTCCGATTCCACATGATATAAGGTATTGTTATCCGGTGACTAAAACTATGTTTAATTTAGGTCAATCTTCTTAACTCCTTCTACACATAACCCACCCACACTCAACTAGACTCTAAGAGGGTTTTAAACACTCCCCCTTTTTCTTTCTATACAAGGCTACTTCATATTTTGAGTCTAACTTTGGCTAATAATTTGACAAATGAATATAAATTTTATGTCAACCAAAGCATACCTTTGCATTTATTCCTGTGTTTTTTAAGATGTTCCAGATTACCTCACATTAGGTAAGATTTAAGATTTAAATCTCAACCAATGATTGACAGAGGTTAGTTGGGCTTTAATTTTAGAAAGGTTAAGAAGGTGACAGATCCTTGGACCTTGTTTACAAACACAGAGTGGGTATACAAAATACAGAGGGGCTAGATATATATACATTAATTGTTTGTGGTGTGTAATCTTATGCGATTGAGAAAGAATAATATTTAGGAAACATATAGTCAGCAAAATCTACACATAGAGAAGTAGTTGTCTGAGGTTACCTATGCAAACCTGTGCAACTAGTGGGAACTTTCGAGTACATGGTATGATTGTCGCGTCATCGCTTCGGTAACCTGAAGGACATGTACATCGGTAAGATCCTTCGATGTCCTCGCATTCACCTTTGCATGGATACTTGGTTGAATTTGCACATTCATTTATATCTGTGTCACACAAATTCACAAAACTATCATTAGGACATTGGGTGGGGCTTTCCATCGAGGATTGGTGGAGAAGAATGTCGTATGATGCTAGGACCAACCGCAAAGCTATGGCTTCCCTCACTATGTTAGTGTCCTGGGAAGTGTGGTGCGAGCGTAATGCTAGAGTCTTTCGTAACAAGCTTGCGTCTTCGTTTGTTGTGTTTGATAGGATCAAATCCGAGTCAAGGTTGTGGGTCTTAGCGGGGGCTAAGTGCTTGGGTGATTTCATGCCGGGAGAGTAATACCTTTTGTCTTTGTCGGGGCTTCTAGCCTTTGTAAACTTTAAACTCTTTGCTTCTCCTTAATCAATGGAAAGGGGCAAAATCTATTTGCCCCCCGTTTCAAAAAAAAATCATTAGGACATTGAAGAAAATCATAGTTCTAGGCACGATGTAATTTGTATTAGAAAACCTTCATCAGACTTCTCTACTATTTGACGACTGATGAACACACAAACTCTTCATAATTTGGCGACGCAGCTGGGTCGGAGCGGCGAAAGCTCACGGACGCCGTCACGGACGCTCTGCCGCTTGGCCTTGGACCGCGGGAGATGTCTGGCGGGGCTGGGCTTGGGCGCGCAGCGCCTCAGCCACCCTCGCCTTCGCTGCTTGAAGCGCCCTCGTCGATCCAAGGCACGGTCACCGGGGGGGTGCACCAACCACTCCTCCCCCTAAGGTGGCAACCGCTCGACGTGCCATGTCTATTACCCCGACGCGTAGGAGCACGCGGCATGGGATGATAGTGGATGGTGCCGAGACCACGGACGAGGACTCGATGGCCAAGGCCATGAGGCGCAAGGCGCCGTCAAACCTCGACTCCGCAGGTAATCTACCGTTGTACGGCTACGCTCCGTTCATGGTCACCGCTTCAGCGCTTGGAGGACCGAGACCTCTTTACGGAGGTGTCTACACGGTTGGAGAATTCGGCCAAGGAGTTTATTTCCCAACATGGGTGGCTGCATAGTCTACGGATAGAGACTCCTTCACCATGATTTGTTTATCTCTTCAGAGATCCCTTTGTACTTGTTTTTTGTTTGGATGGTGTCCGTGAACGGCTGTGTGCATCTTAGTTATGCAGAGGCCGGGTGTATTACGACAAACTTTGAAGTAATAAAACGCCCTTTTTCGAAAAAGTAACAAATAGTTTCAGATAATTTTGTACATGATGCATATTTCATACAAGAATAAAGTGTTAAAATATGGAGTGACTGGAAAATCATGAGAAGTCGAGAAAGGTTTAAATGGAGTAGTAATACTTACTGGTGCATCCATTGACAACATAGGCGTTGCCCTCATAGCCATCGTAGCAGCTGCAGCTGTAGCCAGGCCCATTGATGCTGTTAACGCACTTACTGTGATCGCTCACGCAGGCGTACTTCGGGGTGGTGGTCTTGGCCGCTTCGGTGCACGATAGTATGTCGCCGGAGACGGTGACGTTGTCGCGGATTGCCCAGTCTAGCCACACCAGAGAGGTCCGGTTTGGGTCCCTGAGGAGGTCTGAGCGCTTGAAGGTGTAGTTGGTCCTGTCAACGAGGAAGCCGTAGTCGCATGGGCTGTAGTCCATCATGCCATTGTGTTCGTACGTGGTGAACTTGAAGAAGTTGTCGGTGAGCCCCGGAGGGACATCGACGTGGCAGCACCCGACGCCTGCGCACAGGCCGTCCTGGGCGCTCGCCGAGTTGTTGCAGTAGGACATGCACCCTGTGTAGAAAGCGTAGGTGTAGTTGGTGCCGTCGGTCTTGGTGCTCGCCGCCTGTGCAAAGGTGTTACAGCCAAGGACGACGACCATATTGTGCGTGTTGGAGATGCGGTACACGCCTTCCTTGTTTATGAACGTCTCACCATAGCTAGAGTCCTCATAGTTGCTTGGATCGGAGGCGTTGTAGCACTTAAACCCGACGGGGAGCCTCACCAGCGATTCTGCAGGATCCACTGAAAGACGCACCACCTCGAAGGACGTGCCGGTGAGCACAGGGCCGTTGTTGATGCAGTCGATCTCGAAGCCCTTGCGGGAGCAGCCGCTGCCGATGCCGAAAGGATAGGGGATGTCCACGCTGCCGCAGCTCGCCTGGCAGCCAGGAGCCACGGTGAGGCTCTCGGCCGTCTTGCTGGTAGCTGCTGCTGCCGCCAGTAGCAGAGCGGGAAGCAAGAATAATGGGGTCGACATTGATTAATTGGACCAGCTAGTGCCCTATGAACGCTCTAAGTGATCACCTACCTGTTATATAGTGTAACGATCGAGTTGGTCAACAATCTCTCAGCCAATGAAATGCGATTTCTAAGTCCGTCATTTATTTTTGTTGTTCCGCTATCTCTCTAGAGATATGAAAATTATACGCGGAGAAGAAGACTAAGGCCTTACCTAATGCACATTATAATAGGCAAAGTAATAAGCTCAAAAGGACGAAAATGGGGACTGAGACCTGCGCGACCATGGCCGCGTCCGCGGATGGCGCGCCGGCGCCTTGATCTCCCAACGTCGACCTCCTCCTCTTCTGCTCCGATCAGATCCGGCATCCTCATCGTGTCCTCTCTCCGCGCCACCCCAGGTTCGTGGTCGGCCTTCGACCATGTCTCGCCAGGACGCTGCCGTCGCGCCCTCGCCCACCCAGGTTCTGCCGTCCGTGAGGCTGGCAGCGCCCCTCCTGGGCAAGCCGGCGGCGCTCCCGTCCTCCGCGTCGCCTGCTGCTGCTGCTCCGGCGCGGCCGGCCTCCTCCGCCGAGGCGGCTGCGCTCGCGTCCTCCGCGCCATCAGCTGCTGCTGCTCCGGCGCGGCCGGCTGCCTCCGCCGCGGCGGCTGCGCTCGCCTCTCGCATGGCCGACCCGGCCATTGGTGGGCGTTTGGCTCGCGCTCGTCGCCCCGTTAAGCCCGTGGCATCGGCTGCTCCGACCCCCTGCCCGTCCTCCGTCGCTGCTGCCATGGCCGGTGGTGCCTTGCCGCTGCATGCTGCTTTGGCCCCTGGGGCTGCCGGTCTTCCTCCACTCGTTCCCGTCCAGGAGATGCTGAAGCCCGACGTGCCGTCGCTGCCACCTTCGCCTGCTGCTGATTCGAGGTCGCTTCACCTTGGCGGGGTTGTGGCGTCCGGGTTATGGGCTTCCCTCGCCGACGAGGATGCCGACTCCGACGAGGAGGAGCTGGCCCCGATGACACCGCTAGCTACCAGCAGCTCCTTGCTGTCCAGTGACCCTGCCGTGTTGGTCGAAGGGCTTGGCTCCTTGTCGCTGTCGCCGTCGCCGGTTGCCTCGGATGGCCCTGTTGAGGTGTCCTGTGCCGATGTTATGATGCCGGCCCCGAGCTTGCTTTGGGTTGCTTCTTTGGGCTCCGACGATGACGACGACGATGAAGTGTTGGCTCCGCAGACGCCGTTGGCTGGCTCGGTGCATGTTGTGCAGGCGGCTGTGGAGCATTGCAGCGGCTTCTGTGCTTCTGTTGATACTCTTGGTGATGATGATGACTGGGTGCAGGTGGGTCGAGGCGGCCGTCCCGACCGTTCCAGCCGTGAGCCATCGTCTGAGCTTCGGAAGGAGGGCCTCGAGCGTAGCCTCGCCTTCAAGCGTTGGGCTCGGGGGAGATGCTTTCGGTGCCTCGAGCGTGACCACCAGGTCAGCTCATGTCGTTCGCCCTTCAGATGCATCCGTTGTCGTCGTCCTGGTCATCGGGAGCGTTTCTGCCGTGCGCGCTATCCAGCTGCTCGTTCTTGCTCTCCGGACGCTCGTGCATGTTCTTCGGATGCACATGCTCCTTGTCAGCGGCGGCGCTCTCCGCCCGCGCAGCCACGTTGTCCATCGGCGTCCCGTAGTTGGGTTGAGGTCGTGTGCCAACCGTCGTTGCCTGCAGCATCACCGCCAAGGGCCTCTCCAAGGCGTTGCGAGGAGTTCAGTGGCAACGCCTGTTTTGATTCTCACCTTCAGTGCCAGTTTGCCTTGCTGCGCTTGGAGCTCGCTCAGTTGGTTGCTAACCGCGTTGAGGAGGCGTCTCGCCCCCTTCGTGAAGAGGTGGCAAGTCTCAAGTTGTTGCTGGCAAGTGTTGGTGTTCCTTTGGAGCCGGCTGAGGCGTGCTCTTCTGGTGGGAAGGACCTTGCCATTGTGCTGACTTCACTTCCGCTTAGCTCTGCGGAGCAGAAGTCATCGATGGTTGAGATCACGCCAGAGCTACATGAGTCGTGTGTGGATTCGTCTGTGGTGCCCGAGCTCCTGAAGTTGGGCGGTGGTGAGATTGTGCCTCCTTCCGTCGTAGAAGTGAGGGATGTGGTTCCTTTTGGGGATGGGGCTGCTAAGTCAGGTTTGCTGGCGCCTGGAGGTGTCGTCGCTCGAGAGGTACAGACTGGTTCTGTTGATGAGGGGTTCGAGTGCTGTTTTGGAGAATTTTCTCCCCGTGCTCTACATGCGTCGTCGTCTGTCGTTACGACGGTTGTCGCCACCGATGTTGTGGCTCCAGTTGTGGAGAACTTGCCTGAGTTGCAGGATCATTGTGGGAAATCATCTGTGGTGCTTCCAGTTGAGCTAGGCCTTTTGGACCCTTTGGCGGTGGACATCGCGCCATCCCCATCTCCGTCTGAGTCCTGCGAGTTGCCCTCCTCTGTGGATAGTGGAGGTCCGTCCATCCGGTTGCCCCTCTTCGACCGTGAAGCTATGTTGGCACGTATTGATCAGGCGGTCTTCGTGAAAAAGCTTGGTGGCTTGCTCGCTTGCTTGGAGGCAGCTAGCCCTGGATCTGGCGAGGCGATTGCTTGCCTCATAGCTGAGGAGGCTTCTACCGGCAAAATCAAAAAGGTGAAAAAGGCTATTAGGAGCATAGGCAAGAAGGATGGCGCCATTGGTAAGGCGCCCGCGACTGCTTAACGGCAGTTGCGTGGTCCTAGGGTAGTCGTCAGTCTGCGGTTGCTTAGCTAGAGTGGGGTTGTCGCTTCGTGAGTTGCTGGTCTTAGGTGTTGGTCTTAGGTGTTGCCCTTTGTGGTTGTGTTGCCTCATGTTGTTGGTGTTTGTTGTATGGTTTTCGCCCGGTTTCTTCCATTAATAAACCGGGCACTTCCTTCTTAATAAATGGTTGGGGCAAAGCTTTTGCCCCACAGTTAAAAAAAAAATAATAGGCAAAGTGCTGACGAGGAGTGTAAAGTTGCATTTCACCTAACATATAACCCTCACACACTACTGTACCGTATAGATTTAGGAGCATTTTAAAGTGCCCCAATATGTAGCCAAAGTGCCCCTAATTACTTTAGGGGCATTATGAAAAATGCTCCGGATGCTTGTGTCCCTAATTGAAATAGGGGCACTTCGAATGAAATGCCCCAAATACATTTAGGGGCACTTTGAGATTTGCCTCTAAAGGTTTTTAGGGCACTTTGAGATGTGCCTCTAAATATATTTAGAGGCATTTCGAGATGTGCCTCTAAAAGCTTTTAGGGGCACTTTAAAATATGCCTCTAAATGTATTTAGGGACATTTCGAGATATGCCTCTAAATCTATTTAGAGGCACTTTGGCTTTTAGGGGCAGATTGAGATTTGTCTATAAACATTTTTAGGGGCAGTTTGAGAACTGCCCCAAAAAGCTTTTAGGGGCACTTTAAGATCTGCCCCAAAACACAATTAGCGGCAACTCTAAGAAATGCCCCAAAACATAATTAGAGGCAAATCTAGGAATGCTTCAACATAACAATAGAGGCAAATATAAACAGCAATGTATGCACATAATCCAAATGTACAAATGTACCAGAAAAGTATCCAACCCTATAATACATATACATAATCCAGAACTCTATATAATAATATAACACATCATAACAAATCTGTAATACATGTAACTTCACAACATTCTAAATATCAGGTTTTCAGCTAAAAGTTGATGTCAGAACTGCAAGCTTCCAATCATGACATAAACAATGCCATCGGTAAGGCCTAGAGCGAACTGAATTGCTTTCGGAGTATGTGCCACGACCACGACAGGATGAACATTTGAACTAGAAAAGAAACAACATATCAGTAGTTTACTCAAAATTCAGTAAATCCTAATTTTTAGTGGCAAATACATGACTTGCATATTATAAGAATATATTTTACAAAAAAAAACTTGTGAGTGGTCAAAACAGATTTCATAGAATAGTTATTTTACAACTTTACTTCACACAGTAAGCATACAAATCAATACCCGTTCAAATAATACATGACCCATGCCTCAATTCTAGTAGCAACTCAGTTTCACAACAGCCTACTGATCTTTAGGTATTTTTATTCACATATATTATGTCCACTTCCAGCTACAACTGTATCCGAAGTTCATTTCAATCTATGATTGACATGTAGTGCTCCACACTCAAATCCTTCTTTTAATATGGTAGTAAACTGGCAGTACAATACAACTATAAAACTCCCTCAAGGATTTCGTCAATAATTTTGAAATACGCCTAGCCTTATACAAACGCCATTCATCTTAATAACCTTAATTTTCAAAGCACGCAAGTCACGGTATCACCAAAATCATGATAACATTTTAGAGAAGATTAGGTCGAACATATGTAACCAAAGCGTTAAAGAGCAAAACAGGGATTAACTCACCAGGCATATCCAAGGAACAAAACATACATCTCACTTATCGGCAGCACCACTGGTAAATAGGGAAGAGCTCACCATCTCGCTGAAGAGAATATTAAGATATTAAAGCATGCAAATTATCTTAATATAATTCACAGTACCAATAGTTGGAAACTCCATATGATGAAGGGAAACATGTATTCTTTCCAAGAAATATAAAGTAAACCTGATAGTGAGTTACAGAAAGGGTCCATATAAAGTAAATCGGCCTATTTCCATACAAATTGTGTGATACCTACAGATTGTGGAGGAAATTAAATTGTAACTAAGTTTGGGACTGCACTACCACACTTTCTTCTATATCATACCTAATTATGATGGTATAGTGGAAGACAGTATGGTGATAACTGAACTACAACACTCTCTTGTATATCATATGTTAAACATAACCAAAACACTCACACGATGCCTTGGCATACTTTCAACTCAATCAGGAACTACATATATTTAAAAAAAATTGCTGCTTGGCACTCATCTGCCAGAAAAATATGGAAGGATTTTTCGGGTTTCTAATTACGCGCCCTTATGGGATATAACCAATCGAAATAAAATTTCGCACAAGAGCAGTCCAATGTCAATAATAAAAACTCCGTATGAGCTTGGATGCGAAGTGTAATCATCTCGAATAAGAGAATTATGATGAAGCATATAATTTTATAGAACAAAGCAAAAACAATTAAACGTAAGGAACCGTGACTATATTGGCCCTAGAACTCACAAAAACACAAGAACGCCACACGCACATGCCTAGAAGAATGACGGAACTACCATTCTCCATGTAAGGTCTTCTGGCCCAAGGGGGCTAAGCACGACTTCAATAGATAAAATGCCTTGAGTTCTATAAATGCATCATGAGTAAGAAATAGTCAAAAATACCGGGTCTTCCTAGAAAACCTAATGTGAGATAAGTTTCAAGTAAACAAAAAACCTTAATAAGATTACAATGCATTTCCCTAACTATTTTGGCATTGATACCTCTTAGGTATTTCACCAGCCAGCCAGGTTGCACAACATCACTTGATGAAACAAATAGTGCTATCTGCAGAATAAAACAAAAACACCATTATTGCAAACTTTTTACACAATTCATATTACAGAAAAGTTTGGTTTTCCAAATGCAGCAACACATGCTGATGACCAGTGATGAGATAGACACAATAATCATTCTACAGTGAAATGATTAAATTCTAAAAAAATGTATGGAATGGCAGGATCAATGGTCCCGACTAATTGTTTTAGATGACCTATTTGGCATGGAGGTCGTTGCTCCCTCGTTTCCATGCTTGCAGCCTTAAGCCGAATGTTGCAAAATATTTCTAACCATAGAGTTACTTTTAAAGGAACAACAAATAAAAATCTAGTGCAATTAGAGATGATATACTAAGTGGCTTAACCTGCATGGTTGTTTGGATGAGTGGGAAATCTTGGATCTGCCTAGTTAACATCTCTTAGAGATGTAGGATATATAGTTATATTAGTAGACTTAATAGCCTAGTTCTAATCCTGTAGACTCTTACCTTTGTCATTAGTGATATCATAGCACTGGCAGAAGGAGCAAACTCCATAGCAATGTAGTCATCAGAGTCATTGGATCTTGAAGCGGACAATGAGACCATTGCGCCATGAGCTGTCCAGATAAACTGTTAACCCAATAATACAATTTTTTAATTTAAATTTTTTGTCCCTAGTCAGTTCAAATACAACATGAAATGCTAGCAGCAGATAACCTAGTGTTGTTGAAATCATTTGTGCTCAACTTGCAGATACGGATGGTGTCGAACTGGCAATACAACAATACTTTAGGCATCTTACAAGATAAATTCCTATAACAAAAAATTTAGGAAAATGAGAGGTTTCCACAGACCTGGTCCAGAAGTAAATGTCAATGTATGAATATCAGAGAACACCCTTGTTATCTATTTTATTACCTAGCTTTATTTCAACAATGCATCATTTTACCAATTAAGTCAGCTTGGCTCGAAGCATCTTTCATAAATACAGAAGCATGAATCGACAAACTAATCAGGGTAATGTGTATCTCAATAATTTTACAATCTATGCATATTATCGGGGAAGAATGAATAGCTGAGCATCACCTTGGTATCTACTTAATGAATTTATTTCATAACCTAGTGCACTAAGTAACTAATGGAGCAAGTGTGCTCTTCCTACGACATGGTTGTAGAATAAGAAAAAACCGACAATGCTTCACTCTTGTCCCGTAGAAGGGTGAGACATTATACACCAGAAATACTGACCACTAATGCCTACAATAACAATATCATATTTACCAAAAGAATTCGGAAAAAAATTAAGGAAAGTAGCTAAAACTAAAGTATAATATATTTTTTTGAGGGAAAAACTAAAATGTCATATTAGTTCTCCAAGCCTAAAGCTATTTTCTAAAGAATCAGCGGCTCTACTATATTCTGATGTGTCCTACTAATGAGAGGTTCTGAAGCATGCAGAGACCGAAGATTCTAGAAGAATTTGAATCGTCAATCCTAAAACATGGAATGGAGGCAGAGGAATATTCAGTACTCGATGGACATCAATCATGGTAAATATGTTTAGATATATGCATGGTAATAGAATTTCCTGTGAGGATGCCTGTCTATACTTAATTTTCTTGGGTTCGTGAGTTGCACTGTGACTTGTAAAAGGAAGAATAGTCTGGTCATGTTCAGATGTGTATTGAGGACCTCCTAAATAAATTAAGCATTTATCTATACGTTCTAGTTTACAAAATTCAAATTATACTTGAGTAATTTTGTCAATGCATGGTACATGTTTGTTGCGTGAATGAAAAGACATAGGAAAAAATATTGCTTAAGCCCTTTTACTTGTTCGTGTTGTTCACCACTATCTAAGCTAAGGAAGTAAGCACTAATAGAGAATGGTACACAGACATTCCTTTTTACTATGAAACTGCAAGCCGAAAAGCACACTATCAAAATAACAACCAGAGACTGTCAGGTATTGCATAACTAATCAGAGAGGGTGAAAATGATGATGAAGGTATAAAACACTACAGTTTACCGTCTAAAAACCTTTTAGCCAAATCTTAAGAACTTTAAATTCATTGTCTCGACAAAGGAGACAGGCTGCTGGGATACTCGAGATCTGCTCCATCGTGAAAACAGACCCAGGTCCTTGATGTCTTTTTTTCCGAGATGATACCTCAGAGATATTACTGGTTGCTGATGAAGATAGTCAACAAGATAATGGGGGAGATAATCACATCATTTCCAAAGGAGAAATTTACCTGGTGAGCAAAACTCTGAATGTGTTCATGTTGGTTCAGCCTTTACTGGAATACAAATAGACCGGCCCATCTTATCCAACTCTTTAGCCCTCTCTGCATCTTAGACAAAGTGACCTTTAAGTATCAGTTTTAAGCTTCCAGATAATTGTACATGCATACTGAATCTTGCAGCAAGCATAGGGGAAATTTATGACAAAATATATTGTGAAGCAAAAGAAGTATAGTTGGCTAGTTTTTTTTTAAATCCTACTTAGAAATTCCAAAAATGTTGCTCTATCATCTAGTGGCAAATCTCTGTACATTAGTTAAACCAAAATTCAACATAGTTCGGTTCAAGTCTTCATTTTAGAAGCACATATTGTTGTTGAGACCATGTCTTATTGTCAGTGAGCTAAAAGAAGCAGCATGACCAATAAACGGAGATCGAGAACTGGTAGCCACAAAACTTGAAGCACGGTAAAACAAATGTTCAACGATTTTTGAAGAAATTATCATAGAATCCATTGAATCAGATAATAGTGTTTTAACTCAGTGTCCCTTGATTTAGTTTACACAGACGAGGATAGAGGTACTTTTGTATATATATAGTCTCCAAAACAGGATAACTTTGACAAGCAAAAAAATCGATATAAGAAAAATGTAACTGAAAATACATGATGAAATAAATGTTTAGACAATGCAGGACGCTTACAGCTTGAGGAGATGTAATTGTAGAGATTCAGGAAGAGGTTGAATGGGCACCCATCCCAGCCTTACACATATCCGGCCAATATTGGTGTCAACCTGAGTGGCCAAAGCATTGGTGTGTAAATATGAAATTGACTGCATATGAATCAAAAGTTCAAAACTACTCCAACAACAACTTACAGGGAAGGCATTATGATGTAATGTCAGTAGACGAACACATTCAACACTTTTGAGCCCCACTACAAGTAAGCTAAGCAGGTAATCCCTGGGAAAAAATGAAATCAGTTTTAATGAACTTCTCTTTACGGAACTGCATGGGGCTTCCAGACTTTCTTAAAACTAAAAAAAAAATCCTTCACTATTTTAGCCAACAACATCACATATTACAGCCTTTTGATATGATTTTGCCACGCACTTAACTTCTACATTAGCACAAAGTACTCATTTTCAGATACTAAATGCAACATCATCTTATTATACTTCTTGTTCCATTTATTTGTTCACACACGATGGTTGTAGTTCACCTGTCATTTCAATGTGCTTTGTCCTCTCATGGAACATTTGACCTTTCAACCAAACAGACTCTTTGCAAGCTTCGTTAATGGCTATATATTCTGCTTCGGTCGTAGATTGGGCAACAACAGATTATAACGTTGCCTTCCAACTCACAGCACATCCACCAACAGTGAACACATAACCTATGAGGGATATTCTCTTATCCAAACCGGCAGCAAAATCTGAATCCACATAGCATACGAGTCCCTCACCGGTCTTGCCAAACTTCAAGCAAGATTTGGATGTGCCACGAAGGTACCTGAAAATCCACTGAACAACTTTCCAATGTTCTTTACCAGGATTAGTCATGTATCGACTGACCAAACTCATAGCATATGACAAATCAGTACGAGAACAAACCATGGCATACATCAAAGAACCAACAACACTAGAATATGGAACTCGAGACATGTACTCAAAATCTTCATCGGTACTAGGACATTGTAATGCTGAAAATTTGAAGTGAGAAGCAATTGGTGTACTAACAGACTTTGCATCATGCATATTAAAACGATGAAGAACTTTCTGAATGTAATTTTGCTGACTAAGAAATAACACACTAGATTTTCTGTCTCTTGTAATTTCCATACATCGTATTTTCTTAGTAACACCAAGATCCTTCATCTCAAACTCACTACTTAATTGTGCTTTCAAAGTAGTGATCTCTTTCTTGCTCTTGGCAGCAATCAATATATCATCAACATATAACAACAAGTATATTGGTGATCCATTAACAAACTATGTATAAACACAACGATCATACTGAGATCTCTTAAACTTATGTGCAATCATAAATAAATCGAACCTTTTATACCACTGTCTTGGAGACTATTTCAGACCATAAAGGGACCTCTTCAACTTGCAAACAAGATCCTCCTTACCAGGCACAACAAAACCTCCAGGTTGGTCCATGTATATCTCCTCCTCAAGCTCACCATGCAGAAAAGCAATCTTCACATCTAACTGCTCAAGCTCAAGATCATGCATAGCCACGATACCAAAGAATGCACGAATGGAACTATGTTTGACAACCGGAGAGAATACATCATTATAATCAATATCTGGAATTTTGCTGAAACCTTTTGCTACTAACCTTGCCTTAAACCTCGGAGACTCATTAGGAGACAAACCTTCCTTTCTTTTAAATATCCACTTACAGCGGACAGCCTTCTTTTGTTTAGGCAGGGGCACAACATCCCATGTGTCATTCTTGTCAAGCGATTGCATCTCCTCTTGCATAGCAAAAATCCACTTCACGCGGTCAACGGATGCAACGACCCCAGTATATGTAGCAGGTTCAGTATCATGATCCACCTATTCAGAGCAACTCAAAGCATGATGAACAAGATTACATTCTTCAATTAAACAAGGACGTCGACCTTTGTTATGTCTCGGTCTATCAGCAGCAATGGAACTGTTTGTTTGCTGCAAAACAGGTGGTGAGTGCTGAGCAACAGTGTTATCATCAAGAGTGCCCAAGCCTCCGGCGGCGGGCCTCGCTCCGCTCGTCAAAAGTTAGCCTCCCTTTAGTATATGAATTTGGATCACAATACAACACCCGATGCCCGAACTCGTCGACGGTGAGCACCCTCTGCTGTACCATCCCTGCACCAACAACGGCTACACCAAGTTCCGGCACTCCGATGAAGGGCGGAAGCACAGTGATTCACTCAAGGCTTTCTGCGGTGTGGACAAGGGCGGATTACCCGTGGTGGAATGATCACAGTTCACAAGTCAAAGTTCAGCTTGTCTGGTCTGATCATCATTTTCTAACAAATGACGAGCTCATTTTCCTCTATCAATCTTCCTTTTCAAACCTGAGACTGAATAGATTGAACCGGCCGACATTCGAGCTTGGATATCTCGCCACACAAGTTGCCTCGTGATGCGAGACGTCGTTGACTATGAAGGAAGCGGGTACGGGGTTGCCTTACAAGAATACGCCGAGTGAACACCGCTATCCAGTACGGACGTACGAGGTTACTGAGCATAAAGCTGGGCTGCACGGACCGATGGCAGTTGGTAAAGCCGGTACCTGTCGTCTGGTGAAAAGAAAAATCATTTACCTGGGCTCTGATTTTTACTAGGGCCTAGGCGATACATCTGCGGACGCACATGAGCGATTGGCCCATCGTCGTTCCCACTTGACCCTCGCCCACCTACCTTGGTCTTCCTCCACGCATCTGCCCCCTGTTCTTAGAGATGTAAACGGATCGGATCGGATCGGATATTTCTATTACCATATCCTTTACCATATTTTTATGACGGATTCGGATCGGAGCGGATAATGGTCGGATTCGGATGCGGATTATATCGGATTACGGATATGGAGCGGATTCGAACCGAACTCGGATAGGAAGCGGATTATTAAGCAAATATACACATAAAAATAGAAGTATGCTTTTTTATGTATAATATGTTTGTAATTATAGGCTATAGCTAAATGTACACACATGTTTGTACAACAAAGCAAATTGCGTGCTAATAGCATACATATTTTAGCCGATGAACTAACTATATTGTCTAAATATTTAGGGTTGGGCTAATTTTCTCGGATTATCCTCATTGAGGACCTCGGATAATCCGCAAAAAATGGCGGATAATCCGTATCCGTCGGATAGTATCAATACCATATCCTCTACCGTATCCGTCGGATATCCGCTATCCGGCGGATTTCTAAACATGCATACCATATCCTCAAAAACGGATACGGATGCGGATTCGGAGCGGAAATTATCCGTACCATTTACAACCTTCAGATTAGAGTTATTTTCCATATACTAATACAAGATGAAACCGATTTTGCAATAATAAAATGGCTAGAGCAAAACAAAAACAAAAAGAGCCACCTTAACAATAAGAGGCTCACAACACTAATTTGTTGAAAAATGTCGATCGTCCGATACAGAAACTTCTCCTAATTCGTGGCATCTTGTCGACTCGACACAAGCATGCGAGATAAAAACCTCTAGAGTGGTCTTCTTTAGACACGACCGCCTCGATCCCCCATCAACACCTTTAATCGCGATAATGAAGGTGCCAAGGAGGGTCCAAGGTGGATGCAAGATTGAAACTAGCCATAAGAAAATGCATCTTCATGACGCCATCGATAAAGGTCGCGCCCATGGCGGAGGCAGAGCAGCGAATGAGCCCATCACCCTGCCTACCGCAGATTGCCATCTCGCGCCAACAGATCAAAGCACTCACGCCACCAGGGCGAGTTGTCGTTCGCTTGCCCAACGGCAGTAGTCCGCGAGGGATCACGGTCTCGCCCTAATGTTGTCAGGAACTTGCACCAGGTCTCTGGGTCCATTCATGCTCTGAGTCGGAGATGGACAACTAGATCAAAGGCAAAGCTAGGGCTAGTCTAGAAGTTCTAGCCAATCCAGCCACACACCTTGTTCCCCTGTGATGACCCACAAGTATAGGGGTGTATCGTAGTATCTTCGATAAGTAAGAATGTCGATCCCAACGAGGAGCAGAAGGTGTTGACAAGCAGTTTCGATGAAGGATTCACGTAAATGCTCAGACAAGTATTCAAGGGGTTTTGATGTAACAGATGAATAAAGTACGAGTAAGTAAAATGCGAGAGAAATAATTGCAGCGAGTGGCCCAATCCTTTTTAGCACAAAGGACAAGCCGGTTTGTTTACTTATAATGACCAAACGTTCTTGAGGACACACGGGAATTTAGTCTAGTGCTTTCGCTTCATACAGCTAATTAATCTTCATTGTTTTGATAAGTGTTGTGTGGGTGAACCTATGCTAATGCACCGCCCTTCCTAGGACTAATACATACTTGTGATTATACCCCTTGCAAGCATCCGCAACTACAAGAAAGTAATTAAGATAAATCTAACCACAGCCTTAAACTCTGAGATCCTGCGATCCCTCTTGCATCGATATACCAACGGGGGCTCAGGTTTCTGTCACTCCGACAACCCCACAATTAGCAACCGAAAACAAGATGCACTCCCTTAGGCCCATAAATGGTGAAGTATCGTGTAGTCGACGTTCACACGACACCACTAGAAGAATGACACCACAACTTAAATATCATAACATTGAATATTACTCAACCATAGTTCACTACTAACATTTAGACTTCACCCATGTCCTCAAGAACTAAACGAACTACTCACGAGACATCATATGGAATATGATCAGAGGTGATATGATGATGAATAACAATCTGAACATAAACCTTGGTTCAATGGTTTCACTCAATAGCATCAATAACAAGTAGAAATCAACACCGGGAGAGTTTCCCCTATCAAACAATCAAGATCCAACCCAAATCGTTACAACGGTGACGAGGTGCAGCGGTGGCGATGGCGGTGTAGATGGTGGAGATGATGATGATGATGATGGAGATGATGTCCAGCTCGATGACGATGGCGATGGAGTCGATTTCCCCCTCCGGGAGGGAATTTCCCCGGCGGATTCCTGCCCGCCGGAGAGCTCTTTTCTCTCTCGTGTTCTCCGCCCCGCAGAGGCGGCTGTAACTCTTCGTGAGGTACCCTCTGTGGCTTAGGTTTTCGGGACGAAGGATTTCGCGAAGAAGAGGAGGCGAAAGGGGCTGGGGCCCCACACCACAAGGTGGCGCAGGCCATGGGCCGCGCCGCCCGTGGTCTGGCCCCACCTTAGCCCTCTCTGCTCCCCCTTCTCGCTTCCTTCGTCATCTGAAAAATAGGATTTTTATAATTTCCTTCAGTTGATCTTCCGAAATATTGCGTTCGACGGTGCTTTTTCAGAATCCTGGCTCCGTGCTCGATCCTCCAATAATCATGAAATATGCAAAATAGATGAAATAACATAAGTATTGTGTCCCAATATGAAATATATCAATGAATAACAGCAAATTATGATATAAAATAGTGATGCAAATTGGACGTATCAACTCCCCCCAAGCTTAGACCTCGCTTGTCCCCAAGCGAAACTGAGCTCAATAAACAAGACCACATGTTTATGGAGTGAAGAGTCGATAAATAAAATACGGACAAGAAGCATCATATTGATTCACACAAGATATTCTAATACACATTCTCTTCATATAACTCAACTTGAAATAAGTAAAGAGAAATCACAAGTAAAGGTGCATAGGAAATCATAGATGGTTATGGCAAACTTTGTTCTTGGTCAGAGAACTACTAACGGATTGTTCTTATTTAATAAGCAAAGCTTTCATATTAGAATTTATATAGCAGGGCTTTCATTCTCAATCATACAATCTTCTCATAATCATTGATAACTTTCAAAGTCATATTCATTCAGATAAAATTTGTACTGAACAAGAAAGTATAAAAGACATGATTAACTGAATCATAGCATAAATGGTTGGTTCACAACAACTCAATCGCTTGCTTGAGATAGAGAAATAGGTTTAATGACTCAACATAAAAGTAAAAAAACAGGCCCTTCGCAGAGGGAAGCAGGATTAAATCATGTGCTAGAGCTTTTCAAGTTTTGAAATCATATAAAGAGCATAAAAGTAAGATTTTGAGCGGTGTTTGTTGTTGTCAACGAATGGTAGCGGGCACTCTAACCCCCTTGCCAAACGAACCTTCCAAGAGCGGCTCCCATGAGGGACGGCATCTCTACCAGCAAGGTAGATCATCCCCCTTCTCTTTTGTTTACACATGTATTTTAGTTTTATTATGGATGACACTCCCCCAACCTTGGCTTTCTCAATCCATGGCTAACCGAATCCTCGGGTGCCTTCCAACATTCACATACCATGGAGGAGTGTCTATTGCAAAATTAAGTTGCTTACTGATAAATCAGGGCAAAACATGTGAAGAGAATTATTAATGAAAGTTATTAATTGGGGCAACCCCGTTGCCAGCTCTTATTGCAAAATTATTGGATAAGCGGATGTACCACTAGTCCATTGGTGAAAGTCCGCCCAACAAGATTGAAAGATAAAACACCACATACTTCCTCATGAGCTATAAAACATTGACACAAATAAGGAGTAGTATAGTTTGAATTATTTAAAGGTAGCACATGAAGTATTTACTTGGAGTGGCGCAAAATACCACATAGTAGGTAGTTATGGTGGACACAAATGGCATGGGTTTGGTCTAAGGTTATGGATGTATGAGAAGCATTCCCTCTCAATACAGGTTTTTGGCTAGAAAGGTTTGATAGCAAGTATAAAGGTTGAAGGAAACAAACAAATATACATGCGATAGAAACAATCATGCATCTTTCTCATAAGCACAAGCAATTTTAACTTCAGAATACTAAACTCATTAGCATAAAGATAATAGAGTAATATATCTACATGTATTTCCCTTTTCTATTTAAACATCAAGATGTTGTTGCTATTGACCAATGCTAAGTTTGCCAAAACCAAATAGATTTACTTAATACTCCCAAAGTGATATCAATACTAATGTCAAGAGTGATCATATAATAGAGATTGCAAACTAAAATAAGGTGTGCAAAAAGTAAATGATAAGACTTCTCATTAATATTCCATAACGATAACTCACACCAACGGATACATAGATAACCAACTAAGAGAGATACTTCCATATTGCAAACTACTCCATATGATAACTTCCCTACTCATGATATGACACTACTTGATAGTAAAAGATAAAGGTAGTGATGATGTGATACCGCGGCACTCCCCAAGCTTGGAACAAACCAAGGGGATGCCAATACCGATGATGAATTACTCCTTCGGTGATGATGGCGAATCCTTGCCATCATCAGACTTCCAAGGAAGAGGCTCTCCATCAACAAAAGACATCTTGGTCTCCGGAAACCTGAAACTAGCAGCATGACTTATGCGCTTAAACCTGTTTTCATACTCACAGTTTTGATTATGAACATCATAGAGTTGAGCTTGGAGTTTGTTGGTGGTGTCGTGAAGTGAGAAGATATCGTCCCACAACTTTGCAGTCTCCTCTTGTGTCCATCAATGAGTTCAGACACAATCTTGTGAAAGATGTCCACTTCACGCTCAGCCATCTTCTTGTAGTTGAAGACCTCCTGTTCCAGTTTCTCCATCCTGTCTTCCAAGCTCCCTTCTCCTTTAGGACCCTGGACATCTTTGATCTACAACTCTCCATCTACGAGCAGCAATTCTTTGGGGTGCATCTTCAGCTCGTTCATGTACGGGTTGACGACGTCCGAAGAAGCTGTCCCTCCGAGTTCCCGACGAAGAAATGGTGGATCTAGATCCGGCAGATCCTGGAAAACAGCTCGAAACAAAACACGACGAGAAAACGATATACGGACCTCAGGGGTCCGGGGATTATATAGCAAATATTTTTACAACAAAAGGAAGGTTCCGGGCCGAAAACGAGTGGAAACGGGACGCCGAGGGGCTGTCCCCATAGGCGGCGCGCCAGGGTGGGGCCCACGCCAGCCTATGGTGACGGGCCCTCGCGCGTCTCTTCCACTCCGTTTCGATCCGAATTTTTCATATTTTCCAAAAACAGCAGAAATATTGTTCGGAAAGCTAAACGCGGACTTTTTATTACTAAAACTATTACCTATTCAAAGCCGGACTCTGCAGAACTGTCAATTTGATCTTTGATGAAAGCTTCCGGAGTTATCACTTGGATAATATCAATATCTTCATTATAAGAATCTCCAGAAATATAATGCTTGAGTCTTTGTCCATTCACTACTTGTGTGGCGTTACCTTCCAAAGAGCTAATTTTTATTGCTCCTGAACGGTATACCTCCTCAATAACATATGGTCCTTCCCATTTTGAGAGTAATTTCCCTGCAAAGAATCTAAGACGAGACCGATACAATAGAACTTTATCTCCAACATTAAATTCTCTTTTAATAATTCTTCTATCATGCCACTTCTTAACTTTCTCCTTAAAAAGTTCAGCATTTTCATAAGCTTCACTTCTCCATTCATCTAAAGAACTCAATTGTAGCAACCTCTTCTTACCGGCAAGTTTAAAATCTTTATTAAGTTCTCTTACAGAATAAGCTTTGTGTGTAGTTCTAAAGGTAAATGACAAGCTTTTCCATAAACCATTTTATACGGTGACATACCCATGGGATTTTTATAAGCAGTTCTATAATCCCATAGTGCTTCCTTCAATTTGCTAGCCCAATTCTTTCTAGATTTATTAACAGTCCCAAAATAGATTTAATCTCTCTATTTGATAATTCTACTTGACCACTAGTTTGAGGGTGATAAGCGGAGGCAATTCTATGATTAATACCATACTTAGCAAGAGTTTTTCTAAAACCTCCATGAATAAAATGAGAACCTCCATCAGTCATAATATATCTAGGTACTCCAAATCTAGGAAAAATAATATCTAAAAGCATTTTTAAAGAGGTCTCACCATCAGCACTTTTTGTGGGTATAGCTTCTACCCATTTAGTAACATAATCAACAACAAGTATATGAGTGTTACCTTCTGAAGAAGGGAAAGGACCCATGAAGTCGAATCCCCAACAATCGAATGGTTCAATAACAAGAGTATAATTCATAGGCATTTCATTGCGTCTAGAGATATTACCAACTCTTTGACATTCATCAAAAGATAAGATAAACTTCCTTGCATCTTTGAAAAGTGTTGGCCAATAAAAACCTGATTGTAGAACCTTTTGCGCGGTTCTATCTCCAGCGTGATGTCCTCCATAAACACTACCATGACATTTACTCAATATCTCTTGTTGTTCATATTCGGAACACATCTTCGCATAATACCATCTACTCCTTCTTTATATAAGTGTGGGTCATCCCAAAAATAATGCCTCAAGTCATAAAAGAATTTCCTCCTTTGCTGAGCTGAAAAGGTTGGAGGCAAGTACTTGGATACAATAAAGTTAAAATAATTGGCATACCAAGGGCTATCTCGCGAGTTCACCTTAATTAAAGCCAATTGTTCATTTGGAAAACTATCATTAACAGGAACAGGATCATAAGCAATATTTTCCAATCTAGACAAATTATCAGCAACAGGATTATCAGCATCTTTCCTATCTATAATATGTAAATCAAATTCTTGCAAAAGAAGTACCCATCTAATAAGACTTGGCTTAGCATCTTTCTTTGTCATAAGGTATCTAATTGCAGCATGATCAGTATGAATCGTGACTTTTGAATCAACAATATAGGATCTAAACTTGTCACAAGCAAAGACTACAGCTAACAATTCCTTTTCAGTTGTAGCATAATTTCTTTGAGCAGCATCAAGAGTCTTACTAGCATAATGAATAACATTTAATTTTTTATCTACTCGCTGTCCAAGAACAGCGCCTACAGCAAAATCACTAGCATCACACATAATTTCAAAAGGCAAATTCCAATCAGGAGGTTCAACTACAGGAGCAGTTGTTAAGGCTTTCTTTAGAGTTTCAAAGCTTCCTTACAATCATCATCAAAAACAAAAGGTACATCTTTTTGAAGAAGATTAGTAAGAGGCTTTGAAATCTTGGAGAAATCTTTAATAAATCTCCTATAAAACCCAGCATGACCAAGAACACTACGAATACCTTTAACATCCCTCGGATAGGGCATCTTCTCAATTGCTTCAACTTTAGCTCTATCAACTTCAATACCTCTCTCGGAAATTTTATGTCCCAATACAATTCCTTCATTAACCATAAAGTGGAATTTCTCCCAATTAAGAACAAGGTTAGTTTCTTCACATCTCTGCAAAACTTTATCGAGGTTTCGCAAGCAATTATCAAAAGAATTCCCATAGACAGAAAAATCATCAATGAACACCTCTACAATACTCTTGCAAAAGCCATGAAAAATAGCAGATGCATCTTTGAAAAGTAGCAGGAGCATTACATAAACCAAAAGGCATACGCCTATAAGCATAAGTTCCATAAGGGCAAGTGAAAGTGGTTTTCTCTTGATCTTTAGTTTTAACAGCAATTTGTGAAAACCCAGAATAACCATCAAGAAAGCAAAAGTGAGTATTTTTAGACAACCTTTCTAGCATTTGATCAATAAAGGGTAAAGGGTAATGATCTTTCTTAGTAACTTTATTAACTTTTCGACAATCAATGCACATTCTATACCCTACAACTACTCTTTGAGGGATGAGCTCATCATTATCATTAGGCACAATAGTCATTCCTCCTTTCTTAGGAACACAATGCACAGGACTAACCCATCTACTATCAGCAATAGGATATATAATACCTGCTTCAAGAAGTTTTAATACCTCATTCCTTACCACCTCCTTCATTTTCGGAATTAGACGACGTTGATGTTCAACAATAGGCTTTGCATCATCTTCCATATTGATAGCATGTTGGCAAATAGAGGGAGAAATCCCCTTCAAATCATCAAGAGTGTAGCCAATAGCTCCTCGGTGTTTCTTCAATATTTCCAATAACCTTTCTTCCTCAATCTCTGAAAGCTTAGAACTAATAATAATAGGATATATTTTCTTATCATCAATATTGTTGGGGGGATGACCCCCGGTATGCCAGAGGCATGCCAAACCGGATGGTCTTATCCATCAAGATACCGGTTTAATATTTATACCGGAACTCAAAGATAGGAATTTGGCTAAGTAAGCTAGGCCGGTATCCCCAAGAGGGGTATGCCGGAATCGGGAAGGAAAGATACCGGAGCACCGGAAGGAAGAGCGTGTCGGTGATGGTCAAAGATTCCGTCAGGAGCTAAAAGACGAGGATGAGCTAAGCAAAGTAGCTTTAAACGAAGGCCAAGACAAAGAAGAGGATGACGGCCAAAGAAGCCGAGGACGTCAGCCCCTGTTTAAAGAAGACCCCGGCGTCATCTATGACTAAAGTAGCTTTATAAAGTATCTTTGTAAAGTAGTTTGTCTAGTCAAAGATCCCATTAGGGTTTCTTGTCCTGTAAGCCACCCTCTCCCTATAAGGAGAGGGGGCAGCCTCTTTCATACGCGTGACATTAGAGACAGGACCTTGTAAGCTTGAACCTGTAAACTGTGGAGATCAATGAAAGTGGTGATCTAGAGCGAGTTCTTCCTTGTGTCTTTCTTCTTCAACCTCTGGCCTTGGCCAAGTTCTTGAGGAAACCATCCGGAAGTTCGTCCCATCTAGTCGCAAACCCTCCCCCGAATCCTCTAGCGTCCTTTCGGCCCCAAGATAAGCCATCCTATGGCATCCGTTTGTTCCCCACGACGACAGTTGGCGCCCACCGTGGGGCATGAAGTGGCGCTTGCTGGAGTTCATATTCGGGCATCCTCGACATCAACGGCGAGCGCACGGTGTCCGCGCTCGTGCAACGCATCTACAACATGGACTTCATCAACGATAACGCAGGCCGCCAACGGCGGCAAGTTCGCAGAACGGCCGCACCATCGAGTTCGGCAGCATCCGCGTCTATTTCGGCACCGTCCCGTGCGCCGCGCCTCTCGCCGGTGCTGTGGCGCCGGATCCACCAAGATGGCTGTGTGCTGGCCGCGCCGCCGGCAGCGTGGAGGTCATGATGGCTGGTGCGGTCAACACCGGCAAGGGAGCTGTGGAGGAAGGAGATGAACGCGCGGCATCGACCCGCCCGGCAAAACCGCCGCTGGAGCGTGACGCGGCGCCGCGGGAGCATCATCGCACCACCGGCAACGCCTCTTCAGCGGCGATGCCACGCTGCGCCCATCGCAGAACATCGACCCGGCAAAGGCTCGGGAGGAGCCGGAGGCCACACGCAAGGCCCGCACGGTGGCGCCGACATCATCCGGAGCGCGAGCTGAACCTAACCCTACGTGAGTACAACGCCCCATGGCTTTGCTTGTTAGTGCTCATGCTGCTAGGATACCGGAAAACCGGCTTAAGGCTCGCAATCTAGATCAGATCTGCGCAAAGAAGTTTTTGGCAAGAGTGCATCGTATCCGTAAGCATCGTAGAAAAGCCTAAGTACGTAGTCCGGATAAAACTATAAAAGCCGCTAAAGCTGCGGTAGAGTTATGTGAATCACTTTCCGGTGACGAGTTGGCAAAGCAGCAAGAACGTGTAAAAGAGCTGTTGAAAACTATTGAGCAGCAAAATGCCGAGCAGCTAGCTAAGCTGAACGAGGCGGTGGCCTCAAAATCCGCGCGTCAACAAAGAATGCCGGAAGCAAGTCCTGGGCAGGCATCGTCCTCATCCGGACAAAAGAAGGGAAAGAGAAAGAACGCACGGCAGATACTGTATGATCCAGTTCTTGCCGGAAAGCAAAAAGTCGGGCAACATGATGCCGGTAGGAAGAGCCAAGGGGCAGATCGGGGCTACACCAAGGGAGGCTATGCCGGAAACAATCATGCCTGTAGATATGAAACCGGGCAAAATTATCGAGCCGCAAGAGTGGCATATGTGGATGAAGAAATGCCACCACCAGGGTACCGGCAGGCAAGAGCCGCGGAACCGGAAGAATATGACGAGTCGGATTCCGAGGTGGAACGAACAAGAGTCCACCGGAACCCTTTGGGGGAACGACTGGGGGAAAGATGTTTGCCAGACCGGGATGCGAGGCACATGTTGGACAGGGTACATCTTTCTGCAATAGTTGAATGTGAGGGACCTCCTGGCCCAAGGTGTTTTGGCCCACGAATCATGAGAGAAGAACCACCGGTGCGCAATTTCCAGTTGCCCCGGGACACAAGAACGTATGATGGTACGACCAAGCCGGAAGACGGCTGGCAGATTATGTCACAGCTGTTTATGTGGCTGGTGGTGGAGTAAACCGGCGTTGGGCGGTAAGAATCATACCGTCCTACCTCGTGGGTCCTGCGAGGATTTGGCCTAACAATTTGCCGGCAGGAAGCATTAACGGATGGTTGGACTTTGAGGAAGCATTTGTGAACAACTTCAGCAGTACTTACAAAAGGCCAAACCGGCCCCAACAACTTGCGCTGTGCCAGCAGCGTGCAGGAAACCAGACCGGATTATCTCACCCGGTGGAACTCAATGAGAAACACATGTGAAGGAGTGATTGAGGCACAAGCCATTGCTTGGTTCAGTCAAGGATGCCGGAGAGGGTCACCTTTGTGGCAAAGGCTGCAGAGAAGCATGCCAACGACTTTGGCGGAAATGATACGTGTGGCAGATAGCTATGCATTGGGAGACCCAATGCAACCGGCAGTGCAAGCTGAGCCGAGCAGTCAAACCTGCCTCAACAGCAATACCGGGATAACCGGAACAACAAAAGAAGGGAAGATTTTCCGGATCGAAGATATGCACCGCAGCAAGTTGCTGCTGTGCAAGAAAATTTTGACGCCAGCGGCAGTCAAAGACAGAAAACCGGATCGCAGCCATGGGCGGGTCCTAAGAAGCAGTGGTCGAGAAGAAACCCCGGGCCAGAAAAGAATTGGCAAGAGCCTGTGAAGTACACCATGGAAGCCGCCATGGACCAACCTTGCCGGTGGATCACAAACCATTTGACGGCATTGTTTTGGACCACATGATGCAAAAGGGTGCAGTGAAAGATGCGCAAGGACAAGGACAATGTTGCCGCCGCCGCAAGATATGCTGCGCCAACAACTCCACCACCACCACCACTCACTGGAGCACCTCCTCTACAAACAACACCACCACAACCGCAGTACCAGCAAGTTAACCGGGTGGAGGAGAATCGGGCCCACCACCACCGGCACCTTGGGCTGGAATGTTTATGAAGACCCACATGTGCATGGTTGTCCCGGCCATGAACGCGTGCATGCCCGCTTCCATGAGCGTGAGCATGCTATGGTCCATATCGGAAATAACCTTCGTTGCTCAAGGATCACCCCAAAATCATGCCGAATCCGGTGGATACGCTCTTGTCGTGGACCCAATCATGAAGGGGCCGGAAACTCGAGTAAAATTCAGCAAGGTGCTGATAGATAATGGTAGCAGCATAAACATCATGTACAAGCACCATGCGTACGCTGGGAATAACGGAGAATATGCAGCCAACTCACACAACTTTCCATGGGATCGTTCCCGGTTTGTCTTGCGCCCGATAGGAAAAGTTCGGGTGGATGTGTCGTTTGGGACGTGACAATTGTCGTGTTGAGAATATTGAGTTTGAGGTGGTGGACTTAGATAGTCCTTACCATGCCTTGCTGGGGAGACCGGCATTGGCAGCTTTCATGGCCTCAACTCATACGGCTTACCTCAAGATGAAGATGCGGCACCTCGTGGACCCTTGACTGTGGTCGGAAACTATAAAATCTCAATGGAAACTGCTTCCGCCGGATCAAACCTGGCAGAATCCCTGGTGATAGCGGAAGAAAAGAAAAGAATGCAACTGTCGCGCGGCTCAGTCCTCAAAGTTGAGCTTAGCGGCAATGAGTGGAAACTTGGCCTCGCCGGCATTCAAGCCGACAAACGAGACAAAAGACATTGTGCTGGATCCGGCTTACCCAGCGCACCGTTCGTATCGGTGCCGGCCTCGCCAAGCATAGGAAAGCGCGCTCGTCGCTTCCTCCGTGAGAATCGGAACATCTTTGCCTGGTCTATCGATGACTTGGTAGGAGTTCCGGGGAGCTGGCTGAGCACTCTCTAAACGTCCGGAAAGATGCTAAGCCGGTGCGTCAACCTTTGCGCCGATTCGCAGAAGATAGGAGGAAAATCATTGGAGAAGAAGTAACGAAGCTGTTGGTTGCCGGTTTCATCGTGGAGGTCACGCACACAGAGTGGCTGGCTAATCCGGTGATGGTCGAGAAGAAAAAAGATGAGAACCTGGAGGCACAAGCTCCAAAGGTGTGGCGCATGTGCATTGACTACACCAACCTCAACAAAGCTTGCCCAAGAGATCCTTTCCCTTGCCCCGAATCGATCAAGTGATTGATTCTACTGCTGGTGTGAGTTGTTGTCGTTCCTGGATGCGTATTCCGGCTTCCACCAAATCCCTCTGAAAAAAGAAGATCAAATAAAACTGCGTTCATTACCCCGCACGGGGCTTATTGCTATGTTACAATGCCTTTTGGTTTGCGCAACGCTGGTGCAACGTACAGCGCTGTATGCAAAAATGCTTGTTTGATCAAATCGGAAAAAATGTGCAAGTTTATGTGGATGATATTGTGATAAAAACTAAAGTAAAAGATACCTTAATCGATGACATCCGGCAAACATTTGATAACCTAAGACGGTTCCGGATGAAACTCAATCCGGCAAAATGCACCTTCGGTGTCCCTGCCGGCAAGCTGCTTGGTTTCCTTGTGTCAAGCCGGGGCATTGAGGTTAATCCGGTAAAAATCCGGGCAATAGAAAGGATGACAATACCGCGAGAACTGAAGGATGTGCAAAAGTTTACCGGAAGCTTGGCATCGCTAAGCCGGTTCATAAGCAGGCTAGGAGAAAAGGCCTGCCACTCTATGCTTTGATGAAAAGTCGGATACTTTCGTCTGGACCACACAGGACGCAAAAAGAATTGAAAAACATGCTCGTAACGGCCCCGATCTTGGCCTCGCCCTTGGAAAGAGAACCTATGTTGCTTTATATAGCGGCAACAAACCGGGTGGTTAGTGTTGTGGTAGTGGTGGCGAGAGAAGAGGAAGGAAAAACCGTCCAGAGGCCGGTATACTACCTGAGCGAGGTGCTCTCCTCCTCAAAGCAGAACTACCCACACTTCCAAAAGATGACTTATGGCGTATTCATGGCCGCCACAAAACTCAAGCATTACTTTGAGGAGCACCCAATGAAGGTGGTAAGTGAGGCACCTATCTCCGATATCATGGGTAACAAGGACGCCAGCGGGCGGATTGCAAAATGGGCAATTCAGCTATCACCGTATGTACCGGTGTATGAAAGAAGAGATGCCATAAAGTCGCAAGCTTTAGCTGATTTCTTGGTCGATTGGGCGGAGATACAATACAAGCCGCCAGAACACAAGGTAGAATACTGGAAGATGCACTTTGACGGATCCAAACTCAAGGAAGGTCTGGGTGCCGGTGTGGTACTCACCTCACCTAAGGGAGATCACCTCCGGTATGTTTTACAAGTACACTTCAGGGCATCAAACAACGTCGCTGAATATGAAGCTCTGATACATGGGCTTAAGGTCGCAAAAGAAATCGGAGCGCTCCGGATCATTTGCTACGGCGATTCAGATCTGGTGGTGCAGCAGTGTTCCGGAGATTGGGATGCAAAAGATGCAAACATGGCCTCATACCGGTTCCATGTGCAAAAGATTGCCGGCTTCTTCGAAGGGTGCGAGTTTCACCATGTGCCGCGAGCTGAAAATGAAGCCGCGGATGCTCTATCCAAGTTGGGCTCATCTAGGCAAGAAATTCCATCCGGAATAGCCTTAGCACATCTAAGAATTCCATCAATCAAGCCAAGCCCGGAGTCGGAATCAATTTTCGTACCGGAGTCGCATGTGGTGCCAATGGAGATTGACGAGGGAAACCCGGGGACTGTACCGGTAAACTCGGGGACTGCGACGCCCATGCCGGAAAAGGCAATGCTCGTGGACAGCATGGACATAGACATGCCGGTGTTTGTGGTTAGAGAAGCACCATCTTGGGTTAAACCTATTAAGGAATTCCTAGTCAACGGCACCTTGCCGGTTGACGAAAATGAGTCCAGAAGGATACAAAGGAGGTCCAAAGCTTACACTATCATCAACGGTGAGGCATACAAAAGAAGTGTTACCGGTGTCCTACAAAGATGTGTGGAGCCGGAAGAAGGAAAAGAAATGCTTGAGGAGATTCATCGAGGAGAATGCGGGCACCACGCCTCGTCAAGGGCGCTGGTGGCAAAAGTGTTCCGGCATGGATTCTATTGGCCAACGGCTTTGGAAAATGCGGAGGATATGGTAAGAAAATGCAATGGGTGCCAGAGGTACGCCAAGCAAAACCATACCCCAGCATCCGGTTTAAAAACCATACCGCTAACTTGGCCATTCGCTGTCTGGTGCCTGGACATGGTGGGACCATTTAAAACCGCAAGGAGAAACATCACCCACATCTTGGTAATGGTGGATAAGTTCACCAAGTGGCTGGAAGTGAAGCCTATCGCAAAATGTGATGGCCACACAGCGGTAAAGTTCCTGAAAGATGTAATTCTGCGGTATGGATACCCGCACAGTATCATAACTGACAATGGCAGAAACTTTGCTCAAGGAGAGTTCAAACGATTTTGTGAAGACAAGAACGTCCGGTTGGATTTGTGCTCGGTGGCGCACCCGCAAGGAAATGGCCAAGTTGAGAGAACGAATGCTTTGGTACTTTCCGGTATCAAACCAAGACTCATTGATGCAATGGAAAAATCGCCGGGATGTTGGATCGATGAGTTACCGTCAGTGCTGTGGAGTCTAAGAACAACTCCGAACCGGTCTACCGGATACACGCCATTCTTCATGGTTTATGGAGCAGAAGCGGTCATACCAACCGACATTCTCCATGATTCCCCAAGGGTGCAACTCTATACCAAAGAAGAGGTAAAAGAGGCCCGGGAAAATGATGTGGACTTGCTAGAAGAAGCAAGAGAACTAGCTCTGGCAAGAACAGCCATTTATCAGCAAAACCTCAGACGCTATCATAGCCGGAAGGTTAACCCAAGAGTGTTCCGAGAAGGGGACCTGGTGCTACGCCTGGTGCAGCGCACTGAAGGCCGGCACAAACTTTCCCCTCCATGGGAAGGACCTTTCATTGTGAGCAAGGCTCTCCACAATGATGCCTATTACCTAATTGATGCACAGAATGGAAGAAAGGAAAGGCGGACAAGTCAGGAGAGGAGACCAAACGACCATGGAATGTAGCTTTGTTGCGTCCTTTCTACTCTTGAAGTGGTGCTGTAAGAGTTCCTTTTTGTACCTTAATTGCTATGAATAAAAAGATGTCGGAATCTCGAATGAATCTCGGGGACTTCCCTTATTAAGTTGCATGAAACATGTTTATTTTTTCTGTTGCCGGTTGCTTATTGAACATTTTTTCTTTCCGGTTTAGTAATGTGCTAGACCATACCGGAGTCTTCGACTCTGCTGTTGTCCATAACTTGGCTTCATGGCAAGCAAGATAAACCGGTAGGAGATAAGCACATGAACTGCGGAAAGGGAGAGCAGGAAAGAACAATCCGGAAAAGTTTAACTAACCCCGGTTATACCGGTTTTTTGCAAAAATTTCGAGTTATTTCTAAGTTCAAGAAAATGCTTGCTTGGTAAAAGAACTTTGTGCTCATACGCCAAAAATGCCCAGAGAAGGTAGGCAGAGCCAAGGCAAAAGAGCCAAGTATGCATCAATTGGATGCGGAAACAATTTCGGAATCATTGCAGTGCAAGAAAAAGCAAATCAACAAGCAAATATCTTAAGTCAAACATAACTTAATAAGTTAACCGGTACAGCTTACCGGCATAAAAGTTGCAGCACAAACCAAAAGGTTAAGTCTTATCTTACATCATAAACCCCGGCATACCGGGGTAGAATTTAACAAGTTTTATGACAAGTAATCAGGGACAGGTGATATCTATGACAAGATCAGGCAGCAGGGGCTTCCGGGGGAGCTCGGCATCAGGAGTTGGCGGTGCCCTCGCTTCGTCTTCCTCCTCCTCGCTCAGATAATCTTTGACATCTTCAGGAGGGGGGATGAAGGTGCGCATGTCGGCATACTCCGCGATGTGGTATGCACGGTCCTGCCGCTTAGCGGTAAGGACCGGATCCACATCAGTGGGAGCACCTTCACGCACGCCGATGAAAGCATCCAGGTCCAGCTCCGGATACCAGGAGCAGGCGTGAGCGCGAGTCCGCTCCGGCACGGGCGGCAGAGCACTGCCACTCCCGGATCCTTCTGCAGGCACCTTTTAACCGGTCGCTGATGAGGGAGAAGGTCTCCGGCACCGCTTCACCAGGCCAAAGGGTCTTGAAAAGCTGGGAGGCTACTTCAGGGATGTCGGAAAGGTTCCGATCCACCGAGCGCATGTGGGAGATCCGCGCGCTCAGAGCAACCAAGTGATCATAAGGATCCCAAGGTGCACCCAAGTTGTTGCCGGCCTGCTGTGCCCGGTGCTCCGCAACCTTCTTTATAGCGTGGGCCTGGGAGTCCGGAAAGAGCCCTACGAAACAAACAAAAGCTAAGTATATGATACCGGAATGAATAAGCTTGTAAGCAGAAACCGGGAAAGAGAAAAGGAGAAACTTACGAAGGGCAAGCGCATCAGTCCGCGTGACCAGAAGATCATACTCCTTCTGTTCCGCTTTCAACCGCGCAACCTCGCTCTCGGCTGCTTTCTTCCTGGCCTCCTCCGCGGCAGCTTTGTGCGCTTTGGCGACTTTGCCCTCGGCTGCTTTCGCCTTGGCGCCCTCCTCCAGCTCTGCCTGCAACACCACATTGGCGTTGCCGGCATCCTCCAGCCGCCTCGTTTAGCCCGCCTCCGCGGCAGCTTCGGCGGCCTTCAGCCTCTCAGCGTACCGGACTCCGGCCTGCATAGCCTGGTCCTTGAGCTCTCTGGAGATCTCCTTTTGGGCGTCCAAGGCCTTCTGGTGATCCCGGATGAGCTGCTCCTTTTCAGCTAAGAACCGAAAGAGAAGATGTTAGCAAAACACAAAGGCAGGTGAAAAGCAAGTCAACCGGAAAGATAGAAATTGTACCTTGGAGTTTGGCAACCTGGTCCTTGAGGGCCTCAATGGAGGCTTCCGGGATAGCTGTTGTGCAAAAAACTTGTAAATCACAAAGAAAAGAAAAACCTTCCGGTGAAAAGATGTCGGAGGTGCGAGAAATTACCTAGGCATTTGCTGTGCGCCTCAGCAAGGCTCCGGTGCTCCCATAGAAGCTCCTCAAAGAGGGCTTTCCGGGCGTCGGCCGTGCTCTGTTTAAGGAAATGATGTTAGTGAAGAACAAAGGATTTTAACCCGAAACTCGTGGACTGGTGATACCGGTTTCATGCATTTCGACTAAGTTTTGCGCTAAGAGTTGCACTCTAAACCCAAAACTCGGGGACTGGGAGTTTGCGGCATCTTTAAAAAGAAAGTTTTGCGCTAAGAGCGAGCTCTCAACCCAAAACTCGGGGACTGGGAGTTCGCGGTTTACTAAGAGAAAGATGCCGGTTTCGGAGATTCTTTAAAAAAGAAGTTTCGCGCTCAGAGTTGCACTCTAAACCCAAAACTCGGGGACTGGGAGGATAGACAAGATCCGGAAAGAGGAAAACCGGCATCAAGGAAATTTACAAGAGAAGTTGATAGAACTTACCACCACGTTGGCGGTGGCGTCGTACCACGCGCTGTCGAACTCCTTCACGGCACGCTTGAGGCGCGAGAAGTGTTCTTCAGACCGAGGGCCGGCAGGATCCGGCGCTGGAGGCGGTCCTTCCCAAGCCGCGGGTAGCTGCGGAGATGTCCGCAGCGTTCCAGCGCTGGGCGTAAGGAAGGAGAGGCCCCAAGTCTTGGCCCCCGCGCTTCCAACGATCCGGCCCAAGAGGCCGGAAGGTTTGTCTTGAACCACCATGGCGGCAGGCCCGGTGTGCAGCACTAAGGGCTGCGAGCCGCTTGAGGCGCTGCCGTCCGTAGCCTTTCCGCGCGACGCCCCCGGCTTGAGATAGTCGGTGATCTTGAGGGACGCCGGCGGCGGCTTAGGCGCGGTCGCGGGAGCTCCTTGGGTCGGTGGAGGCGTTGGCGCGGGCCCGGTTGCCTCAGGAGCAGAGGTTTCCGGTGGCGGCGGCGGTGCTGAAGTTTCCGGCGCGGAAGCTTCCGGCGCGGGCTTGGAGGACGTCTTCTTCCTTTTCTTCTTCTCAAGGACGGGAGGAACAGAAGTTTCCGCCCGCCCGACAGTTCTTTTCCGGCGCCCATGTTGCTGGCGCCGGTGTCTTGGGTCTCTGGAGGGGAGGCAAAGTCCTCCTCCGCGCGGGATCCGGCGGTGTAGGGGCCGCGCGCCCGAACTTGTTGTGCCCCCCAGGGGGAGGCAGAGACCGGCACCGATGGTGCCGGGCTGGAGAGGAGGAGGAGTCGAGGTCCTGGCCGAGCCGGCAGAGCCCTCAGGCCTAGGGCCAAGCTTGAGCGCGGGACTGAAAGAGAGAAAAGGAGAAGGTTGGGAAAAAAGCAACCGGAAAAGAACTTAGTGAAAACAGAACAAGCAGAAAAGAAAAGAAGCCTTACCCGGTGGCCGTAGGCATCTGCTTGCCCTTGTGGCGCCTCATGGCAACGACCTTACCCGCGACGGGCTCGGTCCGGAAGCGTTTGGCAGGAGGAGCTTGGCTTGAGCCGGCATCAGAGGCCGGCGTCTTGTTCTTCTGGCCTTGGGCCATGAGTTTGTCCACAAACTCCTTGCCAGCCTCGGCCTGCAGCGGCGCCACATGCTCATGGACCTGTGGGTTGAGGTTGGCTGAGGGCACATCTACAGAAGAACAATAGCAAAAGAATATGAGAGGAATGAAAGAAAAGCTACCTCAAGAATGGTCAATTCATCGGACGAACCGGAAGGTTCCGGCGGAGCTTTGCCAAGACGCGCGGCTGGAGTCCGGCCCATCTTCAAGTCCTTCCAAAAGATGACGGGGTCGGGGTCGAACTTGTCGAGACCGCGCTTCCGGCAACGGCCGCGCTTGTCGGATTCGATGCCGGGGAAACGGTCCTTGGCCTGAAAGAACAAAAAAGAAAGAAGAGGTTAGCCGCAATAAAAGCTTCCGGAGAACCGACCCGAGTTGTGCAAATTCTTACTTCTTGGGTCGGAGGGTTAGTAGAGCTAAGAGGCCGGAGGCCCCATTCCCAGTTTTCCGGCATGGAGGTCTGGCAGATCTGCCTGGCCTTGAGGACGACGTCCTTCTTGCTGAGAGGGAGGCCGGTGATCTTGGTAGGATCGCCGGGACCATACATCTCGCACATCTTGTGGGCGCGGCGCTTAAGAGGAAGCACCCGACGCGAGATGAAGGTGCGGATGATGTCGTCAGAGCAGAGGTTGGTGTCCTTCATGCGCTGTTTCATGAAGCGTATAATCCGGTTTGTCTCGTTGTGAGACTCCTTCGGATTGTAGCTCCAGTTAGTCTTGGTGGGCGGCGCCGGATCGAAAGGAGGCAGATCAATGAGATCCGCGGCGCCGTTGTTCCTAACATAGAAGAAGGTCCCTTGCCATGACCGGCATGACTCGAGACCGGAGAATTTGAAGAAGGGGCTCGCTTGACGAGAGCCAATGATGCAGGACCCGCATTGAACGGGGGGTTTGGGTTTCGGAATGTCTAAGCCCTGAACGGAATTAATCCGAAGGGCGAAGAATCGAGCAAACGTCTCGCGAGTGGGACGGATGCCGATGTATGCCTCCATGAAGGTGACATAGCAAGAAAGGTAGAAGATGGCGTTGCCGGGAAGATGGTGAGGTTGGAGTTTATAGAAAGCAAGAAAATCTCGGAAAAAGGAAGAGACGGGAAGGCCGAAGCCGCGCTCAAAGTGAGCGAGAAAGACAAGTTCACCGGGTTCGAGCACCGGTTCGATCTCGTCGCCGGGAATCCGGCAGGAAACTCCTTCCGGAATCCTCCGGGACCGGTACAACCAGTCAATCTCATACTGACTCACGCTGGAGCCCATCCAGGCTCGCGGGTGACCTCGGAAAGATCGGTGCCGGAAGCTTGGCTAGAGCTTCCGGCATCTTGTTCTTGGGCGCTGTCGGTTTCCATCTGCGCGAGATCTGCGCTGACCCCGTCAGATGCGGGATCTTCCGGGTTACTGGAGGAAGAGGTGGAAACGTATAGTTCGAAAGACATTCGGATTCGAGAGTTTTCGGTATCTACTCGGAAAAACAGATTCCCTAAGAACTACCCCCGCGAGAAGATCTACGAAGGACAGAAAAAGCAAAGAAAAGGAAAGAATAAATATGCTTTCAACTCAAGATCTGAACTGCAAGCAAAAGAGGAGTAAACGTGGGTAAGGCCTAACCTGAGGCGGCAGAGTCGCAGAAGGGGAGGTTCGCCGGCGTTTGGGCGAGCTTGCCGTGGGCGTAGAAGTCTGTCGACGGTGGGGCGGAGAAGAACTTGAAGGAACCTCAATGTCGCGGCAGAGAAGAAGGCGCCGCGGAAGTTTTTCCCGCGGTGAAGTCCGGCGGCGTCCGGCGGCGCGCTGGTGAAGGTTTGCTGGGCGGCGGAACTCGAGCGAGCAAAGGAGCGGCGGAGGCGTACGAGCAAGGAGCAGTACTGCGCGAGCGAATGGGGAATGCGAAGAAGAGGAAGGAGAAGGGACGGTTTGACCTTATAAAGAAAAAGAAGTGGGCTAAAAACCGCCGAACCGTAGCGGTTCAGCCGTGGGCCGCGACGGTTCGCCTCGCGTGTAGCCACGTGGCGCGATGATACACGCGCGGAAGAAAAGGGCCACAGGGGGCACACACGATCCGGAGAAGTGGTTGGGATCCGCTGCGGGTCAATTAATGCGCGCGCGGAAGCCAAACGGAAGTGACTACTGACACTGGCGCGACAGTCACAGTGCGCATGTCTCTGTCAGGCGCGGGACCCGATATATTCTCGACTTCGCCGAGGAAGTATTTAATGACCAAGATGCCGGAAGATAAGCTGCCGGAGAGTGCCTTGCAAAGAGAGAAGGCATGAGTCCGGCAAAGATGCCGGAGCCAAGTTGAGCGCCGGATAGATTAAATCGGTATACAAGAACGTGAGAACCTGGCATGGTCTGTTGGATAGAATCCCTATACTCTGGGACTAATGTTGGGGATGACCCCCGGTATGCCAGAGGCATGCCAAACCGGATGGTCTTATCCATCAAGATACCGGTTTAATATTTATACCGGAACTCAAAGATAGGAATTTGGCTAAGTAAGCTAGGCCGGTATCCCCAAGAGGGGTATGCCGGAATCGGGAAGGAAAGATACCGGAGCACCTGAAGGAAGAGCGTGTCGGCTGACTGGTCAAAGATTCCGTCAGGAGCTAAAAGACGAGGATGAGCTAAGCAAAGTAGCTTTAAACGAAGGCCTGAAGACAAAGAAGAGGATGACGGCCAAAGAAGCCGGAGGACGTCAGCCTCCCTGTTTAAAGAAGACCCCGGCGTCATCTATGACTAAAGTAGCTTTATAAAGTATCTTTGTAAAGTAGTTTGTCTAGTCAAAGATCCCATTAGGGTTTCTTGTCCTGTAAGCCACCCTCTCCCCTATATAAGGAGAGGGGGCAGCCTCTTTCATACGCGCGTGACATTAGAGACAGGACCTTGTAAGCTTGAACCTGTAAACCTGTGGAGATCAATAAAAGTGGTGATCTAGAGCGAGTTCTTCCTTGTGTCTTTCTTCTTCAACCTCTGGCCTTGGCCAAGTTCTTGAGGAAACCATCCGGAAGTTCGTCCCATCTAGTCGCAAACCCTCCCCGAATCCTCTAGCGTCCTTTCGGCCCCAAGATAAGCCATCCTATGGCATCTGTTTGTTCCCCACGACGACAAATATGAGCATATTTAAGATCATCAGGCAATGGTTTTAAATCGAAAACAGGATATTCCTTTGGTGGTGGTGTTGTACCTAAATCTTCAACTGGCAAGTCATGTTTAAGGATAGGTTGACGAAGGAAAATTTCATCAAGTTCATTTCTTTCTTCCCTAAAGACTTCACTCTCACTATTCTCCAAATGTTGCTGCAAAGGATTAGTAGGACCAAGAGCAATAGACGCACACTGTTCAACTCTAAAATCATTATTAGGCAAATCAGCTTTATAAGGAGTTTTGGCAAATTTAGAGAAATTAAACTCATAAGATTCACCAGCAAATTTAGTAACAATCTTTTCCTTCTTGCAATCTATAACAGCTCCACAAGTATTTAGAAATGGTCTACCAAAAATAATAGGACAATACTTACTAGCAGCAGAACCAAGTACTAGAAAGTCAGCAGGATATTTAATCTTACCACATAAAACTTCCACATCTCGAACAATACCAATTGGAGAGATAGTTTCTCTATTAGCAAGCCGAATAACCACATCAATATCTTCAAGTTCACAAGAACCAATTTCATGCATGATCTCCGTATAAAGCTCATAAGGAATAGCGCTAATACTTGCACCAATATCACATAAACCATAATAACAATGATCCCCAATTCTGACAGATAGCATAGGAACACTAGTTTTTCTAGACTTATTAGGATGCGAAACAATATTAGAAGCATCTTCACAGAAAATAATATGACCATCTTCCACATTTTCAGTCACAAGATCTTTAACTATTGCAACAGCAGGTTCAACCTTAATTTGTTCTTCAGGTTCTATAGGTTTCTTTTCACTTTTATTAACCGCACTATATATAACAGAGTACTCTTTCATTTTAGCAGGAAAAGGAGTTTTTTCAATATAAGCTTCAGGAATAACATGATCAACAGTTTCAATCACTACACATTTGTTTACAGATGAATCAATTTTATCTTTATACGGTTCATGATACTTATCAAAATTCTTCTTAGGCAATTCATAATGAGAGGCAAAAGCTTTGTAAAGATTTGCAACAACTTGGGAATCAAGACCATAAGTAGCACTCATATTACGAAATTTATCAGTATCCATAAAAGCTTCAATGCATTTATAATCAAAGATTATACCTGACTCTATCTTTGTCGTTCTCCCATCCTTCAGTATTCTCCTGGATCCGATCAAGAAGGTCCCTTTTAAACTCTTCTTTGTTGCGTGTAAATGATCCAGAACAAGAAGTATCCAGCAAGGTCTTGTCTTGAAAAGAAAGTCTTGCATAGAAATTATCAATAATAACATTACCAGGAAGCTCATGAATGGGGCATTTGAGCATTAAAGACTTCAATCTCCCCAAGCTTGGGCAATACTCTCTCCATCATGAGGCCAGAAATTATATATGCGGTTCCGATCCTTGTGAATTTCACTTGGAGGATAAAATTTGGAATAAAATAAAGGCACAATGTCCTCCCAATCAAGAGAATCCCTATTCTTCAGCAATTTATACCAGTGCGCCGCTTTACCAGACAGCGATATAGAGAATAGTTTCTTTCTAACTTCATCCATAGCAATGCACATTTGAATAACCCGCATAATTCATGTAAAAACAGTAAATGGTCACCAGGATGAACAGTTCCATCCCCTTCATAGCGGTTATCCATAACACGTTCAATAATTTTCATAGGTATTTTATACGGTATTACTTCCTCACCTGGCGCTTCATCCACTACCGTTGCAGTAGTAGTAGATTTCCCAAATAGAAATTGAAGAGAAGATCTCTCCATAATGACTTATAGCAGCAGAAATAAAATCAGCACAAACAGTAAAGGTTTTCCTTACCAATTCCACTTACCAATAGCGCTTCACTCCCCGGCAACGGTGCCAGAAAATAGTCTTGATGACCCACAAGTATAGGGGGTGTATCGTAGTATCTTCGATAAGTAAGAATGTCGATCCCAACGAGGAGCAGAAGGTGTTGACAAGCAGTTTCGATGAAGGATTCACTGTAAATGCTCACAGACAAGTATTCAAGGGGTTTTGATGTAACAGATGAATAAAGTACGAGTAAGTAAAATGCGAGAGAAATAATTGCAGCGAGTGGCCCAATCCTTTTTAGCACAAAGGAAAAGCCGGTTTGTTTACTTATAATGACCAAACGTTCTTGAGGACACACGGGAATTTAGTCTAGTGCTTTCGCTTCATACACCTAATTAATCTTCATTGTTTTGATAAGTGTTGTGTGGGTGAACCTATGCTAATGCACCGCCCTTCCTAGGACTAATACATACTTGTGATTATACCCCTTGCAAGCATCCGCAACTACAAGAAAGTAATTAAGATAAATCTAACCACAGCCTTAAACTCGAGATCCTGCGATCCCTCTTGCATCGATATACCAACGGGGGTTCTGTCACTCCGGCAACCCCACAATTAGCAACCGAATACAAGATGCACTCCCCTAGGCCCATAAATGGTGAAGTATCGTGTAGTCGACCACACGACACCACTAGAAGAATGACACCACAACTTAAATATCATAACATTGAATATTACTCAACCATAGTTCACTACTAACATTTAGACTTCACCCATGTCCTTAAGAACTAAACGAACTACTCACGAGACATCATATGGAATATGATCAGAGGTGATATGATGATGAATAACAATCTGAACATAAACCTTGGTTCAATGGTTTCACTCAATAGCATCAATAACAAGTAGAAATCAACACCGGGAGAGTTTCCCCTATCAAACAATCAAGATCCAACCCAAATCGTTACAGCGGTGACGAGGTGCAGCGGTGGCGATGGCGGTGTAGATGGTGGAGATGATGATGATGATGATGGAGATGATGTACAGCTCGATGACGATGGCGATGGCGTCGATTTCCCCCTCCGGGAGGGAATTTCCCCGCCCGCCGGAGAGATCTTTTCTCTCTAGTGTTCTCCGCCCCAGAGGCGGCTGTAACTCTTCGTGAGGTACCCTCTGTGGCTTAGGTTTTCGGGACGAAGGATTTCGCGAAGAAAAAGAGGCTGTGGGGCCCCCACACCACAAGGTGGCGCGGCCAGGCCATGGGCCGCGCCGGCCTGTGGTCTGGCCCCACCTTGAGCCCTCTCTGCTCCCCCTTCTGGCTTCCTTCGTCATCTGGAAAAATAGGATTTTTGGTATAATTTTCTTCCACAGTTGATCTTCCGAAATATTGCGTTCTGACGGTGCTTTTTCCAGCAGAATCCTGGCTCCGGTGCTCGATCCTCCAATAATCATGAAATATGCAAAATAGATGAAATAACATAAGTATTGTGTCCCAATATGAAATATATCAATAAATAACAGCAAATTATGATATAAAATAGTGATGCAAATTGGACGTATCACCCTGTAGCCACATCTCACCACTGCTAAGAGAAATAGATAATAATCATGAACTGCAGCGATCACTGGTATATATCGGGCCTTTTAAGGCTCAGAGAAGGCATTTTATGTGTGTTGCGTGACCGAAGGCGGACGCCCGGCTAGCCTCTGCCATCCCGCAACCTGAAAAGTTAGCCATGGTTAGCCTAAAATAAAGTGTGTGCGAACTATCCTAAAGGTTTTTTTTTCAATTAAATAGTGTGCTCAACTTTATTCTTCGCATGCCTATTCTTTCAATTACACCATGTGTCATGTTTTGGTGCATTCTTTTTCTTTCCAGCTTCCTTTTCGTGCCATTTACCTGCCTTCCCACCAACTATCGCTCGTATATAAATCCACTAAGTGTCGCTGGTATCTTAGAGTAGATCTAAAAAGGCTTAAAAAACTATGGAAACAATGTCTCACCGCCATAGATTTTTGTCCAGCCGGGAGTATGGACAAAGCACAAAGCGCGAATGGATGAGGCAATGAGGGCTTCATCTTACTATGCCATGCCACCTGACAGAAATTCATGCTTAGCCGAGTGACTTTCGAGCTCAAGAAGGCCTAGCTCGAAACAAAAGGTGACAAAAAAAGGGCAGGGAGAAGATCAGCTTCGTTAGCGGTGCTAAGGCAACTCGCTCCAGCAAAGGCCCTGCTGACGAGAATGTCTCTTAATTTATTTAGATACTAGAATTAGAAATTCTCTATGTAATACGGGTACGTAGTAATTTTATGTGTCATATGTGCCTGAGAAATTAGATTATTAATGTATAATTGTTGAGAAAGCGCAACTCCAACTTTTTGTTAATTATGTGCTTGTTTGAATTAAACTAGCAAAGGATTTTACTCGTACAAGCATATGTAACAATATGTGTCACACACAATTTATACGTAAAAAACATGTGAGAGGAAATTTGGGATGACGTCCTGCCAGAAGAAGTTAAAACGTTTGGGATGACGTCCTGCCAGAAGAAGCTATATGGCATACGACGCAGAGATTCTACAATGGTGTGGGCGTCCCGGTCTTATCCGATGGCCAGAAACGTGCTAAGATTCGTGCAAGAACATTTTGCACAAACAACCTGTACATGGTACACCTTCCCACCTCTATGGGAAACGACATGCACATGTGAAAGGATCATATGCCGCACCTAGAGGGGGGGGGGGTGAATAGGTGCTAACCAATTTTTAGTTCTTTTTCAATTTAGGCTTGACACAAAGGTAAATTCTCTAGATATGCAACTAAGTGAATTTACCTATATGACAAGGTTATCAACTAAGCAAGATATAGCTACGCAATATATAGGAGATAGAATGGGATAGAGGTAACCGAGAGTGGAGCACGCGATGACACGGAGATGATTCCCGTAGTTCACTTCCTTTGCAAGAAGGTACGTCTACGTTCGGAGGAGTGTGGTTGCTACGCAAGCCAAACCAACAGCCACGAAGGCTTCACTTAGATCTCCTGTGAGCAACGCCACGAAGGCCTAGCCCACTTCCACTAAGGGATTTCCTCGAGGCGGAAACCGGGCCTTTACAAGGTTCTTGGGGCACACATCCACAACCGAATTGGAGGCTCCCAAATCTGTAACAACACAACAATCAACAACAATACATCAACACAAATCAACTAGGGATCCAAAGAGGAACACTAGCAAGGGGGCCTCAAACAAATGAGGGGGAAATGTAAATCGCTTCGGTGAGGATGTAGATCGGTGGCTTCTCCTTCGAATCTCCAAAGATCAAGAGCTTTGGTTGGGGGAGGAAGGAGATCTTGCAAATCTTGTGTTCTTGAGGTGGCTCTAATGGTGGTGAAGCTTGGCAGATTTTTCTTGCAATGATTGAGCAACTTGTCCCTTTGGAGAAGAGAGCTATTTATATGATTGGAGCTCTCATCTGACCGTTTGAACTATTTCTCGTAACACCGGAAGTTCCGGCAAGGAGGGCTGGAAGTTCCGGCTGGTACCGGAAGTACCGGCCAGGAGAGCCGGAACTTCCGCCAGGAAGATTCTTCGTCAGGCAACCTGTCAGAAAAGATTGGGCGGAACTAGGGGGAACTTCCGGAACCGGAAGTTCCCCAAGTTCGGAAATGTGCGAAAACCATAGGATGTTACTGAGCCACAATCGCTGAATTTCGGAACTTGTCCGTTGGGCGGAAGTTCCGCTGACCGGAACTTCCGGCCAGCTTCACCGGAACTTCCGGCCGAGAATAAAACCTGCAATCGAGCGAAGGGCCTCTGGAAGCATCTGGGCGGAACTTCCGCCTGAGCCAGAACTTCCGCCAGAGATAAAAAGATCTTGAACTTCGAACAGCCATACCATTTCACCGATCAAGTATATTTCTCGAAAACTTGTACTTGTCTACATCAACACACATAAAAATATAACTAGTGTTGACATCAAACACGCAAAACCCAAAAGGGCGGGAAATGTTCTTTCAATCTCCCCCTTTTTGGTGTTTGATGACAACACAAGTATTTGCAAGGAATGAATAATGTAAACCAACAATGTGAAAGATATAGAGGAGCTCCCCCTAGATATGAGCATTGGTACATACGAAGCTCCCCCTAAATCTTGCATCCGTCTTCCATGGGTTAGCAATATAACATAGTGATAAGCATATGGATAAAAAGATCATGCACACATAGATAACCATGGAAGACTCACATACGGAGTTTACCATCCACATAGATAAGGTTCCAAACACATAGATAGAGTTTACAAGCCAAATAAACTAAGAACATAGTTCGACCACATAGATAAATGAAGTCACAAGCGATAAAAATCAAAGCCAACACGAGCTTGTGACTTCCCCATGCAAATACCCAACGGAGAGCAACCTAATAAGGTCTCACTCTCCCCCTTTGGCACCAAGGCACCAAAAAGGGATAGGAGAAACTACACGCCCCAAGGGTCGGCGTTAGCCCAGCCGGGAGGAAGATCCGATGGAGCGCCGGGGTAGGGTGGAGTGTGAGGAGGAGACTCGATCTCAAGCCCATCCGGAGGAAGAGGAACACCATGCTGAGAAACCCACTCAGCCTCCGGAGTGATATTCTCCTCGGATCCGGGAGGAGACACTTCCACCTCAAGAGCCCTCATGATGCTCTTCTGACGAACCCGAGACTTCTTGGCTTCTGCATGCTGCTGATACTGACGGTGGTTGACTGCAGAGGTGAGGCAAAAAATCTGTCTCATGCGGCGAGCAAGCTTAGAAGCCCAGCTAGGTGGCTTCTCATCCATGGGGGGAACATCTTCTATGGGGGAGTTGTGGCGCTTGGTCCTCAGAACCTTCACTTCATGCATTGTGATGTTGAGAGGAATAGAGTGAATGAGGGAAGACTGACAAGAATCAACCCAAGTGTCCTCAATGAGCTTCATAATGTACGGAGCATACGAGGGAAGCTTCTTCTCCATCACACATGACCACATCTCATTATAGATGTAGTCCATCACATCAAGCTTCTCACCGGTGCCCTTCTTAGCAAAGGAGTTTGCCATAAGATCGACTTCATATAAATGCAACTCATCAAGGTTGCCACCCTTTGGTCCAATGGTTTCCCGGTAGACTCTAAGCATAATGTCCCAAGTAGGGAGAAGATCCGCACTCTTGCCCGGGACACCCTAACCTTTGATGTAGAGGTTCTCCAAGAATTCCCTTGGTTGAGAAAATGAACTATCATGGCACCTCCAACCATTTTCATCGACGCCCGGGAGGCGAGGGTATCCAAGGGCACTTCCAAACTTTGCCAAGTTAGACTCAAGGAGCCTTTCATGAGACATCCACCGGAAAGTTTTAGCTTCATCTGAATCAAAGTGGACGGTGGCATAGAATTGTTGGATCAACCCGACATCATAATCCTTGTTGAGCTCCATAATGGGATAGAGCCCAAACTCACCACACATAGCATAGGCTTCTGCAAAGTACCTAGAAGCGGCCATCTTGCCGGTGTCAATAGCATGTTGAGGGGCTACCCCCTTCTTGAATGGCACATACACCTCATAGAAGATCTCCTCTTGAGTCTTGTTGTGGAAGCGCTTATCCGTAACCCGATTGTTCCGAGGAGTGAGGTAAGGGTTCATGTCACGGATCTCCTTGTACTCAAGATACTGCATGTTCTTCACGGATACATGGATATTCTTGCCACGAACAGCGGGTGTCTTTTGCCTTTGAGAAGATTGCTGACGAGCGGTGAGCTTGGAAGGCCTAGTTTGCTCAAGTTCTTCCTCAATCTCGTCCACCGGAGCTTTGTTCCTCTTCTTGGAAGAACCTGGGATGGAATCAACAGGATAGGAATGATAAATGAGTGTATACTAGAAAGGAAGCCAAGAACCAGAGCCTACACAGGATATTGAGTAACAGCAGAAAAATTTGCCAGGCCGGAAGTTCCGGTGAGAACCGGCGGAAGTTCCGCCCGGGGCGGAAGTTCCGGCGTGTAGAGCCGGAACTTCCGGCTGTTCGAAAACAGCAGCAGTTTCTCACCAGATCTGCGGCAATGGCTCGTTTAACCGCAATACCACAACATCCTATGCAAGATCTAGTAAAGGAAAGGCATCTAGAGAAGTTCTACCATAGCTTTGCCTAGAGTATGCCCTATAGTTCATCTAGTGAGGTCTACCCACACATAGAGAGGGAGAGGGCACAAACCGGGGGGAGCCATGGAGGAGAAGAAGGAGGGGATGCCAATCCACGGAGCCGATCCGGCGGGGGACGCCGGAGAAGGGAGATCTGGTCGGAGGAAGATGCAGCCGCCTCACGGGAGAGAGAGGAAGCAAATAGATCTTGGATGGGGAAAAGTGGGGGGTGTGAACTGCCACCCCGTTCCCGATCGGTTAAGTGGAGAAATCGTAAGGGCGGAAGTTCCGCTCGTTGGAGCCGGAACTTCCGGTCCCACAGAAATCCCACCAACCGATCAGGAACAGCGGACAGAAGATGGCAGACAGGATCCAGCCGGAAGTACCGGCCGAAACGACCGGAACTTCCGGTGAAGCAGAAAAACGTGCCAAAAACTGGAGTTTGACAGGGAATCGATGCACTCCGAGAGGGAAGAGAAAATGGCTTAGATGAGATAGGCTTAGGACAGATGCGCCAAACTGTGAGATGGTACATGATCACTCATTTTTGCAAATAATGCAAATGAAGGCCAAAAGTGAGTGATTTCCCATAAACAAGGAGATGTCAATAAACACCAATGAAGATCCACATAACTCCAACTCTTCACAACGAAGAGTGTGGTGGCCTAGACCACCATATATGAGTGTTATGGCATGGCACCACGAAGATATATCTTGGGCCCAAAACTACTACTCATCATAGAAGCTCACATATCATTATATGATATAAAGAGAATGATTTATTTTAATGTTGGCATTATGGGGGGAGGGATAGCTCAATAGTTTTAAACCGCACTCCCCTATCTCCATGCCCACATCTAAACCAAATAAAGTTTTGAGACAAAGGTGTGTTTGCAAGATGGTCAAGCTATACTCCTTGAATCAATGATATTTAGCTCATTCCTCAAATAAGAGAACCTTGCTTCATCAAGAGGCTTCGTGAATATATCGGCAAGTTGATCTTTGGTAGGAACATAGATAAGCTCAATATCACCACGGGCAACATGATCCCTAATGAAATGATTCCGGATCTCAATATGCTTCGTTCTTGAATGTTGCACCGGATTATAGGCAATCTTGATACACTACAACAAAAATGTGCAGTAGAGACATTTTTATAAAGATAGTGACCACTGTGTCTCTTAAAACGTAATCCAGTTTGTTATAGTGTCATTTAGAGAGACATTTTGAAGAATGCCTTAGCGGTAGAGACATCAACCCAGAGACATTCTTGAAAATGTCTCTTAGTCTACATGTAAAGGCATTGTAGGAGTCCTTTTCGAGAGTGTCTTAACGATAGAGACATATCATTGGAGACGCTCTTCATAATGTCTCTAAGCACATTTGTATAGACACTAAGAGAGACATCTCTCAGAATTCCTTAAAACTAGAGTCATTTTCTAGAGACAGTGCATATGTCTCTTTTACCAAGAGAGACATGATGCAAAATGTCTTACAAGAGTGATATGTATGCAATATCGATCATTTCATCCACACCGGAGAATCTTAAATCTACTTCTATTTCCAAATAATGCAGATTTTATGTAGTTGGTTAGATTCAAGAATTGGATTAAGCTCATACTCTCGTGCCATGCCAACCAGCCTTGAGCTTACACCCAAACACAATCAATGTCTTGTATTCTAGGATTATCGACGTAATCTTTTTTTGGGTATCATGTTTTACTACAGGTTGTCGATCTTTGGGTCTTCATCCAATCCTGTCGTCGAAAGATTCAGGCCTTTGTTATGAAGTTTCGCCGCAATTTTGACCACTTAAAATAAAAACAAATGAAGAAAATATATGGCAAGGAGTCATTTTATCTGTACTACTAGTTGCTATGAAAAATGATGCATGTGTCATTATTTTCAGATCGTCCGGCCTAATCCATTTTATTAGCATGTACACGCTTATGTCGTCTCCATTTTTTTTCTTCTCTTCAAGGTTTGAAAATTGGATTGAGTGCGCGTGTGAGCGGGTCGAAGAGAATTTTGGAACGCGCTCGGCCAATTTTTTTTGCGATTTCCACGCGCGAGGCGAGGGAAAATTTTGCCTTATATCTCTCCACCACGCCGGAAGTAGTTGGTTACTGCCACCACACCACGCACTGTCTTCTCCCCGAAAAGCCCCCTTCTCGCCGGTGCCCACTGCCGATCTGATCTGCCGTCATCATGATGGAGAGGAGAAAGCGGTGTGCCTTGCTCCTCCAATCGCCCCCGTCGTCTATCTCGTAGCAGTCTTGCCCCCTCTCCTTCCCACCCGCGCATGTAGATCGGCAAAGAACAGCTGAACAAATACCGAAGACGAGCGCAGCCGCATGCTCCGCTGTTGCACCCGCAAAGGTCTGTCCGTCCTTGCCCTGCCGTCACCCTACTGCCGCCTCATGCTTGGCTAACTTCAAGTCTCTGTTTTCTTCTTCTTCAGAAACGATGGGTACACCAGAATTTCAGCATGCGCGTCCGCCGTGACCTCCAAGAACGAGGAAAGGGAAAGGAGGATGCGTCTACCTCGACGTCGCTGTCCATGAACAGCCAGCTGCGAAGCCAAGGCTCGCATCAGTTTCTTCGTTCTCGTTCAGCCCTGTACCATTCAGTTGGAGGCAGGGGATAGATTTCTGCAAGGACTCGCTGCTGACAATGAACAACGTCGGGGACCAAGAGTCGACGTCGACGCCCGCCACCAGCACGGCAGCACGTTGCCGCGACACTCTTCTCCACTGAGAGCAAGATTACCGTTGTATCAGAAGGTAGCAAACACCACCCTTGTGTCTGGCTCTGTTTTCATTGTCTATTCATGCTGCGTCGTTGATGAAAAGGTGTTGCTAGTTGCTACTGCAATACTATTGTATGGAAATTCGATGGTGTGCTCCTTTGTGTCTGATTGATTTGGTTTGTAGCTCTCAACAAAGATGATATCAGACTTTTCTATAGCTATTGTAGCACTTCAGATGATATGATGAATTAATCTAGATTTCGTTGTACACCATGTGCTCTCATCTTTGCATGTATATATTTCTTATCTGCTTCAAATAGCTTGCATTTGATTCCAAGATGACCTTTTGACACCCCAATCTGGACACTTCATTAACAACATATAGGATGGCCAAAGCTAGATAGCAACGCTTTACAGATTCCTGGCTCCTTCAACTGGCGTTGTCTCAATAACATTTATTATGTAAAGCACCATCCCCCTAATCTGGCTGACTGCCTAAATGCTCTATATGTATTGCTTTTAGAAAATCATCAGGAGGAGACCAAAGATCGTTTTCAGCTGGAATATCCTGCTTCTTTGGCTTACGTATCTAGACCTGCATCATACGTGGCAATATTGTTGGTGAATAACTAAAGATCTTAGGGGCTAACCTTAGACAGAGCAATGCTAAATGATTATTGCTTTGTTTGTATGTGCACTTGTTGATCCATATAACAATTGATTCATTACCTCATTACTTTGTCGGATGGAAGTAGACTGTTGATACATATATGAGTAGCCATCTAAAGGGTTCCTCTGTTCTGTGTACCTGATATGCGTGTCCCGTTTTCAGTATATACGTACGCAAGTCAAGCAGGCACTTACTGAGTCCATAGAGGTCGTGAAACAGGCAGAGGATGCTCATTGGAGTGTGACGGTATCACATATATAGGTCTAGGACACTGACGATTCTTTCATCGCCGACCTGGCTGTTGGTGCAGCAGCTAGACAGGTTGAAGCTTGCCCCTGCCGTGGAGAGTTCCTCACTAAGTACATTCAGGTTTTCTGTTGAATCCTTTATGTATTGTATGTGCACTGATGGATCAGAATATTGTTCTAATTAACTTCTTGCTTTGTATTGACTGATCTCTGACTTTTGTGCACATCATCTTGATGCCTCTAGGATCTGAACCCAAGAGAAGCAGCTTGCAAGCGGGATCTAAAGCCAAGAGAAATTACCCAAGACGATGTATTATGGATGCACACATATGAAGGGAATTCGAAAAAAAATATAGAGAAAGCGCCATTATAGCCTCACACTAGAAGTGGCGTGTAAAACAACTATTTTGTTTAGCTGATATGTTCTATGAAAATAGAGCTTTGTGGCAGTAAGTGTCTTCTGAAAGTGTAACCCTTGAACACTTTGTCTGGCATTGTTGAATCCATGTTGTCACAGGACAACCAATGGTTGTTCATATACAACCAACTTGACTATCAAAATAAGAAAAAATAGCACATGTGTCGCCATAGCGTTCAGATTGGGATGTAGATGATCATCGAGAAGGCACCCAGCCTCTAATAAGAACAAAATGCCACAACAAGGTGCCTCTAAATTTTTGAACGGACAATATGTATGTCTCTATGCACTGTCTTTATATTTTCAGTGACTAAATAAAATGCCTCACTAAAATGTCTCAACATTATTTAGGACGGATAAGCTGCCACAACAAGATGTCTCTAAGATTTAAGAGGCAAGGTAAACTGAGGCATAATCTGTCTACATTCCTATACATACATGGTCCAAGTGTATCTTTGAAGTGCCTTTGTGTGTGTAGATACACAACTCTTTGTCTCTAGAAAGTGACTTTAGTTCATATATAGGCATTTTGAAAAATGACTCTATAGTCCAAGACACACTGCACGTAGTGACACTGTTGAGACAATGTGTAAAATGCCTCTACAACTACGTAAAGGCAATATAAGTGTCTCTACAGGACTAAAATAGTGCCTATATGGGGCTGTTCTCTTGTAGTGATAGCACTTTCATTGTCACATAATAGAGGCACTTTGTCACAAATGACACCGTATTCCTTTAAAGTTTGCCTCATCCATAACAATTGAGTGCATCCACTTGCGGCGGCAACATATTCGGCTTCGGCGGTGGAGAGAGATATACAATTTTGCTTCTTAGAAGACCAACACACCAAGGACCTACCAAGAAATTGGCAAGCCCCGGAAGTTGATTTCCTATCATCCTTGTCCCCCGCCCAATCCGCATCGGTGTATCCATTGAGAATAAAACTTGAGCCTTTGGGGTACCAAATACCATATCTTGGGGTATCAACCAAATATCGAAAGATTCTTTTGAGAGCCATCATGTGACTCTCTTTAGGAGAAGCTTGATACCTTGCACACACACCAACACTCAACACTATGTCCGGTCTAGATGCACAAAGGTAAAGCAAGGATCCAATCATGGAGCGATATACCTTTTGATCCACCTCTTTACCATTGGGATCAAGTGCAAGATGACATTTGGTAACCATAGGAGTGGCTACACCCTTCAACTCGGTCATCTTGAACCTCTTGAGCATGTCTTGGAGATATTTTGCTTGATTGATGAAGGTTCCTTCCCTCAATTGCTTGATCTCAAAACCAAGGAAGAACTTCATCTCTCCCATCATAGACATCTCAAACCTATCGGTCATAAGCTTTGAAAATTCATCATTGAAAGCTTTGTTAGTAGAGCCAAAGATAATATCATCAACATATAATTGGCAAACGAAAAGCTCCCCATTGACCCTCTTAGTAAAAAGAGTGGGATCGATTAGCCCAACATCAAACCCACGGTCTACCAACAATTCTTTAAGGTGCTCGTACCAAGCTCTAGGAGCTTGTTTGAGACCATAAAGTGCTTTATCAAGCTTGTAGACATGGTTAGGAAAGTTGAGATCCTCAAACCCCGGGGGTTGCTTAACATAAACCTCTTCATGCAAAGGACCATTAAGAAATGCACTTTTCACATCCATTTGTTGTAACTTAAAGTTATGATGCGATGCATAAGCAAGAAGGATACGGATGGACTCAAGGCGAGCCACGGGAGCATAGGTTTCTCCAAAGTCAATTCCCTCAACTTGAGAGAACCCTTGAGCCACCAATCTTGCCTTGTTCCTTGATACGTCTCAAACGTATCTATAATTTCTTATGTTCCATGCCACATTATTGATGATATCTACATGTTTTATGCATACTTTATATCATATTATGGCATTTATTGGACTAACCTATTAACAAGATGCCACAGTGCCAGTTTCTGTTTATTATGTCTGTTTATTGCAGAAAAGGCCCAAAAACCAAAGTGCTCGGAAAAATCCAGAAAAATTACAGAAATTCTATTTCATCGGAAGACTCACGGAGCCAGAAGGGCAAGCCAGGGGGAGGCCCAGGGCCTCCTCCCCATAGGCCGGCGCGGCCTGGAGGGTGGTCACCCCACCCTATGGGGTGGGCCCCTCGGGACTCTTCCGACTCCGACTCTTCGCCTATTTAAGCCGTCGTGACCTAAAACTTCGACACCTCTTCACGAAACTCCAGAAAACATCCAGGGGCGCCGCCACATCGCGAAACTCCAATTCGGGGGACAGAGTCTCTGTTCCGGCACCCTGCCGGGCGGGGAATTGCCCCCGGAGTCATCTCCACCGCCGTCTTCACCGCCATCTTCACCGCCATCGCTGTCTCCATGATGAGGAGGGAGTAATTCACCCCCGGGGCTGAGGGCTCCGCTGTAGCTATGTGGTTCATCTCTCTCTTTATGTGATCTAGTTGAATATCATCTATGTGCTACTCTAGTGATGTTATTAAAGTACTCTATTCCTCCTCCACGTGTGTAAAGGTGATAGTGTGTGCACCGTGTGAGTACTTGGCGTAGGCTATGATTGTGATCTCTTGTAGATTATGAAGTTAACTATTGCTATGATGGTATTGATGTGATTTATTCCTCCTACATAAGCGTGAAGGTGATAGTGTGCATGCTATGTTAGTTCTTGGTGTAATTATGTTGATCTATCTTGCACTCTAAGGTTATTTAAATATGAACATTGCATTGTGGAGCTTGTTAACTCCGGCATTGAGGGTTCGTGTAATCCTACGCAATGTGTTCATCATCCAACAAAAGGGTGTAGAGTAGTCCTATTATGTGATCATTGTTGAGAGTGTCCACTAGTGAAAGCAGGATCCCTAGGCCTTGCTTCCAAGCATCGAATCTCCGTTTGTTTACTGTTTTGTTGCATGTTTACTCGCTGCCATATTTTATTCAGATTGCTATTACCACTCATATACATCCATATTACTTGTATTTCACTATCTCTTCGCCGAACTAGTGCACCTATACACCTGACAAGTGTATTTGGTGTGTTGGGGACACAAGAGACTTCTTACTTTGTGATTACAGGGTTGCTTGAGAGGGATATCTTTGACCTCTTCCTCCCTGAGTTCGATAAACCTTGGGTAATCCACTTAAGGGAACTTGCTGCTGTTCTACAAACCTCTGCTCTTGGAGGCCCAACACTGTCTACAAGAATAGAAGCACCCGTAGACATCAAGCACTTTTGCCGTTGCCGGGGAGGAAAGGTAAAAGGCACTCATACTCCGGTTCCAGGTAACAGGACTTTTCTGGCGCCATTGTGTGTGTGCTCGAAGCTATTTCCTTTAGACTCTGCAATTGCATCTTTTTGTTTCTTGTTTTTATTTTCACTAGTTAGGCATAATGGAAAACAACAAAAAAATTAGTGAGCTTTTTAATCTTTTTCCTGATTTAGAATTGTTTGATACAAAAATTAAAAAACCTATGGAACCTTATTTACATGATAGTAGCAATGTTATTAGTATGAATGCAATTACTGCTAATGCTATGAAGAAGTCTAAGCTTGGGGAAGCTAGTTTACATAAAAATAATCTTTTTTGCTCCTCCGCTTTGGAAGAAATATTTTGCTCTGATGATGCTTTATCTCCCATATGCGATAACTCTAATGATGCTTCTGATATTTTAAATCCACCTGCTGAAAGTATTCCGTATAAAATACCTATGGAAATTATTGAACGTGTTATGGATAACCGCTATGAAGGGGATGGAACTGTCCATCCTAGGAATCATTTACTGTTTTTGCATGAATTATGCGGGTTATTCAAGTGTGCAGGTATTTCAATGGATGAAGTTAGAAAGAAATTATTTGTTATGTCGCTATCTGGTGAAGCGGCGCATTGGTATAAACTATTGAAGGACGGGCGCTCTCTTGATTGGAAGGATATTGTGCCTCTATTTTATTCCAAGTTCTATCCTCCAAGTGAAATTCACAAAGATCGAAACCATATATATAATTTTTGGCCTCATGATGGAGAGAGTATTGCCCAAGCATGGGAGAGATTGAAGACTTTAATGCTCAAATGCCCCAATCATGAGCTTCCAGGTAATATCATCATTGATAATTTCTATGCAAGACTTTCTTTTCAAGATAAGACCTTGCTGGATACTACTTGTTCTGGATCATTCACGAGCAATAAAGAAGAGTTTAAAAGGGACCTTCTTGATCGGATTAAGGAGAACGCTGAAGATTGGGAGAACGACAAAGGTAAAGAGTCAGGTATAAATTATGATTATGAATGCATTGAAACTTTCATGGATAGTGGTAAATTTCGAAATATGAGTGCTACTTATGGTCTTGACTCTCAAGTTGCTGCAAATCTTTATAAAGCTTTTGCTTCTCACATTGAATTGCCTAGGAAGAATTTTGATAAGTATCATGAACCTTTTAAAGACGCTTGCATGAAGAATGAAATTGTTGTTAATGATTGCAATAAGCGTGCTCAAACTCCTAAGAATGCTATTTCCTATAAGCATGTTAATTTTTGTGGAATACATAGACCTTGTGGAATTAATCAAATAGAAGATGAATATTGTATCCATCACAGAAATGAAAAAACTAGAAAGTGGTCTAGAGCTCTAGATGATCTTGGAGAAAAAGTGTGTGCCCTCTATCCTTTTATTTGTGAACTTTGCCATAGAGTTGGTCATTTTAATTTTCAATGCTCCTCCAATGATAATTCGAACCCCATGAGTGCTGCAAATTTGTATTGTGATGATGAAATTATTCCTAATCAGCATGATGAACTTACCTTATTTTTGAAGTGTGAAGAGTTATCAAGAAAAATTTCTTTGTTAAATATTAACGATCTTGATATTGATGATGTCCTGCATGGGTGTCTTTCTTATTGCATTAATAATTGCCATACAAATACTTACATACAGAATATTTTAGAAGATGACACCTTGCCAAAATATGATAGGACCGCTGTGTGTTTTCAATTAATTAATGAAAAGGAGGGATCCTCCCAAGTTTCTTCTATTGTTTCTAAAAGTAAATCAGGTTATGCGGACAAGCCACCCTTCAAGCCTCTTCCTCCTAAAGAAGGGAGCGAGGAGAGGGAAGAAGAAGAAGAAGAAGAAGAAGAAGAAGAAGAAGAAGAAGAAGAAGGAGAATAAAAAGAAAGAGGTAACGGCGTATCCCCGCGTGAATGAGATAACGCTAGGTAACCGTAAGTATGTTGCTCCTAATGATTATTGTGATAATGAATCTGAATACGATGATCTTCCTATGCCCTTTACATACATTAGCAATCATGATTTGAATGAGCATACTACTTTTGATATTACAAATCTCTGGGAAACTAATTCTGAAAATGATAATAATTGCCATAGTGTCAGTGCTATCCATGCTTCCTCCCATAATGATATAGAAAGCTCTAAGCTTGGGGAAGAGGTGTTTGAAAATCCTTTTGCTACTGGTCATTATGTTCTTGATACATCTCCTTCTAATAACAATGATGGTATGGTCATAGATAAACCGACTGTGAAAGATAACTATTCTATTTCTTATGATGACACTGTGCCTCCGATCTTTGATGATTATTATAAAGAATGCTATGATATAGGTTATAACTATCCTTATGAAACTTGTCATAGTCATGATTGGATTACCAAAAACAATTCTTTTAATATGCAACTTGTTTACCATGTTCAAATTCTTGATAATAATCTTGCTCCAATTACTATTAATGAGAATAACTCTTCTTATGCCAAAATTAATGATACTTCTATGCATATGAACCATGATAAGAATGTTTTAAGTGACGGGTATATTGTGGATTTCATCAATGATGCTACTGAAAGTTATTATGAGAGAGGGAAATATGGTTATATGCATCTTAATAATATTAAGTTTCCCCTCTTTATGTTGAGAATCTTTAAGTTACTCGTGTTTTATCCTCTTATGCTTGTTACTTTGCTCTTCATGAATTCATTTGTGTATAAGATTCTTCTGCATAGGAAGCATGTTAGGCTTAAATGTGTTTTGAATTGCCTCTTGAAGCTCTCTTTTGCTTCAAATACTATTTCTTGCGGGTGCATCACCAAAATTGCTGAGCCCATCTTAATGGCTATAAAGAAAGAACTTCTTGGGAGATAACCCATGTGTTATTTTGCTACAGTACTTTGTTTTATATTTGTGTCTTGGAAGTTGTTTACTACTGTAGCAACCTCTCCTTATCATGTTTTTGTGCCAAGTAAAGTTTCTATGCTAAAGTTGATGTTATATTTGGGATCGCTGCGCAGAAACAGCATTGCTGTCTGTCACGAATCTGGGCACAGGCCTCTGTAGAAAATTCGAAAAAATCTGCCAATTTACGAGCGTGATCCTCAGATATGTACGCAACTTTCATTAGTTTTGAGTTTTTCCATTTGAGCAAGTCTGGTGCCAGCTTTAAATTCGTCTTTACGGACTGTTCTGTTTTTGACAGATTCTGCCTTTTATTTCGCATTGCCTCTTTTGCTATGTTGGATTCATTTCTTTGATCCATTAATGTCCAGTAGCTTTATGCAATGTCCAGAAGTGAAAAGAATGTTTGTGTCACCTCTGAACATGTGAATTTTTGATTATGCACTAACCCTCTAATGAGTTTGCTTGAAGTTTGGTGTGAAGGAAGTTTTCAAGGGTCAAGAGAGGAGGATGATATACTACGATCAAGAAGAATGAAAAGTCTAAGCTTGGGGATGCCCCGGTGGTTCATCCCTGCATATTTCAAGAAGACTCAAGCATCTAAGCTTGGGGATGCCCAAGGCATCCCCTTCTTCATCGACAAAGTATCAGGTTCCTTCTCTTGAAACTATATTTTTATTCGGTCACATCTTATGTACTTTACTTGGAGCGTCTGTTTGTTTTTGTTTTTGTTTAAATAAATGATTGTTTGGGAGAGAGACACGCTCCGCTGGTTCGTATGAACACATGTGTTCTTAGCTTTTAATTTTCATGGCGAAGGTTGAAACTGCTTCGTTAATTGTTATATGGTTGGAAACGGGAAATGCTACATGTAGTAATTGGTATAATGTCTTGAATAATGTGATACTTGGCAATTGTTGTGCTCATATAGATCTTGTTTAAGCTCTTGCATCATGTACCTAGTACCCATTAATGAATAATTACATAGAGCTTGTTAAAATTTGGTTTGCATGATTGGTCTCTCTAAGTCTAGATATTTTCTGGTTGGGGTGTTTGAACAACAAGGAGACAATGTAAAGTCTTATAATGCTTACAATATGTTTATATGTGAGTCTTGCTGCACCATTTTATACTTGAGTTTGCTTCAAATAACCTTGCTAGCCTAAACCTTGTATCGAGAGGGAATACTTCTCATGCATCCAAATACTTGAGCCAATATTCATGCCATTTGTGTCCACCATACCTACCTACTACATGGTATTTCTCCGCCATTCCAAAGTAAATTGCTTGAGTGCTACCTTTAAACAAATTCAAAAGTTATTACCTCTTATTTGTGTCAATGTTTTATAGCTCATGATGAAGTATGTGGTGTTTATCTTTCAATCTTGTTGGACAACTTTCACCAATGGACTAGTGGCTTCATCCGCTTATCCAATAATTTTGCAAAAAGAGCTGGCAATGGGATTCCCAGTCCCAAATTAATTAACAAAAATAGACACTCCTCCATGGTATGTGATTGTTGGACGGCACCCGAAGGATTCGGTTAGCCATGGCTTGAGAAAGCAAAGGTGGGGAGGAGTGTCATCATAATAAAACTAAAATAAAAAGGCACTCCTTCATGGTATGAGATTGTTGGCAGGCACCCGAGGATTCGGTTAGCCATGGTTTGTGAAAGAAAGGTTGGAAGGAGTGCCACCCAAAAATAAATAAAATGGGAGCCGCTCTTTGAAGGTTTGTCTGGCAAGGGGGTTAGAGTACCCGCTACCATTCGTTGACAACAACAAACACCTCTCAAAACTTTACTTTTATGCTCTCTATATGTTTTCAAAATCAAAGCTCTAGCACAAATATAGCAATCGATGCTTTCCTCTTTGAAGGACCATTCTTTTACTTTATTGTTGAGTCAGTTTACCTATTCTTTCTATCTTAGAAGCAAACACTTGTGTAAACTGTGTGCATTGATTCTTACATGTTTACCTATTGCACTTGTTATATTACTTTGTGTTGACGATTATCCATGAGATATACATGTTAAAGTTGAAAGCAACCGCTGAAACTTATATCTTCCTTTGTGTTGTTTCAAAGCTTTCTACTAAGAATTTATTGCTTATGAGTTAACTCTTATGCAAGACTTATTGATGCTTGTTGATACGTCTCCAACGTATCGATAATTTCTTATGTTCCATGCTACTTTATTGATGATACCTACATGTTTTATGCACATTATATGTCATATTTATGCATTTTCTGGAACTAACCTATTAACAAGATGCCGAAGAGCCAGTTGTTTTCTGCTGTTTTTGGTTTCAGAAATCCTAGTAAAGAAATATTCTCGGAATTGGACGAAACTTTCGCCCAGGGTCCTATTTTTGCACGAAGCTTCCAGAAGACCGAAGACCTAACGAAGTGGGGCCACGAGGTGGCCAGGGCTAGGCCGGCGGCCCAGGCCCTGGCCGCGCCGACCTAGCCCCGGCCCGTGTGGCCCCTCGCGTTGACCTTCCGCCTACTTAAAGCTCCCGTCGCGAAACCCCCAGTACCGAGAGCCACGATACGGAAAACCTTGAGACGCCGCCGCGAATCCCATCTCGGGGATTCTGAGATCGCCTCCCGCACCCTGCCGGAGAGGGGATTCATCTCCCGAGGACTCTTCATCGCCATGATCGCCTCCGGAGTGATGAGTGAGTAGTTCACCCCTGGACCATGGGTCCATAGCAGTAGCTAGATGGTCGTCTTCTCCTTGTTGTGCTTCATTGTTAGATCTTGTGAGCTGCCTAACATGATCAAGATCATCTATATGTAATTCTATATGTTGTGTTTGTCGGGATCCGATGGATAGAGAGTACTATGATTATGGTGATTATCAATCTATTGTTCATGTGTTGTTTATGATCTTGCATGCTCTCCGTTATTAGTAGAGGCTCTGGCCAAGTTTTTACTCTTAACTCCAAGAGGGAGTAATTATGCTCGATAGTGGGTTCATGCCTTCATTGATACCTGGGACAGTGACAGAAAGTTCTAAGGTTGTGATGTGCTGTTGCCACTAGGGATAAAACATTGATGCTATGTCTAAGGATGTAGTTATTGATTACATTACGCACAATACTTAATGCAATTGTCTGTTGCTTTGCAACTTAATACTGGAGGGGGTTCGGACGATAACCTGAAGGTGGACTTTTTAGGCATAGATGCAGTTGGATGGCGGTCTATGTACTTTGTCGTAATGCCCAATTAAATCTCACTATATTTACCATGTCATGTATATGCATTGTTATGCCTTTCTCTATTTGTCAATTGCCCGACTGTAATTTGTTCACCCAACATGCTTTTATCTTATGGGAGAGACACCTCTAGTGAACTGTGGACCCCGGTCCTATTCTTTACATAGCATACAATCTACTTGTTTTACTGTTTTCTTTGCAAACATCTTCCACTCGATACGTTTAATCCTTTGTTACAGCAAGCCGGTGAGATTGACAACCTCACTGTTTCGTTGGGGCAAAGTACTTTGGTTGTGTTGTGCAGGTTCCTAGTTGGCGCCGGAATCCCTGGTGTTGCGCCGCATCACATTTCGCGACCATCAACCTTCAACGTGCTTCTTGGCTCCTCCTGGTTCGATTAAACCTTGGTTTCTTTCTGAGGGAAAACTTGCTACGTGCGCATCATACCTTCCTCTTGGGGTTCCCAACGAACGTGTGAGTTACACGCCATCAAGCTCTTTTTCTGGCGCCGTTGCCGGGGAGATCAAGACACGCTGCAAGGGGAGTCTCCACTTCTCAATCTCTTTACTTTGTTTTTGTCTTGCTTTATTTTATTTACTACTTTGTTTGCTGCACCTAAACAAAACACAAAAAAATTAGTTGCTAGTTTTACTTTATTTACTGTCTTGCTCTCTATATCAAAAACACAAAAAAATTAGTTACTTGCATTTAATTTATTTTGTTATCATGTCTAGTCCTGTACTTGTTTTTATTTTCACTAGTTAGGCATAATGGAAAACAACAAAAATATGAGAGATCTTTATGAACTTTATCTTGAATTAGGACATGATGTGTTTGAAGAAAGAATTAAGAAACCCATGGAACTTTATATGCATGCTAATGAGAATGTTATTACTATGAATGCTTTGAACACCATTGTTGCTAATGCTATGGAAAATTCTAAGCTTGGGGAAGCTGGTTTTGATGAGCATGATATTTTTAGTCCCCCAAGCATTGAGGAGAAAATTTACTTTGATGATACTATGCCTCCTATATTTGATGATGAGAATAATAATGATAGCTACTTTGTTGAATTTGCTCCCACTACAACTAATAAAATTGATTATGCCTATGTGGAGAGTAATAATTTTATGCATGAGACTCATGATAAGAATGCTTTATGTGATAGTTATATTGTTGAGTTTGCTCATGTTGCTACTGAAAGTTATTATGAGAGAGGAAAATATGGTTGTAAAAATTTTCATGTTACTAAAACACCTCTCTATGTGCTGAAATTTTTGAAGCTACACTTGTTTTATCTTCCTATGCTTGTTACTTTGCTCTTCATGAACTTGTTTATTTACAAGATTCCTATGCATAGGAAGCATGTTAGACTTAAATGTGTTTTGAATTTGCCTCTTGATGCTCTCTTTTGCTTCAAATACTATTTCTTGCGAGTGCATCATTAAAACTGCTGAGCCCATCTTAATGGCTATAAAGAAAGAATTTCTTGGGAGATAACCCATGTGTTTTTTTTACTACAGTACTTTGTTTTATATTTGTGTCTTGGAAGTTGTTTACTACTGTAGCAACCTCTCCTTATCATGTTTTTGTGCCAAGTAAAGTTTCTATGTCAAAGTTGATGTTATATTTGGGATCGCTGCGCAGAAACAGCATTGCTGTCTGTCACGAATCTGGGCATAATTCCCTGTAGAAAATTCGAAAAAATCTGCCAATTTACGAGCGTGATCCTCAGATATATACGCAACTTTCATTAGTTTTGAGTTTTTCCATTTGAGTAAGTCTGGTGCCATTTATAAATTCGTCTTTACGGACTGTTCTGTTTTTGACAGATTCTGCCTTTTATTTCGCATTGCCTCTTTTGCTATGTTGGATTTATTTCTTTGATCCATTAATGTCCAGTAGCATTATGCAATGTCCAGAAGTGAAAAGAATGATTGTGTCACCTCTGAATGTGTGAATTATTAATGATGCACTAACCCTCTAATGAGTTTGCTTGAAGTTTGGTGTGAAGGAAGTTTTCAAGGGTCAAGAGAGGAGAATGATATACTAAGATCAAGAGGAGTGAAAGCTCTAAGCTTGGGGATGCCCCCGTGGTTCATCCCTGCATATTTTAAGAAGACTCAAGCGTCTAAGCTTGGGGATGCCCAAGGCATCCCCTTCTTCATCGACAACATCATCAGGTTCCTCCCCTGAAACTATATTTTTATTCAGTCACATCTGGTGTTCTTTACTTGGAGCGTCGGTTTGTTTTCGTTTTTGTTTTTGTTTGAATAAGATGGATCCTAGCATTCACTTTGTGGGAGAGAGACACGCTCCGCTGTTGCATATGGACACATGTGTCCTTAGGCTTTACTCATAATGTTCAAGGCGAAGTTTCTTCTTCGTTAATTTGTTATATGGTTGGAATTGGAAAATGCTACATGTAGTAATTCTAAAATGTCTTGGATAATGTGATACTTGGCAATTGTTGTGCTCATGTTTAAGCTCTTGCATCATATGCTTTGCACCCATTAATGAAGAAATACATAGAGCTTGCTAAAATTTGATTTGCATATTTGGTTTCTCTAAGGTCTAGATAATATCTAGTATTGAGTTTTGAACAACAAGGAAGACAGTGTAGAGTCTTATAATGTTTACAATATGTCTTTTATGTGAGTCTTGCTGCACTTGTTCATCCTTGAGTTTGCTTCAAATAACCTTGCTAGCCTAAACCTTGTATCGAGAGGGAATACTTCTCATGCATCCAAAATCCTTGAGCCAACCACTATGCCATTTGTGTCCACCATACCTACCTACTACATGGTATTTACCCGCCATTCCAAAGTAAATTGCTTGAGTGCTACCTTTAAAATTCCATCATTCACCTTTGCAATATATAGCTCATGGGACAAAATAGCCTTAAAAACTATCGTAGTATTGAATATGTACTTATGCACTTTATATTTTATTAAGTTGCTTGTTGTGCGATAACCATGTTTCTGGGGAACGCCATCAACTATTGTTGAATATCATGTGAGTTGCTATGCATGTCCGTCTTGTCTGAAGGTCTATCATTTTAGTGGTTGGAGCATGCAAAATTGTTAGAGAAGAACATTGGGCCGCTAACTAAAGCCATGAATCATGGTGGAAGTTTCAGTTTTGGACATATATCCTCAATCTCATATGAGAATAATAACTTTGCTACATGCTTATGCATTAAAGAGGAGTCCATTATCTGTTGTCCATGTTGTCCCGGTATGGATGTCTAAGTTGAGAATAATCAAAAGCGAGAAATCCGAAATGCGAGCATTCTCCTTGGACCTTTGTACAGGCGGCATGGAGGTACCCCTTTGTGACACTTGGTTGAAACATGGCATGCGAAGACCCGGTAGTCCAAGTTAAGTAGGACGAGGTGCGGGCACTATTAGTACACTATGCGTGAGGCTTGCAACTTGTAAGATATAATTTTCATAACTCATATGCTTTATTACTACCGTTGACAAAATTGCTTCATGTTTTCAAAATAAAAGCTCTAGCACAAATACAGCAATCGATGCTTTCCTCTTTGAAGGACCATTCTTTTACTTTTATTGTTGAGTCAGTTTACCTATCTCCTTCCACCTTAAGAAGCAAACACTTGTGTGAACTGTGCATTGATTCCTACATACTTGCATATTGCACTTGTTATATTACTTTATGTTGACAATATCCATGAGATATACATGTTACAAGTTGAAAGCAACCGCTGAAACTTAATCTTCTTATGTGTTGCTTCAACACCTTTACTTTGATTTATTGCTTTATGAGTTAACTCTTATGCAAGACTTATTGATGCTTGTCTTGAAGTACTATTCATGAAAAGTCTTTGCTATATGATTCAGTTGTTTACTCATGTCATTACCTTTGCTTTGATCGCTGCATTCATTACATATGTTTACAAATAGTATGATCAAGATTATGATGGCATGTCACTTCAGAAATTATCTTTGTTATCGTTTTACCTGCTCGGGACGAGCAGAACTAAGCTTGGGGATGCTGATACGTCTCCAACGTATCGATAATTTCTTATGTTCCATGCTACTTTATTGATGATACCTACATGTTTTATGCACATTATATGTCATATTTATGCATTTTCTGGAACTAACCTATTAACAAGATGCCGAAGAGCCAGTTGCTGTTTTCTGCTGTTTTTGGTTTCAGAAATCCTAGTAAAGAAATATTCTCGGAATTGGACGAAACTTTCGCCCAGGGTCCTATTTTTGCACGAAGCTTCCAGAAGACCGAAGACCTAACGAAGTGGGGCCACGAGGTGGCCAGAGGCTAGGCCGGCGCGGCCCAGGCCCCGGCCGCGCCGACCTAGCCCGGGCCCCTCGTGTGGCCCTCGCGTTGACCTTCCGCCTACTTAAAGCTCCGTCGCGAAACCCCCGTACCGAGAGCCACGATACGGAAAACCTTACAGAGACGCCGCCGCGAATCCCATCTCGGGGATTCTGGAGATCGCCTCCGGCACCCCGCCGGAGAGGGGATTCATCTCCCGGAGGACTCTTCATCGCCATGATCGCCTCCGGAGTGATGAGTGAGTAGTTCACCCCTGGACCATGGGTCCATAGCAGTAGCTAGATGGTCGTCTTCTCCTTGTTGTGCTTCATTGTTAGATCTTGTGAGCTGCCTAACATGATCAAGATCATCTATATGTAATTCTATATGTTGTGTTTGTCGGGATCCGATGGATAGAGAGTACTATGATTATGGTGATTATCAATCTATTGTTCATGTGTTGTTTATGATCTTGCATGCTCTCCGTTATTAGTAGAGGCTCTGGCCAAGTTTTTACTCTTAACTCCAAGAGGGAGTAATTATGCTCGATAGTGGGTTCATGCCTTCATTGATACCTGGGACAGTGACAGAAAGTTCTAAGGTTGTGATGTGCTGTTGCCACTAGGGATAAAACATTGATGCTATGTCTAAGGATGTAGTTATTGATTACATTACGCACAATACTTAATGCAATTGTCTGTTGCTTTGCAACTTAATACTGGAGGGGGTTCGGACGATAACCTGAAGGTGGACTTTTTAGGCATAGATGCAGTTGGATGGCGGTCTATGTACTTTGTCGTAATGCCCAATTAAATCTCACTATATTTACCATGTCATGTATATGCATTGTTATGCCTTTCTCTATTTGTCAATTGCCCGACTGTAATTTGTTCACCCAACATGCTTTTATCTTATGGGAGAGACACCTCTAGTGAACTGTGGACCCCGGTCCTATTCTTTACATAGCATACAATCTACTTGTTTTACTGTTTTCTTTGCAAACATCTTCCACTCGATACGTTTAATCCTTTGTTACAGCAAGCCGGTGAGATTGACAACCTCACTGTTTCGTTGGGGCAAAGTACTTTGGTTGTGTTGTGCAGGTTCCTAGTTGGCGCCGGAATCCCTGGTGTTGCGCCGCATCACATTTCGCGACCATCAACCTTCAACGTGCTTCTTGGCTCCTCCTGGTTCGATTAAACCTTGGTTTCTTTCTGAGGGAAAACTTGCTACTGTGCGCATCATACCTTCCTCTTGGGGTTCCCAACGAACGTGTGAGTTACACGCCATCACTTGTCTTGAAAGTATTATTCATGAAAAGTCTTTGTTATATGATTCATCTGTTTACTCATTATCTTCATCATTGCTTCGAATCTCTGCATTCATCTCATGTGCTTTACAATATTATGATCAAGGTTATGATGGCATGTCACTTAAGAAATTATCATTGTTATCGTTTACCTACTCGAGGGCGAGTAGGAACTAAGCTTGGGGATGCTTGATACGTCTCAAACGTATCTATAATTTCTTATGTTCCATGCCACATTATTGATGATATCTACATGTTTTATGCATACTTTATATCATATTATGGCATTTATTGGACTAACCTATTAACAAGATGCCACAGTGCCAGTTTCTGTTTATTATGTCTGTTTATTGCAGAAAAGGCCCAAAAACCAAAGTGCTCGGAAAAATCCAGAAAAATTACAGAAATTCTATTTCATCGGAAGACTCACGGAGCCAGAAGGGCAAGCCAGGGGGAGGCCCAGGGCCTCCTCCCCATAGGCCGGCGCGGCCTGGAGGGTGGTCACCCCACCCTATGGGGTGGGCCCCTCGGGACTCTTCCGACTCCGACTCTTCGCCTATTTAAGCCGTCGTGACCTAAAACTTCGACACCTCTTCACGAAACTCCAGAAAACATCCAGGGGCGCCGCCACATCGCGAAACTCCAATTCGGGGGACAGAAGTCTCTGTTCCGGCACCCTGCCGGGCGGGGAATTGCCCCCGGAGTCATCTCCACCGCCGTCTTCACCGCCATCTTCACCGCCATCGCTGTCTCCATGATGAGGAGGGAGTAATTCACCCCCGGGGCTGAGGGCTCCGCTGTAGCTATGTGGTTCATCTCTCTCTTTATGTGATCTAGTTGAATATCATCTATGTGCTACTCTAGTGATGTTATTAAAGTACTCTATTCCTCCTCCACGTGTGTAAAGGTGATAGTGTGTGCACCGTGTGAGTACTTGGCGTAGGCTATGATTGTGATCTCTTGTAGATTATGAAGTTAACTATTGCTATGATGGTATTGATGTGATTTATTCCTCCTACATAAGCGTGAAGGTGATAGTGTGCATGCTATGTTAGTTCTTGGTGTAATTATGTTGATCTATCTTGCACTCTAAGGTTATTTAAATATGAACATTGCATTGTGGAGCTTGTTAACTCCGGCATTGAGGGTTCGTGTAATCCTACGCAATGTGTTCATCATCCAACAAAAGGGTGTAGAGTAGTCCTATTATGTGATCATTGTTGAGAGTGTCCACTAGTGAAAGCAGGATCCCTAGGCCTTGCTTCCAAGCATCGAATCTCCGTTTGTTTACTGTTTTGTTGCATGTTTACTCGCTGCCATATTTTATTCAGATTGCTATTACCACTCATATACATCCATATTACTTGTATTTCACTATCTCTTCGCCGAACTAGTGCACCTATACACCTGACAAGTGTATTTGGTGTGTTGGGGACACAAGAGACTTCTTGCTTTGTGATTACAGGGTTGCTTGAGAGGGATATCTTTGACCTCTTCCTCCCTGAGTTCGATAAACCTTGGGTAATCCACTTAAGGGAACCTTGCTGCTGTTCTACAAACCTCTCTCTTTGAGGAAACCTTGAGCCACCAATCTTGCCTTGTTCCTCACAACATTTCCAAACTCATCTTGCTTGTTCTTGAAAATCCATTTAGTGCCTATAACATTGCGGCACCCCTTTGGCTTCTCTACTAAGGTCCATACTTTGTTGCGCTTGAAGTTGTTGAGTTCTTCGTGCATAGCTTCCAACCAATCCGAATCTTCAAGGGCTTCAAATACTTTCTTGGGTTCCACTAAGGAGATATAAGCATGATGATTGCTAAAGTTAGCCAATTGCCTTCTGGTGGAACTTTTGCCCTTACATCACCAAGGACCTTGTCATGTGTGTGTTCAAGACGCTCAAGTTGCCTTTCTCTTCTTGCTAGACGACGGGCCTCGATCTCCTCCTTGGTTCTTCTTGGCCTTGGAGGTGTCACTTGATCAACTTGATCATTTGGGTCCCCGTCTTGACCTTCAATTTGAGCTTCCTCAATTTCTTGAGAATGCTCATCCTCATGTGCTTGATCTTGGACAATATTTGGTGAAGCGCAAATATCAAATGGATACTCATCGGAGCCATCATGAATTCTTGGTTGATCTTGTCCTTGATCTTGTTCATGAGAGGGAGGGTTTTCTTCTTGTTCTTGGGTTGGTGCATCATTAGCTTCAAGAGATGGGGTTTGTTGATGTTGAGAGGATGAGGGCTCCACCGTGGTAGAGCATAGTTCTTCCCGAGACGCCACACCGTGTCCCTCAATGGGGCGGAAAAATCCCACACCCATTCTTACTATGGCATCTTGAGGTATTTCATCACCTGCACATACATCAACTTGCCCCACTTGGGAGCCATCATTTTCTTCGAACCTCACACTACAAGATTCGATGATAATCCCGGAGGCTATATCAAAGACTCTATAAGTGTGAGATTCGGCACCGTAACCAACAAATATACCCTCCAAAGCTTTAGGAGCAAATTTAGATAAACGAACTCCTTTGATTTTGTAGAAACACTTACAACCGAACACCTTGAAGTATGAGATATTAGGCTTGTTCCCGGTGAGTATTTCATATGGAGTCTTGTTCAAGCCCTTGCGGAGATAGAGCCGGTTAGAGGAGTGACAAGCGGTGGAGATGGCTTCGGCCCAAAAGTTATAGCGGGATTTATACTCCGCCATCATAGATCTTGCCATATCCATAAGAGTCCGGTTCTTCCTCTCCGCAACACCATTTTGTTGAGGGGTGTAAGCAGCGGAATATTGATGACGAATCCCCTCATCACTAAGAAAATCATTGAGTGTATAGTTCTTGAACTCGGAGCCGTTGTCACTTCTTATTGCCATAATGAGGAGGTTGTGTTGGCGTTGCACCTCGGTAGCAAAGTCAATGAATATTTGTTGAGTCTCATCTTTCGTCTTGAGAAAGTAGACCCAAGTGTATCTTGAGTAATCATCAACAATCACCAAGCAATGTTTCTTCGCACCAAGACTTGCATGAGTAACGGGACCAAAGAGATCCACATGAAGGAGCTCCAAGATCCTCTTGGAAGAGATGATAGTCTTGCTTGGATGCGGAGAGTCATGCATTTTGCCTTCAACACAAGCCCTACAAACACGATCTTTGGCAAAAGAAACATTTTCCATTAGTCCCACAATATGGTTCCCCTTGTGAAGACTTTGCAAAGTTCTCATGTTGACATGGGCTAAGCGGCGATGCCACAACCAACCCACATCCGCCTTTCCGAATAGGCACATCGCACTTGAAGTGGTGGTCCCCGAAAAGTCCACCACATACAAGTTATGTTCGCGATACCCAACGAAAGCGACTTTTAGAGTCTTGCTCCACAAGAGGACCACAATATCATTATCAATAAAGACGGCGAAACCCATCTTGCCAAGGGCGGAAACGGAAAGCAAATTGTAACCAAGGGTTTTGACAAGCATGACATCCACAAGTGTTATGTTGTGTGCAACCACAACCTTGCCAAAACCCAATACCTCGGATGTAGAATTATCGCCAAAGGAGACGGTGATATTGTTTATGTTGGGCCTCAACTCCTTGACGAGGTTCTTGCCGCCGGTCATATGACTTGTACATCCACTATCAAGTACCCATTTTGAACCTCCGGCGGCATAGTCCTACATGAGATCAATTCTTGGATTTAGGTACCCATTTCTCAATGGGTCCTCTTTTGTTAGCAACAAGGGTCTTTGGGACCCAAATAGACCAAGCAACATAACCATCATATGGGCCAACATATTTAGCATAAACATCACCATAATAATCTTTAAATAGAACATAGTGAGGGTTAGCATTTCCCGCATCATCATCATTAATGGTGTTGCCCTTAGGGGCTTCACCATTGGTGATAGCTTTCTTCTTCTCTTGTGCGGGCTTGGCCTTTTGCTTGTTTGCCTTCTTTGCCTTGGCATTATAACCTAGGCCCTCCTTCCCATTGTTTGATCTTTGCTTACTCAAAAGATCATCCAAAGAAAGTTTACTTTGGGGAGAGGAGGCCTTAGCAAGTTCATCCTTCAACCTAGCATTTTCCTCAATAATATTTGCATGATCACATGAAGGGGTAGAGGAACTAGGCACATCATATGAAGCAAGCCTAATTTGAAGTTGCTCATTTGACTTGGATAGGAGAGTGTATTCACTCTTCAAAGCTTTGTGAGCTTTGTCTAGTTCATCTAGATCCTTCACAAGTTTCTCATGATCAACACCAAATTGGGCCATTTCCTTTTTAAGCAATTTAGTCTTAGCCCTAGCAAGATCTCTAGCTTTAGTGAGCTTGTTAATTTTATCTTGAGGCTCTTCAAGATTTTCTAGCCTCTCCTCAAGAGAAGCTATAGTTTCTTGACTTTCCTCAAGAGCATTTTTAAGAGCATGGATTTCAAGAGAGTCTTCTCTCTCTATTTGACCCTTTTTCTCAAGAGTATCATTTTGTTGAGCTAAACGAGCCATGAGATTTGAAACATGCTTTTTGTTGTTACCTTGTAGGTTAAAAATGAATTCATCAAACTCTAGCATTTCTTGTTTCACTTTTAGACTAGCATCATCAACCCCTAGATCACTTGATATGTTAGGCATAGAGGGGCTAGGAGATGATACCTCGGAGGATTTAGCCATGAGACAACTTTCTTCCTCCACATGAATGACCTCATTGGGGGATTCACTTGGTGATGAAGAGTTAGTGGAGAGGGAGGCAAGAGCGACCAATCCATTAGAGGTTGCATCTTCTTCATCATCAACATCATCATCTCCGGAGGTATATTCTTCTTGAGTTGATAGCACAATAGATGTGTCCAAGGAGGACCTTGCCATGAAGCAATGTGCATTCTTGATATGAGGATTCTCATTGGGGGATTCAAAGAGAGATGAAGAGGGAATGTTGGTAGTGGCAATGGCGGCCACTTCCTTTGAGCTTTCTTCTTCTTCATCACCACTAGAACTTTCAACTTCATCGGAAGAATATTCTTCCCTAGTCACTAGCACAACTCTTGGAGGCCTCTTGCCCTTCTTGGTCTTGTTGTTGTAGAATTTCTTGTTGGGGGCTTTTGAATATTTGCCCTTTGTGTCTTTGCTCTTGTCCTTGGGAATGAGCCTTCCATTATGAAGCTCTCTATTCTCATAGGGGCATTCGGCAATGAAGTGGCGCTTGTCATCACAATTGTAGCATGATCTTGTCTTTGGACCAAAGCTAGTGAACCCACTTTTGTGGTTTCTCTTGATGTTGTCTTCCTTGGCCTTGGCACACGTCCGTTGGGAACCCCAAGTGGAAGGTATGATGCGTATAGAAGCAAGTTTCCCTCAGGAAACCAAGGTTATCGAACCATAGGAGCCAAGAAGCACGTGAGGGTTGTTGGTGGAGGAGTGTAGTGCGGCGCAACACCGTTGAAACCGGCGCCAACGTGGAACCTGCACAACACAATCAAAGTACTTTGCCCCAACGTAATGTGAGGTTGTCAATCTCACCGGCTTGCTGAAAACAAAGGATTAAACGTATCGAGTGGAAGATGGTTTTTGCAAAGAACAGTAAAACAGTAGAATGTATTCAGATGTAAAAGAATGGACCGGGGTCCACAGTTCACTAGAGGTGTATCTCCAATAAGATAACTAACATGCTGGGTGAACAAATTACAGGTAGCAATTGACAAATAAAGATTCAATACATATCAACGATGATTACTATGTGATTTAATCAGGGCATTACGACAAAGTACATAGACCGCTATCCAGCATGCATCTATGCCTAAATAATCCACCTTCAGGTTATCATCCGAACCCCTTCCAGTATTAAGTTGTAAACAACAGATAATTGCATTAAGTATGGCGCGTAATGTAATCAACACAAATATCCTTAGACAAAGCATCAATGTTTTATCCCTAGTAGCAACAACACATCCACAACCTTAGAACCTACTGTCACGATCCCAGATTCAATGGAGGCATGAACCCACTATCGAGCATAATTACTCCCTCTTGGAGTTACAAGTATCAACTTGGCCAGAGCCTCTACTAGCAACGGAGAGCATGCAAGAACATAAACAACACATATATGATAGATTGATAATCAACTTAACATAATATTCTATATTCATCGGATCTCGCCAAACACAACATGTAGCATTACAAATAGATGATCTTGATCATGTTAGGCAGCTCACAAGATCTAATACAATGAAAGCACAAGCGGAGAAGACAACCATCTAGCTACTGCTATGGACCCATAGTCCAAGGATGAACTACTCACGCATCAATCCGGAGGCGGGCATGATGATGTAGAGCCCCTCCGGTGATGATTCCCCTCTCCGGCAGGGTGCCGGAGGCGATCTCCTGAATCCCCCGAGATGGGATTGGCGGCGGCGGCCTCTCAGTAATGTTTTCCGTATCGTGGCTCTCGGTACAGGGGGTTTCGCGATGGATGCTTTAAGTAGGCGGAAGGGTAGGTCAAGGGGCGACGCGAGGCGCCGACACAACAGGCCGCGCGGCCAGGGCCTAGGCCGCGCCGCCCTGGTGTCTGGCCGCCTCGTGGCCCCACTTCGTTTCCTCTTCGGACTTCTGGAAGCTTCGTGCAAAAATAGGCCCCTGGGCGTTGATTTCGTCCAATTCCGAGAATATTTCCTTACTAGGATTTCTGAAACCAAAAACAGCAGAAAACAGAACTGGCACTTCGGCATCTTGTTAATAGGTTAGTGCCGGAAAATGTAAAATAATGTTGTAAAGTGTGTATAAAACATTCAAGTATTGTAATAAAAGTAGCATGGAACATAAGAAATTATAGATACGTTTGCGACGTATCAAGCATCCCCAAGCTTAGTTCCTACTCGTCCTCGAGTAGGTAAACGATAACACAAATAATTTCTGAAGTGACATGCTACCAACATAATCTTGATCAACATTATTGTAAAGCATATGAGATGAATGGAGTGATCTGAACAAAAGATTGCTAACAAAGATAATGACTAAACAAATGAATCATATAACAAAACTTTTCATGAATAGTACTTTCAAGACAAGTATCAATAAGACTTGCATAAGAGCTAACTCATAAGCAATAAATTCAAAGTAGAATGCATTGAAGCAACACAAAGGATGATTAAGTTTCAGCAATTGCTTTCAACTTGTAACATGTATATCTCATGGATATTTGTCAACATAGAGTAATATAACAGGTGCAATAAGTAAACATGTAAGAATCAATGCACACAGTTAACACAAGTGTTTGCTTCTAAGATAGAAGGAAGTGGGTAAACTGACTCAACAATAAAGTAAAAGATTGGCCCTTCGCAGAGGGAAGCATTGATTACTATTTTTGTGCTAGAGCTTTTGTTTTGAAAACATAGAAACAATTTTGTCAACGGTAGTAATAATTCATATGTGCTATGCATAATACTTCCTACAAGTTGCATGTCTCATGCATAGAGTACTAATAGTGCTCGCACCTTGTCCTACTATCTCGGAAACACGGATTCTCATCGCATAACATATGCTTCAACCAAGTGTCACAAAGGGGTACCTCTATGCCGCCTGTACAAGTGTCTAAGGAGAAAGCACGCATTGGATTTCTCGCTTTTGATTATTCTCAACTTAGACATCCATACCGGGACAACATAGACAACAGATAATGGACTCCTCTTTTAATGCTTAAGCATTCAACAACAGTTAATATTCTCATAAGAGATTGAGGTTGTATGTCCAAACTGAAACTTCCACCATGATACATGGCTTTAGTTAGCGGCCCAATGTTCTTCTCTAACATATGCATACTCAAACCATTTGATCGCGAAGTCCACTACTTCAGACAAGACGAACATGCATAGCATCTCACATGATATCCAACAAAGATAAAGTTGATGGCGTCCCCAGAAAACATGGTTACCGCTCAACAAGCAACTTATAAGAATTAAGACACATAACTACATATTCATCACCACAATAGTTTTTAAGCTATTTGTCCCATGAGCTATATATTGTAAAGGTAGAGGAATGAAATTTAAAGGTAGCACTCAAGTAATTTACTTTGGAATGGCAGAAAAATACCACATAGTAGGTAGATATGGTGGACACAAATGGCATGGATTTTGGCTCAAGGTGTTTGGATGCACGAGAAGCATTTCCTCTCAGTACAAGGTTTGGGCTAGCAAGGTTGTTTGAAGCAAACACAAGTATGAACAGGTACAGCAAAACTCACACAAGAACATATTGCAAGCATTATAAGGCTCTACACTGTCTTCCTTGTTGTTCAAACATTTTACCCGAAAATATCTAGACTTAGAGAGATCAATCATGCAAACCAAATTAAACAAGCTCTACAGTAGTTCTTCATTAATAGATTAAACTACATGATGCAAGAGCTTAAACATGATCTATGAGAGCTCAAACAATTGCCAAATTGCCAAACCATATGCAGCATTTTCCAATTCCAACCAAATAGCAATTTAACGAAGCAATAAGCTTTCGCCATGAACATTAAAGCACAATTAAGAACACAAGTGTTCCATAAGAAAAAGCGGAGCGTAATATCTCCAATATAAGAATGGCGGGATCCAACTTTATTCAAAACAAAACAAAAATAAAAACAAACCGACGCTCCAAGTAAAGAACATAAGAATGTGACGGAATAAAAATATAGTTTCACTAGAAGTGACCTGATAATGTTGTCGATGAAGAAAGGGATGCCTTGGGCATCCCCAAGCTTAGATGCTTGAGTCTTCTTAAAATATGCAGGGATGAACCACCGGGGCATCCCCAAGCTTAGACCTTTCACTCTTCTTGATCATAGTATATCATCCTCTTCTATTGACCCTTGAAAACTTCCTTCACACAAACTTCAAGCAAACTCATTAGAGGGTTAGTGCATAACCACAAATTCATATATTCAGAGGTGACACAATCATTCTTAACACTTCTGGACATTGCACAAAGCTTCTGAAAGTTAATGGAACAAACAAACTCATTCAACATAGCAAAAGCGGCAATGCGAAATAAAAGACAGAATCTGTCAAAAACAGAACAGTCCGTAAAGATGCATCTGGACTGGGCACTTAACTTGCTCAAATGGAAAAACTCAAAACTAATGAAAGTTGCGTACATATCTGAGGATCACGCTCGTAATTTTGCAGATTTTTTCGAATTTTTTACAGAGACTTATGCCAGAATTCGTGACAGACAGCAATGCTGTTTCTGCGCAGCGATCCCAAATATAACATCAACTTTAGCATAGAAACTTTACTTGGCACAAAAACATGATAAGGAGAGGTTGCTACAGTAGTAAACAACTTCCAAGACTCAACAAAACAAAAATTTCTGTAGTAAAATAAACACATGGGTTATCTCCCAAGAAGTGCTTTTCTTTAACGCCTTTCAGCTAGGCGCAGAAAGTGCAAATCAAGTAACATCAAGAGATGGAGCATCAACATTATTATTTTTCTTGCAAACACAACTTGTTGCAGAGGGTACTTTAGGTGCTCCATTATCTAAATTTTCTATGGTGGTGCTAGGGGTTTTAGCAATTTTAGGCCTATAATAATTCTTTTGTTTAGGCACTTTAGAGGCATACATGAATTTTTGCTCTCTACCCACATAAGCTTTCTCCTTATACTTGAGAGAAGAAAAGGTTGAACCCAAGGTTCCCATAGCTTTTTCAAGTTCATCAATCCTATTGGTTTGATTATCATGGACAACACAAGTTCCTAGGACACTAATTCTTTCATCAATTCCTCCTAAGGATTTATCAAGTTCATTAGTTTTATCAAGTAGCATTCCCAATTTAGTTTCAACACTTGGAAATTTTTTCTCTATGGTTTCCAATTTTTTCATAACATCCTCAAGAGAGATTTCAATTTTAACTTCATTAACAGGTGGTATTCCAACTAGACTCTCAATGATGCAGCTAGCTTCTAAAGCAGGAGTACCTAGGAAATTACCTCCCGAAAGAGTATCAAGAACATACATATTCCAACTAGATAAACCAACATAAAAGTTCCTAAGAAGGATAGTGGTGGAGTGTTTCTTAATGCACCTATGATGAGCATTACTAATTCTGTACCAAGCATCTTTAAAACTTTCTCCACCTTGTTGCTTAAAAGAGCGAACTTCACTTCAGGATTACCCATTATAACAGTAGTAAAATAAACTAAGCAAATAAAGTAAAGACAAGTAACTAATTTTTTTGTGTTTTTGATATAGAGAACAAGACAGTAAATAAAGTAAAGCTAGCAACTAATTTTTTTGTGTTTTGTTTAAGTGCAGCAAACAAAGTAGTAAATAAAATAAAGCAACACAAAAACAAAGTAAAGAGATTGGAAGTGGTGACTCCCTTGCAGCGTGTCTTGATCTCCCGGCAACGGCGCCAGAAATTTAGCTTGGCATTGACGTGGGAGATAGAAATATTTGTGGTGTAACTTTTCTTCAGGTCCCCGGCAACGGCGCCAGAAATTTAGCTTGATACGCGCGAAGCACACGTCCGTTGGGAACCCCAAGTGGAAGGATGATGCGTATAGAAGCAAGTTTCTCTCAGTATGAAACCAAGGTTATCGAACCAGTAGGAGCCAAGAAGCACGTGAAGGTTGTTGGTGGAGGAGTGTAGTGCGGCGCAATACCAGTGGCGCCAACGTGGAACCTGCACAACACAATCAAAGTACTTTTCCCCAACGTAACAGTGAGGTTGTCAATCTCACCGGCTTGCTGAAAACAAAGGATTAAACGTATCGAGTGGAAGATGGTGTTTGTTTGCAAAGAACAGTAAAAACAGTGAATGTATTCAGATGTAAAAGAATGGACCGGGGTCCACAGTTCACTAGAGGTGTCTCTCCAATAAGATAACTAACATGCTGGGTGAACAAATTACAGGCGAGCAATTGACAAATAAAGATTCAATACATATCAACGATGATTACTATGTGATTTAATCAGGGCATTACGACAAAGTACATAGACCGCTATCCAGCATGCATCTATGCCTAAATAATCCACCTTCAGGTTATCATCCGAACCCCTTCCAGTATTAAGTTGCGAACAACAGATAATTGCATTAAGTATGGCGCGTAATGTAATCAACACAAATGTCCTTAGACAAAGCATCAATGTTTTATCCCTAGTAGCAACAGCACATCCACAACCTTAGAACCTTCTGTCACGATCCCAGATTCAATGGAGGCATGAACCCACTATCGAGCATAATTACTCCCTCTTGGAGTTACAAGTATCAACTTGGCCAGAGCCTCTACTAGCAACGGAGAGCATGCAAGAACATAAACAACACATATATGATAGATTGATAATCAACTTAACATAATATTCTATATTCATCGGATCTCGCCAAACACAACATGTAGCATTACAAATAGATGATCTTGATCATGTTAGGCAGCTCACAAGATCTAATACAATGAAAGCACAAGCGGAGAAGACAACCATCTAGCTACTGCTATGGACCCATAGTCCAAGGATGAACTACTCACGCATCAATCCGGAGGCGGGCATGATGATGTAGAGCCCCTCCGGTGATGATTCCCCTCTCCGGCAGGGTGCCGGAGGCGATCTCCTGAATCCCCCGAGATGGGATTGGCGGCGGCGGCCTCTCAGTAATGTTTTCCGTATCGTGGCTCTCGGTACAGGGGGTTTCGCGACGGAGGCTTTAAGTAGGCGGAAGGGTAGGTCAGGGGGCGACGCGAGGCGCCGACACAACAGGGCCGCGCGGCCAGGGCCTGGGCCGCGCCGCCTGGTGTCTGGCCGCCTCGTGGCCCCACTTCGTTTCCTCTTCGGACTTCTGGAAGCTTCGTGCAAAAATAGGCCCCTGGGCGTTGATTTCGTCCAATTCCGAGAATATTTCCTTACTAGGATTTCCGAAACCAAAAACAGCAGAAAACAGCAACTGGCACTTCGGCATCTTGTTAATAGGTTAGTGCCGGAAAATGTAAAATAATGCTGTAAAGTGTGTATAAAACATTCAAGTATTGTAATAAAAGTAGCATGGAACATAAGAAATTATAGATACGTTTGCGACGTATCAGAGGGATCAACCCAAAAGGACTTTGCATGGAAGGCCATGTGATCATGGTAGTGGCATTCCAAATCTTCCGGATAGGACATACTCCAAGATGCCCTATATTGTTCTTGAGGGTGCACTTCTTCTACGGGGTTGACCATCAAGGCAAGATTGTTCCCTTTTGACATACCAATGGCACGATTGCGAGAATCATGAGAGTTTTGCTCGAGCACCTTGAGGGCTTGCATCTCGTGCACGGCATCTTGAGATGAGAGAGAGGAATAGCATTCTCTCCCAACAAGGGTCTTGACATCAATGGGTACAAACGGCATCATGCATTCAATGTACTTCTCCTTGATCCAAGAGTCATTGATGTGGGTGGCACCAATAAGCCGGAAGGAATCGGCAACGGTGAGAAGTCTTCCATACATGACTTGATGATCTTCATCCGGTAGCCTCATGAATCCTTCGGCTTGATTCCGAAGAGCATTATACTTGTTCCTTCTCGTGCTCTCACTTCCAATGCAACTAGCGGCCAAACCATCCCAAGCTTCCTTGGCGGTGGTGTAGTTCCGAACACGAGACAACTCCTTTGTCCCCACACTAGTTTGAATCATGTGCAAGGCGGTGTTGTTGAGTTGACTATCAACCGCTTCTCTTCTAGTCAACTTGTCGGGGTTGTAGGGCTTGAAGCCTTCCAAGATGATTCTCCAAAGTTCATTGGAGGCACTGCAAACATGAGAGCGAAACTCAAATTGCCAAGTATCGAAATTATCAACGGAAAACTTAGGTGGGTCGCCTCGAATGTTCAAATGGGGATGGGGAACCGGTATATCGGGAGATAGAAAAGGTGGAGCTACTCGATTGTAGCTCTCACCTCCACTAGTTCCCCTAGGAGATGCAATGGGAGATTTGATAGTGTTTAAGTTATCACCTTCCACGGGTTTGGTAGAGGAGGGTAATGCCGAAGCACCTCCCTCTTCTAACACACCCGTGTCCTTTACCTCTACGACGGGAGCCCTAGGAGGGACCGGAGTCAAAAGCTCGGAAATCATTTTTCTCATGCTTTCCATTTGAGCGTCCATGGAGGATCTCAACGAATTGATGTCCTCCATGGTGACCATCTTACCGGCCTCTTCCGAAGGCCCATCGTCCGGCATACTCTTAGGCGGTTAAGCCCGAAATAAGAGCCGAGGCTCTGATACCAATTGAAAGGATCGTATGCCGCACCTAGAGGGGGGTGAATAGGTGCTAACCAATTTTTAGTTCTTTTTCAATTTAGGCTTGACACAAAGGTAAATTCTCTAGATATGCAACTAAGTGAATTTACCTATATGACAAGGTTATCAACTAAGCAAGATATAGCTACGCAATATATAGGAGATAGAATGGGATAGAGGTAACCGAGAGTGGAGCACGCGATGACACGGAGATGATTCCCGTAGTTCCCTTCCTTTGCAAGAAGGTACGTCTACGTTTGGAGGAGTGTGGTTGCTACGCAAGCCAAACCAACAGCCACGAAGGCTTCACTCAGATCTCCTGTGAGCAACGCCACGAAGGCCTAGCCCACTTCCACTAAGGGATTTCCTCGAGGCGGAAACCGGGCCTTTACAAGGTTCTTGGGGCACACATCCACAACCGAATTGGAGGCTCCCAAATCTGTAACAACACAACAATCAACAACAATACATCAACACAAATCAACTAGGGATCCAAAGAGGAACACTAGCAAGGGGGCCCTCAAACAAATGAGGGGGAAATGTAAATCGCTTCGGTGAGGATGTAGATCGGTGGCTTCTCCTTCGAATCTCCAAAGATCAAGAGCTTTGGTTGGGGGAGGAAGGAGATCTTGCAAATCTTGTGTTCTTGAGGTGGCTCTAATGGTGGTGAAGCTTGGCAGATTTTTCTTGCAATGATTGAGCAACTTGTCCCTTTGGAGAAGAGAGCTATTTATATGATTGGAGCTCTCAGATCTGACCGTTTGGACCATTTCTCGTAACACCGGAAGTTCCGGCCAGGAGGGCCGGAAGTTCCGGCCGGCACCGGAAGTACCGGCTAAGAGAGCCGGAACTTCCGCCAGGAGATTCTTCGTCAGGCAACCTGTCAGAAAACGGTGAGGGCGGAACTAGGGCGGAACTTCCGGTGACCGGAAGTTCCGGCCACCGGAAGTTCCGAAACCATGTTCCGAGCCACAATCGCGAATTTCGGAACTTGTCCGGAAGTTGGGCGGAAGTTCCGCTGACCGGAACTTCCGGCCAGCTTCACCGGAACTTCCGGCCGAGAATAAAACCTGCAATCGAACAACGCTGAAGGGCCTCTCGAGATCCGGCGGAACTTCCGTCGTCGGGGCCGAACTTCCGCCAGAGATAAAAAGATCAGAACTGAACACATACCATTTCACCGATCAAGTATATTTCTCGAAAACCTGTACCTGTCTACATCAACACACATAAAAATATAACTAGTGTTGACATCAAACACACAAAACCCAAAAGGGCGGGAAATGTTCTTTCAATCTCCCCCTTTTTGGTGTTTGATGACAACACAAGTATTTGCAAGGAATGAATAATGTAAACCAACAATGTGAAAGATATAGAGGAGCTCCCCCTAGATATGAGCATTGGTACAGAAGCTCCCCCTAAATCTTGCATCCGTCTTCCATGGGTTAGCAATATAACATAGTGATAAGCATATGGATAAAAAGATCATGCACACATAGATAACCATGGAAGACTCACATACGGAGTTTACCATCCACATAGATAAGGTTCCAAACACATAGATAGAGTTTACAAGCCAAATAAACTAAGAACATAGTTCGACCACATAGATAAATGAAGTCACAAGCGATAAAAATCAAAGCCAACACGAGCTTGTGACTTCCCCATGCAAATACCCAACGGAGAGCAACCTAATAAGGTCTCACTCTCCCCCTTTGGCACCAAGGCACCAAAAAGGGATAGGAGAAACTACACGCCCCAAGGGTCGGCGTTAGCCCAGCCGGGAGGAAGATCCGATGGAGCGCCGGGGTAGGGTGGAGTGTGAGGAGGAGACTCGATCTCAAGCCCATCCGGAGGAAGAGGAACACCATGCTGAGAAATCCACTCAGCCTCCGGAGTGATATTCTCCTCGGATCCGGGAGGAGACACTTCCACCTCAAGAGCCCTCATGATGCTCTTCTGACGAACCCGAGACTTCTTGGCTTCTGCATGCTGCTGATACTGACGGTGGTTGACTGCAGAGGTGAGGCAAAAAATCTGTCTCATGCGGCGAGCAAGCTTAGAAGCCCAGCTAGGTGGCTTCTCATCCATGGGGGGAACATCTTCTATGGGGGAGTTGTGGCGCTTGGTCCTCAGAACCTTCACTTCATGCATTGTGATGTTGAGAGGAATAGAGTGAATGAGGGAAGTCTGACAAGAATCAACCCAAGTGTCCTCAATGAGCTTCATAATGTACGGAGCATACGAGGGAAGCTTCTTCTCCATCACACATGACCACATCTCATTGTAGATGTAGTCCATCACATCAAGCTTCTCACCGGTGCCCTTCTTAGCAAAGGAGTTTGCCATAAGGTCGACTTCATATAAATGCAACTCATCAAGGTTGCCACCCTTTGGTCCAATGGTTTCCCGGTAGACTCTAAGCATAATGTCCCAAGTAGGGAGAAGATCCGCACTCTTGCCCGGGATGCCCCAACCTTTGATGTAGAGGTTCTCCAAAACTTCCCTTGGTTGAGAAAATGAACTATCATGGCACCTCCAACCATTTTCATTGACGCCCGGGAGGCGAGGGTATCCAAGGGCACTTCCGAACTTTGCCAAGTTAGACTCAAGGAGCCTTTCATGAGACATCCACCGGAAAGTTTTAGCTTCATCTGAATCAAAGTGGATGATACGTCCAAAACGTATCTACTTTCCCGAACACTTCTGCTATTGTTTTGCCTCTAATTTGTGTATTTTGGATACAACTAACACGGACTAACGCTGTTTTCAGCAGAATTGCTCTGGTGTCTCGTTTTTGTGCAGAAATCCAACTTTCAGGAAAAACCTCGGAATTTATACAGAAGGCCCTATTTTCCCAGAAGACTCACGGAGCCAGAAGGGCAAGTCAGGTGGAGGCCCGAGGGCCCCACACCCTAGGGCGGCGCGGCCCAGGAGGGGGGCGCGCGGCCCTAGTGTGTGGCCCCCTCGGCAGGCCTCCGACGCCCTCCTTCGGACTACTTATCGCCCTCGACCTAAAAACGCACGGAGAGAAGTCGAAGTCGCCAGAAACCCTCCAGAAAGCCGCCACATCGCGAAACTCCGTCTCGGGAGCCAGAAGTCTCCGTTCTGGCACTCCGCCGAGACGGGGAATTGGAGGAGATCATCGCCGCCATCACCACCAACGCCTCTCCATCGACCAGCCATGTTTCCCCCATCCATGTGTGAGTAATTCCCCCGCTGTAGGCTGAAGGGGATGGTAGGGATTGGATGAGATTGATCATGTAATAGTCACAAGATTGTTAGGGCATGGTGCCTAGTATCCGTAGATGTTACTTTTATGATATTGTTGCAACTTGTTATGCTTAATGCTTGTCACTAGGGCCCGAGTGCCATGATCTCAGATCTGAACATGTTATTGTTTCATCATGATATGCATTGTTTTATGATCTTACCTGCAAGTTGTATACACATGTCGCTGTCCGGAACCAATGGCCCCGAAGTGACAGAAATCGGGACAACCGGAGGGGATGGTAGTGATGTGAGGATCACATGTGTTCACGGAGTGTTAATGCTTTGCTCCGGTACTCTATTAAAAGGAGTACCTTAATTTCCAGTAGTTTCCCTAGAGGCCCGGCTGCCACCGGCTGGTAGGACAAAAGATGTTGTGCAAGTTTCTCATTGCGAGCACGTACGACTATATATGGAACACATGCCTATTGATTGATTAGTACTTGGATACCGCTTTATTATTACCTGCAAATGCCCTACCATGATTGTTATATGAATTCTCTCATCCATGCAACGCCCATTCATCCGTCCCTGTGCCTACAGTATTTTAATCCTGCTGTTTACTATAATCACTACTGCTGTCTTTATTTCACCGCTGCTGTTATTTCACTATTCCTACTGCTATAAAATTGTTGCTACTGATAAACTCTTGCGAGCAAGTCTGTTTCCAGGTGCAGCTGAATTGACAACTCCGCTGTTAAGGCTTACAAGTATTCTTTGTCTCCCCTTGTGTCGAATCAATAAATTGGGTAATACTTCCCTCGAAGACTGTTGCGATCCCCTATACTTGTGGGTCATCAAGACTATTTTCTGGCGCCGTTGCCGGGGAGCATAGCTTTATTTGGAAGTTCACTTGGATTGATATTGTTCGCTACAAATTCTCCATCATGGGTAAACCTCGCGATACTAAAGTCGCCATATTACCATCCACTACAAGAAAAGGTACAACTCTGAGTACCTCTGCTGCTCTTGATTCACCATCTGTGATAAGTCAACTTGTTTCACCACCACAAACTTCACGTGTTGGTACTTCTGCTGAATCTGAAAATTCCTCTGATAATTTTGATGATGCTTCTACTGTGCTTGATAATACTGGTTCATTAGGTCCTTTTCTAGATGCTACAATTGCTAGGTCTAGACAAATTGAAATTACTGAAACTCCTAATGAAAATACTGTTACACCTGTTAATTCACCTGAGATTGATGATCTTGATGAAGATTATGTAGAACTTGATGATGATTTTATTGATAAATGCAATGCTACTACTAGTACAAGTAACCTCAAAAAGCTTATTGCACAACATGCTGTTAGATATAAACCGTCTCCTGATCCTAAATTTGCCACATCTCCTATAAACATTAAAGATAAAGATTATGACTTTTCTCTTGATTTATCTCATATATCTATTGTTGAGAAAACACCCTTTTGTGGTACTGAAAAAGAGAGTGTTGTAGAACATATGAATGAGCTTTCTACTTTAAGTAGCTTGTTTTCTGATGATGTTAAGATGCGTACTTATTTTGTTGCTAAGATTTTCCCATTCTCATTAAAGGATGATGCTAAGATTTGGTATAATAATTTGCCTCCTGATTCTATTAATAGTCCAAGTTGTTTGCTTGATGTTTTCTTTCGGAAATACTTTCCCGCTAGTGCTCAACATATGGCTTTGCAGAGAATTTATAGCTTTGATCAAGAAGATGGAGAGAAATTGCCTGAAGCTTGGGCAAGATTTTGCTCTCTTATTAGAGCTCGGCCTGGACATGATTTGGAAAAGCATGATTTACTTGATATATTTTATAGTGGACTAACCATTGAGTCTAGGGCATACCTGGATAGTTGTGCTGATTGTGTTTTCAGGAAAAGAACTCCGGACGAAGCTGAAGAATTATTGGCTAAGATAAGCAAAAATCATGATGATTGGTCTACACCTGAACCAACCCCGACACCTATATTGAAGAAGAGGGGTATGATTGAATTAAATGATGAAGATATGAGGGAAGCCAAGAAATCTCTTATGGAGAAAGGTATTAAATCTGAAGATGTGAAGAATTTACCTCCTATAGAAGACCTATGTAAGATAATTCCCCCTTCATCTACAATCGAGGTACATTCTCTTCAACGCTTTGATAGAGGAGATATTCCATATTCAAAACCTCCTGATCAATGTTTAGATGAATTTGATAATTATATTGTTAAGCAAAATAATTTTAATATGAGAGTAGAGAATCATCTAATGGAAAATTCTCAAGCTATTGGTAAATTGCATGATATTGTGGAGAGAACCTCCAATGATGTTAAGATGCTTGTTAAACATTTTGATATGATTCAAACTCAAATTGATCAACTTACTAAAGTGCAAAATGACTTGTTAAAAAATAATCATGAAGAGAAACAAGTTTATGAAGTAACAACTAGAGGCGGTGTTTCTACCCAGGATCCTCTATATCCTGAAGGGCACCCCAAAAGAATTGAACAAGATTCTCAACGAACTAAAGAAATTAGTAGTCCTTCTAAGAAAAAGAAGAAGAAACATAAAACTGTTGTAGAATCCTCTGAACCTGTTAATGATCCTAATAGTATTTCTATTTCTGATGCTGAAACTGAAAGTGGCAATGAACATGATGAAGATAATGATAAGAATGATGCTCCTGATAAAGAAGAAATTGAAAAAGAACCTGAAAAGCATGATAAAAATAAAAAGTACACTAAAGAAGATTTTATTACAAAGAAACATGGTAATGAAAGAGAACCTTGGGTTCAAAAGCCAATGCCTTTTCCTGCTAAGAAACTAAAATCAAAGGAGGAGGAACACTATAATAAATTTTGTGATTGGATGAAACCTTTATTTTTGCAAATCCCTTTGACTGATGCTATTAAATTGCCTCCTTATTCAAAGTATATGAAAGATATTGTTTCTAACAAAAGGAAAATTCCCAATGAGGAGATTTCCACTATGCTTGCTAATTACTCCTTCAATGGTAAGGTTCCAAAGAAGCTGGGAGACCCAGGTATACCGACTATTCCTTGTTCCATCAAGAATAATTATGTTAGAACTGCTCTATGTGATTTGGGAGCGGGAGTTAGTGTAATGCCCTTTTCTCTTTATAAGAGACTTGATTTAGATAAGTTGATACCAACTGATATATCTTTGCAAATGGCTGATAAATCTACTGCTATTCCTGTTGGTGTATGTGAAAATGTTCCTGTTCAAGTTACTCAACATTGCTTGATATTAACTGATTTTGTTGTGTTGGAAATGCCTGAAGATGATAATATGTCCATTATTCTTGGAAGACCCTTTCTTAATACTGCAGGGGCTGTTATTGATTGCAATAAAGGCAAGGTTACTTTCAATGTTGATGACAAGGAACATACTGTCTATTTTCCCAAGAGGATTGATAAAGTATATGGAGTTAATACAATTTTTAATGTGAAAACTATCAAAGTGGGATCCATTGATTGTCCTATATATGAGCCTAAAGAAGAATATCAAACTCTTGTGATTGGATCCATATCAATTCAATATAAGGTAACATGATTGATTTGAGGTTTATTTCTTCTTATGTCATATAAAATTTATTTGGTAGCAAGACTTGATCAACCTTGTTAACAAGTATATTTTAATGCATAAGAGAGCTAAACAACATTTCTTTCTTTCTTTCTCCCTCCATTTGTTTTACTTGCTGTAGCACTTTTTGTTTTGCAATATGCTTTAGTTGTTTAAGATTTTGGAAATCATTTTCCTGCGCAGTAATAATTAATTTAACACCCAGAAATGTGCATTTTTCGAAGTTCTCAAAAATTTACAAAAATTATACTGGTAGTCCTATTTTTCGAAGAGGCACCTGGGAGCACCTGGGGCTGACCAGTGGGGCACCCCAGGGTGGCACCCCACAGGCCGGCGCGGCCAGGTGGTGTGGGCCCCTCCTTGCCCCACTTCATCATCTCTTTCACTCAGTGCACTCTCTCTCCCGAAAAAACTCGTACTCACTTTCTCTCACTCGCGTTTCTGCTCAAGAACTCGCGATTTCTCGATCTCTTTGCTCAGCCCAGATTTCTGTCTGAAATTTGGCACATTTGCTCCTTGGTATGTGACTCCTTTGATTGTCCAATTAGAATTTTGTTTGGTTGAGTATATCTTGAATATTTTGCTGCTGTAGATAACATGTTTAGTGAGCTTGCATGCTTGTTCTAAGTGGTAGAAACTAGTTTTGATGCATGTTTAGTACTCTAGCAAGTTCCTATAGTAGTTCCCCTCAATTATATACCTTGAAATCAAATTTTATAATGATTGTTGAAAAATTTCAGAAAATGGAAGGAAGTAGGCACCAACTAAACCAACAAGAATTGGAGGTGCAGCAAGTCATGAGAGTTCACCGCGAAGAGGGAGTATACCCCTCTTATTACCCATGCACGGATTTTATGCGGAATGCAGGAATCCTGCAAGATGTTCAAACACTGATTTCCAATGCAGGGTTGGAAGGTTTTACTGTTGGTGAACCTTACCAATATGCTAAACTAACGGTGTCGGTTGTGCAGGATTTCGAATTTCATCGGTCTCAAACTAACCCCATGGTCCGGTACAAGATTTATAACAAAACTATCAACTTGCCTTTCAGTGATTTTTGTGCAGCAATTAGAGTGCCGCAGTGGGGATCCTGTGAGAAGGTCAGGGGAACGCCGCGGGAGCTCTCGAATCTTTATACAATGATTTGTAATGGGAGGAGCTTCTCCGATGATGGTGGTAAGATTAGTAGCATTCAACTCCCAGCTATCCGCTACTTTGCTTATTTCGTTACAAAGTGCGTTCTTGCTAGAAGGTATGCGAGTAAGTTGTCTGTTCAAGATATGGCTTTCTTAGCTGCCGCTTTGCAACAGGATAGGACCTATAATTTGGGTGCTTTAATAGCTTGTAGACTTGCTACTAACCGTGAGAAAGGAGGAATTTGTGGAGGTCTTATCGCCTCTCGCTTATTAGCTATGCATGGTGTAGAACCTCACCATCTAGATATTCCGCTTTCCATAGAGAAACTTGATGTTGTTTCCATGATTAAACATGAGTTTATTTCAGATGCATCTAATTTGAACAACCTGTATTATAGGATAACTTTGTATAAGAAAAATTGGAGAATAACTAAGAAAATTGAAAAACTAGTACGATTGCCTGCACCTGCTCTGCTTAACCTTGATGCCAGGAAAGGGTGGTCGATCACAGAAAATGAGCTAAATGCATACATAGAAAGAGAAGGCCATCATGCAAGGGAAGGCACGGAGGAGGCCGAGGAGCACCTCGACTCTTCATCCGATGCAGCAAGCTCTTCATATCAACATTATGGTCATGTGGAGCCTCCACGACATTCTTCTGCGCAGGGGCCTTATTATCACTCCATGTACGATCCACCGGCGTGGAACTCCGACCCTCGATGGGAATGAACTCCACTTAGGCCAAAAGCCTAAGCTTGGGGGGAGGTATACCGGCATCACTCATTCTTTGCATATTATGGTTGCTGGATACTTGTACATACTTGTTTAGTTTCTTAGAGTGGTTTTCTAATGAGAGGGAGATGATATTTGGGGAAGTGCTGTCCAAAAACAGATTCTGGGCTGTTACCAAAAAAATTCGTACGCACAGCCAGAACGTTATTTTGAGTTGCCAATTTTTGAGCATGTGCCCCAGGTTGTTATCTAACTTTCATTAGTTGAACACTTTTTGAGCTGAGCAATGGAAGATTTTTGTTAATTTCGATTTCTGTACTGCTGTCAGGTTTTGGCAGATTTCTGTCATCCTGCTTTTCTGTGTTTCTGTTAGTTTGCATTCTTTTGTTTTCGCTTTGTTTCTTTCCTAAAACACAAAAAGACCAAAAATATTTCTGTTGTTTCTCTTCACCATTTGTTTGCTTTGGTTTCTTGCATTTGTTTCGCTTTATTTGCTATTGCTAGTTTGCTACAAGAAAACCCAAAAAGATTTTGCTTTGTTTGCTTGTTTCTTTTGTTCTTGTTTCCAATTCGAAAACACCAAAAATATTTGCTGTTCTTCTTTGGTTTGTAAAGTTCATCATGATTTCAATGGTCTTCGGTGGCTGGAGCGTGGTTTTCATTTCATATTATCCAAGCTACACAAGTGAAAGGCAATAATGACGATCTACAACAATTGGATTGTGGTGAGAGGCTGGTATGAACTCTATTTGTTTTCATTTTTGTACATATACTCATCCATGTGAGCATGCTTAGTTGGTTCATGTGAGGTATATGTTATTTGAGAAAGTCTAGTAGTTCATGATCTCTCATGTTTAGCTCCAATTTATTAATATGAGTAGCATGTCATGGATGTTCGCTTGCATTGTTTTATTCATAAGTAAGTATGGCATTGTGGTATCCTCCTCTGAATAATTCATTTATATCGACTTGGCACATGCTCACGCATGCATATGACTGAACAAAAGTCAATTAAGCCTCGATGATTTATATTGCTTCAGAGTTCTTGTATCACTTTTATGCCTCCGTTAATTTATTTTGCCGCAAGCATGATTATGACAGTTATTGCTCTCTTGATTTGTCGCTCCCTAGTCTTTTGCTAGCCTTCACTTGTACTGAGCGGGAACGCCGCTCGTGCTTCCAAACACCTGAAAACCAAGTTGTTCCAAAGTTTCCACCATAAATACCTATGCATGGCATTTCAAACCATTCCAAGTAAATTCTCATGCGCTACCTTTAAAACTTTCAAAATGCTTCTCAATTTGTGTTAATGTTTCATAGCTCATGAGGAAGTATGTGGTGTTTAGCTTTCAACCTTGTCATTTACTTTTGACGGACTCTCATATGGACTAGTGGCACATCCGCTTATCCAATAATTTTGCAAAAAGAGCTGGCAATGGGATTCCCAGTCCCAAATTAATTAACTTAAATAGACACTCCTCCATGGTTTGTGATTGTTGGACGGCACCCGAAGGATTCGGTTAGCCATGGCTTGTGTAAGCAAAGGTTGGGGGAGTGTCATCATCATAATAAAACTTAAATAAAAAGGCACTCCTTCATGGTATGTGATTGTTGGCAGGCACCCGAGGATTCGGTTAGCCATGGTTTGTGTAAGAAAGGTTGGAAGGAGTGCCACATAAACATACAAATAATTCATGGGAGCCGCTCTTGGGAGTCCGGTTGACGAGGTAGTTAGTGTACCCATTACCATTCGTTGACAACAACAAGCACCTCTCAAAATAATTTTACTCCTGTTTTAAAAATGAAAAGCTCTAGCGCATGTTAATCCCTGCTTCCCTCTGCGAAGGGTCAATCTTTTACTTTTATGTTGTGTCTCCATTCTTTCTTTGAGCACTATCTTGAGAGCACAACTGTCATTCTTAGTATAATATGCTTGTCTCAAAATATGATTGATTGTGGTATAACTTTGATGCTTTTATCTTTGACAATCACTACTTCTAGTCTTTCTATGAACTCCAGAGGTGCCTGGGCATTTATGTTTTGCCGATCAAATACGGGCAAGCGAGATACCACTTTATCATATTCTCTTATGAACATTGCAATCCTGCTTATATACATGATTCATGATGCTTATTATTAATTGTTGGTACCTCTCCATGATTGACATAGCTGTTGGATGATCTTATTTGCATGTATCTCATTATGAACTGCTTAAGTATTAGCCATAGCATGAGAATATATACATCATATGAGCAAATGTGTTCGTGAAAGTTCTTTTATCGCTCAGTTGTTAACTGAATTGCTTGAGGACAAGCAATAAGCTAAGCTTGGGGGAGTTGATACGTCCAAAACGTATCTACTTTCCCGAACACTTTTGCTATTGTTTTGCCTCTAATTTGTGTATTTTGGATACAACTAACACGGACTAACGCTGTTTTCAGCAGAATTGCTCTGGTGTCTCGTTTTTGTGCAGAAATCCAACTTTCGGAAAAACCTCGGAATTTATACAGAAGTATTTTCCCAGAAGACTCACGGAGCCAGAAGGGCAAGTCAGGTGGAGGCCCGAGGGCCCCACACCCTAGGGCGGCGCGGCCCAGGAGGGGGGCGCGCGGCCCTAGCGTGTGGCCCCTCGGCAGGCCTCCGACGCCCTCCTTCGGACTACTTATCGCCCTCGACCTAAAAACGCACGGAGAGAAGTCGAAGTCGCCAGAAACCCTCCAGAGAGCCGCCACATCGCGAAACTCCGTCTCGGGAGCCAGAAGTCTCCGTTCTGGCACTCCGCCGGGACGGGGAATTGGAGGAGATCATCGCCGCCATCACCACCAACGCCTCTCCATCGACCAGCCATGTTTCCCCCATCCATGTGTGAGTAATTCCCCCGCTGTAGGCTGAAGGGGATGGTAGGGATTGGATGAGATTGATCATGTAATAGTCACAAGATTGTTAGGGCATGGTGCCTAGTATCCGTAGATGTTACTTTTATGATATTGTTGCAACTTGTTATGCTTAATGCTTGTCACTAGGGCCCGAGTGCCATGATCTCAGATCTGAACATGTTATTGTTTCATCATGATATGCATTGTTTTATGATCTTACCTGCAAGTTGTATACACATGTCGCTGTCCGGAACCAATGGCCCCGAAGTGACAGAAATCGGGACAACCGGAGGGGATGGTAGTGATGTGAGGATCACATGTGTTCACGGAGTGTTAGGGCATGAGCAATGGAGGCAGCTGTCCAACTAGGCTTGGATAAAACTTTTGACATATGCATGCCATGTTATGGTCCCATTAATATGTCTTTCTCTCAAAAGCTGATTTGGGTTTTCTCTTTCTCTCTCACATTTTCACTTTATGGCTGAAGAGGCTGCCTCCTGATGAAGAGGCTGCCTCCTTATCCGAACCTAATTTGGACCACCCGAACCAAGATAAAGCTGCGAGGCAGCACCCCCGGGGCTATGCATTGGGCATGCCCTTAATGCTTTGCTCCGCACTCTATTAAAAGGAGTACCTTAATTTCCAGTAGTTTCCCTAGAGGCCGGCTGCCACCGGCTGGTAGGACAAAAGATGTTGTGCAAGTTTCTCATTGCGAGCACGTACGACTATATATGGAACACATGCATATTGATTGATTAGTACTTGGATACCGCTTTATTATTACCTGCAAATGCCCTACCATGATTGTTATATGAATTCTCTCATCCATGCAACGCCCATTCATCCGTCCCTGTGCCTACAGTATTTTAATCCTGCTGTTTACTATAATCACTACTGCTGTCTTTATTTCACCGCTGCTGTTATTTCACTATTCCTACTGCTATAAAACTGTTACTACTGATAAACTCTTGCGAGCAAGTCTGTTTCCAGGTGTAGCTGAATTGACAACTCCGCTGTTAAGGCTTACAAGTATTCTTTGTCTCCCTTGTGTCGAATCAATAAATTGGGTAATACTTCCCTCGAAGACTGTTGCGATCCCCTATACTTGTGGGTCATCAGTGGACGGTGGCATAGAATTGCTGGATCAACCCGACATCATAATCCTTGTTGAGCTCCATAATGGGATAGAGCCCAAACTCACCACACATAGCATAGGCTTCTGCAAAGTACGAAGCGGCCATCTTGCCGGTGTCAATAGCATGTTGAGGGGCTACCCCCTTCTTGAATGGCACATACACCTCATAGAAGATCTCCTCTTGAGTCTTGTTGTGGAAGCGCTTATCCGTAACCCGATTGTTCCGAGGAGTGAGGTAAGGGTTCAAGTCACGGATCTCCTTGACCCCCCGACGGGCAGCAACACGAAGAGCCGGGAAGCTCCCAGGGCCGCTTAGTGGATCCCTGGCACCTCGCGTCGTCCCGCAAATCTTCTGGCCAACGTCCTGGCGGTTGCTAGGGCGTGCCACCTGACCTAGACCCGATCAGGAGGGTGTTAGTGCTTCGATTTGTTCCTGCATGGTAGACACGTACACATTAAATACGAGCCCTATCGGCTCTCAGGTTTCCCTGTGGATCGGCTCAAGGAGCCGATCGCCCCATGTTTCACGTTGGATTTACAATGGCATGGGGATCCTGCTTGATCAGGACAAAGCTAAAACGATCCACGATAGTTTAGGGTTTTCACCGCATAATCGGAACGTCCTACGTGCGATCGGGCCTAGCAGCTACGAGAGATGATGCAAACTACCCCTACGAGAGGCCTAAAAACCAACATAACGTTGATCCCCGGAACATCCCTCGCAGGGACGGTAAACAACTCCTAACGCACCACCGGATCGTCCGACCCCAGCATAAGGCCTAACTATGCAGATATTAAACTAATCCTTGCGGAGCAAGGAGCAACTATAACGGATCGGATCTACTAAGTTACGAACAAGCAAGATGCTGCCCTTACGTCTGGATAGACGTAAGGGCAGCTAGGTGTCGAGGGACGGCATTGCCACGCAGATATGCACGTGAAAGCACCAATGCAAGCCCCTAAACACCTAAGGATAAATAGTACTGCTCGCCATCAACAAGGCTTCAGCACGAGCAGTACAAGGTTGACGAATAAACGTATACTGCCTAGATCGCTAGATGCGATCTAGGCAGCATGGTGCTTACCCGGGAGAAACCCTCGAAGAGAAGGGGTGGCGATGCGCCTGATTTGTGTTGGTTGAACGATGATTGTCCTCCTTTTCCGATAACCCTAGATACATATTTATAGTCCAAGGGACTTTCTAATTGGGGCGTGCACCTAACCGTGCACGGGCCAGACTCTATCTCTTAATCTAAATTACAATGCGATCTACTATATTACAGATACATGGGCAACTTAGCCCAAACTCTCAGCGCAAGGCCGCTTCGAAGATGCTCCACGTGTACGTCCTTCAAGCCCATCTTCACTTACGGCCCATCTCCTGATTTGGCCAAAATCGGGTGGTAACACATGCCCCCTGGTTTTGATAATGATAATTGCAAAACCATCTGTCTCCTTCGAAGGGTCATGTCGTGGCAGAACCGTCGCAGTTTTCTTCATGATGACGTCTTGCCTCCTCAACTTCTCTGCACGACTTGACGGTTCTGGCACCACGTCCTCGGGAACTGCTTAGGCATTAAACCATATATTCCCCCTTTTATTTGGCCACATCGAACAGTTCTCCTCTTCCTCCCTCTGCATCAGCACTTCCAAAAACCCTCCTCCGCCGCCATGTCTTCCTCTTCTTCTTCCTCCACTTCATCGGGTCTTTCCTACGTGTCCTCTCCCATCCGGGAGTCAACACCAGAGTGGGGTACGCAGGCGGCGTACGATATCCTTGCCCCAACAGCGTGGGACAAGGAGGACCATGACTTCTCCGTCTGGTCCGAGGATGACAGGTCCTCAACTGACGGGGAGAGTGACCTCCGCTTCCTCGCCAATGAGGAAGCGGTGGAGGCAAGCGACGACGACCGCTTTTCCTGGGACGGGGCCACTTCTTCCGAGGAGGTGAAGGAGGAGGAGGAGGATGACAGCTCCTCCGACGAGCCGCCGGCCAAACGCCATTGCCCCTGGCCCGGGCACCTCAGCGACTTCGACAGCGAGGACGACGATGCTGACGAGGAGGATGAGGACAACGAGGGTCCTGCCGGTGGCCGCTACAGCAGCGACGACGAGCCGGTCGGGAGCAGCGCCGACAGCGGCGATGGCGATGATGAGGGCAGCAGCGGCCCCTAGATAGGATAGAGCTAGGAGTAGTAGATGGGGCAATGTTCCCCCTAGCAATTCCTTTTGAGAGCAATCAGCTCTTTATGTAAGAAATCTAGTTTATCAATGAAGAATTTCCCCAATTTGATTTTGCCAATTTCTTCCATATTGATCTAGCCGATTGTCACCTTGATTGATGCCTGCCGATGGCAATGCAGCTTATAGTGGATTGCCACACCGGCAATCTAGTCACCTCTCGACTTAAACTTGTAATTCTTGAAATTCAGACCAAACTCCCAATCGAACATGTCCAGCCCACAGCCTTGAGACCCCTAGATCTTTGGACTTCAAAATCATCCGATCGTGATGTTTGTCCTTGATGGCAAAACTCCTGGGTTAATGCTCCCAGGAAAGCTCCTTAACCCGTTGCTGACGACCTTGATGTTGAAGCTGACACCTCTGCTCAACAGGTGTTTGCTCACAGCTTCCCTCGCGATGTTATACTCCTTCGCAGCAACGAACTGGTTTAGAGCCTACCACTGACGATGGCTCCTTCTTCAAACTCCTCCCGTCAACTCTGGTGGTTTTACTCTGCAAGAGCTCGCCACCTTTCCACATGGTTACAATGCAGAGACAGCCGATTTCAATACCATCGGCTCTTCAGAGCGAAGAATCTTCAGGGTCGGCTGCCCCCCGAGCCTTAGTCAAGGCGAGAACAGAAGTGGACCAGCCGCATTGGGCCACTATCAGCTTCTCAGCTGTGGTGCAGCATCAGCCGATTCTAACCAAATCGGCTTTCAAAAGCAGAGAACCTTCAACGTGAACTGCCCCCCGAGCTTCTTCAGTCCAATGAGGCAACCTCTGGTGAGAATGCAGTTCAGTCCAACTGGACGACCGTCGGTCGTTCTCATGATCCTAGCCTGATCTGCACGTCCATGCTGTTCTTGCTGTTGGCCAGGGCTGCGATCCTCAAACTTGCCGGCAAATATCAACAGCTTAAATGAGAAAAAGGGCCGTCTTGGACGCCCAAACTGATGCTTCTGCTGGTGCTGCCGAGCTTGAAGTCTTGCAGAAGGAGTTGGAAGTCCTTGAAGAGAGGGCCTGAGTCGCCAAGCAATCCCAATGAGGGGTTCCTCCAGTAGATGACTGCTCTATTAGGCTTCCGCTTGTAACAGTTGTATCCCTTGAGTCGATGGCCGTGCATCGGCTTTGAATTTTTGCGGCGATTTTTACGTATCGGCCCCCATACTTGAGCTGCTCTGCTGGACATTTGACATCCGTTCCCAGCTCCGTATCCTCGTATCTTATCCATCTATGTGCCCCCCGAGCCGATTCTGTCAAGTAATTGATGGCATCGGCTCTTCAGGCATCTGTTGGATCAATGCTGAACGCAGACAAGGTATGTTGAGGATAATTTTGGCCGATTGCGGGAATCGGCCTCCTTTTCCGTTGCAAGGCTTTGGCGATGATTTGCAACTTCTCGGATTTCCACTATAGCTACGTGGCATGTTGGAGATGAGATCCTTTGCTTTTCATTTTTTGAGGGCCGATCTCAGGGATCGGCCTTGCCACGTATGTCCAATGTCTTGGACTTGCTACTCCGTTAGGCCGGTGGATAAAACCAGCCTTACCCCATTTTTCGAGGCTTCGATGCGCTCACAACCCTCTAAACTGATTCCAGAGAGCGGCTCTTGGTCATCTGCTTCCCACACGCTCATGGCAGCTAATGATATCTCGATTGAGTCATCCGCCTGAACGACTTCCACTTCATCTCCATCCCACTGTATGATGCATTGGTGCATTGTAGACGGGATGCAACAGTTAGCATGAATCCAGTCCCTTCCCAATAGGACGGCGTAATTGCTTTTGCTGTCAACGATGAAGAACGCAGTAGGTATGGTCTTCCGGCCTACAGTAAGCTCTACATTCAGAACACCTTTCGCTTCTGACGCCTGGCCGTTGAAGTCGCTTAATGTGATGTTGGTCTTGATCAGATCGTCGCTGGAATGCCCCAAACGACGTAGCATGGAATACGGCATTATGTTGACTGCCGCTCCGGTATCAACCAACATCTTGCTGACAGGCTGCCCGTTGATGTAACCCCTCAAGTATAGGGCTTTCAGATGCCTGTAGCTTCTATCTCGTGGCTTTTCAAAGATAACCGGTCGTGGACCGCAGTCGAATTGAGCCACTGAAACTTCCTCGTCGCTTGGAGCGCGAAACTCCGACGGGAGTATGAATACCATGTTCGCATCAGCCGATGTCTCTGCATCGGTGATGGCGTGTAACTCACACGTTCGTTGGGAACCCCAAGAGGAAGGTATGATGCGCACAGTAGCAAGTTTTCCCTCAGAAAGAAACCAAGGTTTAATCGAACCAGGAGGAGCCAAGAAGCACGTTGAAGGTTGATGGTCGCGAAATGTGATGCGGCGCAACACCAGGGATTCCGGCGCCAACTAGGAACCTGCACAACACAACCCAAGTACTTTGTCCCAACGAAACAGTGAGGTTGTCAATCTCACCGGCTTGCTGTAACAAAGGATTAAACGTATCGAGTGGAAGATGTTTGCAAAGAAAACAGTAAAACAAGTAGATTGTATGCTATGTAAAGAATAGGACCGGGGTCCACTAGAGGTGTCTCTCCCATAAGATAAAAGCATGTTGGGTGAACAAATTACAGTCGGGCAATTGACAAATAGAGAAAGGCATAACAATGCATATACATGACATGGTAAATATAGTGAGATTTAATTGGGCATTACGACAAAGAACATAGACCGCCATCCAACTGCATCTATGCCTAAAAAGTCCACCTTCAGGTTATCGTCCGAACCCCCTCCAGTATTAAGTTGCAAAGCAACAGACAATTGCATTAAGTATTGTGCGTAATGTAATCAATAACTACATCCTTAGACATAGCATCAATGTTTTATCCCTAGTGGCAACAGCACATCACAACCTTAGAACTTTCTGTCACTGTCCCAGGTATCAATGAAGGCATGAACCCACTATCGAGCATAATTACTCCCTCTTGGAGTTAAGAGTAAAAACTTGGCCAGAGCCTCTACTAATAACGGAGAGCATGCAAGATCATAAACAACACATGAACAATAGATTGATAATCACCATAATCATAGTACTCTCTATCCATCGGATCCCGACAAACACAACATATAGAATTACATATAGATGATCTTGATCATGTTAGGCAGCTCACAAGATCCAACAATGAAGCACAACAAGGAGAAGACGACCATCTAGCTACTGCTATGGACCCATGGTCCAGGGGTGAACTACTCACTCATCACTCCGGAGGCGATCATGGCGATGAAGAATCCTCCGGGAGATGAATCCCCTCTCCGGCAGGGTGCCGGAGGCGATCTCCGAATCCCCCGAGATGGGATTGCGGCGGCGGCGTCTCGTAAGGTTTTCCGTATCGTGGCTCTCGGTACTGGGGGTTTCGCGACGGGAGCTTTAAGTAGGCGGAAGGTCAACGCGAGGGGCCACACGAGGGGCCCAGGGGGCAGGTCGGCGCGGCCAGGGCCTGGGCCGCGCCGGCCAGCCTCCTGGCCACCTCGTGGCCCCACTTCGTTAGGTCTTCGGTCTTCTGGAAGCTTCGTGCAAAAATAGGACCCTGGGCGAAAGTTTCGTCCAATTCCGAGAATATTTCTTTACTAGGATTTCTGAAACCAAAAACAGCAGAAAACAGCAACAGGCTCTTCGGCATCTTGTTAATAGGTTAGTTCCAGTAAATGCATAAATATGACATATAATGTGCATAAAACATGTAGGTATCATCAATAAAGTAGCATGGAACATAAGAAATTATCGATACGTTGGAGACGTATCAGCATCCCCAAGCTTAGTTCTGCTCGTCCCGAGCAGGTAAAACGATAACAAAGATAATTTCTGAAGTGACATGCCATCATAATCTTGATCATACTATTTGTAAACATATGTAATGAATGCAGCGATCAAAGCAAAGGTAATGACATGAGTAAACAACTGAATCATATAGCAAAGACTTTTCATGAATAGTACTTCAAGACAAGCATCAATAAGTCTTGCATAAGAGTTAACTCGTAAAGCAATAAATCAAAGTAAAGGTGTTGAAGCAACACATAAGAAGATTAAGTTTCAGCGGTTGCTTTCAACTTGTAACATGTATATCTCATGGATATTGTCAACATAGAGTAATATAACAAGTGCAATATGCAAGTATGTAGGAATCAATGCACAGTTCACACAAGTGTTTGCTTCTTAAGGTGGAAGGAGATAGGTAAACTGACTCAACAATAAAAGTAAAAGAATGGTCCTTCAAAGAGGAAAGCATCGATTGCTGTATTTGTGCTAGAGCTTTTATTTTGAAAACATGAAGCAATTTTGTCAACGGTAGTAATAAAGCATATGAGTTATGTAAATTATATCTTACAAGTTGCAAGCCTCACGCATAGTATACTAATAGTGCCCGCACCTCGTCCTACTTAACTTGGACTACCGGATCTTTGCATGCCATGTTTCAACCAAGTGTCACAAAGGGGTACCTCCATGCCGCCTGTACAAAGGTCCAAGGAGAATGCTCGCATTTCGGATTTCTCGCTTTTGATTATTCTCAACTTAGACATCCATACCGGGACAACATGGACAACAGATAATGGACTCCTCTTTAATGCATAAGCATGTAGCAAAGTTATTATTCTCATATGAGATTGAGGATATATGTCCAAAACTGAAACTTCCACCATGATTCATGGCTTTAGTTAGCGGCCCAATGTTCTTCTCTAACAATTTTGCATGCTCCAACCACTAAAATGATAGACCTTCAGACAAGACGGACATGCATAGCAACTCACATGATATTCAACAATAGTTGATGGCGTTCCCCAGAAGCATGGTTATCGCACAACAAGCAACTTAATAAAATATAAAGTGCATAAGTACATATTCAATACTACGATAGTTTTTAAGGCTATTTTGTCCCATGAGCTATATATTGCAAAGGTGAATGATGGAATTTTAAAGGTAGCACTCAAGCAATTTACTTTGGAATGGCGGGAAATACCATGTAGTAGGTAGGTATGGTGGACACAAATGGCATAGTGGTTGGCTCAAGGATTTTGGATGCATGAGAAGTATTCCCTCTCGATACAAGGTTTAGGCTAGCAAGGTTATTTGAAGCAAACTCAAGGATGAACAAGTGCAGCAAGACTCACATAAAAGACATATTGTAAACATTATAAGACTCTACACTGTCTTCCTTGTTGTTCAAAACTCAATACTAGATATTATCTAGACCTTAGAGAAACCAAATATGCAAATCAAATTTTAGCAAGCTCTATGTATTTCTTCATTAATGGGTGCAAAGCATATGATGCAAGAGCTTAAACATGAGCACAACAATTGCCAAGTATCACATTATCCAAGACATTTTTAGAATTACTACATGTAGCATTTTCCAATTCCAACCATATAACAAATTAACGAAGAAGAAACTTCGCCTTGAACATTATGAGTAAAGCCTAAGGACACATGTGTCCATATGCAACAGCGGAGCGTGTCTCTCTCCCACAAAGTGAATGCTAGGATCCATCTTATTCAAACAAAAACAAAAACGAAAACAAACCGACGCTCCAAGTAAAGAACACCAGATGTGACTGAATAAAAATATAGTTTCAGGGGAGGAACCTGATGATGTTGTCGATGAAGAAGGGGATGCCTTGGGCATCCCCAAGCTTAGACGCTTGAGTCTTCTTAAAATATGCAGGGATGAACCACGGGGGCATCCCCAAGCTTAGAGCTTTCACTCCTCTTGATCTTAGTATATCATTCTCCTCTCTTGACCCTTGAAAACTTCCTTCACACCAAACTTCAAGCAAACTCATTAGAGGGTTAGTGCATCATTAATAATTCACACATTCAGAGGTGACACAATCATTATTTTCACTTCTGGACATTGCATAATGCTACTGGACATTAATGGATCAAAGAAATAAATCCAACATAGCAAAAGAGGCAATGCGAAATAAAAGGCAGAATCTGTCAAAAACAGAACAGTCCGTAAAGACGAATTTATAAATGGCACCAGACTTGCTCAAATGGAAAAACTCAAAACTAATGAAAGTTGCGTATATATCTGAGGATCACGCTCGTAAATTGGCAGATTTTTTCGAATTTTCTACAGGGAATTATGCCCAGATTCGTGACAGACAGCAATGCTGTTTCTGCGCAGCGATCCCAAATATAACATCAACTTTGACATAGAAACTTTACTTGGCACAAAAACATGATAAGGAGAGGTTGCTACAGTAGTAAACAACTTCCAAGACTCAATAAAACAAAAAATTGCTGTAGGTAAAAACATGGGTTGTCTCCCATAAGCGCTTTTCTTTAACGCCTTTCAGCTAGGCGCAGAAAGTGCAAATCAAGTAACATCGAGAGTAGAAGCATCAACATCATAGCTTGTTCTAATAATAGAATCAAAAGGCAACTTCATTCTCTTTCTAGGGAAGTGTTCCATACCTTTCTTGAGAGGAAATTGATATTTAATATTACCTTTCCTCATATCAATAACAGCACCAACAGTTCGAAGAAAAGGTCTTCCCAACACAATAGGACAAGATGCATTGCATTCAATATCCAAGACAACAAAATCAACGGGGACAAGGTTATTATTAACCGTAATATGCACATTATCAATCCTCCCCAAAGGTTTCTTTTTAACATTATCGGCAAGATTAACATCCAAATAACAATTCTTCAATGGTGGCAAGTCAAGCATATCATAAATCTTTTTAGGCATAACAGAAATACTTGCACCAAGATCACATAAAGCATTACATTCAAAGTCATTGAATTTCATTTTAATGATGGGCTCCCAACCATCCTCTAACTTTCTAGGAATAGAAGTTTCAAGTTTTAGTTTCTCTTCTCTAGCTTTTATGAGAGCATTTGTAATATGTTTTGTAAAGGCTAAATTTATAGCACTAGCATTAGGACTTTTAGCAAGTTTTTGTAAGAACTTTATAACTTCAGAGATGTGACAATCATCAAAATCTAAATCATTATGAGCTACAGCAATGGGATCATTGTTCCCAAGGTTGGAAAAAATTTCAGCAGTTTTAGCAATTTCAGGCAGTTTTGTTCGCTTTGCACTAGGAGTAGAAACATTGCCAACACCAATTATTTTACCATTGATAGTAGGAGGTGTAGCAACATGTGAGGAATTAGCATTACTAGTGGTGGTAATAGTCCAAACTTTAGCTACATTATTCTCTTTAGCTAGTTTTTCATTTTCTTCTCTATCCCACCTAGCACGCAACTCAGCCATTAATCTTATATTCTCATTAATTCTAACTTGGATGGCATTTGCTGTAGTAGTAATCTTATTATCAAGATCATTATTAGGCATAACTTTCAACTTTAAAAGATTAACATCGGAGGCAAGCCTATCAACTCTAGAAGCGATAGTATCAATTTTATCAAGCTTTTCCTCAACAGATTTGTTAAAAGCAGTTTGTGTACTAATAAATTCTTTAAGCATGGCTTCAAGACCAGAGGGTACACTTCTATTATTGTTGTAAGAATTCCCATAAGAATTACCATAACCATTACCATTAGTAGAAGGATATGGCCTATAGTTATTACCAGAGTTGTTCCTATAAGCATTGTTGTTGAAATTATTATTTTTAATGAAATTCACATCAACATTTTCTTCTTGAGCAACCAATGAAGCTAAAGGAACATTATTTGGATCAACATTAGATCTACCATTCACAAGCATAGACATAATCACATCAATCTTATCACTCAAGGAAGAGGTTTCTTCAACAGAATTTACCTTCTTACCTTGTGGAGCTCTTTCCGTGTGCCATTCAGAGTAATTTATCATCATATCATCAAGAAGTTTTGTAGCCGCCCCCAATGTGATGGACATAAAGGTACCTCCAGCAGCTGAATCCAATAAATTCCGCGAAGAAAAATTTAGTCCTGCATAGAAGGTTTGGATGATCATCCAAGTAGTCAGTCCATGGGTTGGGCAATTCTTTACCAAAGTTTTCATTCTCTCCCAAGCTTGAGCAACATGTTCAGTATCTAATTGTTTAAAATTCATTATGCTACTTCTCAAAGATATAATTTTAGCGGGAGGATAATATCTACCAATAAAAGCATCCTTGCATTTAGTCCATGAATCAATACTATTCTTAGGCAAAGATAGCAACCAATCTTTAGCTCTTCCTCTTAATGAGAAAGGAAACACTTTCAATTTAATAATATCACCATCTACATCTTTATACTTTTGCATTTCACAAAGTTCAACAAAATTATTGAGATGGGCAGCAGCATCATCAGAACTAGCACCAGAAAATTGTTCTCTCATGACTAGATTTAGTAAAGCAGGTTTAATTTCAAAGAATTCTGCTGTAGTAGCAGGTGGAGCAATAGGTGTGCATAGGAAATCATTATTATTTGCATTTGTGAAGTCACACAACTTAGTATTTTCAGGGTTGGCCATTTTAGCAACAGTAAATAAAACAAACTAGATAAAGTAAATGCGAGTAACTAATTTTTTTGTGTTTTTGATATAGCAAACAAGATAGCAAATAAAGTAAAACTAGCAACTAATTTTTTTGTATTTTGATTTAGTGCAGCAAACAAAGTAGTAAATAAAATAAAGCAAGACAAAAACAAAGTAAAGAGATTGAGAAGTGGAGACTCCCCTTGCAGCGTGTCTTGATCTCCGGCAACGGCGCCAGAAAAGAGCTTGATGGCGTGTAACTCACACGTTCGTTGGGAACCCCAAGAGGAAGGTATGATGCGCACAGTAGCAAGTTTTCCTCAGAAAGAAACCAAGGTTTAATCGAACCAGTAGGAGCCAAGAAGCACGTTGAAGGTTGATGGTCGCAAATGTGATGCGGCGCAACACCAGGGATTCCGGCGCCAACTAGGAACCTGCACAACACAACCCAAGTACTTTGTCCCAACGAAACAGTGAGGTTGTCAATCTCACCGGCTTGCTGTAACAAAGGATTAAACGTATCGAGTGGAAGATGTTTGCAAAGAAAACAGTAAAACAAGTAGATTGTATGCTATGTAAAGAATAGGACCGGGGTCCACAGTTCACTAGAGGTGTCTCTCCCATAAGATAAAAGCATGTTGGGTGAACAAATTACAGTCGGGCAATTGACAAATAGAGAAAGGCATAACAATGCATATACATGACATGGTAAATATAGTGAGATTTAATTGGGCATTACGACAAAGAACATAGACCGCCATCCAACTGCATCTATGCCTAAAAAGTCCACCTTCAGGTTATCGTCCGAACCCCCTCCAGTATTAAGTTGCAAAGCAACAGACAATTGCATTAAGTATTGTGCGTAATGTAATCAATAACTACATCCTTAGACATAGCATCAATGTTTTATCCCTAGTGGCAACAGCACATCACAACCTTAGAACTTTCTGTCACTGTCCCAGGTATCAATGAAGGCATGAACCCACTATCGAGCATAATTACTCCCTCTTGGAGTTAAGAGTAAAAACTTGGCCAGAGCCTCTACTAATAACGGAGAGCATGCAAGATCATAAACAACACATGAACAATAGATTGATAATCACCATAATCATAGTACTCTCTATCCATCGGATCCCGACAAACACAACATATAGAATTACATATAGATGATCTTGATCATGTTAGGCAGCTCACAAGATCCAACAATGAAGCACAACAAGGAGAAGACGACCATCTAGCTACTGCTATGGACCCATGGTCCAGGGGTGAACTACTCACTCATCACTCCGGAGGCGATCATGGCGATGAAGAATCCTCCGGGAGATGAATCCCCTCTCCGGCAGGGTGCCGGAGGCGATCTCCGAATCCCCCGAGATGGGATTCGCGCGGCGGCGTCTCTGTAAGGTTTTCCGTATCGTGGCTCTCGGACTGGGGGTTTCGCGACGGGAGCTTTAAGTAGGCGGAAGGTCAACGCGAGGGGCCACACGAGGGGCCCAGGGGGCAGGTCGGCGCGGCCAGGGCCTGGGCCGCGCCGGCCTAGCCTCTGGCCACCTCGTGGCCCCACTTCGTTAGGTCTTCGGTCTTCTGGAAGCTTCGTGCAAAAATAGGACCCTGGGCGAAAGTTTCGTCCAATTCCGAGAATATTTCTTTACTAGGATTTCTGAAACCAAAAAAGCAGAAAACAGCAACTGGCTCTTCGGCATCTTGTTAATAGGTTAGTTCCAGAAAATGCATAAATATGACATATAATGTGCATAAAACATGTAGGTATCATCAATAAAGTAGCATGGAACATAAGAAATTATCGATACGTTGGAGACGTATCAGGCATCACCTGTGCATCGGCTTTCGCCTGTTTTGGGCGCCATACTTTCTTTGGCGGGCGCGCCTTCGTCTCCACTATTTGCTGAATTTTCACGGCCAGATCGGGCCGTGCTCTTCTCAACGTGTACAGGTACTGTGCCTCGGCTTCTTCCAGGTTTCGCAGCCGTTGCACCCTACGCTTCTGAGAATGGCTGAGTCCATCAGGGCACCACCTTGGTCGGTGATACCTATCTTCTTCTCCATCTGACTCCTCAAAGTCTTCTTCTTGAGAGGACTCAGCTCGTTTGTTATGTGGTGGGAGGGGTCCCAGACGCTCGAACACTGAAACTTCGTTTGTCCTTCTCCTTCGCTGCGTGCATTCTGGGCAGTTCTCGATTGTTGGCAATCGGCTCATTCCTGAGTCCCAGCAATGTTTGAAGAAGGGACAGTCCCAGTGCTTATCCACGTTGTCTTGCTCCCTTGACCTCCCTCCAGCGTGACGTTCGTACCCGTCGTTGTTCCTGTCGTTCTGACGATACCTCCTGTTTGCATCAGACCGACGATATCTTTCATCGTCTTCGTCGTAGCGCCGACGTCGGTCGTACTGCTGCTCATATTTGTTGAGGAGATGCACGGATAATGGGCGTTGATACCGTATGCTTCTCACCTCCTCCTCGGTTAGGTACCGTCTATCGTCGTCTTGGGGCCGGTCGCGTGGAACGGCCTCCTCTTTATCTTTGCCACGGGAGTGGCTGCTCTCTGCTTTGTCCACGCCATGGCGGATCACAAACCCTGCCATATTGACATCGAAAGAGAACCCTGGCTCTCTTATGGAGTGGCTTAGGTCCACCATGTTGACGTCCGGAAACGGACGCATGTCTACCTTCATGGCAAACTGTCCGAAAGTTAATCGGCCTGATTCTATCGCCATCTGAATTTGTGCGCGCAACACTTTGCAGTCGTTGGTGGCGTGCGTGAACGTATGATGCCATTTGCAGTATGGCCTTTTGTTCATCTCCTGCGCCGTAGGGATCTTGTGGCCTTCGGGTAGCTTCAACTGTTTCTCTTTCAGTAGCAGATCGAAGATCTGTTCAGTCTTGGTCACGTCAAAGTCCAACCCTCTTGGAGGCCCTGGCGGGTTCACCCATTTGCAGGACACAGGTACTGGCGTCCGAGTCCACTCGGCTACCGCAACTTCCTGATCTTCCGCAGAATCTTCATCCTCATCAGCATTGACCAGGGTTATCGCGCGTTTGAACTTGTCCTGGTACAGTTCTGGATGGCGCTGTTCATATAAGGTCAGTCTATTGACCAGGTGCGTCAACGAGTTGTACTCAACCTGGAACGTCAGGTCCTTGAATGACGCTGCAAGGCCTGCCACGGCCAGCTCGACTGCCTCTTTCTCAGTTAGGTGAGCCGAATAGCATCGGTTCTTGACAGTTCTGAAACGTTGGATGTACTCAGAGACTGTCTCTCCTCGCTTTGCCGAACCTGTGCTAGTTCGGCAATACCAGCTTCAGTAGGCTTCTGAATGGTATTGGGTGTGGAACAGTTCCTCCAGCTGCTTCCATGATTGCACTGAATTTGGCGGCAACGAGGTGTACCATCCAAACGCTGGACCGGTGAGGGACTGCGAGAAGAACCTCACCCGTAGCTGATCCGATACTGAAACCATGCCCAGCTGGGCCAGGTATCGGCTCACGTGCTCGATGGAGCTTGACCCTTCTGACCCACTGAATTTGTTGAAGTCCGGAAGCCGGTACTTAGGCGGTAGTGGGATCAGGTCGAACTCATTGGGGTACGGCTTGGAATAGCCGATTATCTTCTTCTTCGGCAAGATGCCGAACTGATCTCTCAGGACTGCGCTGATCTGATCTGCGGTGGAGGTAGTGGCAGCTGAGCTTTCCTGGACTGGTGCAGTGGTATACTTGGCTAACCACGCTTGTTTCTCAGCTTCTGCTCCTAAACTCCCCGCTGCTGCAGTCGTTCTTCCTGCCGGAACAATTGCTCCTGCTCCGGCAATCCCTCCTGGTGGAGCCTGGATCGCCTGCGTCCAGTTGTTGCAATCCGGCACATACGTGCACACGTATCCGTGTGGGATTTCCTTGGGCGGGTCATGCAAGAACTGATAGTCGCCCGGGTCACCCCCAACTTTGTAGACGACGTATGCCGGTGAGCCTTGTTGCTGTGGAGCCGCCGTTGCGTACGGCAGAGGTGGCCTGGTGTGGAGTTGCATCTCTCCCTGGTGAGTCCCTAGAACAGGTCCTGAAGGGGAGTACCGACGCTCCATGATCTCTTGCACCACACGGAGCGCAACGCGCTCCAACGTGTTCACCAGGCTCTCAGAGTGCCGATGCAGTGAATGGGCCACCATGTAGTTGATCTCCTGTCGCAGGGCTCTGGTACGTTCCTCTGAAGGGAGAGACAGATCCAACCCATCGAGGATGCCTTGTGGTGCGAATCCTTTGAACCTGACGCCGTGCGACCGGGTCTTCTCAAAGGAGCCGATGAGTTCGGCCTCCAGGATGGCCTTCAGGTCATCGTACTTCTTCTTGTGTTCCGTGGGGAGATCCTTGTACGTGATCGGTTCCTCCGCCATCTCGGATGCCGATGTTGACATGGATGTTGCAGAAGATGTCCCACCGGGCGTGCCAGAATGTGTTACCCTCCAAAACCCCCCGACGGGCGTTGGTTAAGCAACACGAAGAGCCGGGAAGCTCCCAGGGCCGCTTAGTGGATCCCTGGCACCTCGCGTCGTCCCGCAAATCTTCGGCCAACGTCTGGCGGCAGGTGATGGCGTGTAACTCACACGTTCGTTGGGAACCCCAAGAGGAAGGTATGATGCGCATAGCAAGTTTTCCCTCAGAAAGAAACCAAGGTTTAATCGAACCAGGAGGAGCCAAGAAGCACGTTGAAGGTTGATGGTCGCGAAATGTGATGCGGCGCAACACCAGGGATTCCGGCCCAACTAGGAACCTGCACAACACAACCAAAGTACTTTGCCCCAACGAAACAGTGAGGTTGTCAATCTCACCGGCTTGCTGTAACAAAGGATTAAACGTATCGAGTGGAAGATGTTTGCAAAGAAAACAGTAAAACAAGTAGATTGTATGCTATGTAAAGAATAGGACCGGGGTCCACAGTTCACTAGAGGTGTCTCTCCCATAAGATAAAAGCATGTTGGGTGAACAAATTACAGTCGGGCAATTGACAAATAGAGAAAGGCATAACAATGCATATACATGACATGGTAAATATAGTGAGATTTAATTGGGCATTACGACAAAGAACATAGACCGCCATCCAACTGCATCTATGCCTAAAAAGTCCACCTTCAGGTTATCGAACCCCCAGTATTAAGTTGCAAAGCAACAGACAATTGCATTAAGTATTGTGCGTAATGTAATCAATAACTACATCCTTAGACATAGCATCAATGTTTTATCCCTAGTGGCAACAGCACATCACAACCTTAGAACTTTCTGTCACTGTCCCAGGTATCAATGAAGGCATGAACCCACTATCGAGCATAATTACTCCCTCTTGGAGTTAAGAGTAAAAACTTGGCCAGAGCCTCTACTAATAACGGAGAGCATGCAAGATCATAAACAACACATGAACAATAGATTGATAATCACCATAATCATAGTACTCTCTATCCATCGGATCCCGACAAACACAACATATAGAATTACATATAGATGATCTTGATCATGTTAGGCAGCTCACAAGATCCAACAATGAAGCACAACAAGGAGAAGACGACCATCTAGCTACTGCTATGGACCCATGGTCCAGGGGTGAACTACTCACTCATCACTCCGGAGGCGATCATGGCGATGAAGAATCCTCCGGGAGATGAATCCCCTCTCCGGCAGGGTGCCGGAGGCGATCTCCAAATCCCCGAGATGGGATTGGGCGGCGGCGTCTCCGTAAGGTTTTCCGTATCGTGGCTCTCGGTACTGGGGGTTTCGCGACGGGAGCTTTAAGTAGGCGGGTCAACGCAGGGGCCACACGAGGGCCCAGGGGCAGGTCGGCGCGGCCGGGGCCTGGGCCGCGCGCTCAGCCTCTGGCCACCTCGTGGCCCCACTTCGTTAGGTCTTCGGTCTTCCGGAAGCTTCGTGCAAAAATAGGACCCTGGGCGAAAGTTTCGTCCAATTCCGAGAATATTTCTTTACTAGGATTTAAACCAAAAACAGCAGAAAAGAATGGCTCTTCGGCATCTTGTTAATAGGTTAGTTCCAGAAAATGCATAAATATGACATATAATGTGCATAAAACATGTAGGTATCATCAATAAAGTAGCATGGAACATAAGAAATTATCGATACGTTGGAGACGTATCAGCATCAGCCGATGCCTGTGCATCGGCTTTCGCCTGTTTTGGGCGCCATACTTTCTTTGGCGGGCGCGCCTTCGTCTCCACTATTTGCTGAATTTTCACGGCCAGATCGGGCCGTGCTCTTCTCAACGTGTACAGGTACTGTGCCTCGGCTTCTTCCAGGTTTCGCAGCCGTTGCACCCTACGCTTCTGAGAATGGCTGAGTCCATCAGGGCACCACCTTGGTCGGTGATACCTATCTTCTTCTCCATCTGACTCCTCGAAGTCTTCTTCTTGAGAGGACTCAGCTCGCTTGTTATGTGGGGGAGGGGTCCCAGACGCTCGAACACTGAAACTCCGTCCGTCCTTCTCCTTCGCTGCGTGCATTCTGGGCAGTTCTCGATTGTTGGCAATCGGCTCATTCCTGAGTCCCAGCAATGTTTGAAGAATGGACAGTCCCAGTGCTTATCCACGTTGTCTTGCTCCCTTGACCTCCCTCCAGCGTGACGTTCGTACCCGTCGTTGTTCCTGTGCTTTGACGATACCTCCTGTTTGCATCAGACCGACGATATCTTTCATCGTCTTCGTCGTAGCGCCGACGTCGGTCGTACTGCTGCTCATATTTGTTGAGGAGATGCACGGATAATGGGCGTTGATACCGTATGCTTCTCACCTCCTCCTCGGTTAGGTACCGTCTATCGTCGTCTTGGGGCCGGTCGCGTGGAACGGCCTCCTCTTTATCTTTGCCACGGGAGTGGCTGCTCTCTGCTTTGTCTTTGCCATGGCGGATCACAAACCCTGCCATATTGACATCGAAAGAGAACCCTGGTTCTCTTATGGAGTGGCTTAGGTCCACCATGTTGACGTCCGGAAACGGACGCATGTCTACCTTCATGGCAAACTGTCCGAAAGTTAATCGGCCTGATTCTATCGCCATCTGAATTTGTGCGCGCAACACTTTGCAGTCGTTGGTGGCGTGCGTGAACGTATGATGCCATTTGCAGTATGGCCTTTTGTTCATCTCCTGCGCCGTAGGGATCTTGTGGCCTTCGGGTAGCTTCAACTGTTTCTCTTTCAGTAGCAGATCGAAGATCTGTTCAGTCTTGGTCACGTCAAAGTCCAACCCTCTTGGAGGCCCTGGCGGTTCACCCATTTGCAGGACACAGGTACTGGCGTCCGAGTCCACTCGGCTACCGCAACTTCCTGATCTTCCGCAGAATCTTCATCCTCATCAGCATTGACCAGGGTTATCGCGCGTTTGAACTTGTCCTGGTACAGTTCTGGATGGCGCTGTTCATATAAGGTCAGTCTATGACCAGGTGCGTCAACGAGTTGTATTCAACCTGGAACGTCAGTCCTTGAATGACGCTGCAAGGCCTGCCACGGCCAGCTCGACTGCCTCTTTCTCAGTTAGGTGAGCCGAATAGCATCGGTTCTTGACAGTTCTGAAACGTTGGATGTACTCAGAGACTGTCTCTCCTCGCTTCTGCCGAACCTGTGCTAGTTCGGCAATACCAGCTTCAGTGGCTTCTGAATGGTATTGGGTGTGGAACAGTTCCTCCAGCTGCTTCCATGATTGCACTGAATTTGGCGGCAACGAGGTGTACCATCCAAACGCTGGACCGGTGAGGGACTGCGAGAAGAACCTCACCCGTAGCTGATCCGATACTGAAACCATGCCCAGCTGGGCCAGGTATCGGCTCACGTGCTCGATGGAGCTTGACCCTTCTGACCCACTGAATTTGTTGAAGTCCGGAAGCCGGTACTTAGGCGGTAGTGGGATCAGGTCGAACTCATTGGGGTACGGCTTGGAATAGCCGATTATCTTCTTCTTCGGCAAGATGCCGAACTGATCTCTCAGGACTGCGCTGATCTGATCTGCGGTGGAGGTAGTGGCAGCTGAGCTTTCCTGGACTGGTGCAGTGGTATACTTGGCTAACCACGCTTGTTTCTCAGCTTCTGCTCCTAAACTCCCCGCTGCTGCAGTCGTTCTTCCTGCCGGAACAATTGCTCCTGCTCCGGCAATCCCTCCTGGTGGAGCCTGGATCGCCTGCGTCCAGTTGTTGCAATCCGGCACATACGTGCACACGTATCCGTGTGGGATTTCCTTGGGCGGGTCATGCAAGAACTGATAGTCGCCCGGGTCACCCCCAACTTTGTAGACGACGTATGCCGGTGAGCCTTGTTGCTGTGGAGCCGCCGTTGCGTACGGCAGAGGTGGCCTGGTGTGGAGTTGCATCTCTCCCTGGTGAGTCCCTAGAACAGGTCCTGAAGGGGAGTACCGACGCTCCATGATCTCTTGCACCACACGGAGCGCAACGCGCTCCAAAGTGTTCACCAGGCTCTCAGAGTGCCGATGCAGTGAATGGGCCACCATGTAGTTGATCTCCTGTCGCAGGGCTCTGGTACGTTCCTCTGAAGGGAGAGACAGATCCAACCCATCGAGGATGCCTTGTGGTGCGAATCCTTTGAACCTGACGCCGTGCGACCGGGTCTTCTCAAAGGAGCCGATGAGTTCGGCCTCCAGGATGGCCTTCAGGTCATCGTACTTCTTCTTGTGTTCCGTGGGGAGATCCTTGTACGTAATCGGTTCCTCCGCCATCTCGGATGCCGATGTTGACGTGGATGTTGCAGAAGATGTCCCACCGGGCGTGCCAGAATGTGTTACCCTCCAAAACCCCCCGACGGGCGTTGGTTAAGCAACACGAAGAGCCGGGAAGCTCCCAGGGCCGCTTAGTGGATCCCTGGCACCTCGCGTCGTCCCGCAAATCTTCTGGCCAACGTCCTGGCGGTTGCTAGGTGATGGCGTGTAACTCACACGTTCGTTGGGAACCCCAAGAGGAAGGTATGATGCGCACAGTAGCAAGTTTTCCCTCAGAAAGAAACCAAGGTTTAATCGAACCAGGAGGAGCCAAGAAGCACGTTGAAGGTTGATGGTCGCGAAATGTGATGCGGCGCAACACCAGGGATTCCGGCGCCAACTAGGAACCTGCACAACACAACCAAAGTACTTTGCCCCAACGAAACAGTGAGGTTGTCAATCTCACCGGCTTGTTAACAAAGGATTAAACGTATCGAGTGGAAGATGTTTGCAAAGAAAACAAAAACAAGTAGATTGTATGCTATGTAAAGAATAGGACCGGGGTCCACAGTTCACTAGAGGTGTCTCTCCCATAAGATAAAAGCATGTTGGGTGAACAAATTACAGTCGTGCAATTGACAAATAGAGAAAGGCATAACAATGCATATACATGACATGGTAAATATAGTGAGATTTAATTGGGCATTACGACAAAGAACATAGACCGCCATCCAACTGCATCTATGCCTAAAAGTCCACCTTCAGGTTATCGTCCGAACCCCCTCCAGTATTAAGTTGCAAAGCAACAGACAATTGCATTAAGTATTGTGCGTAATGTAATCAATAACTACATCCTTAGACATAGCATCAATGTTTTATCCCTAGTGGCAACAGCACATCACAACCTTAGAACTTTCTGTCACTGTCCCAGGTATCAATGAAGGCATGAACCCACTATCGAGCATAATTACTCCCTCTTGGAGTTAAGAGTAAAAACTTGGCCAGAGCCTCTACTAATAACGGAGAGCATGCAAGATCATAAACAACACATGAACAATAGATTGATAATCACCATAATCATAGTACTCTCTATCCATCGGATCCCGACAAACACAACATATAGAATTACATATAGATGATCTTGATCATGTTAGGCAGCTCACAAGATCTAACAATGAAGCACAACAAGGAGAAGACGACCATCTAGCTACTGCTATGGACCCATGGTCCAGGGGTGAACTACTCACTCATCACTCCGGAGGCGATCATGGCGATGAAGAGTCCTCCGGGAGATGAATCCCCTCTCCGGCAGGGTGCCGGAGGCGATCTCCGAATCCCCCGAGATGGGATTCGTGGCGGCGCGTCTCTGTAAGGTTTTCCGTATCGTGGCTCTCGGTACTGGGGGTTTCGCGACGGGGCTTTAAGTAGGCGGAAGGTCAACGCGAGGGCCACACGAGGGGCCCAGGGGGCAGGGCGCGCGCCAGACCCTGGCCGCGCCGCCACCCCCCTGGCTGCCTCGTGGCCCCACTTCGTTAGGTCTTCGGTCTTCTCCAAGCTTCGTGCAAAAAGGACCCCGGGGCGAAAGTTTCGTCCAATTCCGAGAATATTTCTTACTAGGATTTCTGAAACCAAAAACAGCAGAAAACAACTGCTCTTCGGCATCTTGTTAATAGGTTAGTTCCAGAAAATGCATAAATATGACATATAATGTGCATAAAACATGTAGGTATCATCAATAAAGTAGCATGGAACATAAGAAATTATCGATACGTTGGAGACGTATCAGCATCCCCAAGCTTAGTTCTGCTCGTCCCGAGCAGGTAAAACGATAACAAAGATAATTTCTGAAGTGACATGCCATCATAATCTTGATCATACTATTTGTAAACATATGTAATGAATGCAGCGATCAAAGCAAAGGTAATGACATGAGTAAACAACTGAATCATATAGCAAAGACTTTTCATGAATAGTACTTCAAGACAAGCATCAATAAGTCTTGCATAAGAGTTAACTCAAAGCAATAAATCAAAGTAAAGGTGTTGAAGCAACACAAAGAAGATTAAGTTTCAGCGGTTGCTTTCAACTTGTAACATGTATATCTCATGGATATTGTCAACATAAAGTAATATAACAAGTGCAATATGCAAGTATGTAGGAATCAATGCACAGTTCACACAAGTGTTTGCTTCTTAAGGTGGAAGGAGATAGGTAAACTGACTCAACAATAAAAGTAAAAGAATGGTCCTTCAAAGAGGAAAGCATCGATTGCTGTATTTGTGCTAGAGCTTTTATTTTGAAAACATGAAACAATTTTGTCAACGGTAGTAATAAAGCATATGAGTTATGTAAATTATATCTTACAAGTTGCAAGCCTCACGCATAGTATACTAATAGTGCCCGCACCTCGTCCTACTTAACTTGGACTACCGGATCTTTGCATGCCATGTTTCAACCAAGTGTCACAAAGGGGTACCTCCATGCCGCCTGTACAAAGGTCCAAGGA